>CM060321.1:58831856-58849356 GCA_030674155.1 Stramonita haemastoma | reverse complement strand
GCGGGGGGGGGGGGGATACAGAGAGAGAGAGAGACAGACAGGCAGATAGACAGACAGACAAACAGTTAGACAGACAGAGACAGAGAGACAGAGACATAAGATATTTTTTCACTGAGAAAAGGGAATAAGCATATACAATACCTTTTACCCTTAAGGCCTCAGAAAGAAAGAAATTGAATAATGTCATAACAAGATTTTATGCTAAACATGTAGAAAAAAAATCAGGTACAGGGTAATAGAATAACTTTCTACATGGCATAGAAAAAGAGAAAGACAAAGAATAGGAGGAGAAAGAAGGAGGAGGAGGAGAAGGAAGAGGACGAGGAGGAGGAGAGGAAGAAGAAACAGAGAAGAAGAAGAAGAAGAAGAAGAAGAAGAAGAAGAAGAAGAAGAAGAAGAAGAAGAGAGAGGAGGAGGAGGAGGAGGAGGAGGAGAGGAGGAGGAGGAGAAGAAAGAGAAGAAGAAGAAGAAGAAGAAGAAGAAGAAGAAGAAGAAGAAGAAGAGAAGAAGAAGAAGAAGAGAAGAGGAGGAGGAGGAGGAGGCGGAGGAGGAGGAGGAGGAGGAGCAGAAGAAGAAGAAGAAGAAGAAGAAGAAGAAGAAAGAAGAAGAAGAAGAAGAAGAAGAAGAAGAAGAAGAAAAAGAAAGAGGAGGAGGAGGAGCAGAAGAAGAATGAGAAGAAGAAGAACAACAACAGCAACAAGAGGAATAAAGAACAAGAACAAGATGAAGAAAAAAAACAGACGAAGAAGATGATGAAGAAGGGGGGAAAAAAAAGAAAGAGGAGAAAGAGAAGGCAGAACAAGAACAAGAGTGGAAGACAGAGGAAGAGAAAAGGGAAGAGAGGAGGAGAAGAGAGAGAGAGAGAAGAGAGGAAGAGAGAGGAGAGAGAGAGAGAGAGGAGAGAGAGAGAGAGAGAGAGAGAGAGGAGAGAGAGAGAGAGAGAGAAGGAGAGAGAGAAGAGAGAGAGAGAGAGAGAGAAGACAGAGAGAGACAGAGAGAGACAGAGAGAACAGAGAGAGACAGAGACACAGAGAGACAGAGAGACAGAGAGACAGAGAGAAAGACAGACAGGGAGAGAAGAGACAGAGAGACAGAGAGAGAGAAGAGAGAAAGAGAGAAGAGAGAGAGAGAAGGAAGAAGAGAGAAGAGAAGAGAGAGAGAGAGAGAGAGAGACAAGAGAGACAGAGACAGAAAAGACAGAGACAGAGAGCAGACAGAGAGAGACAGAGAACAGAGACAGAAAGACAGACACAGAAGAGAAGAGACAGAGAGAGAGACAGAGACAAACAGCAGACAGCATAGACAGACAAATAAAAACCAAGACAGCGACAGAGAATGTTGATTACCGATGATAACGAGGACAAAAAAAAAAAAAAACTGTAAAGAGATAATATGATAGCAAGGAAGCGAAAAAAAAGTCTTAGATGTGAAACGCATCAAAGTCAGGCGCGAGAATTAACGAGCCGAACAGCGAACGTTAATTGGAGAGAGCGCGTAGTGCTGGACTTGACAGCAGAGTTAGAGAGGAGAATCCAAGCATTCGAGAACAAGTGCCACAGAAGACTCCTCAAAATATCATACAAAGAACACAAGACCAATAACTATGTGAAAGAAGAAATCAAAAAGCGTGGGGCCCAAGGCCTTTGCTTCCACCATAAAGAGGAGAAAGTGATGTGGTTTGGTCACACCACAAGACACAACACCCTAGCAAAAACCATCTGCAAGGAACAGTCAGAGGGCAAGAGAAAGAGAAGAGGCCGCCAAAAGAAATCATGGGTTGACAACATCAAAGACTGGACCGCCCAACCCCTGCAACACCTCCTACTAGCCACACAGGATCGTGAAGCATGGAAAAAGATCTCTGTTGCGTCTTCTCTCATGTCCCCCCTACGTCCTTTGGGACATGGGACTGAGTGAGTGAGTGAGTAGTGCTGGAAGAGAAGAGAGAAAGAGAGAAAGGTGGGGATGAGGGGGTGGGGAAGAAGAAGAAGAAGGAGAAGAAGACAGACAGACAGACAGACAGACACAGAGAGAGAGAGAGAGAGAGAGAAGAGAGAGAGAGAGAGAGAGAGAGAGAGAGAGAGAGAGAGAGAGAGAGAGAGAGAGAGAAGAGAGAGGAGAGAGAGAGAGAGAGATGTGTACACGAATAAATGTATCAACAAAAAAGGTTTGCTGATAAGATAAAAAAAAAAAATTGGAAGGGTGTGGTGGGATGACTCCTTATTTTTTTTACCCTCAGTTTTTTCTCCAATTCTTGATTTAAAACATTACGAATTCAAAACAACGTAGCATCACTACATGAATGAGCAGTACTACATGAAAAACAACTTATACGATTATTTAAACATGTGCAATTTAAGAAAGGGCTGCTTGTGTACATCTTCAAATCAATTAGCTGATTACTTGATAATGATCAAACTGTACAACTTCCAATCAATTAGATGATTATTTGTAAAAAAAAAAAAAAAAAAAACTAAGACTGTTTTCTTTACCCTCATTTTATCTCAAACCATTCTTTTCATCCTCGTTTACCGTAAATCTCTTTTTTGTTTATAGTCCAGTAAATCTACGACGAAAAGTGCCTTAACCTCAAAAATATTGCAAGAGTTTGTTTTTCTTCACAGATATGTAATACTATGGTAGACAAACAACATTGCAAAAATCGAAGTGAATCTAACGGGAATTATGCAATTTATAAGGGTTTTTATTATGTAATGTATATTCATGTGCTATGCATATGCATGTAGTTGAAACGAAAAGCATTTTGCTTACCTTCTCTGCAGTTTTGTTATTCAGTTTAGTCCAAGTGTTTATAAAAATCAATGGCACATATGTCCGAACATGTGATGGTCAAGGTCACACCAAGGTCAAGGTCACATGGACCTAACAGTGTTTTTTCTGGGCTGAAACACTGATCTTTTAATGTCATTCACCTTAAGATATGTCAGTTTTTGTAAGAATCAATGCTCAGTTATTAATTATGTCCTAAACCTTTTAGTCAAAGTCATGTCAAGGTCAAGGTCACCACACAGTTTTTTTCCTTTGGTAGCCAAAGTTCGCAAAACAGGGTCAGCGAACAACACACTACTAACTGTTTGCTTCAAAAGCTTCTTCCTTTTCGAGAGGGTCTCCAACAGAATTAGAGCATTGAAGCCTGTGACAATCACCACAAGCAGGGGAGCAGTCAAGTCCATGCTTCGTGCATGTGCACCTCCTTGTATGACAGTCAGCTTTACAGTTACAGCGGATGACTCGGATGACTCGGAGAAGCTTCGTGGGGGCAGGTGGCAAGTTTGTGGTGATGGGGACAAGTTGGTTGTCTATGCTCTTCCAACCCCAGTCTTCAGGCCGCAGGTTATTATTTCCAATCCACTGCTGGACCTGCAAATACACTCGCTGACTGTGATACCTGGCAGCAGCAGAAGTTGGCGGTAAGCCATGAACTTGAAGAAACGTTGTTCCCACTGCCACTTTCGAGCAAAAGCATTGGTATCTGACTGTCAAGAGTAGACCCAGACTTTCCATCGTAGAGACACATCAGAATCTGTTGACCAGCATCAGCAACTTTATGTTCTTTGTCTTCCATGAACACCTCAGCCAGCTTGCACAAATTCTGAAATTTCTGCAGGCCTGTTGTTTCCCAATACCAAAAGCATGAGAGGTTGTGTCACATCCTGTCGCTGCATGGATGACTGGCAGAATGTGGCACAATTTGCCAAGAGACAGTTGCATATGCTTGATGTTCTAGCATTTGCTGGGTTTTTCTCTGACCTTTTTACTTTGTTGCAGAAATATATCCTTAGCATCTCTACTGGCATGGTGAATCAAGAGAATCAAGAGATCAGTGTCATCCCCAACAACAACAGTGACCTTGCTTTTTGCGCATTCCAAGGCTTCAGCAACTATCATGCAATCAGCATCACCTTCACAACATGTGGCCATGCACATATTGTTCTGCAGCTCACAGCTGAGCAGATCAATAAAGCGTTGCATGTTTCGGGATTGGCAAGAAACAGGTCTTTCGTAATCTGAAGAGTCATGTCAGGTGTAAAATGGATGTCAGTGGATGATTTCCCTTTTGATCTTCGCAGATGTGTGACATCTTTGGTTGAGGGTCCAGAAGAATATCCATCGAACACTACAGTTGGATTCCCATATCTCTGTTTTACGTGTCGGACATACGTTTCGATGATGGATGCGTATGTGGACCCACGTGACCAAGGTATCTTTTGTAAGAGTGCTCCACCATCCAGGACAATATGCACCTCGTCAGTAGGCATCAGCTTTGGCATATTTTCCAATGTCAATTTCCATAGTTCATCTGCAAGGATTGCTCTGTTCCCTTGCTGAAGAAAAGTGGGTGACTCAAAGAGAGATGATGGGTAGCTTGACAGCTCATATTTGAAGACTTCACTTTTATCTTCATACATGTTGCCTGCTGCAGAAACAAGTCGTTGGAACAACAGCTGGAGATCCACACTGACCACGTCATCATCAATCTTGACCATATTTTTGGATGCCATTGCAATAACTTGATCTGATCTTTTGAAACTGTACTCTGTCACTTTCTGACCTTCCATCTTTTCCAAGATGGTGCTCCCAATCTCCTGTGCTCTGTGTGCATTTATAGATGGATCAGCAATGGCACCTCTGCAGATATTTTTCAGATCAGGTCCTTCAGCAAATGGGTCCCTTTCTTGCAAAAATGTGAGCATAGTCATCAAATCTTGTTCATATTTCTTCTTTCTGGCAGTAGTCGTATCTTTGCGTTGTTCACTTGTCACGAATGACACACCAGTGAAAGTCTGCATAGCTTCATTCATGTCAGCACACGCTGGCATTGATAGTAGTCATGACAAGCGCTGGGATTCAGAAGATTTGCATCTCTCTCTCTCTCTCTCTCTCTCTCTCTCTCTCTCTCTCTCTCTCTCTCTCTCTCTCTCTCTCTCTCTCTCTCTCTCTCTCTCTCTCTCTCTCTCTCTCTCTCTTGGCTGCCTGCCTACCTGTCTGCCTCCCCCACACCCACTCCCTTGCTTCTCTCTCTCCCTCTCTCTTTTTTTTTCTTTCTTCTTTTTCTTTTTATTTATTTATTTTTTGTTTTGTTTTTGTTCTTCTCTTTCTCCATACCCAATACAAATTCTTCTTCAATTTTTCTCTCTGATTTTTTTTCTTCTTTTATGTGCTCATTTCCTTCATATTTTTTTTAAAAACAAGATCTCCATTTTGACATGCATTTCTATGATGTTACAACCATTGTTCTTGTTAGTTTTCTGTTTTTTTGTGTGTGTTTTCATAAATTTGCTGTTCATTTGTTTTCATTGTTATAAATTTCTGTGATTGAGGGCTGGATGTAAAAAAGCCATTACGGGTGCTTATTCTTTTCCCTTAATCAAAGTTTCAAAGTTTTAAGTTTCTCTCTCTCTCTCTCTCTCTCTCTCTCTCTCTCTCTCTCTCTCTCTCTCTCTCTCTCTCTCTCTCTCTCTCTTCTCTATCTCTCTCTCTCTCTCTCTCTCTCTCTCTCTCTCTCTCTCTCTCTCTCTCCTCTCTCCTCTCTCTCTGGACGGAATAGTGGTCAGAACATTGCGCTGGCAATTTGACGACCCAGATTCGAGTCCGGTGGAGGAGATTTTTCTCCTGGAGTTAACATCAGTGCTGACTCCACTCTCCCCAAAAGTCCTTCGGATAACACTTTAAAACCGAGGCCCGTATACGAATCACGCAGAACATCTTACGCACACGTTAAATCCTGTTCCGCTTTTCGTAAGAGTAGGCCATTGTGTGCCAGTGGGAACATATGACATTTACAAAACTGCATACACTCGGGGACTGGATGTAAAAAAGCCCAAGAGTACTTATTCCATTATCCTCAATATAAAAGAATAAATCAATCTCTCTCTCTCTCTCTCTCTCTCTCCTCTCTCTCTCTCTCTCTCTCTCTCTCTCTCTCTCTCTCTCTCTCTCTCTCTCTCTCTCTCTCTCTCTCTCTCTCTCTCTCCCTCTCTCTCTCTCTCTCTCAAGACCAACAAAGCAATCTTTTTTTCTGTTTGTCACTATTAGCCAACAGCAATATCAGAAGTTAAATTTGAATTAAACTCGCCTTTCACCCCTTTATCAGTTAAAGTGAAGAATGCAGTATCAGCATTGCATTGCTGTTTGCAAATCACACACAAGTGTATGTCGCTCTCCATTGCAATCCTTTTGAAAAGCCTGCAAAATGGTTAGATTTTCTGTAAACTTTTGGAACCCTTGCTTTGACTCAAACAGGTTGCCATAGTTTCCCCTACACACGGAATATAGTGTTGGTGGAACCTGTCTCTAATAACCTCATGGATGCATCTTCTACTTTTTAAATCTTGTCTGTCAGTATTATTGTTTCGCATTCTTTCATATCATTAAACTACACTCTCTGATTACTTATGTTAACAAAGGGTCGTTCCTAAGAAATACACTTTAAAATCCACACTGCTAACACAGAACGAACGTGTACACGTCTGTGAAAGCACTGTACTGAAACAACGTGTAGCCTAGTGTGAGAATATAGCAGAGTAAGCAGGCGAGTGCAACAGGTTCCACTCTGTTCTGGAACTAGAGGAGGGGCCCGCTGTTTAATTGTTTATTCCAGGCGATGATAGCCACCGGGCAGCGGTATGCGGCGAGGATTTTGTATGGTGCCACAGTCGTGCTATTTTGAGTTTAATTATTTTCTTTTTTATTTTCTTGTTCAGCCATTTGACGGTAGATTTTTCTCGATTCTTGAGTACTATTAGTTAAAACATGTCTGAAAACACTGGTGAAAAAAAAAATTCTCTTGCAATTTTTTTGAGGTCATATCACAGTTTTCCTGTACTATTATGGTTTTGGTTTGCTGTGGGTTTTTTTCCTTTTGTTTGCTGCCTCCTCTTCCGTGACGTGACGTTCCCACGCCGCTCATTTAAGTCTCTCCGCCCCAACCATTCCCAGACGCTTTATGCCGCTTCTTCAGGGCTGAAAGTCCACAGGGAGCCCATCAACGTCAGGCTGCCATGGGACCACCAGCCAGAAAGGCGCTGCACTTCTACCGAGTCTATTTGGTGGTGTTCAACAGTGCCTGTCCTGAGCTAACACACACAGGACACCACCACATACACACGGGGACTGGATGGAAAAAAGCACATGAATGCTTATTCCATTATCCCCGATATAAAAGAATTTAACGACAACAAAAAAATTAACCTCTCTCTCTCTCTCTCTCTCTCTCTCTCTCTCTCTCTCTCTCTCTCTCTCTCTCCTCTCTCTCTCTCTCTCTCTCTCTCTCTCTCTGACTTGACTTGACTTGACTTGACTTGACTTGACTTAACCTACTAAGCCCCCCCTACTTACAACAGTGTTAGCTCAGTCATGGAGCCAGACTGGGTAAATCGCCCAAACTGAGTATCAACCATCACAACAGCCTTCAAACAACCCTCGCCCATGAGCCTCCAACCCTAAAAGCTTTGAAACTAACTCATCACAGGCACAAAGAAAGAGAGAAAAACTCACCCAGGCCCACAAGTGCATGGTAAACCCACACTGAGGTCACCCTGATACTAGTGATAACCAGGGCCACCGAATCAAAGACAGAGTTCTTTTTGCATGATGATCAATGACGATGCTAAGGATGTAACGATGTTGTCGTGGAAGTGTATGCGCTTTGAGACTACTTGACAGGGTCGCGCTCTATGCTTCCTATAATAATAATATCTTCCTGCGTCAACCATGTCTGAGATCGAGAAAATTAATACAGACACCTGCAGTATTGGTCGGGTATTTAAGCAACAGTCTCAAAATTGCATTCGTAAAATTAATGGATATAGGGCCTGAATGTGGTTCCAGTCGTCCCATTGAGCCCATAGCAAACCTCATTCCCGGCAAGAGCCCACCAGAATAAAAATTTAAAAATCCCAACTATTCATATAGATCTAGAATTCAAAGTGTAATCTTCCAGTCTGTGACCTCAGGCGCTGATTATTGCGCCAAGGTGGCTGGCCTAAATTCCTCGGGTTTTTTTTTCTTTAACCCTCATTAATTTGAACTCGATCCTTTTTTTTTGTTTCCCCATTTGATCTCCAATTGTCCTTTTATTTCACCAGCTATCACTCTCCAACACACACGCACACACACACACACACACACACACACACACACACACACACACACACACACACACACACACACACACACACACACACACAGACACACACACACACACACACACACACACACAGACACACACACACACACACACACACACACACACACACACACACACACACACACACACAACACACACACACACACACACATTACACATACACACACGAATCTCGTTCAAGAGGATTTTCCCCCTCCCCCAAAATAATTTTGGATGAGACCCATGGTGCGAATGCACGAAGAACATTTTGCGCACGCACGTTAAAACCCGCTCCGCTTTTCGGAAGAGTAGGCCATTGTGTGCCGGTGGGATTGGATGGCAATATTGACAAAACTGCACACACACACCGGGAGGGTACTGGATATAAAAAAGCACACGCGTGCTTATTCCAAATCCTCGATATAAAAGAATAAATGAGATAAAATAGACTAAATGAAAATAAAATAAAAAAAATAAACGCGTTCCGCTTTTCGGACAAGTAGACCATGGTGTGCCGGTTGGAATAAATGACAAAATTTACAAAACTACACACACACACGTACACACACATACACGCGCACGCACGCACGCACGCACGCGCGCGCGCGCGCGCGCGCACACACACACACACACACACACACACACACACACACACACATACACACGGACCGGATATAAACAAAACAAAACAAAAAAACCACACGAGTCCTTATTCCTGTTATCCTCGATATGTTAAAAGAACAAAATAAAATAAATAAATAAAATACAAATTCCAATATCCTCGATATATAAAAAAAAAATTAAAAAAACAAAAATAACAAAATATACAAAATATATAGCAGAGCAAGTAAGCTGTGCTGTGCTGTGCTGTGGGGGAGGGGGGTGTGTGGAGGGGGGGGGGCGGAGAAAGGCTTGGGGCATGCCAGATTAATTAATATAGCCATCAAAGCCAGAAGCCGCCGATGCCGTTCCACGCCGACACACGTGCCAGACACCTATCTCTTCATCACACGCCAAACCCTCTCTGCAGGGGGTAAAAGGCAAGGACCCGGGGAGAGAGGGAGAGAGTGGGAGAGGGGGGGAAGGGTGTTGGGTAAGAAGGAGGGGACTGGTAGGACGGTGGTGGTGGTAGTGGAGGGAGTGGGTAGGGTGAGGATGGGGAAAGGGTGTGGGGTTGGGGAAGGAAGAAAAAAAAAAGAGAGTGTGTTGGGGAAAGAGATGCTTTAACGAGGTGAAAAGAGTGACAGCAACAGAGTATAAAAAGAAGAGGTATGTTAGGCATTGTGTGGGTGTGTTGGGTGGGGGAGAGGGGAGGGGTGTGTGGCAGGGAGGGGGGGGGTGAAAGCTGAGAGAGAGAGAGAGAGAGAGAGAGAGAGAGAGAGAGAGAGAGAGAGAGAGAGAGAGAGAGAGAGAGAGAGAGAGAGAGACAGACAGACAGACAGACAGACAGACAGACAGACAGACAGACAGATGAATAGACAAACAAACAGACAGATAAATATACATACAGACAGATAGACAGACAGAGGTAATGAAACAGAGTTTGTCGTAATTTGCATGATGCTAAAGAGAGCGAAAAATCAAGTGAGAGGAAAACACAGAGATAGGCTAGATTCCATGTTTGTTCTTTTTTTCCATTTTCCATTTTCTCTTCTCCTCTTTCTGTGTTATTTGACCTTAGTTCATATCCTTCTATTTTAATCTTCTATTATTTCCTTTTATTACATAAACTTCCGCCTACACAAAATCTCAGCATTCGGAGCTCTAGCCAAGAAACAAAAAATAAAGAAAGAAAAAGATATTTCATTGAACTTCTCGAGGCCTTTTTCATAGAACAATTCTGTTTTATTTTATTCTCCTTTAATCTTTACGGTTCTTTTGTGTTTCTTTCTGTGATTTTCAGAGTGAGAATAACGTATACTTGATGGGAAGCCATCGCCAAGGGACTTTTCGCCCAAAAGGCATAATCAAAAGCCGATTTGATGGAAGTTTTTGAAACACATTTTATTCTTTCTTTTCGCTTCAATCCATTATTATTGTGTGTTTCTCTCTGTGGGTATGTTTGTGTGGTTATCTGTTTGTCTTTGTCTGTCTGTCTGATGTCTGTGTCTGTGTCTATGTCTGTCTGCTGTCTGTCTGTCCTCTCTCTCGCTCTCTCTCGTGCGCGCGCGCGCACACACACACACTCACACATTACACTTCTTTCCCCACCCCCACCAAACACACACACACGCCGCGCGCGCGCGACACACACACACACAACAACACACTCCTTCCCACCCCCACCAAATACACACACACACACACCACACACAACACACACACACACACACACCACACACACACTCCCCCCAGCCTCCCCCCCCCCCTGCCTCCCACACCCACACTCACACTTCAACACACTCATCCCAATATCTTTAATAAAAAAAAAAAAAGATGTCATCCTTGAAATGGGAGAGCAGCAGCAGCAGCAGTCATTAGCTTGTCTTCCATGATGCAGAGGCTGTCAGAACGACTTTATTTCCCCTACCTCCTCAACTGGAAAAAAAGAAAAATATTCCCCATCAAGATTTCACCCCTAGGAGTTTTTCTTTATTTTCTATTTGTTGGTTTTTCTTTCTTTCTTCGTTTCATCTTGGTGTCGTTGAGAATAATATCACTACACAATCCATCACTGCTTGACACAGATGAGGGAGAAATGGCTGTAGATTTGAGGTCATTTTCAGAAAAGAAAACTTATTATTGAAATCGAAGATATTCAAGGAAAACAAAGATTTAAAAAAAAAAAAAAAAGGAATGAAGATGTTTTCTGTCGAGGAAAAATGATGTAAAAAGATCAAACATGGTTTCTACTTGAATACGAGTGCTGTGGTGATTTTGTTTTCCTGGATATCGATTTTTTGTCTTCCTCCTAAGTGCAGGTTTTGTTCAGTGCGAACAAATTAAACAACGAAATGAAAGCTATTTTCAATTATTGAAATTCTATATAAAAAGCATAGGCTGGGTTTATCGTCCTTGTTATGGTCAACATTGCTATCATTTCTTCAGTGCAGATTCCATTCTCTCCAAGAGTCCTTCAGATAGGACTATAAACCGAGGCCCTGTGCGCAAACGCACGCAGAACATTATCCACACACGTTAAAACCTGTTCCATTGTGTGTCGGTTGAAACAGACGACAAAGTTTGCAAAAACGTATACACATAGGGACTGGATGTAAAAAAAAGCACACAAGTGTTCATTCCATTATCCTCGTCATATGATAAGCAACCCTTTCATTTCCGCATTCTTAAAGTGGAAGAATCTCAATTGTATGGTCTCAGTATCCCAACTGAACACATAGCAAACTCTCGCTGGGTAGTTCTGAGTCCGAAAAAATCTTTTCTACTTTTATGAGATTCGAACCCTCGACCTTCCAACCCACAGCACTAACCACTTCGCTATGGCAGCTGGTGTTTATTTGGCGGGTTGGTTTTTGGTGTTGTTTTTTTAAATTTTGAACGTCGTGATGCTCTTTCCGATGTTATTACTGCAGTTATTCAGCTGCGATTGTTGTTGCTATTATTATGCATTACTTATTGTATCCATATTTCATTTTCACTGCTCCCACTAGGCTTTCTTCATCACACACACAGTTTATGAACAATCGCTTCAAATCTATCGTGATGTAATCCTAGAGATTTAGAAAATAATTCAATTGAGGCTCTAGATTTTTCCCTTTTTTTTAAACAACGAACATAAAAACCCTCTATAATATCTTTAACACCTAACGTGTAAAATTCAAGTTGCTGTCCCCACAGAAAACCCCCGTCATTACGACCCTGTGGCGCCACCATATTTTCTGCCTGGTTTTATATTTTTCAACATAAAAAGTTATATAATCTTTTTTTGTGTTCATTCTCGTATCATAATCTAATGGGCACATTTGCTCAGCAGAATACCAGCATGCAATAAAACATGGCGAATGGTGGTTAACTAGCCCCGAGAGGCTTGTTCTTAAAGCTTTTTATCCTGTGTGTTTATTTGGCAGGTTGCTCTTTCCCTGGTGATCTAAACTGTCCTTTTTGTGTTTTTCTGTTTCTGTCTTTCTTTCTTTCTTCATTCATTCATTCATTCATTTATATGTTTAATTTTTGAAGAAATCTCGTGGGATTTGGGAGGATGATAAATGTTGATAGCCTAGATTTTATGAAAGGAAGTTTGTGGCTATTTTTGTTTTGGTTTAGTTTTTTTTATTTTGTTCCCACTTTCTTCATTGTGTGTGCATCGTTTTGTGTCTGCGACGATTTTATAGAGCTTGTATAATCTGTCTGTCTGTCTGTCTGTCTGTCTGTTTATCTGTCTGTCTTTTCTGGTTCGTGTGTGTGTGTGTGTGTGTGTGTGTGTGTGTGTGTTTGTGTGTGTGTGAGCGGGCGCATGTGCGCGTGTGAGCGTTCATAAATATGTGTGTGTCTGTGTTTCATGCGCTCGCACACTCTTACACAGAGACACACTTACACACACACACACACACACACACACACACACACACACACACACACACACACACACACACACACACACACACACCTCTTAACCCAAACAAAAGTTCACGCAGCGGTCATTCCCGCATCACATCGCACCGTCTAATAAAAGTCGCTAAAGTGAGAAGAGGCCTGACAGCCTGGCATTTTATCAGTGGGATGGTCTGCCATTATGGTGCTTCGGGGGGATAGGCTGGTCAGTGATTTGAGGCTGGTTGACCCTCCTTGAACTTTGTCCCCGCTTCTGGTCTAGTCTTTGTGGTCACTGTGAGCGCTTCGGCCTTGCTTGCATCCCCGGCCGGGCCTACTACTCAGCATGCGGGCTTAAAGAAAGGTGTGACCTGGTTTTGTTTTTGTTTTTTGTTGTGTGTGTGTGTTGTTTTTTTTTTTTTGGGGGGGGTGTTCATTGATGGTAGAAATGGTGTATGTTTATTTATTTATTTATTTATTTATTTATTTATTTATTTATTTATTCATTTATTCATTTATTTATTTATTTATCTATCTATCTATCTATCTATCTATCTATCTATCTATCTATCTATCTATTTATTCATTTATTTATCTATTTATTCATTTATTTATTTACTTATTATTTTATCAAGGATTATTAAATAAGCACTCATGGTTGGGTTTTTTTTATACATCTAGTCCCCGTGTGTATGCAGTTTTTTTGTAAATCGTGTAATCTGTGTTTGTTGCTGAGTGGGTTAGCCAAAAAGAGCGTTTGACTTCCATTCCTTTCTTCTTTTTAGGTGCATGGATTAAGTTGTAGGTTTGAATCTCAACCGTGATGTCTGGTGTCTGGTGAATATAAAAAGCACATTTCAATGACTTTTTCGTGTCAACTTTAAATGCAGACCTACCTGTTTCTTCATTTTTTGTGTGTACAAAAGCGCATGAAGAAGAAAAGACAGGTGAAATAATTATCCTGATACCTAGATTAAAAGACGTTCCATCACTGTAGACATCCGAGACCTCAGCTTCTTTAACACATTTCATACGTAGTAATAGGGGGAGATCAGCAACCTGTGCCCAAGCAGTTTTTAGTTTACTGACTTGAAAAGTGGGTGACCGAATAAAAAACATCGAAACAAAAAAAAAACTACTGGTTTGCTTGTGTTGAAATTGGGAGTGTATGTGGCAGAGTGTATGTTATTTATCTTACAACAAAAAGCCCTAAATCAAACGGGAGATTTTATGTACAATAACTATTTTAATCAGTACATAAAAAACAGAAACCGGTAACGCACTTGACAAGACCCCCCCCCGTCTTCGGTCTTCTAAAACTTCAACCTGTTTCACTTGAGGTTGATCATTGTGGATCAGCAGCCATCTCTTCAGTTTCTTCTTCCATTTCATTTTCAATCGAAGTTTCGCATATATAAATCGGTACAAACTTATCAGAACTTTCTTCTGTAGGATTGTCAGACTCTTTGTCCGACTCACTGTCCGACTCAAAAAGAAGTTCGGAAGTCGTGAAACTTTGGGGGTAGCGCTCGTCGCTTCGACATCGTTTTAGCCAGTCCTAGAACGTTCTATTTACGTTTGTGCACACTAGAGTTAGTTTCCTTGCAGTAGTGACCTCTGTAGGGCAGTAAGAACGATTACTCTTACGAGAGAAGTGCCGAAACGAAAGTACCCATCGCGAACGAGACTATCTCGTTTGCGGTCTACCATGGGTTATAACGAAAGCGATACTCTCTCGTTTGCGGTAGGCATATTGAGGGATGCACCCCTCTCTTCTCTCCCTCGCTGCTTTACCTTCCCTGACTCTCAAGAGGGCAGGTACCCATTTACAACTGGGGGACTCTACTGAAGCCAAGGCGCACAAACGGTCACCATCCATTTGGAAACCGCGCTCGATGCTGCTTAACATTGCCTTGGGGAAAGAGAGTGCTCTGACCACTGAGCTATTCCGTCCCCTTCTGCAAAGGTACCACACAAAAACAGCCTCGTGAAACCGGCATTCGTTACCGACTTCAGGAGATGCTCCCTCTGTTTTAATGGAGGACACAACTTGTTGTGCATAGAGCTTTTTGTGAGATGAAGACAATGTCAACACAACATTATGAAAGCATAACACCATTTCAGTATAGACTTGGACACTTTTACTTACATCAATAACCGACAAAGCTTTTTCCCCCCTTCTTTTTCTTGCCTGAACTAATCCAATCTCCCTGCACACACCCCATACCCCCCACCACGCCCCACCCACCCAGCCTCTTTCTCCCTTTCCTTATCCTACTGCACCTTTAACGCATAACAGCCCCGTATTTCTCTTTATAACGGAGGAAACATAATCACTTTCTTTCATAGTTTCTCGCTACATGCTATACCAACCTCCCCCCGCCCACCACCCCACCCCCACCCGTCCTCCACCCCCCTCCACCAGCCAACCAGCCTCACCTTTAACCTTCTTCTTCTCTGGCAGAAAGAATCAATGACTTACGATGATCACTCACTGCTCGAATCAACAGAACAAAAACCTGGGGAAATAGGTTTGACTTTCCTCCTCCTACTGGCGCTGCTGCAGGCAAGGCTACAGTGTATTACACCACCTTTAATCCTGGCTCTTTGTGCACTAGGCCTAGGGAGCCTAGGTTTCGTGATAAGGTTGTGTGTGTGTGTGTGTGTGTGTGTGTGTGTGTGTGTGTGGGGGGGGGTGATGGTGATGGTGTGTGGTGGGGGGGGGGGGGGGGGCTGGAGGAGATCGATAACTTATTCAAGCTCAAGGGTATCATTTAAGCCGTGGGGGGACTTCTCTACCATTTTTTTTTTCTAGAAGAGGCAGTAGAGGTTATTTTTTAAATTAAATCTGGTCAGAGTTGATAGGATCGAGGATTTGTTGTTGTTTGTGTTGTTTTTGTGAGTTGTTTAGAGAGGATGGGTGATATAATATGTATATTGTAGACATACACTCATCCATCTATTAATCTATCCATCCATCCATCCATCCATCCATCCATCCATCCATCCATCCATCCATCCATCCATCCATCCATCCATCCATACAGAGAGAGAGAGAGAGAGAGAGAGAGAGAGAGAGAGAGAGAGAGAGAGAGAGAGAGAGAGAGAGAGAGAGAGAGAGAGAGATCTGTCTGCCTGTCTGTCTGTCTGTCTGTCTGTCTGTCTGTCTGTCTGTCTGTCTGTCTGTCTGTCTGCCTCTCTGTCTATCTGTCTCTCTGTCTATGCCTGAGCATGGGTGTGCCGATACGTCGATAATTGTGTGCGTATCTGCCTATCGGTCTTGTGTGCACACATGCATATGTGATTGTTAACGCGCTTGAATGCTTGTGCACCTGGTTTCCGTCACGTCAGCTATTCTCTGGAATTGTGCAAGAAGCCTATGTATACCAATATGCATTACCTTGTACATACAAGCTGATAAACCTCATCAAAATCTTCTGCTATGTAGGTGGTATAATTGTCTTTAAACATTCTGGCATTATGTAATGTCTTTGAATATCTCAAGCGATATAGTGTTATGATGCCTCTTTTTTCAAGTTCTTAATAAGAAACTTTTGGTTGTTTTTATCATTTTTTAAGAACAAAAATCCTCATTATACTGTCTTTCTATCTGAAACTACCTGCGTCTTTCTTTCTTTCTTTCTTTCTTTCTTTCTTCTTTCTTTCTTTCTTTCTTTCTTCTTTCTTCTTTCTTTCTTTTCTTTCTTTCTTTCTTTCTTTCTTTTTCTTTCTTTCTTTCTTTCTTTCTTTCTTTCTTTCTTTCTTTCTTTTCTTTCTTTCTTTCTTTCTTCTTTCTTTCTTTTTCTTTCTTTCTTTCTTTCTTTTTCTTTCTTTCTTTCTTCTTTCCTTCCTTCCTTCCTTCTTTCCCTCCTTCCTTCCTTCCTTCCTTTCTTCCTTCCTTCCTCCCTCCCTCCCTCCCTCTCTCCCTACTGCCATTCCTGCTATTCTTCCTTCCTTCTTTCTATCCTTCTTCTTTCCTTCCTTCCCTCTCTTTCCATTTTACTCACTGCATCAGCAGCAGGATGGGAAGAAAGATCGATGCCTAATGCTGGTCTCCCCCTTTCACTGAAGTAAAAGTCAGGAAAAAGGTCATTTTCTTCCCAGCGTTATTGGATACTACATCACAGTACATGCCTTAGTGGGCCTGCGGTGTGGTGTTGGTGTTGGTTTTGGTTTGGGTGTGGTTTGGTGTGGTGGGGTGTGGTATGGTGAAGTGTGGTGAGGTGTGGTTTTGGTGTGGTGTGGCGCGGGTGGGCGTAGTGGGGTGGTGTGGTGTGATGAGTTGTGGTGTGGTGTGCTCACAATACAAAAAAGTACCCACAAATCTGCAATACCTCAGCCAGTCATAAACTCGCCCCAAAATATTCTCAAATACTCCTGTGAACACCTGTATGCCCACGTATCCACACACTCACCCACAGTTTGCATCTCCCCTCCCGCCACACACACAGACACACACACACACACACACACACACACACACACACACACACACACACACACACACACACACACACACACACACACACACACACACACCACGATGGAAACACTGCACACATGCGCAAACTTTCATGACAAAACATTTTGTAATTAAACCATACTGTTATAACATGTAGTATAAGAAGACAAATATCTGTTAAATTCATACTCTTCTACTAAATAATTATATTAAACACAGTCTAAAATAGTAGTACGCGTACACATTTTAAGACATAAAACAAACTGCTATAACATGTTGTATGATAAGAAAATATTGAAGAGAGTTAAAAACAAAAATAGCCTTTCCCGTGCTTTATAGGCTAATGTCCCGTCCCTTTTTCTACCTGAACTCTGTATCTATGTAAACATGTCCTTGCC
>CM060321.1:58824356-58829356 GCA_030674155.1 Stramonita haemastoma | reverse complement strand
CACACACACACACACACACACACACACACACACACACACACACACACACACACACACACACACACACACACCACACACACACACACACACACACACATTAAATACGTTAAATACGTTTACGTTTGGTGTCAAATAAGTCTCGTTCTGACTTAATGGCAATAAAGTTTTCTGATTCTGATTCTGATTCTGATTCTGATTCTGATTCTGATTCTGATTCTGATTCACACACACACACACGAGAGTGCAAAGGCACTTAACGTGAGAGAGAAACAATCCATAAGCAAAGCCTCCTACCCCTCTTCTCTAAACCAAAAAAGATTATATCAAACAAAACTGCAACAAACATCGACATAAAACTAACGACAACAGCCACAACAATTCAATCACAAACACAGGAAAGAAGCCATCAACATCAATATAAAAATGATATTTACAAAATAAGATAAACATGAAAAAAACTGTAAGAACAAGACACAAAAGAGAGTGACCATCAATCAGCTCAATTCCATCAAAAAAAAAGAAAAAAAATCCCACCAGGCAATTCAATGTTTAGATAATCAATACAATTAAAGCATCCAATTGTCCTCGGAGTCATGCTCTCTCTACAAGGAGAAGGAAAAAAAAGGACACAAAAGGACGCTTTTGTCTCTGCATGCAAATTTTCCAGGGCCAAAAAACTGAACAGCGCTGCCCCGATCACATTTAACAAGGTTCGGGAGACGTCAAAGGTTTTTAATGCTGCCTATCAAGTCTTTACATTCCACACACACTTTCGGTCTGTCTGTCTGATTGTCTGTGTGTGTGTGTCAGTCTGTGTGTCTGTCTGTCTGTGTGTGTGTGTGTCTGTCTGTCTGTCTCTGCCTGTCAGTCTGTCTGTCTGTCTGTGTGTGTGTCTGTCTGTCTGTCTCTGTCTCTGTCTGTTTGTCTTTCTGTCTGTCTCTGCGTCTCTGACTCTTTTTCCTTTTGTGTTATTATTTGTATACCCGTATGTCTATCTGTGTCTCCTTGCTTGTCTGTCTGTCTGCCTGTCTATCTGTCTGGCTACCTGTCTGTCTGTACCTCCCCCCCCCACTCTTTCTCTCTGAAACACTCTCACACACATGCATACGCTCGCGCGCACGCGCGTACGCACACACACACACAACACACACATAAACACACACACACTTACACACACGCACACTTACACACACACACACACACACACACACACACACACACATAAACACACACACACACACACACACACACACACACACACACACACACACACACACACACACACACACACACACACACACAAAGAGAAACACACGCACGTACGAACAAGCGAGCACCTACGCATCAATATTACAGTCTAGAACTAATAGAATTCACAGGAGTGCATATTTATTACTAGACTATTTTTTTTTCGTTTTTAATCATGTTTAAGAGGTACAGGTTTAACAGATGAGAGTGAAAGAGAAAAGACAGACGGAGGAGGATGGATATGGAGAGAGAGAGAGAGAGAGAGAGAGAGAGAGAGAGAGAGAGAGAGAGAGAGAGAGAGAGAGAGAGAGAGAGAGAGAGAGAGAGAGAGAGAGAGAGAGAGAGAGAGACAGACAGACAGACAGACAGACAGACAGACAGACAGACAGACAGACAGACAGACAGACAGACAGACAGAGACACAGAGACAGAGAAAAAGACAGACAGACAGACAGAGACAGGAAGACGGAGAGACACAGAGAGAGAGAGAGAGACAGAGAGAACGAGACAGACATAGAGAGACAGATACAGAGACAATGAAAGCATGGCAAACAGAGACGAAAAAGACAGAGAGAGAGAGAGACAGAGACAGAGACAGAGACAGAGACAGAAAGACAGACAGACAAACAGACAGAGACAAAGACAGAGACAGAATCAAGCACAGACAAAGAGAGACGTGGGGTAAGGGTGGATAGAAGAGAAAGAAAACAAAACAAAAGAAAAAACATTAAAAGGCAAACTGCCGGTCGTGGCGAGTTCGAAAATGATGACAATGAGGTCATTAAAAACCAGAAAATATGTGCCAAAAAATCCCAAACGAAAATCTAACACCCTCACCTCCCCCAAAAAATCTCCTTCAAAAAACCCCACCCGCCGTAACCCGCATGGGCAAATTAACTAGCTTAGAGGTTAAAAAATGTAAAAAAAAAAGAATGATTAAGTAGGAGGGGGTAGGGGAGGTAAGGTGTTAGGTTCTCTCATCACAAGCTCCAAAACAGCTTTTGGGGGAGATTTTTATTCCTGAAAAAATAGGAAAAAAGGAAGGAATGAAGGAATGAATGGGAGAAGGAAGGAAGGAGAGAAGGAAGGAAGGAAGGGAGGAAAGCACGAGAGGAAAGCAGAATCAAGGGGTTAAAAAGAAAAGTGCAGCGGGTCTGGTTGACTACTTTACGCTAAAATGGTCATCCATCACAAGGGAAAGAACGGGTCAAACGCTGTGGAATGACGAAGGAGAGGAGGAGGAGAGAGAGAGAGAGAGAGAGAGAGAGAGAGAGAGAGAGAGAGAGAGAGAGAGAGAGAGAGAGAGAGAGAGAGAGAGAGAGAGAGAGAGACAGAGAGACAGAGAGAGACAGAGACAGAGACAGAGAGACAGAGAGACAGAGACAGAGACAGAGAGACAGAGAGACAGAGAGACAGAGAGAGAGAGTCGGTGGATGAGGGGAGAGAGGGTGAGAGCGAGAGGACAGACACACAGAGACAAGAAGTATAAAGAGTGAGGGAGACAGACAGACAGACAGACAGACAGAGAGAGACAGAGAGAGACAGAGAGACAGAGACAGTAACAGAGACAGAGAGACACAGACAGAGAGACACAGACAGAGAGAGACAAAGAAATAGAAAGACAGAGTGAGAGATATAAAGAGAATGAGAGAGAGAGACAAAGAGACAGGACATAGAGAGAGACAGACAAACAGACACACGAACACAGATAAATAGACAGAGAGACACTCAGACTCACACACACAGAGACGCACAGACACACAGACAAAACCCCATTTAAAAAACACTTAAAAAACTATCTCATGAATAACAGTAGTGAAAAAGACTTGTAAGTTTTACCTTATCACCACTGTGTACTTTTGTGCCATTCACTGATATTTTGTTGTTGTTATGATTTTCAATGTAAGTTTGTTGTAATATAATTAAATGACTTCGTGCAGAATAATGCAACGGTGCGCCTACGCGCGCATATGTGTATAATTGTATGTATATATGATGTTTGTATATGCTGTGTGTGCAGTGTGTGTGTGTGTGTGTGTGTGTGTGTGTGTGTGTGTGTGTGTGTGTGTGTGTGTGTGTGTGTGTGTGTGTGGGTGTGGTGGGTGGGTGGGTGGGTTTGGGTGTGGGTGTGTGCGTGTGTGTGTGTGTGAGTGTGTGTGTTTGTGCATGTGTGTGCATGTGTATGTTTCACATGTGTATCTAACAAATAATAGCAGGCATGGGTGGGTGATTGGTCGATAACAAGTGTTTATTAGTATGTATGCATTTTGAATATTGAAATGTTTAAATATTGATATGCTAAAATTTTGCTTAAGATGTGTGTAGTTGGCTAGTTTTCAGTGATTATCATTTTAGTCCTCTTTATTGCTGTTATTATTGTCGTTGTCATTATTGTCGATATTTTTCTTTTTCATTTTCTTACATACTTTTCTTTGTAGATGGCTTGATGAAAAAAAGCAATTGTTTTGCTTACTCAATGTACCATCTGTAAATAAAAATTTGACTTTGACTTTGACTTTGACTTTGACAGACAGGCAGATAGACAGACAGACAGGGAGATAGAGAAGGATGTGGTGGTATGGTTATCACATTAAAGACTGATGGAAAGATTGGATGGGAGGGAGGGAGGGAAGGAAGGAAGGCAATATAATGGAAAAGATTGGGCCACAGGGGCTGGGAGGTGGGGGAGATTGGGGGGTTGTGCTCGTGATGGTGTGGTGGAGGTGGTGATCGTGAGGGGGGTGGGGGGCAGGGCATGGCGGAGGGGAAGGAAGAGTAGTAGGAACTGCACGCATACACACACATGCACACACGCACACGCACATGCAAACACATGCACACACATACACGTGCACACACATGCATTCGCATGCACTCACACAATCTTACGCACACACGTAAACACACATACACGCGCACGCGCGCACAAACACACACACGCACATACACATACACACGCCACATAAACACACAAACACATCAACACATACACACATTCTTTGTCTGTCTGTGTCTCTCTCTCTGTCTCTCTGTCTCTCTCCCTCTTCTTCCCCCTCTCTCTCTGTCTTGCCTCTGTCTGTCCCTGTTTGTCTCTGTCTCTCTATCTCTGTCTCTCTATCTCTCTGCCTCTGTCTCTGTCTCTGTCTCTGTCTGTTTGTCTCACTCTCTCTCTCTCTCTCTCTCTCTCTCCTCTCTCTCTCTCTCTCTCTCTCTCTCTCTCTCTCTCTCTCCTCTCTCTCTCTCTCTCTCCTCTCTCCTCTCTTTCTCCCTCCCTCCCTCTCTCTCTCTCTCCCTCCTCTCTCTCTCTCTCTCTCTCCCTCTCTCCCTCTCTCTCTCCCCCTCCCTCCCTCTCTTTCTCCCTCCCTCCCTCCCTCCCTCTCTCTCTCTCTCTCTCAACATGCTAGCTGGAATGATGGTTTTGAAACAGCACTCTGTCTTTGGCCCTGTGTTCTCCGGCACCAGTTTGATGGATCTTGGCCGGAAAAATCCAGGCATTTTTTTTTTTTTTAGTTTTAGTTTTAGGGGTGTTCTTTTGTGGTTGCTTGAGCTTTTCTTTTGTTCTTGCTGCTTTGAGAATAGAAACCTCCTCTGAAGAAAAAATGGAGAAGAATGGAGAAACAATAGGAGAAGGAAGCATGGGGACACAGAGAGAGAGAGAGAGGGTGGGGGAGAGAGGGGGTGGGAGAGGGCGGGGAGGGAGGGAGGGAGGGAGGAGGGAGAGAGAGAGAGAGAGAGAGAGAGAGAGAGAGAGA
>CM060321.1:58814356-58816856 GCA_030674155.1 Stramonita haemastoma | reverse complement strand
AGCGAAATTTAACCCCCTATGTCTTCGCTGGAGAAAATCTCGAAGATCCGTTTGTGTCCATCTGCTGAAAAGTTTGCTAGTGGTGTAATATGTCGATCCGTGAGGATTTTTATTTCTTTGTGTTTTTTTTTTTCGTTTTTTTTTCTTCTAAATTCAAGTAATCTATAGGCAACTTTGTATTTTGTTTTATGTTTCCTTATTTTTTAAAATTTCTATTATGTATATTTTTCTTGGTTTTTGTTTCTTTTTTTTCAAAGTTTTCTTTTTTTAAAATTTTCTTTATATCTTTTTTCTAACTTTTTTTTTTGTTTTTCTTTCTTTCTTTCTTTCTTTCTTTTCTTCTATTTGTCCTTCATTATTCTTTTTTTTTTTCACGGTTTTCCTTTCTTTATTGCTTTCTTTCTGTTTTTTATATCTTTCTTTCTTTCCGTCTTTCTTTCTATTTTTCTTTCTTTTTGTAGATCTATTATTTTGTCGATTTATTTCTTTCAATCCGTGATTCATTCTTTCTTTCCTACCTTCTGTACCTGTCTCCTTATCTTTTTTTTCTTCTTTTTTTCCGTTTGCATGCCAGACATTATCATGCCAACCATACCTCTGGCCACAGAGCTGTACAAGATGGTCACCGTGTAATCATTTACAGGATTTCAGTGTGTGTGTGTATATATATATATATATATATATATATATATATATATATATATATATATATATATATATATATATATTGTTGTCTGTTTGAAAGGACGTACAGGGGAATGAACTTAAAACAAAAGTTAAGTTCATCCCAAGGGAGAATACCCTCTCCAACAGACACACCAGTGGATACTTCAGTCCGTGTTGTAGTGTGCACCGAATGAAGTTTTCGTCGCAAACTGGTTTAAAGGTTCAGCTTCCTGAACCTGGTCCAAAAGTAGCCAGAAATCATCATCAAACCCTTTAGCGTGGCTGTATTGTCCTATATCAAAACATACAAATACGCAACGCAAAACAGTGGCATTGAAGGAGACAGTACACAAATCTTAACTCAATCGATACTGCAAACGTAAAACGAGTACTCCCAGGAAAATCTGTGGTCTTATCCCATTCACGCGCTGGTAAAGACAATAAATATTGTCAGATTTGGAACTATTTGCCTTGCAATTTTTAGTCTGTGCGTTACCATTCCATTTGGGGAAGGAATTATATATATATATATATATATATATATATATATATATATATATATATATATATATATATATATATATATATATAGTGGCATTTTCCGCAAAAAAGCGTACGTACAGGAAAGGAAAATAAGGCACTAACAAGTTTGCACTTTTAAGCTGAACAGAGAGATCTTTAAAAAAAAAAATCAAAGAAGGACAATCCCACCCTTCATTCATCTAACTCTGGCACACTGATCTGCCGAAGAGGGTCAAAGTCTTTGGACCCCTGGAAGGCCTTCAGCACACGGCAGCATTTGTCAGGGCCTCAAAAGTTGCTGTCCGAGCGTTCTACAAGGAAGAAGAAGAAGACGAAGATGAAGAAGAGAAGACGAAGAAGAAGTAGAAGGAGAAGAGAAGAAGAGAAGAAGAAGAGAACAGAAGAGGAGAAGTAGGAAAAGAAGAAGAATTTATTAAACGCAGCTGCCGAGAATCGAACTCATGGCTTCATGGATACACGGAATGGAAGTCAAACACTTTCGTCCCCTCAGCTATAGGGTAAAGCCGTGTGACCTTTTACAGTATCGAAAATATTGACGACAGAGATGGGAAAATCCAATGTTGTCTTTTTTTGTTTGTTTATCTTCTTCATCCATTTTCTGTCTATTATTCTGTCTTCCTTTTTTTCTATCTTTCTTGCTTTCTTGCTTTCTTTCTTTCTTTCTTGCTTTCTTGCTTTCTTTCTTTCTTGCTTTCTTCCTTTCTTTTTTTTTGAGGGGCATGCTGTGTTTGTTTTACTTTTTTTGTTAATTCTTATTTTCTCTTCGAAAATTCATTCCCAGGAAAACGAACATGCCGAGTAATGAATTGAAGAATGAACGGGTTATAGAAAAAAAGAAAGAAAAGGAAGAAAGGTAGAGCCAAAAG
The DNA here is from genome assembly GCA_030674155.1 of Stramonita haemastoma. NCBI lineage: Eukaryota > Metazoa > Mollusca > Gastropoda > Neogastropoda > Muricidae > Stramonita > Stramonita haemastoma. Next base: position 58,814,781 of record CM060321.1, on the reverse strand, counting down.
GAATTAATAGAGCATGTGTGTGTGTGCGTGCGCGCGCGCGCGCGCGCGCGCGCGTGTGTGTGTGTGTGTGTGTGTGTAAAATATAGAGAGAGACAGATACAGAGTGACAGAGACATACAGACAAACAGACAGAATAATGAACACACAGATAGATAGATAGATAGATAGATAGATAGATAGAGAGAGAGAGAGAGAGAGAGAGAGAGAGAGAGAGAGAGAGAGAGAGAGAGAGAGAGAGAGAGAGAGAGAGAGAGAGAGAGAGAGAGAGAGACAGACAGACAGACAGACAGACAGACAGACAGACAGACAGACAGACAGACAGACAGACAGACAAAGAGAGACACAGGCTGATAGAGACAGAGAGAGACAGAGACAACGGGAGAGCGAGTGAGTGTGTGTGTGTGTGTGTGTGTACGCACACGCGC
>CM060321.1:58794356-58799356 GCA_030674155.1 Stramonita haemastoma | reverse complement strand
AGTCTCCCTTGAGTTGTGATGGATGCGAATTTCATGCTAAGGAGGGAGTTTAAATTTTAAATGAAGTGTAGGTTAGGTGTAATGGGCATTGCGTATAGTTACTTTTTTCCAATTTTATTTTTTAAACATCAGAAATGATTTGCTCTTTAAAAAAAATTGGTTTACTTATACCTATGTTCTTAGATTTAAAATAACAACTTTATCAGATTAAAAAACACACACACACACGAAAATGTCATCCATTCTTATGGTTAGCTATAAAACGTTTTTCAGATGTACGAACATTTTCTGTTACAATGATTGTCATCATAATTTTTTTATGATGATTTGTAGGTAAGCAAACTATTAAATACAGAGTGGAAGAACGCCAGTTATCCACGACGGTGCCATAGAATTAATAACCTTGGAGAAAGCGCACACTAAAACTGATTGTGATGAGAATGTGTCTAGCATTTAAGGTATGCAAGATGTTTAGAACTACTAAGAGGTGTAATAGGCATCCTTTAGTCTCGTAAAACTAGAGAGGTGTCCTCTAAGTGTCATAGAGGGCGTATATAACTGCTATTTTGGGCTGGCTTATCAATGTAAGTCCGTTTGAATAGTGTACCAGGAGTCCTGTCGATTTTTCGTGGCTTTTAACCCAGATAAACATTTTGAACAAGTTTTAATGATACGGCAGCTTTGTTTTACTTGCTTATTCCGCAAATAATGCTTTTTTGACTGATTTAAAATATGGCCTATTTTCTTAACTGGATTCTATGTCATTAAAAGAAGTTTTTGACGAGCTTGTTTGTCACTTAATGCGTTTTGGAGCAGCTTACACACAGCGCACGCGTAGGCTTACTGTTTCTTCCTCACCAGTTAAGTTTGCAAAGCTTTAGAATTGGACGTCAGCGTTTTTTGAATTAAAAGGCGCGGCAATCTGAGTATTTTATTTTGTTTGTATGTTTACCTGTTGTTGATTTTTTGTTTGTTTATTCTCTCACATTTTATTTCAGATCGGCATAAAGCTATAGCGATATGCACTCAGTGTCAGAGCCGAGACATTCAGCAGTATGACTCGACATCTGCAATCCGTTGAAAATCCATATTGTGTCTTCAGACCTGCAGCTTGCCATGGCGGCTTATTCTGTATACTGACCCAATAGCCATGCTTCTATGTCTTTGAAAAAATATCTAAAATGTAAAGAAAGAAAAAGGAAATTAAGTGCTGATGTGTTTGTGTATCTGGTAAATATGGGGTTATTAGGGGAAATGTGTTCGTGTACGAACTGCGAATGAATGAAAGAAAATATCTTAAATCTAAAAGCAAACAAACAAAGAAGCAGAAACAGCAATGAAGCAAATACGCAAAACATAAATGTGAAAAGTCTAAAGAGCATTTTAAAGGCATTTACGACCTGAATCAACGATTCAGCATGTGTTTAGTTTTGTTTTTCCTGTGAAAATCTAAGCTTCGAATCCGGCTGGCTTTAGGCGTTCAAACACGAGAGAGAGAGAGAGAGAGGAGAGAGAGAGAGAGAGAGAGAGAGAGGAGAGAGAGAGAGGAGAGAGAGAGAGAGAGAGAGAGAGAGAGAGAGAGAGAGAGAGAGAGTCAGTTAGACAGACTGACAGACAGACAGACAGGCAGGCAGGCAGGCAGGCAGGCAGACAATCATACAGAGACATTCAGACAATCAGTCACACACACACACACACACACACACACACACACACACACACACACACACACACACACACACACACACACACACACACACACACACACACACACACACACACACACACACAGAAAACATACACAGTATATCATTATGATCATGACTATGGTATTTTGTTGTTGAAAACAACTGATCACTTGAACTACTTTCTGGCTTTACAAAAAATCTAACCCCCATCCACCCTATCTGAATAATGAGAAGGACGAGAGCTAAAAAATACAAAAACAAAAAACAAAAAAACCGTTTCACTCATCTCTCACTTAAACCCAGAAACAAAACTGGAGACTTGCATGACAATACTGACTGACTGCTGGCATAATGCGAGTCCCTAGGCACTCTTCACAAAAATAATCGACGTCTGCTCTAAAAGATGATGTCAAGAAGTTGGTGAAGTTCTGTAGAGGGTGTTAAACAAGTGCAAAGAAATCATGTTGCCGGTACTGACACAATACTTAGATAATATATGAAGCCTCGAGGGAGCTTGGAAGTAGAGAAAGATGGCGACAGTGATACTAAGAATGAGGCACTTCTCCAAAGTTCAGTTTTATTCAAAGATGAACGAATAATTCTGAGGATGGGTGTAGCTATGAAAAGTTTAGATACACTTGCATTCTAGTTAGACAGAGTCGAACAGTGTAAAGCTATATAGTGAGTATGCAAATTTATGTTGTAAGAGTTCCAGTTTAGCTGAATTTGTTCTTAGTTCTGTGTGTGTGTGTGGGGGGGGGGGGGGGGGGGAGGGGGGAGGGGGGGTCTTGTACTTGTAGGGACGATCTTTTAAGGTTCCCTGACTGTCAGTTTGCTAGATTTTTTGTTTTTCTTTTTGTTTGCCCGTGTGTCTGCGTTTGTGTGTTTTAGGGTGTTTCTTTGTCTCGTTTCTGTTTGTCTCTGCTTATGCATCTCTTTCCCCATCCATCTTTCTAAATGACATTCTGCCAGTCTTTCTCTCTGTGTCTCTCTCACTCACTCTCTCTGTCTCTTTGTCTCTGCCTCTCTTTGTCTGTATGTATAATATATACATGTGTATGTATATATGTTAATATTACCCCCCACACACACACACACACACACAATAGTAATGATAATACATGGAATTTAATATAGCGCTATATCTTGTAAAAACAAATCAAAGCGCTCAAAGTATCATACATACATACATACATCATACATACATACATACATACATACATACATACATACATACATATACACATGTACACACACACATGTACACACACACACACACACACACACACACACACACATACACACACACACACACACACACACACACACACACACACACACACACACACACACACACACACAAACACACACACACACACACACACTACCCTTCCTGGAAGTATTTCTAAGCGGTAGCTTGCATTCAAACATCTGGAGAAAAAGGTCGTGTAGTCTTAATACTGATAGATATTGTGAAATCTTCTTCATGGGAAAAGTTCACACGCGTAAACATTCTCCACAAACACAATAGCACAAGCTTGACTTCAGATAAAGTCAGAGAGAGTGAGAGAGAGAGAGAGAGAGAGAGAGAGAGAGAGAGAGAGAGAGAGAGAGAGAGAGAGAGAGAGAGAGAGAGAGAGGAGAGAGAGAGAGAGAGAGAGAGACAGACAGACAGACAGAGACAGACAGACAGACAGACAGACAGACAGACAGACAGACAGATAGACAGCCAGCACAGCTTTCAGTTTCCCCCACTTTCAGCTCCTCTTAGCTGCTAATTAATCCTTCCTATTTCAATATAGGTGGGGTTAACTGGTGCAAATTATAGATCTAGCAGGAACTGACCATCATTAGACAAGGTAAAAGAAAAGGGAGCACTAAATTTAGCACTCTTGACTGAGTGATGTTGGATGTGTGTGCGGTGACAGACAGACAGACAGAGACACAGAGAGAAAAAAAAAACATAATGACAGTAAAACTTAAGCAAAATAACTATCACATTTAATATTTTTGTATTAAATCTAGAAAAAAAACACCCTCATCCTTCTATCCTGAGTTACGGACGTAACATGAAGTTAAAGCAAAATGACCTACTCTCCAACAAAAGAGGTGACTACGAGTATGAAATGAAAAGTTCAAAAGCCGCAATGTTTATTTAAAATCTGAACCTCATCAATTCAGATTTTTAACAAATTTATTACTGCAACTCCTCCTGAAAAAAAAACAACTTACAGAAAATGCTCGAGTATTGTAAGTACGCGCTGTCAAAGTTGTAGTTAAGTTGTACATAGATAGATACTTTGAAAAACTGCCGAGTTTACAAAAAAAAAAGGATGCTGAAATTGAGTTTTAACCGATGGAAGACTAGATACCCTAAGGGGTGTGGAGTACCCATGCACTAAACGTTACCAAGAAGGGATTTTCCCAGTTTGCCAAGAATTTCATTCAGGAGAAAAGGTTGAATGTAAAGGGCGATACTAGGTCTAAAATTTGTATGAAAGTGGTGCGAAAAAAGCATTTTTAGAATAAAGAAAAGACTTTGCACCTTTAAAATCCTTGAGGAAAAGACTTCCTAATGTGTTTTTTGTCTGTGTGTGTCCTCTTAACGGTGTGTTATTTCTGTGTGTGTCTGTATTTATGAATGCTTGCATGTCAGATTGGTTTTTTTTCCCTGCATCTCATTTTCTTGTGTGTTTGCCTCAGAAATTTGTAACTGTGTCTGTATTTACTGATAACTGTGTTTTGTCTGTCTTTTGGCGTGCTTTCTCTAATATATATATATATATATATATATATATATATATATATATATATATATATATATATATATATATATATTATATATATATATATACACAGAGACAGACAGACAGCAATACAGGCAGACAGGCAAGCTAACTGACTAACTGACACTGAGACACAGAAAGACACACAAACAGACAGACTGAAAGCACACAAAGTTTCATAAAAGATACTATCCTCTCGACAAATAATAGCTGGTCCTTCTACCAACTTTTCTCTAGTGTTTAAAAAAAAAGAAGAAAAAAAAGAAAGTTAACCACCTACCTCCTACCCCCGCCACCCACAGAATGAGGAGAGTTAAAGTGACTGACCCACGTTTCTGCACAAAAGAGGGGAAGTATCATAGTGATAGTGATAGTGATAGTCACAACCTAAGATATTTTCTCAACGCGAAACTTCTTGGTAAGTTAAGTAAGTGAGTTAGTAAAGTTGTGTCAAAAACACTTGGAGGAGCTCTAGAATGTTCAGGGATGGTAAAACTGAGTTATACCTCTGATAACGCGAGATGTG
>CM060321.1:58782876-58790376 GCA_030674155.1 Stramonita haemastoma | reverse complement strand
CTCTGTCTTCTGTTGTCTCTGTCTCTAGTCTCTCTCTCTGTGTCTCTGTCTCTGTCTCTGTCTCTGTTCTGTCTGTCCTTTCTCTGTTCTCTGCTCTCTCTCTCTCTCTCTGTTCTCTCTGTCTCTCTCTGCTCTCTCTTTTCTCTTTCTCGTTTCTCTCCCTCTCTCTTCATCGTCTCTCCTCTCCTCTCTCTTCTCTCTCTCTCTCTCTGTCTCTTCTCTGTCACTATTCTCTCTCAGAATTGTCTCCTCCGACTCATGTCCGTTAGCCTATCCACTCCATGTCCTTGTCTGTCTCGTCTCTGTTCTGACTTTTTCTCTCTCTCTGTTTCTTCTCTCTCTTCAATTTCCTCCCTCCCCTCTCCCTCTCTTCTCTTCTCTCTCTCTACTCTTCCTCCTCCTCCCATCCAACTAAATAAAAGCAGATAGGGGATGGGAGAGAAGATATAAGGAAGACACCCCCGAAAGACTCCCAACTAAGAATCACGTTAGCCATAATCCAGCCCACAGTGTCCTGTGTCTGTATGGCGGTCACGTGATCATGAACATTTTTTTTTCTTGTTTTTTTTTTTCAAGCTCCCCCCCCCCTCCCCCTTTTTTATGTCTCTCACAATAGAGAGTCTTCCTCATCCCGTGAAACCTGGTTTAGGAAGAGAATGGAGGGTGGTGGGGTGGTGGCGGCGGGGTGGGGGGTGGGGGTGGGGGTGGGGGTAGGGAGGATATAAGGATAAAGACATGAAGAATAAGGATATGGCTGGCGTCTGTGTTTGCAGCACGAACGTGTAGTAGGAGCGTGTGTGTGTGTGTGTGTGTTTGTGTGTGAGTGTGTGTGTGTTGTGTGTGTGTGTGTGTGTGTGTGTGTGTGTGTGTGTGTGTGTGCGTGTGTGTGTGTGTGTGTGTGTGTGTGTGTTTGTTTGAGAGAGAGAGAGAGAGAGAGAGAGAGAGAGAGAGAGAGAGAGAGAGAGAGAGAGAGAGAGAGAGAGAGAGAGAGGCATACAGAGAGACAGACAGACAGACAGAGACACAGAGACACAGAGACAGATACAGAGACAGAGAACCAGAGACAGAAGGCCAGCAGGTTCAGAGGCTGCTCACGTAGCTTGGAACTCATTGCTAGTCTTCTTAAAGAGCTTGCTTTGCCTGGAACTCTGAAGAATTGGCAATCCGCCCTGCTTGCCTGCACACTTCACTAGTTGCCCGAGGATAGGCAGGGATGGGTGTCCTTTTTTCTGTCCCCAGGTCCTTTTTGACCATACTTGTTCTGTTCTGTGTGGGGGTGTGGGTGTGTGTGTGTAGGGCTTTATGCTGTTGTTGGTTATTTGTGGGATGTAATCAAAACAGTTAATTTTTATGTAAAAAAATAGTGGTAACAATGTTACAAAAAGCTGTTAAGATAGGAAAGTTTGTTTTTGAGTGAGTGCTAGACAGAAAAGAGAACATAAATGTTAAGATAACCAGGTTTGTTTTGGTTTTGTTGTCAGAATAAAGTGAGTGAAGAAAATAAGCTGTTAAAATAACGTTGTTTTTTGGGGTGCTTGCGAGTAAGAGGATAGTTTTAGAGAATAATGTCAATGGCAGTTTTGATGACAGCAGCAATGTGTACTGTTGCCGCTACTACATTGATTCGTTGGCTGAAATCATGGGGATATCCTCTTTCTGCTCTTTCTCCTTCTCACAATCATCATCATCATCATCGTCATCATCATCATGAGCAGCAGCAGCAGTGACAGCAGCTGCAGCAGTAGCAGTCGCAGCAGCAGTGACAGTAGCAGCAGTAGCAGAAGCAGCAGCAGCAGTAGCAGTAGTAGCAGTAGCAGTACCACCACCATTGCTATTATCATTACTATCATTATCGTTATCATCATGACTACTACTATGATTTTTTTCTAATATTTTTTATCATGATGATGATGATCATTATAACTATTACTTTCCAAAAGTCGAAATACGGCTACCCCAATAGTGGATAGATATTGTAGCATAATTATCTATAAAAAAAAAAAGCAATATTTCACCACTGGTAAGCCTCGGTACTCCAGCCGAGAAACAGGAACAAAATCATGAACTTCTAAGAATTATCAGTACAAACATTGAAAGCAATAACAAAAACAGCAACAGCAGCAGCAGCAGCAACAACATCATCAACAACAACAGGAAGAGCAAAAACAACAGAAATAAATGTAGCAAAATGACATCAGAAGAAACAAAAATTTGCGAATATTAGAAATAGGGAACTTTAATAAAAAAGTTAATTGCAAAAGTATTGTTCAAGATTTCAAAAGATTTTGATACAGTGACATAAAGGTCACACTAATTTATGTAATAGCTTTTTATATTACACACACACACACACACACACACACACACACACACACACACACACACACACACACACACACACACACACACACACACACACACACACACACATACACACACACCTGCACACACACATACACTCACACACAAATTATACTTATAAAACGAAACTTTTGCACGTGCATTTAAGAAACCTATTGATGTATCTTTTTTTTTAAGGATTGGGGATTTAAAAAAAATAAATCCCCAAATACAGTCAAATTAATCAGTAATATTGTGTTTGTTTTCTGGAACAAGGACATTCTCTAAAATGTCATTTCCTTTAAAAAACAACTATTTAAATATATGCTTCTGCTGTAAATAATAACCTTTCTAAATGTAAAAAAACCCCACAAAACCAAAAACTTATTTCAATTTCAAACATAAAATCACACAGAACATTAAACAAAAACACGTAGTTCTCCAGCAGAGTAACTACAACAGCCCTGTCACCTCAACTTCCCTCTCCCTCAAACCATTCAGGTCACCCAACCTTGGCCCCTGTCCCCAAGGGTCTGTGACCTTGCCCCCCTGACTAACTGGACCGCTGAGGAGGATGGGAGAAGGAGGAGGAGAAGGAGGAGGAGGAGGAAGAGGAGGAGGAGGAGGAGGAGGAGGAGGAGGAGGAGGAGGAGGAGGAAATCACAGAGAGGGGAGAGGGTGCAGAGGACAGGGAGATTATTCCCTGGGGATGAGAGGAGGTGCATTTGTCAGCCCCTGAGGACAGAGAAAGAGTGTTAGGGTTAGGTGCGTCCGTGTGGGGGTAGGGGTAGGGGTGGGAGTGGGGGTGGGGTGGGGTTGGATGTGGTGGAGGGAGAAGGGAGGTGGTGGCAGAGACAGAGAGAGAGGGGGTGGGGGTGAGGCGGAGTAGGGAAAGGGCTATAAAGGAATAAAGGAAGGAGGAGGGAGAAGAGAAAATAATGATTGGAACCTGCAGACATTGCTGTGATTGGGGGGAGGAAAAGGGAGTATACCTTGTGTGTGTGTGTAGGGTATGATTGAGGGTGTGAGAGAGAGAGAGAGAGAGAGAGAGAGAGAGAGAAGAGGAGAGAGAGAGAGAGAGAGAGAGAGAGAGAGAGAGAGAGAGAGAGAGAGAGAGACAGACAGACAGACAGACAGACAGACAGACAGACAGACAGACAGACAGACAGACAGACAGACAGACAGACAGAACAGACAGACAGAAAAACAGAAACAGAGCCAGACCAACAAAGAAACACACAGAGAGAAAGATAGACACAGAGTGAGAGACAGAGAGAGAGAAAAATGAACGGACATGGAAAGTTATACGTGCACAAAACAGATAGAGAAATACAGTCAGACATACAGACAGTAACAAAGAAATCGAGGACAGGCTACAGACATGAGTCAGTGACAGAGAAAGAGGCAGACAGAGGGTTGAAGAGAGGGACAGACACAGGTTGAGAGAGACAGAGAAAACAAACAAACAGGGTTTACATACACACACACACACACACACACACGCGCATGCACGAGCGCATGCACCCACACACATACACCCATTTTTCATTTTTTCGGAAGAGTAGGCCATTTTGTGCCGGTGGAAACGGATGACAAACTTACAGAAATGCATACACACGGCGTCTGGATGTAAGAAAAAAAGCATATGCGCGTTTATTCTACTGTCTTCGGAATGAAGGAAATAAAATAAATAAACATATACAAAAGAAATAACCACACACACATGCACACGCCACACACACACACACACACACACACACACACACACACACACACACACACACACACTCACAGAAAGAGTCTTTAATGAGCAAGATAAAGAGGGTGTTTAAGAGATAAAGCAATCCTCCTTGCTTCGATGAGACGGGGACAAGACTTTCCTTTTAAAGGAGCACTTCCATTATGAGAGTTCTCCCCGCCCGCCTCTCTCTCTGTCTCTGTCTCTGTCTGTCTGTCTGTCTGTCTCTCTCTCTGTCTCTGCCTCTGTCTCTTTCTCTCTCTCTCTTTCTCTCCCCCCCCCCCCTCTCTCTCTGCCTGTCTCTCTTTCTGTTTAAATGTCTATCTTTGTGTCCCTCTCTCTCTTTCTCTTTCTGTCTATGTCTGTTCTGTCTGTCTGTCTGTCTGTCTGTCTGTCTGTCTGTCTCTCTGTCTGTCTGTCTGTCTGTCTGTCTGTCTGTCTGTCTGTCTGTCTCTCTCTCTCTCTCTCTCTCTCTCTCTCTCTCTCTCTCTCTCTCTCTCTCTCTCTCTCTCTCTCTCTCTCTCTCTCTCTCTCTCTCTCTCTCTCTCTCCCTCCTCCCTCCCTCCCTTTTCCCCTCCGCCCCCCTCCCTCTGTGCCTATGATCTTCTGATCTTTCCCTCTTTGCAATCATTTTACCCCCCCCTCCCACCTCCTTCTCCTTCTTTCACACCCTTGACCTCTTCACACCACCACGTCCGTCACATACCGTCAGCTGCACATCATATTCTAAAATTGAGAAAAAAAGAGAGAGTTGTTATTTTGATCAGTTTAGTGTGTGTGTGTGTGTGTGTGTGTGTGTGTGTGTGTGTGTGTGTGTGTGTGTGTGTGTGCGCGTGTGTGTGAGTGTGTGTATGTGTGTGTGTGTATGTGTGTGTGTGTGTTTGTGACTGTGTGTTCGTGTGTGTGATTGTGTGTGTGTAGATGTGGGTGTGTAGATGTATGTGCTTGTTTGATTGTGTGTGAATGTGTGTGTAGATATGTGTGTGTGTGTGTGTGTGTGTGTGTGTGTGTGTGTGTGTGTGTGCGCGCGCGCGCTCGCTTGTGTATGTGAAGATGTGTGTAGTTGTTTATGTGTGTGTATGTGTGTGTGTTTGTATGTGTATGTGTGTGTGTACGTGTTAGCATATGTGTAAGATTGATTTTATCTATTTTATTAAATCATCTTTACTTCGAAAACTGAATGACTGCCCCTCAGAAAAATTGTAAGCCAATACTGCCTGTGGAATAGCTCCCTACTCACACAGGCTGGTAGTAAGTATTATCAGAACAGACAGTAGAACAAACAATAAGCACACGCAGGAGACAGACACACTGTGGGAACAGTCACGTACACAGTCATGTAATAACACCAAACAGATGTTGAGAACAAAAATAATAGCAATTACACTGATTCACATCCTCCCACTCACTCACTTATACCATCCTGCCACTACCCCCCCCCCCCTCCACCTGCCCTCACCGTCCCAATTAGCCTAGACGTCTGCTTATTTATTCGCCTCTCGCGTTTTGATTTTCTACTGTTGGCGATAAGCCAAATTAAGGAAAAAGAATGTGTTTGGAGCCCACATGTTTTCCAGATTATCTCTTGTTTTGTTTTATGTCTAGGATTTCAAAATTATATTTATATGTTTTCTAAAGGGGGGAAGAGAGAGAGAGAGAGAGAGAGAGAGAGAGGAGAGAGAGAGAGAGAGAGAGAGAGAGAGAGAGAGAGAGAGAGAGAGAGAAGAGAGAGAGACAGACAGACAGACAGACAGACAGACAGACAGACAGACAGACAGACAGACAGACAGAAGACAGACAGAGAGACAGAGAGAATTCTGATGCGTCAGACTACTACGCAGCATGTGAATATACAGACAGCTAGCCAGACTGCCAGTTACCTAAAAGTCAAAAAAGAACAGACAAACAGCCAGACTGAGAGTCATCGCACAGACAGGAAGAACAGACACACAGATAGACAAACAGACAGACACACAGGCTCACAAATAGAGCAGACATGGAAGTAAGGATGAATGATAGCCGTCTTTATGTGTCTTTCGTGTTTGGCTGGAACGTAAATCAGGGGAATTGATCTGAATTTAGAGAGTGGAATTTTTTGCGTTTACGCGCGTGCTCGCAGGCGCGCGCGCACGCGCGCGCGCGCGCACATACACACACACAGAGACACAGACACACACAAACACATACACGTGCGTGCGCACGCACTTACACGCACTCACACTTACACGTACATACACATAAACAGACACACAAACAGACACACACACACAAACACACGTACAGACACACAGACACACAGACACACACAGACACACACAGACACACACACAGACACACACACAGACACACACACACACACACACACACACACACACACACACACACACACACACACACACACACACACACACAGGTTGTCTGATAGAACTGATAATATCTATAAAGAAAACAGGAAGATCCAAAAACGAAATGATAAGAGGCAGAACAGAAATAAAACTTGCAGGCAGACAGATAGACAGACTGACCAACAGACAGACAGACAGACAGACAGACAGACAGACAGACACACACACACACACACACACACACACACACACACACACACACACACACACACACACACACACACACAGGCAGGCAGACAGACAGACAGACAAATAGGCAGACAGACAGATTGAAGGGCAGACAGAAATTACAAGTCGATCAGGCAAAGCAGACTCGCAGGCAGACAACATGACTCACGCATTGATAAAAATTGAAAAAAAAAACCCACCACAAACAAACCCAGAAACAGAGAAAGACAAAAACACACAGACATAATAGCGGGTGGTCTGCCTGTACGCTCTGTGCTTCCTGCTTCCCTCAAAATTCTGCAATTACAAAAATGACACAAACTGGATATTACAAACAAAACGAAAGAACACATTTTCCACCTTTAAGAGCCTCCTTTCTAGCACAACCCCTCCCCCGTAAAATCCTCCTCTCTGGCTCAACCCATTAATTCTTCCATGAAGTGGAACAAAAAAATGTCATTTTCCTCCCCTCCCACCCACCCACCCATCCAACTAAATAAAGCCTATATGGGATGGGGAGATTTAGGAATGCCGCCAGAAATACCCCAACTAGGAATCCCGTTAGCTATAATCCTACGGAGAGCGTCTGCGAGGCGGTCTCTTGATCGTTGAGGGGCTTCTTTTCAATCTTTTTCTTTCTACCTTTTTTGTGTCTAACTTTATCGATAGAGACTCTTCCTCTTGTAAAAATCCAATGTGGTGGGCACAGAAAGTGCTGGAACATTGCCTGCGTTCATCAGTGGCACAGGAATAAGCGAGAGAGGCGAGATGTGTGAGGTTGGGAGGTTGTTCAGAGAGTATTGAACTCATTGATAATAATAATAATGATAATAATAATAGTGATGATAA
>CM060321.1:58767876-58772876 GCA_030674155.1 Stramonita haemastoma | reverse complement strand
ATAAGTAACAGCTAAAATATAAATCATACAACACAGTACATACTGATTTTTCTTTAAGATGATTAAAAAACACACACATTATTTTGCCAGAGTTCCCAGACTGTACACTTTTCAAAACAAAGACAAAGTTGCCACACATACTTCTCAGATTCGCAGACTAATCAATCAACATTTGACACAAACAGTGAACAAGTGACAGATCCTGCAAGATGAAAACTCCACAACGACGTACAGACAGACTTCCTAGGAAGGAGGTTAAGTTACAATCGACACCACTCTCTGCAGAGTAAGGACACCACAATGACAAGTTGCTATGAAAGCGCAGACGACAGACACAGTCTCTGGAGTGAAGTAGTAGCAGCTTGAGCCAGACACCTCCCCTCCCCCTCCCTGCCTTCCCCCCACCCCCTCCCTAAGGATGGAGACCCTTGACAGGTTTTAGAGGCTGGTTTCCATGGCAAATTCAATTGCAGGTGTCTGTCTCTCTTCTTCCCCTCTCTGTCTGTCCAGCCTGCCTGTCGCCAGCTGTAATGGCGAGGTGCCAACACTGCTTGATGGTCCGCACGCCAGAGGTAATGGACCGTTACACTAGAGGGGGTGGGGGTGGGGGTTGGGGGGTTGGGGGGTTGGGGGGGTCTCAGCTAGCTACAATCTGTTTTTTTTTTCTTCTTTCTGTCTGCTGCAAACTTTAAAAAAAATGGAGTGAAGTGATACAAGTTGGACAGTTTAGTTATTGTTGTTTTTTCGTGATTATGTATTATAAAATGATTGGTAGAATCCCTCTCTTTTTATGTCTTTGTCTCTGTTTTTCAGTGTCTGCCTCTGTGTATGTCGCTCTCTCTGTCTCTTTTTCCCTTTTCTCTCTTTGTCTATCTGTGTCTGTTTGTCTATCAGTTTTTTATGTCTGTCTCTCTGTCTCTTTCTCTCTGTCTCTCTCATAATACGAGTCAATCTTTACACATAAGGGTCTAATTACTTGTGCAAGGATGAGTATCCAGTTTATTGTAATGATTGCTTATTGTATTAACTAACTGACGAGCAAGTTCAGCTGTTGATCAAATGAATACCTAAGTGATCGCGTTTATCATTAGCTTTAGCTGTTGTGTGTACAGATACAGATTTCTTCAGTTGTCGTTAATCCTTTTTTGTATTATTGCATGGTGTAATGAGGCCTCTGGCCTCTAAATCACACCCCAAAAAACTTCAGAGTTTGATGGATTTCTGTTCTTTTTTTCTGAACAAAATGGATGGACTTGGGAATTAACAACTAAATACGGCGCTTTGGTTAAGGTGGTGGTGGTAGTGTGGGAGAGATGGGAGCAAGAGAGAGAGAAGAGAGAGAGAGAGAGAGAGAGAGAGAGAGAGAGAGAGAGAGAGAGAGAGAGAGAGAGAGAGAGAGAGAGAGAGAGAGAGAGAGAGAGAGAGAGAAAGAATGAGAAAGAGAAAAAGAGAGGAAGAGATTGTGAGAGGAAGGCATATAGACACATACAAAGAAACAAACATACAAACAGAAAAATAAAGAATTGGGCAGAAACATAAAATGTGTGTGTGTGTGTTTGTGTGTGTGTGTGCGCGCGCGCGCAAGCACGCATGCGTGTGTGGGCACACGTCTGGTTGTGTACGTATACTGACCAAGACACAATCATGTCAGTATCAGCATCTATGCACACCCCCTCCCCTACAGTTCAAGCCACTCCATGTCATTTTTGGCTTCCCCTCCCCCTCTTTCTCCGCAGTTTTCTTTGAAGTGTTCTTACTTTCATGTTTTCAACATGTTACAGAACATTTTTTTTTTCATCTTTTGCCATGTCTTCAGTGTTGAACTTGTTTTTTACTCTGCATCTAAGAACAAGCCAAAAGTTTCAAAAGAAATGATAAGGCAGCAACACACATACAGCCACACACAGAGACACACATACACAAACAGACACACACGGACATACACAGACACACATACGTACACACACACATACACACACACGCATGCATGCACGCACGCACGCACGCTTGCACACACACATACGCGTGTGCGTATGTGTTTGCGTACGTGCGAGTGCATCTTTGCTTTTCCTCTTCCTTCTTCTCTGTCTCTGTCTGTGTGTGTGTCTCTCACTCTGTCTCTCTCTCTGTCTCTGTCTGTCTGCCTGTCTGTCTGTCTATCTGTCTGCTTGTCCTCTCTCTCTCTGTATCTCTCGCTCATCCCCTCTTTCTCCCCACCTCTCTCTCTCTCTCTCTCTCTCTCTCTCTCTCTCTCTCTCTCTCTCTCTCTCTCTCTCTCTCTCTCTCTCTCTCTCTCTCTCTCTCTCTCCCTCTCTCTCTCTCATCCCCCACTCTCTCTCTATCCCTCCCTTTTCTCTCTCTCCCTCTCTCCATCCCTCCTTTACCACCTCATATGATTCGATTGTGACTGCATAATCACGACATGCGCAGACAGTTGGTCCCAATCGTCTCCCTTGCCTAGCGGTTACGTCCCCTGGAAGTAGGCAGTGCAAATGTCAAGGGGGATCACTCCAGAGATTTTTGCCATCCTCCAGAGGAGGGATTGACATGTTTACATTCAGAGAGAGAGAGAGAGAGAGAGAGAGAGAGAGAGAGAGAGAGAGAGAGAGAGAGAGAGAGAGAGAGAGAGCATGTGTGTGTGAGAGAGAGAAAGTGAGAGAGAGACAGACAGAGACAGACAGAGACAGAGACAGACAGAGCTAGAGACAGACAGAAACAGACAGATAGATAGACAGATGGCGCAGGTTATCGGATCTCTGCAAATTTTCTTCCCTCATTGTCTCGTTTTCTCTGTCCTTTTTCCCTCTGTCTTTTTCTCTGTCTCTGTCTTTCTGTCTCCGTGTGTGTGCCTCTCTCTCTGTCTCTCTTTGTCTCTCTGTTCATCTGTCTGTTGGTCTGTCTGTCTTTTCGTCCGTCTATCTTTCTGTCTGTCTGTCAGTCTCTCTTTTTTATCTCTCTCTCCACCTCTCTCTCTTCTTACCTTCCCTCACCCCACTCTCTCTCTTTCTCTCTTTATGTTAGCCCACGCGCACGCACACCATGTGCGTAGGTACCTTTTACCAGCACGATTGCATGGCCACACTTCAATACATGTGTGCCCTACCTGTGTGTGGTGGGTGGGGGTATGCATGCATGTCTCTTTTCCTAGCACCACACCAAATAATGCGATTGTTACGATCGCAGAGAATCGTGCGTGCTGCAAGTTTTACTTTTCCCCCTCTTCTGTTCGTGCTGTGTGGCGACACTTAAACGTTTCGTTTCGTTTCTTTTGTTACAGGCACCGGAAGTGGCAGATCCACACGCGTCTTCCTCCGCTGCGCAACATCCGGTAAGCGTGAGTCAGGATAACGACCTTGACCTTGAAGCGTTGCAGCTGCACCAGGTCTTGTTGCAGTCTTACCAGGACTCCAATGCTGCGGTATGTGAATTACCAAAAAAAAAGAAAAAAGTTTGTTTGTTTGCTTGTTTTTTTCTTTGTTGTTTTGTTTTGTTTTCTTTCTTTATTTCTTTTTTTTCTTTCTTTCCTACTTTGTTTGTTTGTTTGTTTCTTTCTTTCTTTCTTTCTATTTCTTTCTTTCTGTCTGTCTTTCTTTCTTTCTTTTTTTCTTTCTTTCTTTTTTTCTTTCTATCATCCTTTCTTTGTTTTTTTCTTTCTTTCTTTCTTTTTCTTTCTTTCGTTCTTTCTTTCTTTTCTTTTTCTTTCTTTCTTTCTTTCTTTTTTCTTTCTTTCTTTCTTTCTTTTCCTTTCTTTTCTTTTTCTCCTTTCTTTCTATCTTCCTTTCTTTGGTTTTTCTTTCTTTCTTTCTTTCTTTTTTTCCTTCTTTCTTATCTTTCTTCTTTTCTTCTTTCCTTCCTTTCTCCCTTTCTTTTCTTTCTTTTCTTTCTTTCTTTCTTTTCTTTCTTTCTTTCTTTCTTTCTTTCTTTCTTTGTTTTTCTTCTTTCTTTCTTTTGATCTCTCTTTCTTTTTTTCTGTCGTGCTTTCTTTCTTTTTTTCTATCTTCTTTTCTTTCCTTTTTTTCTTTCTTTCTTTCTGTCTTTTCTTTCTTCTTTCTGTTTGACTGTCTTTCTTCCTTCCTTTCTTTCTTTCTTTTCTTTCTTTCTTTCTTTCGTCCTTTCTTTTTCTTTCTTTCTCTCTTTCTTTTTCTCTTTCTTTCTTTCTTTTATTTGGAGGATATTGGAATAAACACCAAATGCGTATTTTTACATCCAGCACATATGTATACAGTTTTGTAAATGTTGTCATCCCTCCCCCCCACACCCGGACACAGAATGTCCTACTCTTTCGAAAAGCGGAACATGCTTTAACGTGTGTGCGAAAGATGTTCTGCGTGCATCGGCACACGGGACCTTGGTTTATGATTATAAACAGACAAAGTGAGTGTGCGCACGCGTGCGTGCGTGTATGTGTGTGTATGTGTGGGGGGGGGGGGTGCGTGTGTGTGTATGTGTGTGTGTATGTGTGTGTGTGTGTGTGTGTGTGTGTGTGTGTGTGTGTGTGTGTGTGTGTGTGATGTTCTTTTGATATTTCAACGAACTGGGGTTGGCTTTTTATATTGGTTTTATGCAGCTAAAAACTGCTTTAAGGCTTTTTAAAAACAGTGTACATGCGAGAAACAATTTTTAGTTGCGATAAATATGTCACATCAAAGAAACTTTCAATGACGTCCACTGTCATCTCGTAATACTGTAAGGGTTGATTTTGTTGTTGTTGCTGGTGTTGTTGTTGTTGTTGTTGTTGCTAGAGCTGCAATTGGCGTCCCTGTTCTTGTAGTTTTGGTATTTGTTTGTTTTTGTTGTTGTTGTTGCCACCCTTTCTTCTTCTTTTTATTGTTTTTCTTCTTTATGTTCCTCTTGTTGTTGTGGTTGCTGTTGTTTCTCTTCTTCTTCTTCTTCTTCTTCTTCTTCTTCTTCTTCTTTCTTCTTCTTCTGAATGTCCTAGCGATTATTTCTATGCTTCTTGTGTCTTTAGTTTGCACGACTGTGTCTGTTTCTGTGTCTCT
>CM060321.1:58750376-58757876 GCA_030674155.1 Stramonita haemastoma | reverse complement strand
ACAGGTGATTAGGAGAGATTCAGTGTCGTGATGCCAGCCCCGGCTTTACAGTGGACAGGTTTATGAGGGTCTGGAACTCTGGAAAACATACAGCCTCTCTAGCGCTTTATGCACCGTGATTCTAAAGCTCTTGCTTGGGCAGGTGCCAGTCTGTAGCTGTTTACCATCTGTGCAAGACTACGTATTTTTTTTGTGTTTTTTTTGTTTGAAAAACAGGCAGATGTAGTGTACTGGTGGTAAACATGAATGAGAGGTAATATTCTGGAGGACAGTAAAAAAAGAAATATCAAACACAACAATAAACCAAAATAAAGCCAATACACAGACCCCCCCCCCAAAAAAAAAAAAAAAACAACAACAACAAAAACACAACAATAACAACCAAACCAAACCAAACAAAACTACAAAACAAATCGAACGAAAAGAAGCTCATTAATATAATACTGCCCCCCAAAAAAAACAACAACAACACCACAAACAAACCCAAAACCCAAAACAACGACAACAGCAAAAAGCCCCAAAACAACAAATCAAACCAAACGACAAGAAACGCATTAATATAATAAGCAAACCTGAGCAAAACAGGATTGTTATATCGACAAAACAACATAATATAAAGACAAAAAAAATACAACAGCAAAACACAAAACCTAACGGAAAGCAAGTAAACAACAATAAGATATACAAACTCACAAGAAATGATGGGAAAAAAAACACATTCATTACAATACGCGACACAGATTTCAACACAGTTTAACCAACAACAGATGTACAAACAATACCCGAGCGCACAAAAAATGTGGTATAAATTTTTAAAACGCTATGTGCGCTAGTTCTCGTATCGTTTCAGTTCATCAGCATTTTTTTTAGTTGACTGTTCCATGAGCTCATTGATTTAAAGAAAAGCAAAGGAGAGGGAAATTAAGTGAGAAAACTTGACATGTTCACAGTGTTCTTTATGATTCCAAGCTACAAGTCCCAGTATCAGTTACGGGGACTATTTTGCCAATCACCATTAGAGGGGCTGTTATAAAGGAATATTTTCGACTTAGTTGCATTCATTACATTCTTCTTCTCCGGGATGCTAGGGTCTCTCTCTCTCTGTCTCTCTGTCTCTGTCTCTGTCTCTGTCTCTCTCTCTCTCTCTCTCTCTCTCTCTCTCTCTCCTCTCTCTCTCTCTCTCTCTCTCACTCTCTCTCTCTACCTTTTATTCTCTTACCCCCTCTCTCTGTGTCTCTGTATTTCTTTTTATCTATCTATCCATCTCTCTTATTTTCATATACATCCGTTCATAAAGAATCTGCCTGCCTATCAACCCCTCCATCATCTCACCCCCCCCAACCCCCTTTCACTCACCCTACTCATCCTTCTAGTTTTTCACTTCCCATCCTCTCTACCCCCCTCCCCCTCCCCACACCACTCCTTCTTGCCCCTCCCCCCCCTCCCCCCTCCCTTCTTCCCATTCTAGTTTCTTTCTTCCACTCATTTCATACGTCAGTCCATCCTAAACTCCATCCACTTGCATCTCTGTCTATAGCTAAGTTTCTCGCAGTCTTTTATATACGCAATACCTGTCTTCCCTTTTCAAAGCTAGTTTCTTCTCTTGTTCTTCTCTTTTTCTTCTCCTTCTCTTCCTTCTCTTTGTCCCTTCTCTTCTAAGTAAGGGTTTTAGGTAAAAGCAGATAATAGGTCTCCACTGTCACAGCCGGTCTTTTATGTGACCGGACAATGACCATTCTTCTCGCGGATTTACCACTCGGCCAAAGTGCTAGAGAAGCCGCAACTGTCGGATAATGTTTTCGCGCTCATCTCATTGCCGTGAGCATTTTGGTCGCTGCTTGGTTTTTTTTTTTTTTCCCGAACGTCGCAATCGCCTTTGGGCATCGATCGAGGTGTGTGTGTGTGTGTGTGTGTGTGTGTGTGTGTGTGTGTGTGTGTGTGTGTGTGTGTGTGTGTGTGTGTGTGTGTGTGTGTGTGTGTGTTGGGGTGTGTGTGTGTATGTGTGTGTTATTGTGTGTGTGTATGTATGTGTGTGTGAAGGGCAGGGGAGGGGGGGCTGGGGGGCGGTGTTATATGTGTGTATATGTGTGTGTGTGTGTGTGTGCATGTGTGTATATGTGTGTGTGTGTGTGTCTGTGTGTGTGACGGCGGGGGGGAGGGGGGACTGGGGGGCGGTGTTGTGTGTGTCTGTATGTATATATGTGTGTGTGTGAGTGTGTGTGTGTGTGTGTGCGTGCGCGCGCTGTGTATGTAAGCGCGCGCACGTGTGTGTGTGTGTGTGTGGGGGGGGGGGTTGTGTTGTGTTTTGTGTTTTGTGTATTGTGTTTTGTAATGTGTGGTGTGTGTTAGTGTGTGTTAGTGTGTTAGTGTGTTAGTGTGTGTGTGTGTGTGTGTGTGTGTGTGTGTGTGTGTGTGTGTGTGTGTGTGTGTGTGTGTGTGTGATCGGCTTAAGTGATGGGTGGGTTGATGGAATTGGTTTCGCTATATCGGTGATGTGCTTTTAGCCAATAGCAGAGCCGTTTTGTAACAGGTGTGCTGGGTTTTGTGCTGTGTTCTGTGTGTGTGGAGAGAAAGAAAGAAAGAAAGAAAGAAAGAAAAGAAAGAGAGAGAGAGAGAGAGAGAGAGAGAGAGAGAGAGAGAGAAGAGAGAGAGAGAGTGAGAGAGAGAGAGAGTTGTGTGTGTGTGTGTGTGTGTGGTGTGTATGTGAGTGAGTATGTGTGTGTAGTGTGTAAGCATGTAAGTGTGTGGTATATTATGTATGTTGTGTGTATGAAAGAGTGTGTGTGTGATTCCGTGTATTTTGTGTGAGTGTTTGTGTGTGTGAGGTTTGTGTGTGTTGTGTGTGTGTGTTGTGTGTGTATGTAATTCCATGTATTTGTGTGTGTGTGTGTGTGTGTGTGTGTGTGTGTGTGTGTGTGTGGTGTGTGTGTGCGTGTGTGTTTGTCAGTCTCTCTGTCTGTCTGTCTGTCTGTGATTGTGTCTGTGTTTGTATTTGTGTCTGTGTATATGTCTGTGTACATGTCTGTGTGTGGACGGCCTGTTTAGTGAAGCAGCTGTCTGTGCATTTGCAACTGAAAAAGGAGGGCCACTTGTGAATAGCGTTTGATTGCAAGCTGCCTAGCTAGCGTGCTGAAAGCTTTGCTCCAGCCATTCTTCTTCTTCTTCTTCTTCTTCTTCTCTTCTTCTTCTTCTTCTTCTTCTTCTTCTTCTTCTTCTTCTTCTCTTCTCTCTCTCTCTCTCTCTCTCTCTCTCTCTCTCTCTCTCTCTCTCTCTCTCTCTCTCTCTCTCTCTCTCTCTCTCTCTCTCTCTCTCTCTCTCTCTCTCTCTCTCTCTTTCGTGATCTTTTTGTCGTTCCTCACTCCTGTCTGTGTGTGTGTGAGTGTGTGTGTGTGTGTGTGTGTGTGTGTGTGTGTGTGTGTGTGTGTGTGTGTGTGTGTGTGTGTGTGCGTGCGTGTGTGTGTGTGTTTGTGTGTAGGTGTGTAGGTGTGTTTGTGTGCGTGTGAGTGTGAGTGTGTGTGTCCGTGTGCGTGTGTGTGTGTGTGTGTGTGTGTGTGTGTGTGTGTGTGTGTGTGTGTGTGTGTGTGTGTGAGTGTGTGTTTATGTGTGTGTGTTTGTGTATGTATGTGTATGTCTGTATGTCTCGTCTCTTTGTCCCGTTATCCCTCTTTTTGTTCTTTTTAACCAGTTTTGCTTTTCCTATGTGTCTGTGCGTTTTGTTTGAGTACTTGTATTACTTATATAAATCTTTAAACAAACAAACAAACAAACTACAGAAAAAAAACGAAAGTATAACGATAGCTGTGTAGCTATCGTTTATGAGCCAAGAGAGAAAAATATGAAAAGAAAACAAAGCGGAGAAAATTACATTCGAGGCTGAAAAAAAACAACCAACAGACAAAAATGAAGAGTAAATGCAAGTAAACAGGGAAAAAAACCCAGAAACAAACAAACAAGCAAACAAACAAAAAAGAAACTGAAAGAAAACATTAACGAAGCCAACCCTATTAAAAAAGCAGTAAAAGAAGAAATGATGATGATGATGATGATGATGATGGTGATGATGATGATGATGATGATGATGGTGATGGTGATGATGATGATGGTGTTGATGGTGATGATGGTGATGATGATGATGATGATGATGGTGATGGTGATGATGATGATGATGATGATGATGATGATGATGATGATGATGATGATGGTGATGATGATGGTGATGGTGATGATGGTGATGATGATGATGATGATGATGATGATGATGATGGTGATGTTGATGATGATGTGTATGTGCGTATGCAAGTGTATGTGTGTGAATCGTGTGTTCGTTTTTGTGAATTATTCTAGTTCTTATTCTTGTTCTCCTTTTTGCTCTTGTTTAACCTCAGTGCACTTGAAGATAAGAGAAAAACAACAACAACAAAATAAAACAAAACGAAACTGCTCGAGGACAACAAAAACAAACAAATAATATGTCTAGAGTTACTATCGGGCTTTTTTGTTGTTTTTTTCTCCTTGCATTGTGCTTCCAGGAAGCCTTTAGAAAAATAAGACGAGACAAGAGATTGAGATACAAGAGATTGAGATCCTTAACGCGAACACGCCCGGTATAAGAAAGACTAGAAAACAACATCCGTCTTCGGTATGACATTTGCTTTAAGGAAATTCAATAGGCATACCAAGCAGAAATTGTACAGTGAAGCCAGTAGAAAACTCTCTCTATGTTCACTGTGTGCCCCCTACTGAGTTGATCTTGCTACTCGTGTCAGGTTCGAGTCTGCACATTGTTATGGAGTCACTGAGTATGCAAGCTGATACAGTTATTTTGACGTGTTGCTGTTGTTGATGATGTTGTGGTTGGTGTAGTTGTTGTTGTTGTTGTTGTTGTTGTTGTTGCACGTTCTTGTTGTTGTTGTTGTTATTTTTCGGTGTCAAAGTCAAAGTCAAAATTTGATTTCCAGATTGTACGTTGAGTAAGCAATATATTTGATTTTTGTCCTCAAGTCATCTATCCAGCAAAATATGTGTGTGTGTGTGTGTGTGTGTGTGTGTGTGTATGTGTGTGTGTGTGTGTGTGTGTGTGTGTGTGTGTGTGTGTGTGTGTGTGTGTTTGAGTATGTGTGTGTGTATGTTTGTGTGTGTGCGTTCGTGCGTACATATGCACGCACGTGTGCGTGTGTGTTTGTGTGTATGTCTTCTCCCGTCACTGCTTTTTATATACACGCACATTCTTTCTTTCTCTGTTTCTCTCTCGTTTCTCTCTGTTTCTCTCTGTTTTCCTCTGTTTCTCTCTCTCTCTGTTTCTCTCTGTTTTCTCTCTCCTTCTCTCTCTCTCTGTTTCTCTCTTCTCTCTCTCTCTCTCTCTCTCTCTCTCTCTCTCTCTCTCTCTCTCTCTGTTCTCTCTCTCTCTCTCCTCTCTCTCTCTCTCTCTCTCTCTCTCTCTCTCTCTCTCTCTCTCTCTCTCTCTCTCCTCTCTCTCTCTCTCTTCTCTCTCTCTCTGTCTTTCTCTCTCTCTCTCTCGCTCTCTCTCGCTCTCTCTCTGTGTCTTTCTCTGTCTTTCTCTCTCTCTCTCTCTCTCTCTCTCTCTCTCTCTCTCTCTCTCTCTCTCTCTCTCTCTCTCTCTCTCTCTCTCTCTCTCTCTCTCTCTCTCTCTCTCTCTCTCTCTCCTCTCTCTCTCTCTCTCTCTCTCTCCCTCAGTCTGTCTCTGTAAGTCAGTTTTGGTTCTTACATTACTTTTTCCTTGTTTGCTTTTAATTTAGTTTGTTATTTCTTTTCATTTTATTCTCTTATCTTTGTGCACTCTTCGTGTTTCTTTCTGTTCGTTTTCTTTTTTTCTTTTATTTCTTTCCTTCTTTTCTTTTTTTCCAGCTTTTTCTTTTTTTCGTTGTTTTTTATCTTTCTTTCTTTCTTTGCTGGTTTGTTTGTTTCTGTCTTCCTTTGTCTTGCTCTTTCTTTTTTCACTTTTTTCCCTTCTCTTTTTACTTACTTCCTTTCTTTCGTTCTTTCCTTCTTGCCTGTTTTCTTTGTTTCTCTCTGTCTCTGTCTCTGTCTCTGTCTCTCTCTGTCTCTCCCTCTCTCTCTCTCCTTCTCTGTCTGTCTGTCTGTCTGTCTGTCTGTCAGTCTGTCAGTCTGTCTGTCTGTCTGTCTGTCTGTCTGTCTGTCTGTCTGTCTGTCTGTCTTTCCTTCTTTCTTTCTTTCGTTCTTTCGTTCTTTCTTTTTTTTTCTTTCTTTCTCTCTTTTTTTCTTTCTTTCTTTTTTTTTTTCTTTTCTTTCTTTCTTTCTTTCTTTTTCTTCTTTCTTTCTTTCTTTCTTTCTTTCTTTCTTTCTTTCTTTCTTTCTTTCTTTCTTTCTTCTTCTTTCGTTCTATTTTTCTTTCTTTCTATCTTTCATTCATTCTTTCTTTCTTTCTTTCTGTTTTACCATCTTGTTTTCTTTTTTTGGTTGTTATTTCTTTTTTTCTTTTCACCCTTCTTTCTTTCTTTCTTTCTCCTTATCGTGTCAATGTATTTCTCTGTTCTTGTCCTAAATCGGACTTTTATTTTCTTTCTCTGCGTTTGTATGCATCTCTCTCCCTCTCTCTTTGATACCATGAAGAACAAAACACAAAGGAAAAAGAGAAGAAAAGGTTAACGCCGCATGAAAAAAATATAAGACCCAGTTATACACGTGGGTAAAGTAAACATTTGAAATACCCAAAGCGTAGAAAAATATAAAATAAGGGATTACAAAAAACAACAACACTAATGCGTTTTAAATGAAAGTAATACAAGACATTAAGAACAAGAATAAACAAAAGAATGGACAACGATTTAGAGATTTTCTTTTCGAAAAACAGAAGCTCTTTAAAAAAAACCCCACAAATCAATAAACAAACAAACCAAAAAAAAAATATCCAAGATAGAACAAAATAATGCTACAAAGAAATAAAAAATGCGAGGCATTTCGAATAATAAGATCACCAAGAAAATATGAGAACAAAAGGAAGAAAGAAAGAAAAAAAAAAAACAAAGAAGGAAAGAAAGGAGAAAAGAAGGAAAGAAAAAAAAAGAAAGGAAGAAAGAAAGAAAGAAAAAAAGAAAGAAAGAAGGAAAGAAAGAAGAAAAGAAGGAAATAAAGAAAAAAGGAAGAAAGACAGAAAGAAAGAAAAAAATGAAAGAAAGGAAGAAAGGGAGAAAAGAAAGAAGGAAAGGGAGAAAAGAAGAAAGAATAAAAGGAAGAAAGGAAAAAAAAGAAAAAGACAGAA
Organism: Stramonita haemastoma; assembly: GCA_030674155.1. Classification (NCBI taxonomy): domain Eukaryota; kingdom Metazoa; phylum Mollusca; class Gastropoda; order Neogastropoda; family Muricidae; genus Stramonita; species Stramonita haemastoma. The sequence continues at coordinate 58,750,636 of CM060321.1, read as the reverse complement.
AGAAAGAAAGAAAGAAAGAAACAAACAAACAAAGAAAGAAAGAACGAGAAAAAAGAAAAAAAGAAAGAAAGGAAAGAAGGAGCAAAACAAACAAAGAAACAAAAAAAGGAAGGAAAAGAAAACGAAAGAAAGAAAGATAGAAATACAAACACGCAGACAAAGAACTACCTGTCTCTTGAAAAGAAACGGGTCACATTTACATGCACTGCACAAAAGCACGACAGAACAAGCACAGCTAAACACAGGACAGCAAAAAGAAA
>CM060321.1:58735376-58742876 GCA_030674155.1 Stramonita haemastoma | reverse complement strand
TATATAGTGTGATAAAGTATGTGTGTGTGTATGTGTGTGTGTGTCTGTGTCTGTGTGTCTGTGTGTGTGTGTGTATGTGTGTGTGTGTGTGTGTGTGTGTGTGTGTGTGTGTGTGTGTGTGTGTGTGTTGTGTGTGTGTGTGTGTGTGTGTGTGTGTGTGTGTGTTTGCATGCGTAGGCGTGCGTTCATATGTGAACTTCACCATTATGACCTACGAATGAAAAACAACAAGAAAACAATGTTGCATAGACAGATTAATTTTCTTCTGATCTTTTTTTTGTAATGTGATCTATGTATATTTATTTATCTTTAAGACACTGTTTTGACAGCCTATTCTTTTTTAACAGTAAACTGCTAAATAAGGCTTCTCTAGCCTTTCCTCTGTGTTCGTGTGTTTGTGGGAATTTTGTTTTATAGTGGTTCTGTTTTTTGAGGGGGTGTAATATTGTTATTGAAATATTTATTTAGTTCTTTTTAATCTCGATAATATTTTTGTTTGTTCTAGTACGTTTCGGTGTGATTAACCTCGTGATTATTAATTACTTCCATTTTGGTCATGACATTCTATGTTTTAATGTTATTAAATATTGGAGTCTTATTTTCTAGTAAAAACAACTTCTGCAAGGGGTTTATTAATAGTAATAATAAAATTCCGTCTAGATATTTTACCCTTTGTCTTTTTCTGTGTTTCTTTGTTTCTTGGTTTCTTGGTTTCTTTCTTTCTTTCTTTCTTTCTTTCTTTCTTTCTTTCTTTCTGTCTTTCTGTCTTCATTTCTATCTATCTTTCCTTCTTTCTTTCTTTCTTTCTTTCTTTTTCTTTCTTTCTTTCTTTCTTTCTTTCTTTCTTTCTTTCTTTCTTCGTTTTTTGAAGTTTACTACCATACTATCTTAGGCAATGAAAGTTATTTTTACTGCAATCCTCCTCCTCCTCTCCTCCTCCTCCTCCTCCTCCTCCTCCTCCTCCTCCTCCTCCTCCTCCCTCCTCATCATCAGCATCAGCATCAGAATCAACATTAGCATCAACAACAATATCATGATCATCACTACCACCAATACTGTTTTCATCCAGGCAAGAAATAGATGTGCTTTTGATAAAAAAAAAATCTCAAGCAAAACTTAAATACCAAACACAAATATTTACTTTATAGGAAGCGGGATGGCCCTGTGGTTAGTGCGTTGAGCTCACGATCTAACATAGTGGGTTCGGGCTACCACCAAGATGACTGTTCAAGGGGATTTTTGCCCCTTGGAGATTAGAACCCACTTCACTATCCCGAAAGTCCTTTGGATGAGACTATAAACTGAGGTTCTTTGTGCTAGTGCACGCAGAACATCTTGCACACACATTCTATCTGGTCTGAAGAGCAGGCCTTTGAGTGCCGTAGGGTCGAAAGACAAAACTTGTAAAAAAAAAAAAAAGCCCACGTATGTATAATAATTGGTCTTGTATTTAGCTATTATCCTCGAAGTCGGAATGCGGCTACCTTAATAGTGGCGCAAACAAAACACTTAGGCCAACTCTCATCAAGGGAAAAGAAAAAAAAAGTTCTGGCCGTAGAATTCAAAAGCAAAAGACACGTAACTCCCTTTCCGGAGCCTCTGTTGCCGCGTTTAATTGTGTAGTAGAGCTTTATCCAGTGTTTGCTGTATGACTGAAAGAGCATTCCTTTTCTGTCGGCACCACAATACGCGCAAGAAAAATAAATATCCCTCCTCTTCATCACTTGAATGGGTTGCCAATAGCCATGCGTCAGCGTGTGTCACCTTAAGCGGATCCGGGCTCTCAGAAACACAGAACAAAAGAATATTGATCTCCTAGGAGCTCAAGAAAAGAAACCGACGGAAATGTCACTTTCTCTTTTACTTCTTTTCGCCTTTATCTTATTCTTTGCCGTTGTTGTTGTGGTTGTTATTGTGGTTGTTATTGTCGTTGTTGACGTCATCGTCGTTGTCGTCATCATCGTCCTCGTCATCATCATCGTCATTGTCGTCGTCGTCGTTGTTATTGTCATTGTCGTCGTCGTCGTCGTTGTCGTAGTCGTCGTCGTCATCCTCTTCTTCTTCTTCTTCTTCTTCTTCTTCTTCTTCTTCTTCTTCTTCTTCTTCTTCTTCTTCTTCTTCTTCTTCGTTGTCGTCAAAACTCAGCGTAAACTAATGGTCTTATCCGCTGAGACAGGAGTTCAAAGCAAACTCAAACTAGATATACCACTTACATAGATGTTGTTGCCTTGTATAAAAGACAGAGTTGGTTTTTTTTTTTAATCCAGCGTTTGGTATAACCTAGACAAAGCATTTTTGTTATGCACCAACTACAGAAAAAACAAGTATAAAATGTCTGTGCCACCCGTAAGATGAGTTGCTATAAATAAACAAACAATTATAGCTTCTGAAAATAAAGGTGGGAAAGATTGCATTTTATTTCATATTGTTTATTGTCCCACAGACCACACAGGCCATATTAGAACTGTCATTTTGTTCAATTTCAGCAACTACGGTAACCTTAAGTTGAACAGCAACACAACCCAATCCCTTCAAACATTCACCACTCTTCAAACCAAAGAAAACAAAGACAAAATGCTTTAATCATTTCAGTTTTAGGGCAAAAAAAAGAGAAACCAACCCAAATCAAAGTCTAGTGAGGATGCCAGTTACTCTGCTAAATTCTGCATTCCCAGGTTATAAGAAAAAAACGCTAAAAACTCATGATGACCACTCTTAGGTACAAAAACACTACAACAAACTACCGTATGGACACATAACCCAATAGAATGGACATTCGGTACTCATCCCAGTGTGTGCGGTATTACCACCTGTTTTTATGGTATCTAAAAAAACAAACAAATTAATTGTCTTTTGTATGACATGTGACCGATTGTTTCTTTGATTTAGTTTACTTGTATTGTATTCTTGCTCTTGGCGTCTTTGTTTATTTGTTTGTCATAGTGTTTTTTCTACCTTTTAAAAGATCTTCTTTTTTAATATATACATCTTTTAAACAAAAAATCCCACTGTAATTATAACTATTTTTATATATCAATGTGTTATTTCCTTTCCCATTTCTTTTCAAATTTCGCAACTATTACCTAAAATAGAGCATTAAAAAGTTGGGTTAATTGCTCGTATATAAGAAGATCCTTGTAACCCTCCTGTATAGCTCTTCAGTTTTAATTAATAAAACTGTGGTAATGTTGAATACCCGCGCTTCATTACCACTATCACTCTCTTTCTTTGCTCTTTGATGTGCTCTTCAGTTTAAAAGTGGAACTCTAAGCTTCAAAGAGGTCTTCTTTCAGGATCTAGTAAAACATAATTTATTGCGCAATGAAATGCTAAGTACAGTTTTGTCTATTTTCTACGTTTTTTTCAGATCAGTTGTCCCCCCCTCCCCCTATGCACGTTTATTAATTTTGTTCATCTAGTCATTAGTGTTTTTTGTATGTAACCTTAGACAGATAATGCCTGTTTTGGCATCCTGTCTTACTACTAGTCATGTCCCTTTTCCCTTTATTATTTTTCATACTAAGTTTCAGATATTATGATAAGAAAAGAATCAGGTGGGGGTGGGGGTGGGGGAGTTGGGAGGGTCATTAAAAGGGAACATGGAAAGATAAAGTTAGTGTTGTTTTGGTTATTGATGTTATTGTAGCTGGTGTTACGCGTCACCCTGAATAAAGGAAAACAAAATATATACACCACTACCCAGCATCATTATTGTCATCATCATCATCATCATCATCATCATCATCATCATCATCATCATCATCATCATCATCATCATCATCATCGTCGCCGTCGTCGTCGTCATCATCGTCGTCGTCGTCGTCGTCGTCGAGTCTTCATCATCATCGTCACTTTTGCCGTCGTGGTCATTAATAGCATCGTCATCATCATCACTGTCGTCGTCATCAACACCACCACCACCATCATCCCAACTACACCACCACCACTACCACCACCACCATGGCAAGGATCTATATCTAAGCTGGCCATCTTGTGCCCTTTCACACCACGACACAAATGCAAAGAAAACAAGCCAAGAAAAGGAAAGAGAAAGGAAAGAGATAGGTTTACTGCTCTCCTATCGTTTGTGCCCATGTATAATTGAAGAGGCTTTTACCCGCCTTGTGTTCACTGACGCGCAAGAAAAACACACCAAAAAATAAACAAAACAGCCATTCTGTTTATGGGCAGCGAAAAAAATACACCCCCCTCCCACAAAAAGATCCATACCACCCGCTGCTGGTGTAGATTTTTTGGGTGGTGATTTTTTTTTTTGTTTTGTTTTTTTTGTTTAAGAGCGATGTGTAAGAGTGTGTGTGTGTGTGTCACCATAAGCAGATTTGATCTCTGGGCAATGAAAGTGAGGAAAAAGAATCTTGACGGCTTTTAGAAACACGAGAGAAAAAGAAACATTAAGAATGGAAGATGTTATTGTGTGTATGTGTGTGTGTGTGTGTGTGTGTGTGTGTGTGTGTGTGTGTGTGTGAGAGAGAGAGAGAGAGAGAGAGAGAGAGAGAGAGAGAGAGAGAGAGAGAGAGAGAGAGAGAGAGAGAGAGAGACAGAGACAGAGACAGAGAGAGTACGTGTGTGTGTGTGTGTGTGTGTGCATCTCTGTGAATATGTGGGTGAGTGTGATAGTAGTGTGTGATGTATGTGTGTGTGTGTGTGTGTGTGTGTGTGTGTGTGTGTGTGTGTGTGTGTGTGTGTGTGTGTGTGTGTGTGTGTGTGTGTGTGTGTGTGTGTGTGTGTGTGTGTGTTGGCACCGTCTGCATGCACGCACCATGCAGAATTATGCAGATTTTCATCAGTGCACGCGTATATACGTGGATATGCATTCTACCATGGTATGACAGTACGTACAAGTGACCCGGGATTGCAACATGTTCTGTTAGCATAACAATGTTTACTGCAGACTTTTTTGTGATACGCTGAATGTACGCTTTTTGATATTTATTACACTGTTCACGTTAACCCTGTTTCTTTCTTTTTCGTGATTTAATAAACCCTTTCTTAGCAAAGCTCATTTTTGGACGTGATATTGTTTTATTTTTTTTTTAGACTTTTTTTTAAATGGGGAGAAAAAGGGTGTATGTTAGTACTAATCTTTTTGGTTTAGAGTTTTTGTTTTGATCTGTTTGTTGCTTTTTTATAATTTTTTTTCTATTTTTTTGTTAGTACTTTATGCAATATTTCATTTTTTTGCAATAACACGGTCTCTAATTTCACATAAAAGGCTTGCGGTATGTGAGCTTTTAGATATTTGAGCTTGCTATTTGCGTTTCTATTTCCTGTTCGAAAAGCAAACATTGTTTTTAATAACCTACTTTGTTTCATTAGTGTTAATTGCCCCTATGTTCAGAAACTTCAGCAGCATAATTATGCTTTCTTTAAGTTTCATTAATGAGTGTGAACATGTGCACCCTACTCCCCTTGCATATTTACCTTATTCTCTCCTTTCAATATTCTTTGTGCTTTAATAACAGGAACGGGTATTAAAAAAGCCGTTGCTTTTTTTTTAAATATTTGCTTTTAAGCAATATAATGCGTCAGATGATTGGATACTATCTTATTGCTGTATTTATGTGTCCTTTATATAAGTACATTATTTTTTGTACTTTTGATTATTTTTTTTTGTTTTACTTTTTGTGTTATTTTCTTGCATATTACGAAACTTGGGTTGATAAAGTTTGTTTTGTAAGTATTTTCTTCCCTTGATGTCTTTGTCCTAAGCTGCTGTGACGACTATTGCGTCTTTCTTTGTACTTCTCTCTCTCTCTCTGTCTATCTCTCTGTCTCTGTCTCTCTCTCTCTGTCTCTCTCTCTGTCTCTGTCTGTCTCTCTCTCTGTCTCTCTCTGTGTCTCTGTATTTCTGTCTGTCTGTCTGTCTGTCTGTCTGTCTGTCTGTCTGTCTGTCTGTCTGTCTGTCTGTCTGTCTGTCTGTCTGTCTGTCTGTCTGTCTGTCTCTCTCTCTCTCTCTCTCTCTCTCTCTCTCTCTCTCTCTCTCTCTCTCTCTCTCTCTCTCTCTCTCTCTCTCTCTCTCTCTCTCTCTCCGTTCCATTGTCTGTTTCAGTTTTTGCATCATGGCAATATTGACAAAAGTAATAGCAGTCAACGACATCATATCTGAAAAAGGCATGTACAGCTTCATTATCACAACCACAAAACAAGTTTTATGGAGTTTAACAAAACAGAAATACCCCAAACCCGGAGATGATTAAAAGCTTTGGTGATAGCATTTGAGACAGTTTTAAATAGGAACTATTTGATTCATCCAGCCTGAATCTTGAATCTATCCCAGGGAAAAGTGGTAATTAGTGGTTTAATGCCCTTCATCATCGCCTGACGCTATCTTTGGGAATTTTAACGAGATATTTCTTATGAAAAATAAACAGTTGTCGTTTTAACCAAAACATGAAAATTAATTAGTCTTTTAACATTAATAAAATCTGTCTCTGAAAGGTTTTCTTTAAAGAATTAAAAAAAGAATTGCTAAACAATCTAATGCAAAATAGATAAATAAATAACGCCTTCGAAACTATTGTGAATTACATAAGTGAAACAAAATGACACAGATTTTAATTTTTCTCTGTCTCTGTCTCTGTCTCTCTGTCTCTCTGTCTCTCTGTCTCTGTCTCTGTCTGTCTGTCTCTGTCTCTGTAAGTGGGTGTGTAAGGGATTAAAAATGCTGCAAATTTGTATCGATTGTGACCCAAGACATAAAAGAAGATTTAGTGCGGCAGAATATCATCTGTTGTAGGTTTTTTTGTTGGTTTTTTTTTTAATCTACCGTAAGTATATTTTCTTCTTTTTATTTCGTGACCCAATTTCCTCCAGTTCTGTCTGTGATTGAATGAATCTTTTGTTTTTGCCAGGGAAGGTTTTTGGCACCATTATCATGACTGATTTTTCTGGGTTTAGTGGATTCATTCTTTGATAGATTTAGGAGGGTTCCGTTTTATTTTGATTTGAGGGTTGTTTGTCTCCTTGACCTGTTTTTTCCCCTTCTTTTCTTTCTAGAATTCAATAATTATAGACGTTTTTTGGGGGGCAAAAGATAGGTTATCATTTCACAAAGTGTAGGGTTATGCATGTTTCTTTTTTTTTTTAAAGTTGTCTCTGTCCTTTGAAAGGGGGATAACTCAATGGTCAGAGCAGAGACTTTGCCCTTTCTTTGCTGAGGTTAAGTAACATCGAGCGTTGTTACCCGGTGGATGGGTGACAATTCATGAGCCTTGGCTTCAGTACAGTCCTCCAATTCACCCCGCTGTAAATGGGTACCTGCCCTCTTTAGGGTCAGGGAAAGTAAAGCAGCGAGGGAGAGGAGATGGGCACCACCCTCTGAATGCTGGCCCCTAGAGAAAATGAAGTCTCTGAAACCTCGCTCTTAAACAACGGCATAGGTTATAGGAACACTTTACCCTTACTTCTGTTCTTTGGCCTTCTTGTCCCAGTGTTGTTGCTTGTTTTTAAAGGTTAAAGCTGTTCTCCATAACAACCCTT
>CM060321.1:58725376-58727876 GCA_030674155.1 Stramonita haemastoma | reverse complement strand
AATATCTTTGACTACTTGGGTGGACAAGAGAGAGAGAGAGAGAGAGAGAGAGAGAGAGAGAGAGAGAGAGAGAGAGAGAGAGAGAGAGAGAGAGAGAGAGAGAGAGAGAGAGAGAGAGAGAGAGAGAGAGATGTTTTACATCAAGATGGCTGTAATTAATGAAAAGTGTTTTGCCCTGCCCATATATATATGGATTAAGACACATCTTGTGCTCACATCAAGTTCTGCTATTACCATAGGTCATACTTTTATATGCCCTTTTTTTCTTTTCTTTTTTTGCGCTTATTGCTTTATTAAAATGCCGAAATATAATGGACAGGGAAAAAAACCCACATGACTTTTTTTTTCAGGCATGAATAGTCAAAACTGGAATGATATTGAATAGTCATGTGGCCTTTCCAATCAAACTATAGGCTGAATTGGACAACTGAGCCCGAAACTGTTGGTAGTTTTTTTTTAAAAAGTTTTTTTAGCCGTTCCAACTTCCCTTAAATCTCGACCAGGTTGGGTTTATTCTGTTTGTTTGTTTGTTTTTTGCTTACACAGTATCAGAGCAGGAGTTTATCTCGATGTCCAAAAAGACCTGTACTGCTATTGTCGTTAGCGGGGACTATGTTACTGTTCATGTTTAAGAAGAGAGGAAAACGGGGAGGAAGGGTTGGATTTTTTTTTCCTTCCACATGGGGTGTATCTGTGTTATCTTAAGTTCTCCATCAGGACAGACTGATTCGTAGTTTTACCATTTACCTTTGCTTTCAGTCGTTGTTGTTTTCAAATGTATCATTATGATTGTTGTGCAAAATGTTTGTAAGCAACCAGTGCAAGTGTGCTTCAAACCTTTTTTTTTTTATTGTTGAATTACTGGCGATGTTTAAATTGCGTAAATATAAATATATATATTTTCTGGGTATGCATGCGATTTAATGCGATGACTAAGCGTAATGCCGGCTGACTGTGTTGAAGATGTAAGTGATTCTGGCTTTCGTTTTGTTTTGTTTTGTTTTGTTTTGTTTTTAATTTTTGCTCGAAATACGAGACATACCTTATTATATTTTGCTGGACCACTGAAATTACTTTTCCTCCTACTTTTTTTACACCGACAGTCGCCATTTTGCTGATACCGTTGGTCACTGGTGCCCATTATTTAATACTTATTTACACAATTATTCAGTATGTCCTAAATATGCTCATCTTCTGGCAGTTTGGTTTCGTCATTCTACTCATGTCCTCAAAGCTGTATACATCCGCTGTCACTGAGAAAACATGAACTGGCTCATCAGAATGAATAGGGAGTAAAAAAAAAGAGAAGAAAAAAAAGAAAAAAAGGTATCATATATATGACATGATTTAATCTCGAACTCAAATACCCGTGCCGTGTTTTTGAGGAATCATGCTAAGAAAAAATACTCTAATACAGTTTTTATCTGCTCATAAGCCTGTTTTGGCCAAGGGTGGATGGAAGGGTAGGAGGGAGGGAAAGGGGGGGGGGGGGGCGGTGTTGTAGGGTATGTGGATTAAGTTGGTTTCAGGAAATTTGTATTGAATCTTTCATGTTGTTGTTTTTTTTTACCTGTGAGACATTATTGCATATTGGTTTAAGATACTGCATTCTGCAAGGAAAACCTCGGCTGTTGAGGATACCGCATGACCTATCAGACTACTATGCCAGGATGATCATACCAGAGATTACTTTGTGTGCTCCCCATATGACCGACAAGATTGTTACTGTTTGTGGTTTTTGTGGTTTTAGTTTTATTGGGCATTTTTTTTAGGAAGGGGGGGGGGGGGGGGGGGGGGGGGGGGGGGGGGGGGGGGGGGGGGGGGGGGGGGGAGCGGGCCTTTTGTTCGTGTTGTGTGATCTTGGCTCCGTATTTTTTTTTATATATGGGATCATGCTAAAGTTTACAAGTGTGCAAGTACAAAGTGCGATACTATAATCTAAAATCAGATTTGGATTCTCCCAGTGTGTGTGTAGTGTGTGTGTATGTATGCTTGCGTGCGTGCGTGTGTGAGTGCGTGCGTGTGTGCGTGTGTTAATGTTTTTAGCTACTAAATAACAAAATGCTTGCAATATCGTTCTTAACATTAAGGCGTATAGACATTTGGATGCCCGTTTTTGTTAAAAACTGTTTTCCTTATCTGTTTTATGCGTAATGTCAGCCACAGAGGTAATTCGCATGCTTAAATCTTTATGGATCTCTTTATTTTCTCAAAAAGCAACATGATCCTACAAACAATCATTTTCAAAGAAAACAAATCAAATCTAGGGAAGGAAATATACATTAAGAAAAGTATGTTCATTTAAGGCCCAGATTTATCTGAAAAATATTCGATGTTGATTTTTAGGGTGAAAGGCTGACTGATTTATAAAAAAAAACCCGTAAAACTGAACAGACTATTTGTATACATCCATCCATCACATATATATTATATATATAAGAAGAGAGGAAAACGGGGAGGAAGGGTTGGATTTTTTTTATTTATTATTATTATTATTATT
>CM060321.1:58710376-58722876 GCA_030674155.1 Stramonita haemastoma | reverse complement strand
TACATGTAATATGATGTGATACTTGTTTGGGCTTTTTTTTCCCGCCTGTTTAAAAAAATCGAATCTAAATTTAAAACAAATGGCAATCTAGACTTTGTTTTAAAGTTCCATGAATTGCTTCTCTCCGCTGTTTACATGATCACACCAAAGGTTGAGTGTTTAGGTTTGTTTTCTTTTCTTTCTTTTTTTTAACACTGTTTGTACATAATCGATTTAAAATGTTCCTATCATTCAAAACTGATATCACCGAAACAGCTTAGGCCATATATGGTTATCTTACGACTTTTACTAATTAGGTAATTGATATCGGTTTTCTGGTTGTTGGTTTTTTTTTTGTTTGGCTGGTTTTTGTCTTTTTTTTTTTTTGGGGGGGGGGGGGTTGTTTGTTTGTTTCGTTTTTTGTTGTTGCAAAAATATCGGTTTGAATAGAGTCTGTTTATCCCAGGTATTGGAAGATTTCAGGAGATTTGGGGAAAAACCGAAGAGAAAGTTTATTCTTATCAGTGCACACATCTAAATATTTTGTTTCACCGTGTCTTTGAAATGTCTTTGCGAGATAACCAGGATACGGATTTTTTCTTTTTTTTTCGATTGCTGCGCTGTCTTTTTGACCAGAATTCCCTTAACGTTGTTTTACTCGGTATTGATGCTATTATTTGATTTGTTTTGTTTGTTTGTTTTTTAACCGTGTATGTTAGTTTTCGCGTCACGATTAATTTTACACTGCTTCAACAGATTTTAGCCAGTTAGAGCGCCTTGGAGGGTGTCATGTTTTATTCTGTTTATTGAAAAAAAAAATCACATTGAAATTTATTCTGTGAACAGAAAAAACTGTTTATTGGTATGTACTTTTTGTTTAGGGAAGGGTGGACTGAGGGTGAGGGTGGAGACAATCGTAGGGGTGGAGGGGGGGGGGGGAGTGGCAATGGTGTTATATTCTAGAGTTGATGTTTGTATACGTATTAGTGTGTTTTTTTACATGTTTGGTTGTATGATTGAAACTTTATTCTTCAAGGAATTTGTGTATGTGTTTGTTTTGTATTTTCCTTTACATTTGCTTCTATTTCCTTGTTTAGTTGTTTGTTTTGTGTGTTAGTTTCTGTTTTGATGGTTCATTTTGGTTATATATCTTTTTGGATTTTTTGTTGTTGTTTTTGATGTAGATGGGGGAGGGGGGCTGGCTGCTTGAGTGTCAACTGGCATGCAACACATTTCTGAGAAGGGAACAGGGCCAGATGTCTGTAATCCTAATTTAGACAGTGTGTTTCCAAAAAAAGTGTAAATATACACGTGTTTAATGGCACGTAGCATCATCAGTAGCGTGGACATTTACTTGCATAAGATTCTTACAGCTGATGACGGAAATTAATTGTGTGTTTAATCCGGACACACAGGGTGACATTAGAAAAAAGAGATTACATGTACTTCAGAGTTCCTACCTGCCATACTGCCACTTTTTTTAAAATGACTTGTGTGCTATTATAAACGATTTGTTTTGTATCTTTGTCAGTTTGTTTACTATTATTGGCTTGGCTTGACTTCAAATGAGCATAGCTTTTGTTTCAGGTAAATATTCGGGATCACATCTTTTTTTGGAAAGAGAGAGAGAGAGAGAGAGAGAGAGAGAGAGAGAGAGGAGAGAGAGAGAGAGAGAGAGAGAGAGAGAGAGAGAGAGAGAGAGAGAGAGAGAGAGAATATCTTGAGCTTTCTGTACAAGTTCTATTGAATAGTTCGTACGTTTAATGACGACTAGAACATGCCTAAAAGAAAAAAAAAAGTATATTATTTGACTATTGAATTCGCTGATTACAGAACGATGTTGACATTGATACGCCAGTCGCTATACGTGCGGAGAGTTGTTTGTTTTGGGTTTTGTTTTCTTTTTTTTGTTTGTTTTTTGCTCAGACGCGAAGGGTTTCCAAGAAACGACAATGTAAATAGCTTCCAAATGTCACAGACTCACAATCCTCAATACGTTTTCTTTCAGTTCCCCAAGACTATCCATGTACGACTTTGATATTAAGAGAAATCTGAAGCAAAATGGTTTTCAACACATACCTAAAGCTTTATCTTTGATCAGTTTTGGGTCGTTTTTGTGTTCTTTTCGTTTTGTTTTGTCTTATTTTGTTTTGTTTTGTTCTGGTTTGCTTTGTTTTTATTTAGGTTTGTTTTTTATTTAACTCACTTGACTATATATAATTTTTTGTTTCTTTTTTTAAGTATCAGTATACAAATCGCCCATTTCCCCCCCTTTTTGACTATCTATGTTGTAACATATTATAATGATATGGTGACCTAAATCTACAGGTGCTGGTGACTATTGACAGTTTATTTTAATTTTGTTCTCTACAGCACATGTGTGATCCGTAAATGAATGAATGAACATGAAGTGCCGACTTATCGTTATTATTATTACTTTGGTTATCGTTATTATTATTACTTTGGTTAGCCTGAGCTCAGTACAACACTTTGCAAGGTCTCTGCAAATGACAGAGCAAATTCACACACACACACAGACACACACACAGACACACACACACACACACACACACACACACACACACACACAGACACACACACACACACAGACACACACACACACACACACACACACACACACACACACACACACACACACGCGCGCGCGTGCACATACGCACACACACACACATTCACACACACACACGTGCACATACGCACACACACACATACACACACACACACAAACACACACACACACACCACACACACACACACAAACACACACACACACACACACACACACACACACACACATACAGACACACACACACACACACACACACACACACACACACTTCAGACGCTTGTGGGTGTAGGGTGTCGGGTTTTTTTTTTTAAGTTTTTTTTTTTTTTTTTTTTTTTTGATCAATCTAACATGGTTTGAACAGGAGTGTCAAACCAAACCAAACCAAACCAAACCAAATATGTTCACGGTGGACAAAACCCTTATTATTATTGTTATCATTTTAGTTCAAGTTTTACCTTGGATTTGATGTTTGTAGATATATAATATATAATTATATATCATATATCATATCACCACCAAACTTGTCAGTCTTCAAAGAATTTAGACTGGGTTATGAAACGACGTCATAGGCCTGAGGATTTTTGTGCGTCATACCGAATTCTAGTTGCTCTATTATTCTGTTAGGCACTAGGCCTAGCGTGTTGTGACATGGACACAGAGAAAAAGCTGATTTAGAAAAACAAATGTAATACGCCTGTTCTGCTGTGACAAAGTTTGTGATTGTTCGTGAGTACGGTATCTATCTCTAAATGTGTTTGTGGATTCTGCTGTTTTGATCTAGCGATGTTTCTTTGTAATAATTAAACTATCATATGCCATATTCTCTCGTGGGTTTTGTGGACTTTTCTGTGTGCTTCTCTTTGTTGTGGGTCTTTTTTTTTTAATTCACTGGTTTCATGTTGATTTTTTCTTTTTTTTGCTTGAGTGCGAGTATGCTTGTACGCTATGCTTTGTATGTGTGTATGAATGTATGTATGAATGTATGTATGTATGTATGTATGTATGTATGTATGTATGTATGTATGTATGTATGTATGTATGTATGTATGTATGTATGTATGTCTCTCTGTCTCTCTGTCTCTCTTTCACTCTGTCTCTCTCTCTCTCTGTGTCTTTTTCAATATGTTTGCTTGCAATGGATGTGTTCACACCATTCAAAAAAACTTAATAAACACAGTGTGCTTTCTCTATCGCAAACACAACCCCTATCAACAGTAAGTAACAGTTTGCTCAAAATAGAAAAAAAATAGAGGATTAAGAAACATTCCAAACGAAAGGATATTACCAATTTAGAACTCTCTCCGTCTCTCTCTCTCTGTCTCTCTGTCTCTGTCTCTGTCCCTGTCTCTCTCTCTCTGTGTCTCTGTCTCTCTGTCTCTCCCTCTCTGTAACTGTCTCTGTCTCTGTCTCTCTTTCCCTCTTTGTATCTGTCTCATTCTCTGTCTCTCTGTTTCTCCTTTTTGGAGAAACACACACACACACACACAGATAAAATATATTCAATTTAACTCAATTTAAACACTTTATTATCTCATAGAGAGAGAAATCCAAGCGGGTTACAAGCCACACATAAAAAACAGTTCGTTGATGGTAAAGTCGACCGACTCATGATAACCATACCCCCTCCCTTAAAAAAAGAAACAAACAAATACCCCCCCCCCCCCCCAGGTTGTAAAATTAACCAACTTAAGAGCAAGAAATCTGCTTCATCTTTATATAATTTCTTCTTGTCTAATCCGTTTCAAGAAAACTGAGAAGCAAAGTTGGGAGTGCTGAAAATAGTTTGGGTTTTTGACAAAATTGAATGAAAACGAAATACCCACAAATGTACAAACACTGGTCAGAACTAAAAACACAAGCTTTTTCAGCTGTTAATAATGTCTAAAATACCATGGAACACATCAAAATGTTGTTATGCTCAAAAATGTTACAAGTGGATTGTCATTCTCCATGGTAAGTTTCCAGCATAAAAAAATGAAATCCACATTTTTTCACAGCATTAAAAGAGAAACAAAGTTCTTTAAGATGGACTATGGCATTTATATCGCGTGGAGACATTTTGAAAGCAGTCTTATGCAGCAACGTTGCATACAATGTGTACTCAAGGTCTCACAGGGATTCTCAGGAGAGATGAGCGAGACCAAGTAGGCCTACATTTTCTGGGTGACCCTACTTGGGATGGTAAAGCTGGCAAACGCACAAGAATATAGCATCTCTTCCCTTTGAGTCATTCTTTGTTCTTTTCCTTTTCGATTTATTTAAAGTCTCTTCACAAACTTTAGACTAAGTTGGTTTTCTTTCCATGCACGTGGTCCAATATGATTAATTCAATTCAATTCAAATTAAAAAATATTTTATTATCTCTAAAGCAGGGAAATTCCGGTGGGTTACAAGTCAAATATAAAAAAACAAACCAATAACGACACAAAAATGGTAGAGTGGACTTCATCGTCACTGGCTACTCCCTTGTTCTTCTGGTTGTCACTGAGTGTATCTGCACCTTGCATGTTGTCCAGGTCAGTGGATATATTTCCAGCGCAACTTTGCTTCTTGAAAGCTTGCAGTTGGACACCACGAGTCGCTTATTCCTGCAGTTCTGCAGTTCTGCAGTTCTGCAAAAGACTAAGAACAACAATGACACGACGACCACCACCACTACCATAAGAACTACCAGTAATAATGGAAATGATGGTAATGATAATAATAATGAACATATAATAATCAATGCTGATAGTGATAATGACTACAATTTGAAAGCTTAGATGTAGATGACATTTTTTTTTAACCACCATCGATATCCTCATTGTTAGCAGTAGCAACAGCAGCAGCAGCAACAACATCACTGATGTCTTAGTCATCAACAGGCCAGTAATTGCAGCAGCAGCAGAATCAGCAGTAGCAGCAGAAGCAGGAGTAGCAGCAGAAGCAGCAGTAACAGCAGAAACAGCAGAAGTAGTGACAAACTCATCGTATTCCAGTGCACTTTCATATCTAAACCATGTATAGGTACTAGTCCAATAATTTTCAACACAAACATGAGCTAAATCCTAACATAGTATACACAAGAATGAGCTAAATCCAAGCAGCTTTCATACAAATATCAGCTAAATCCACTAAGCATTCAAACAAACATAAGCTAAATCCAATAATCATCCACACAAGCATAAGCTAAATTCAATAATTGTTCACACAAAAATAAGCTAAATCCAACAATCGTTCACACAAATATACGCTAAATTCAATAATTGTCCACACAAAACATGAACCGAGTACAGTTATCTGTTAGCTACATTCATAAGACCCCCAGAAAATACACTATGCCTCTCCAGTCCATGTCGTTGGCTGAAAACACTCTGCTTAAAGCGAACTAAGGTAGACCACGAGGCAGATAGCGACGATGCACAACATGTGGATGTGTCATTCTGTACAACACCACGCATTATATGTGTCACCCTCGTCATGTATGTTGTTTTTTTCAGGTTTTAATTGCTCAAAGAGTACATGTAACATGAGTCGTATATGGATGTTAATAACTTTTTTGTTTGTGAACATTATTTGCAATGCACAAAGGCATTACCAAACCATCAAGTCCACACATTTCAGTGTACATTGATCTTTGATGCTGCTTTGATATCAGGCAGTGTGTTTTTACATATGTACAAAATTGTACACCTTGGTCTTACTAGGATGATGAAGCGTCAATCTATCACCATGTTTCTCAAAGAGAATAAGAAGTCGAAAAAAAACATCTTTTATTTCTTACAAGCATTTCAAGAAAGGTAGAATATATTTTACAAGTTCAAGAAAAGAATATTCATACTACGTGTGCATGTAACTACCCTGAATGCAATCATTTTCCTCAAGCTGTTTTTTTTTGTTTTGTTTTGCGTTTTTATTCAATTTTTCAATGGTTGTTCAAACCATTGCCATTGTTCCCCATGTTTTTTTTTTTCAGAGGGGGGGGGGGGGGGGGGGGGGGGGGGGGGGGGGGGGGGGGGGGGGGGGTACTTAATCGTATGTACCTGAAAACCAAATTATTGTCAGACCTATCTTTTATTGTTAGCAGTGATTTTGCTTTTCGATCCATGCGTATTTCTATCGGTAGTAAAGTCATTTTTATTTTGAGAAAATTATATCAATATTTGACATGAAGCAATGTATCTAATGTTATGCAATCAGCAAGTGAACGAGTCTGTCTTATTTAATGTGTATATCAACTGTTCCACTGTATTCAAAATCCCTTAACCACCTTCCTTTAAGCTAGTTTGATGACATTGGTATGCTGTTTACTAATTCAGAAAATATCACATTATTTTTTACTTAATGCACAGTCGTTTTAAGAGATATGGAAAAGAAGCAATCATACACAGACTGATCTACCAGACCAGCTTTTTAAAGTCAATTTTCCATATAGATTGTTTGCTAATTACAAATTATATAACCATGTAATGCTCCAAATGAATTCCAAACACAGCACACACACACACACACAATTGAGAGAGAGAGACAGAGACAGAGACAGAGAGACAGACAGACAGACAGACAGACAGACAGACAGAGACAGAGAGACAGATACAGACAGGCAGTCAGATAGGCAGACAGATACGGACAGGCTGTCAGACAGACAAAGAGACAGACAGACAGACAGACAGACAAACAGACAGAAAGGCGGATAAGAAGACAGACAGACAAGCACATAGGGAAAAAGGCATATAACTATAGGTATGCATCAATCTATTCCCAATGTACAAGATTCCAGTTAAACCTTTTAGAAAGAACACAATAATGTGACACCCTACTTTGCCGACCAAAAGTTGTAACCCACAGCTTATTTGCAAGACAGGTACAGTGTCCATTTTTGATGATAGTCTATGTAGCACTACTTGCTGAGGAGTCTTGAAATCTACTATATTTAGCCAGTGCCATCAGAGCTGTTTTCCATCAGTGGTGTATAATTATTGCCTTTTTCGCCTGATCGACCTCACTGCCAGGGCAGATTGTTCCAGACCTGACTGACTTTTAAGTTTTCCATCTCCCTTATCCACTCACGCTGTTGTCAAGTTTCAACTGTTGTATTTATGATGCTGTCTTTTCTTTTTCTTTTTCTTTTAGATTCGGTACGAGTCAGGGATGAAAGATAATTTTCGTTTTTGTGCGTATTACTTTTTGGTTTTTTGTTTGTTTTGTTAAATTATAGTTGTCATTGAAAGTTTTTTTAAAAGCAGATGGATGCTTTGTTCCGTCTTTTTCACATGCTTAGACAGTAACTACTGTTGTCTGTCATATAAGCGAAAATGCGTTACGTTGCCGCTAAGTGCCTGACAAGTCAGGCCCAGCGCATCCGACTTCAGCGAGGGAGAGAATTGTTATCATTCAAAGTCTTTCTGGAAAGAGAGTAAGGAAATGGAAGACTAGTGTGACAAATAGACAAAGGAGGCGACATAAAGAAAGCATGGCCGATAAAAGGAAAGAAACGAAATGAGAATAGAGAAAGAAAACTGAGGTGGTTCCTAGCAATATACTTTGCAGAATGTTGAAATGGTGTTATACTGACAGACAGACCCGTGGCTCTCCCACAGGGGAACCATTTATTATAATTATTCCCTTTTTCTGTTTTATGTTAGAGCTTATTCCTTTCTCGTTTTCCGTGATGTTCTTGTTCTGCTCCTTAAAGGAAGTAACAGGCAGAAATTGTTATGCATGGAAACGGTATACTTTATTCCTGACCGTACTAACACAAAAAGAAAAAGGCATTATCAAAACTGAAATGGCTCCTCCGTGAAAATGCCAGTCACTTGTGATTCAGTCTCTATGCCTCAGCCATACCCAGATTCATTATGTCGCACGCTTCGTCAGGGTCAGAAGTTCTCTAGGAGCCTGTTAATGTCAGAACATCGTGAGGCCACTGTCTAGAGGGGCCCTGCGCTGCTGCAGCGTATTTTGGCAGTGTCCAGTTGTGCCTTCTCTGAGCCAACATACGCAGGGCACCATCTGCTAAGCTTTCTTCTGACCACAGTAATAGCTCAGCCCTGGAGCCGCCTGAGCAGCCGAGGCCATGCAATCAGAGACGACTTTCTTTACTGTCATGATGATCTATCGTAATGTGGATGATGTAACACTGCTGGCATAGACGAGCATGTGATTTGTGACTACGCTGCAGGGCTGTACTCTACGCTACTTATTAGAATAGAATTTATCCTAGCGTCAACTGGCTACAAGGGACACAGACACATGCAGTGTTGGTCAGGTAATTTGAGGAACACTTTAAAAATCGTATACGTAAAGTGGGTGAAGTCTAAATGCGCGTTCACCAGGCGTCCCAACGAGCCTACAACACATTCTCTCTGGATAGAAACCAGCCAGAGTTAACTAAATCACTAGGACTTGCATGAGATTCGAACCTGCTGACTTCCAGTCCGTAACCGAAGGTACTGGCCACTGCATCAAGGGGGCTGGGTGTCACATCCTTTGTCTGCAGTAGACCAGCTAGCGTTTCGTTATCGCCTTCATGTCATCCAACTTCAGTAAGATGGACATTTCTTCGTATAGAATTCTTTTTTTCTCGGTCTCTTTCTTCATTGAGCGGCTCAGCTAATTAAAAATCGACTTTTTAGTTCAACTGAAACGTGAGGTTTGGACCAAGGGAGTCGACCTACATCATCTCTTCAGCTGTTACACTCTTGTTTTCTAATCTTCAATAGTTTGAATACGCCCCCTCCTCCAGCCTACCACCAGTATTTTGTTTCATATTCATATTCATTATCCCAAACTGTTTTGCAACTCAAAGAAACACTCGACTCCTGTCAGCAATTCTTCTAGGCTGGAATTTTTCTGGTGACAATGTTGTTTGCGGTCACGGTATCTAACATAAAAGTTCATTATTGTCGGTGTATAACTAAACACTTTCGTCCCACAGGGATTAATCAGAAGAAATGTTGAAATAGTCGGCAGATGTGTTTCCAGGATGCTTTATCCTCGGCTATACCATAGGAGTTCTTATGGTGACAATATTGTCTGCTGTTACGGAAACTAAGAATCCTCTACCCGAATACTTCCATTATTGTTGGGGCATAGCTCAACATATTCGTACTTTTTTCGTAGCTTCGAGTTTTTGATAAGTCGGAAGATGTGTTTTCAAGATGCTTTATCCTAGGCTATATCATCTGGTAAGGGGGCGGGATAGCTAAATGATCAGAGCGCTCACTTTCCCCCGGTCAAGTTAAGCAGCATCGAGCGTGTTTCCAGTTGGATGGGTGGCCGTTTGCGCGCCTTGGCTTCAGTACAGTCCCCCCAGTTCACCCAGCTGTAAATGGATACCTGCCCTCTTTAGGGTCAGGGAAAGTAAAGCAGCGAGGGCGAGGAGATGGGCGCCGCCCTCAATATGCTAGGCCCGAGAGAAGCTGAGCTCTCTGATGCCTCGCTCCCCTACGATCGCCTAGGTTATGGGACACCCTTACTCTTACCCCTCACTACACCATATGGACATTCTATCTTGCCAATTAACAGTCTCTATAGCTGCTGAAACAATCAGTTTAAAAGACGTAGAAATGACAAAGACAAGATTTGTCTTAAACAGAGATATAGAATTAAGCATAACGTATGTGTGGACTAGAGTTTCACAAATCAAAAGACGAAAGAATATGTGAACCAGATACC
The DNA here is from genome assembly GCA_030674155.1 of Stramonita haemastoma. Classification (NCBI taxonomy): domain Eukaryota; kingdom Metazoa; phylum Mollusca; class Gastropoda; order Neogastropoda; family Muricidae; genus Stramonita; species Stramonita haemastoma. The sequence continues at coordinate 58,712,651 of CM060321.1, read as the reverse complement.
TCTGTAAAATAGCAACGATAACCTTAAGGCTTAGGTTGTGCTCGAAAGACAACATTGATGTGACGCCTGCTGGACTTCATAGTTGTCATTTTCATGCTAAAGCTCAGGGCTTCTCTGACTTTTACCTACTCAAAGAATAGACCTACAAATAAACAGAAACGATTCTTAAGCTTGTACACATCAACGATCGACCTACAGAGGGAGAATACAAAACTAAATACTGTATACATTATACAGAATTTAAAAAAAACACCCAACACCCCCCCCCCCCCCCCCCCCCCCCGCACATGTGAATGATAAAGACTGCGTGAAAAATGTATATTAGTAAACTAGTACGTTTGTCATTCATTTACCCAAATTAGAAATCTAAATTTCCTGTGTCAAAGCAAAGAGTGATTTTTACATGCGAATGTCTTTGTCTCTCTTTAGTCACACACACGTACACACGCACGCACGCACGCACGCGCACACACACACACACACACACACACACACACACACACACACACACACACACACCACACACACACACACACACATTATCCTGGATACAAAAGAATAAAATAGATAAAAAATAAACACACACACGCACACACACAAACGCACGCGCGCACGCACGCACGCACGCACGAACACACACACACGCACACACTGTCTCTCTGTCTCTCTCTGTCTCTGTCTCTCTGTCTCTATCTCTGTCTCTGTCTCTCTCTCTCTCTGTCTCTATCTCTGTCTCTGTCTATTTCTCTCTCTCTGTCTCTATCTCTGTCTCTGTCTGTCTGTCTGTCTGTTTGTCTGTCTGTCTGTCTGTCTGTCTGTCTGTCTGTCTGTCTGTCTGTCTGTCCGTCTGTCTGTCTGTCTGTCTGTCTGTCTGTCTCTCTCTCTCTCTCTCTCTCTCTCTCTCTCTCTCTCTCTCTCTCTCTCTCTCTCTCTCTCTCTCTCTCTCTCTCTCTCTCTCTCTCTCTCTCTCTCTTTCTCTCTCTCTCTCTTTGCCTGCTTTTGCGTTTAGCATTAAAGTTGGCCAGAATTTCTGATAACCTAAGTACCTAAAAACAAAATTAGGAAGAAACCAGTATTCCAAACTTTTTTCTTTTACCAGATCTTACCCACCAGCTACTGTTGAGACTGTCTCGTCTACGGAGTCGCAGCTCTTGTCCTATGAAGCTATGAATAAAACGACTCTTTATAATTGCAAAACAAATGCATCTTTAAAGTATAGTTTATATAAAAACCTCTTCAAGTACAAACAAATATAAAAATACCCAACGAACTATAGAATACAGACATACACTTTTTTTTCTCATGTTTTCTTTTCCATTTAAACACTACGCTGCTACCTTTGTTGCTGCTGCCTCTACAGCGCTCATTCCAAACTAACTGTACACAGACACAGACAGACGTGCTCTCTTGACTCCCTAAGCCAGCTAGCTGTTCACGGAAACTTGCAAACGGCGATTTTTCCATGAGACCATCAACCAGCGTAACCTCATCGTTTACTTCCAGTCATTATTTTTTTTATTTATTGATTTTTTATTGATTTATTTATTTTTATTCTTTTATATCGAGGATAATGATATAAGTACACATGTGCTTTTTTATTTATTACATCCAGTCCTTGTGTATATGTAGTTTTTGTTAATCTTGTGATCTGTTCCCACCGGCACACAATGGCATACTCTTACGAAAAGCGGAACAGGATCTAACGTGTGTGCAAGATGACCTGCGTGCGTTCGCACACGGGGGCTCGGTTTATATTCTCATCCGAAGGACTTTTGGGGAGAGTGGAGTTAGCACTGATGTTAACTCCAGGGGAAAAATCCCCTTGAACGGGATTCGAACCCAGGTCGTTAAATTGCGAGCGCAATGTTCTGACGACTAGGTTATCCCGTCCCCTATGATGGTGTTCAAAGGCTTGTTTTCTTTTATATTGCTCCTCGAGACCGTTTATTAAAACCATTTAGCAACACCAATAAAGATGATTTTACTTATATGATTTTTCGTTTTTTGTTGTTAATGCTGATTGTTGAATATTACATATTTGTGAAAGTGAAGGCAGATGTAAGTATTCTTCTTTACATTGAATCCCTAGGGCAGGGTTGTTTGGTGAAGGGTACACAACGTGTATACACCAACTGTTTGTTGATCTGAGGAAAGTGAACACAAAAATGACAGTAATAGCGTAATGACATGAAAATATGATAGTAATAATGTAATGACATGAAAATATGATAGTAATAATGTAAGGACATGAAAATATGACAGTAGTATTATCAGC
>CM060321.1:58695376-58700376 GCA_030674155.1 Stramonita haemastoma | reverse complement strand
CCAATCAAAAGACAACCAAAACTGCAAATGAACATAACAATATTTCTTGGAGAGAATGCTTTTGGAGTTCAATTTATTTTTAACAACAAAAGCGTGTTCTTATCAATGGTTTAATCATGGACAGTTTGTACTTTTTAAAACATTTTCCCTCTGTGATGTTATTATATTTTTTAAAAAAATACCTCTTTATGATGATAGTACATTTTATGTAATGCATTATCTTTGAACATGGCAAAGGACCTGACTTTTTATTTTTCTTTGTGTCGTTTAGATTCATTAAGCCTATCTTCGTCATAGCGATGCTGAATGCTAATGATCGGAAACAAACTAAAAAAACAGAAATATGTATAACTGCTTTCTGCAAATAAGAAATATTTTATGGAATATTATTTTTGAAATTTAAAGCAAAAGAATTTGTAACAACACTTAAAAACAACAACATCGTCTTCAAAAATATGCAAGAAAAAGTATGTACGCGTCACGCTCCACCACGAAATAATTATGTCGCTTTGCACCTGACCCACTTTTCCGCTAGGAGCCATTTTAGGCAGGAGAGGTCAGGTTGTTAATGTTGATAATTTGATAGATTATTGAACAATAGCCATTCCTCTAACTAGAACTGATATATCACAGTGGAATGTGTGTTTCCTTTTGCTGTACAAAAGGTATTTAAAAACACACAAGTCTTCTTTCTGCCCACTTATTATAGTGCACAACTTGTCATTTTCTGCAGTCTATCATTTCAATTTGTAGTAACTTTATATAAAATTATCCGATTTTCAATTTGTTTTCTATATTGAATAGCCTTTTTTGCAGAGTAATAGCATATCAATAACCTATAATTGATCGATTGGGCAATGGGATTCATTATGTGGTGGAGCGTGTGTGTGTGTATGTGTGTATGTATGCATTTATGTTTGGGCGGGATGGCTCAGTGTTCAGAGCGCTCGCTTTCCACCAGACAATGCTAAGCAGCATCGAGCGTAGTTACCAGTAGGATGGGTGCCCATTTGCGCGCCTTGGCTAAAGCACAGTTCCCTCAGCTGTAAATGGGTACCTGCCCTCTTTAGGGTCAGGGAAGGTAAAGCAGCGAGGGGAAGGAGATGGGCGCCGCCCTCAATATGCTGGCCCCTAGAGAAGCTGAGGTCTCTGACACCAAGCTCCCCTACAACCACGCAGGTTATGGGACAGCACTGTATGTCTGTCTGTCTGTCTGTCTGTCTGTCTGTCTGTCTGTATGTATGTATGTATGTATGTATGTATGTATGTATGTATGTCTGTCTGTCTGTCTGTCTGTATGTTTGTATGTATGTATGTGTGTAGGTATGGATATAGGTATGTATATAGGTGTGTATGCACGCATGCATGCATGAATGTCTGTATGTATGTATGCATGCATGCATGCATGTATGTATGTATGTATGTATGTATGTATGTATGTATGTATGTATGTATGTATGTATGTATGTATGTATGTATGTATGTATGTATGTATGTATGTATGTATGTATGTATGTATGTATGTATGTATGTATGTATGTATGTATGCATCCATACATGCATGCTTCTATGTCCGTATGTATGTATGTGTGGATGGATGCAGGGATGTATGTCTGTATGTGTCTATGCATGTATGTCCGAATATAGTGTTGTATCTGTAACAGTGGTACAACACTAGTTTAACACTTAAAACAGACAAACTTATAACTAGTGTGCCTTGTATGATGACTATGATTACTGGATTCGGGCAGCATGCTAGGCTTTAGCCAACACTCCAACCCGTCACCCCCGCCCCCCTGAACACACACACCGACACACGAACAAACATACACAGACAGACAGAAACACACACATACACACACACACCAACAAACATACACAGACAGACAGACAGACACACATACATAGACACACACACACACACTGCGCCCGTTTAGCATTATTTATTATTATTCTCGCTCACTCAAAGACTACACTTGATTGCTGTTCTCGGAGATTTGTGATAGTTTTCGCTGTTAATGCAATTCTAGGGACGACTGGTCTTTTAAGAAATATTCTTTTTATATTCCTATCAGCTTTTATTAGCTTTGTCCATGGTGCAGTCTTGCTGCTTGGGGATTTGCCTACTGATTATTTTGGTATTTATTTGTATCCTGAAGTACTGGTTCTTTGTTTTGATATTTTTTTAATGATTTTTGACTGAAAAATTATCTGCTAAAAGGGATACAGATCTAACATTAATGGGGAACACGATTAACTTTCAAAACTACTGGATTTCAGATACCCAATTTGCTATATAAAAAAAAGTCAATTAGCCAAAAAAAAAATCTCCCCTAGCTAATAGTAGATGAAAGATCTGTGAAATATTTTATAAATGGATTTTGAGTTCATCAGATAATTATGCTGGTTATAGTTCATTTCGATAAAACTAGATAAATTGTGTGATCTAAACACTTACCGTTAAACTGTTGTACGACAGTAGTGTGTAGCTCCGTGTCTTTGTTCGTGTACATTTTCATTGTTTTCATAGTACTATTTCTTCTGTTTTTTTTACTTGAATGGCATTGTTTAGATCTACATTAAGTCGTACTAAAAATCCTTGTCAATTAAAAAAAACAACCCAGCAATCTGTGTATTTTTTAAACATGGGAACAGTATAGAAATATGCATCAAGGCATTTGACCATATCTACCATACTGTGGGTTCTTATATACTGAGCTACTTTATAGTGTAACATACATTTTCTCCACAAAAATGAATTGTTGTATGCTATTTGTAGGTTCTCCTGCTTCTTTTATTGAAAAGTAATTTGTTACTTTAACTCGGATCAACTCGTTCAAAGAGAAAGTAAGAAAATTAATCACCATATCCAAATTCATGCAAAGCAACTTTCTTGTTTTCTTGTTTTTGTTTTCGTATGATAACATAGGCATGATAAAACCTTGGGTTATTTTGGTGTAGTAGTGACACATTTTCAAAGACATGTGTTGAATGTTAAATGCTGACATGCCCGAGTTATATCATGTCAGACAAGACTATTTTATTTCTTCTTTGGTTATTTTATGTTTTGTTCTTTCGAGGATAAGAGAATAAGCACTCTTGTGCATTTTATATCGATTCCCAGTGTCGAATGAATGTGATTTTTTTTTCAGTTTAGTTCTCCAGTCCCACTAACACAAATAACGTTCCGAAAGGCGGGAAAGGTTTTAACGTGGGCACAAAGTCAGTATTACTGAGAGGAAAAGAGGCTTCATGCGTCCCCTGTTAATCGGTCTTTTCTACTGTTGGCCTCTGAAAAAGAAAGCGTTAATGAGAGGAATATTTGCTTCATACATCCCCCTTTGAACTGGTCTTTTTTTCTTTTTACTGTTGACTTTTGTAAAGTGGACTATCATTAAGAGGAGAGCTCGCTTCATACAGATCATTTAACATGTGTTTTTTTTCTGCCGTTCTCTTTCCACCCTTAATTTGTATGTTTTGGTTTTATTGTCAAAAAAATATGTGTCCACAAATCATGCAGTAAGAAGCACACAGGAATGTTTAACTTTTGCTAAAAGATTGGTTTTTTTTTTTAATGACGTTTTTAACGTTTACTGAAGTTGACATACTGGTATTAGATTTTTTTTTTCTTTTCTTAGTTTTTCTCTGGGAAAAATGGAAAATTTAAGACCTGGTAAACTGCAGATGTCTTGTAGACTCTAAATCCCGAAAACCAGTCAGCTTCATAGAGAGCAGCAATGTATTTTTGTACACAGGTTTTTACTTTTTTAAGCAATGTCTGCATGAAGTATGGTGTTTGAAATCATGTGTTCAGACATGACATGAAGGGTGCATTGTAGTACTCAAGTCATCTTTATGGTCTCCTTTTCTTAGAGGTTCGAAATACACTGCGTTGATCAAGATTTGACTTTCTCTATTATTTGTAATATACATTTTATTATTAAGAATATTCGTATGTTGTTGGATGCTAATGTTGCGTGTGAGAGTGCTAGTACGTGTGTGTGTGTGTGTGGGGGGGGGGGGGGGGGTGCGTGTCTGATTTAAATATGATAATTCCTTTTCAGTTGAGATATTGCCCTCTGTTCCCCATTTGCACAAAAAATGGTTTTGTGCTTATGGTTTTGGATTTTGGGGTATATACATTTGTAGGCGTTTGGCGTAGCTTCATCCTCTTTTTCAGAATGTTTCTGGTTTTTGTAGCCTGTTTGTATGTTGAGGTAGTAATCTCCCAGTGTGATAATTATGTTTTATCTTTGTGTCTTTGTCTGTTGGTCTGATTCTGTGAGAATTGTTTCAGACAATCAGCAGAGAGACAAGTTTGAACATGTAAAAGCACGTTTCACGATTCTGACTTTGTTTTTCTTTTATCCAGGTCCTTATGAACAGATTACCACTACTACTACTACTACTACTACTACTACTACTACTACTACTACTACTACTACTACTACTACTACTACTACTACTACTAACTACTACTCACTACTACTCTCACTCTGTTTCTATACTCTCTCTCTTTCTACTTCTCTTCTTCTTCTCTCTCTCCTCTTCTCTCTCTTCTCTCTCTCCTCTCTCTCTCTCTCTCTCCTCTCTCTCTCTCTCTCTCTCTCTCTCTCTCTCTCCTCTCCTCTCTCCTCTCTCTCTCTCTCCTCTCTCCTCTCTCTCTCTCTTTATCTCTTTATCTCTCTGTCTCTCTGTTTCTGTCTCTGTCTCTCCCTCTCTCTACCTCTCTCTCTCTCTCTCTCTCTCTCTCTCTCTCTCTCTCTCTCTCTCTCTTTATCTCTTTATCTCTCTGTCTCTCTGTTTCTGTCTCTGTCTCTCCCTCTCTCTACCTTTCTCTCTCTCACTCCCTCTCTCTTGCCCTCTCTGTGTGTGCTTATTTTGTTTTTATCTACCCTATATCTATATATTCCATTCCCTCAATCTATTTCTTAGCCTATCAAGCATTACCTTTGATTTATACGTGAAATCTTTTTGCATTCATTTTATAGCAAAATGAA
>CM060321.1:58685376-58690376 GCA_030674155.1 Stramonita haemastoma | reverse complement strand
TTGTTGTATTTCTTCACATGAAAACTCTCAAAACCAAAACGTAAGCTAGACACAAGTATCTGTTTCTCTCTGTCTCTGCCGCTGTATATATATATATATATATAATATATATATATATATATATATATATATATATATATATGTATCTATCTATCTATCTATCTATCTATCTATCTATCTATCTATCTATCTATCTATCTATCTATAGTTTTTTTTGGTAAAATCACCATTTCGGCTGTTACCGCTTTCTCGAGGTCCCCTTGATTTCAATGAGAGACTAAGGAATTGTTGACTCTAAAAATACTCTAAATGAGATTGGCCACTGAGTAAAAACACTTCTTTGACTTATGTTTGACCACACTGCACTTTTTATGTGTAAAGTTTTATTCCTTGTATATCTGTGGAATCAGTATGCATATTTTCTATTCACAATGAAGAGTTCATTTTTGTTAACACTAAAAGAACACAAGGATTTAAGGTAGTAGAATAGCATCAATAACAACAACTGAAGGTCTTAGTTTAGATGCTCGGCACAATTTGTATTACATATGATAGTAAGCGTATGCATTTTAAGAAGGAAATGTATTTATAGCTCTCTTGTGTGTTTGAGCACATGCAGAAACAGTGTTCGGCATTATGATTTGGTGTTTGTTCGTTAAGTCCAAATGGGGACGGGATAGCTCAGTGGTCAGAGCACTCGCTTTCCCCCAGCCAAGGTTAAGCAACATCGAGCGTGGTTACCAATTGGATGGCTGAATGTGCCCCTTGGCTTTAGTACAGTCCCCCAGTTCACCCATTTGTAAACGAATACATGCCCTCTTTAGGGTCAGGGAAGGTAAAGCATCAAGGGTGAGGTGATGGGCGCCGCTATCAATATGCTGGCCCCTAGAGAAGCTGAAGTCTCTGACGCCTCGATCCTCTACGACCACATAGGTTACTGGACACCTTTACCCTTTTGTTAACCCTAAAGGACTGTAGAGCTTACCCAAGACAGAATGCCTTGGAGTTGGGTACAGTTGATTTTATACTATGTTTTAATCTGTATGATGTTCCACAGCTAGCATCTAAGATTTGATAAACAACTTATGAGATGACAGCCCGGATATAGCCTCTAGTCGGCGGGGCTATCAAAAACATCATCAGATTAAATTGGTTTGTGGTATTTTATGAATTTCCAGAACGATGTATTATGTTAACAGGTTTTGTAAAAGTTAATACAATTCTGTTTGCAGGGCGATTAAATCTGTTTCGTTAAATAATTGCGGAATCGTGAGGGGTTTTGCATTAGTTTGGGTTTTCCTGTGTGTATTTTTTTTTTGGGGGGGGGACCTTTGAAACGCAGTCTTATGTTCAAAGGAAGCATGATACACTTTACATAATTTGAATAACACATAAGCTTAAATGTTAAATTTGATCAAGTGTCATATCACGCTTGCTAGCAACATCAATAGAATGTGTTTCATGAAAATGTCGTTGTATTTACATTGAACGATACCTTTGAATAAGAAATGACAAAGTGTTTAACTTGACAATATGCTTATGCAGATTCTCAACTGCTTTCAGCTTAGCAGGCGTGTTGCTGTTGAGGCTTTCAAACTGTGTACATTCTTGGCAGACTGTATGGACAATGAAAGAAAAACAAGTCTAAGTTTCTGTTATCGTAATGGTATTGGTACGGACGGGAAACTGTGCACATGCCTCTTGCTCTTTTCCATGATCATTTTACAATCCGAAGTCGCCCTGAGTCATTTTTATTGCATTAGATATATAGAATACAAACACACACACACACACACACACACACACACACACACACACACACACACACACACACACACACACACACACACACACACACACACACACGCACGCACACACACACACACACACACACACACACACACACACACACGCACACACACATACACACACACACACACACACATATATATATATATATATATATATATATATATATATATATACATATATATATATATATATATATATATATATAATATATATATATATATATATATATATATTGCATGTGCTTACTTGATCTGGGATTGTTTGTTTGTTTCTATATTTGTTTGCTAATTAAAAGGACGGGATAACTCAGAGGTCAGAGCGCTCTCTTTCCCCCAGCCAAAGTTAAGCAGCGTCCAGCGTGGTTACCAATTGGATGGCTGACTGTTTGTGCGCCTTGGCTTTGTACAGTCCCCTCCCTCCCAGTTCACCCAGCTGTAAATGGGTACCTGCTCTCTTTAAGGTCAGGGAAGGTAAAGCAGCGAGGGAGAGGAGATGGGCACCGCCCTCAACATGCTCGCCCCCTAGCGAAGCTGAGGTCTTTGACACCTCGCTCCACTACGACCACACAGGTTATGGTAAACCTGTACCTTTTACCTTTTAATTTAAAGTGCCCACTTCCATAGAAAGCAATGCATCAGATTATGCTTTTTACGCTTCTTTCCATATTGTTCTTGGACGGGAGGAAGGTCTCTTGGCCAGCTCAGCCCTGTACGATAGTAAATGTCTATCCTGATCCTCTGGACCTTGAGCAGACCCTGAAAGACAGACTTTGCCATAAAGACAGCCAGCATCATGGTGTCATGTATGGCTAGTCAGGGAATGGTATGGTGTGTCTACTACGACTCCATGGAAGGAAGAAGAGAGAGGGGGTGCAGTATGGAGGCAGCGTTTCCTATTTTATCCAGGTGCGTAGCAGGCTTTGTTTTCAAGGAAAATGATTGTACTATCTTTGTGTGCATGGGGATGAAACGCGATGTGGACAAGAATGCATGTAGGGTGATGTGGACACAGGCAAATGGCTCATTGTTAGTTTCTACTGTTCTGCTGTTAAGCTTGCAAGTCAAAAAGCGTGGATATCTCAAGCTTGCTCATACTCTTAAGTCAAAAGAGGAAAATAGTCACCACTGTGGACTTGATATTTGATATCATCATTATTGTTATGTTTGCTGCATTTGTTCATCACAATTATTCAGATTTTCTTATCATGTTTTTTTTGGTTTGCAACATTGTCATTTTTTTTTGCTTTTATGTTTGTTATTACTACAGTATAATGATAACATATGACTCACGGTTTAAAGGAATGTGTTACATCTTTGCTTGCTGTCAACATGTTTTGAAGGTGTGTTGTCATGCAGCATACTTATGTTGTATTTAACATTGGTAATTTGATATATGATAACAGTTTCTTAGATGCAAAAACCTGTCCTATTCAATGTAAGTGCAAACTGAATCAGCCATGTCTTTTAAGATGTTATAAATAGCTGAGACTGTATGGACTTGGGGAATGGCAAACAGGTGGTTTATGAGGGGTGCATATTACATTATGTTCAGGCAGGAAACGAGCTCGTGTTCTCGCCAAGTTATCAAACGGATTAGTGTACAAACGGATTGTCCATGCAAATTTGTATGACTTTATTATCTTGTTGTTGTTCACGTCTTTATGTTTGTTGTTTTTTTGCCCGGGTAGTTGTAGATTTCCCATTGAAGAAATTCCGCTTTACAGCTTAGTCTTTACTGATCGACTATGATTCTCTGACTAGGAGGCTTAGCTTGCACAGTCTTTATGTGCTGCAGCTCTGGGGACTAGTTGGCATTTCAAGAATTTATCCAATGGTGACTGTCCTTATGCCCTCTTGGCAAAGGGAGTGGAGAAATACTGTGGGCAAAGCATCTCTTCTAAAATCAAATTTCTGCCCAATTTTCCAAAACAGTAGCTGCCTTTTTTGCTGTTTTGGAGGTCATCGTCGTATACGATGGACAAACATATGTATGTTATTGCTGTCTTAGTTCTGGACTTTTCTTGTATTGTTTGAATTAAATTATTGAGATAATTGTTATACAACATGGTTTAAAGCATGCCCATGTATACACTTTAAGATAAAGATTGCCATTGCTTTCCAATCAACAGCTGTCAAGGTCTTGAAGTAGTCATGCAGAATCATGGTAAACATAGGCCTGCATTGCATCTTTAAACTTTGTTTATGAAATGTGTGAGTATCAGTTGTGCCAGGTTTTCACTTTAGACTTTGAAGGAGTGATCTGTACAAAGACTGGGCGTACTATTGCTGGTTCTTTGTATTTGGTCACCGCTGAGTTTAGTTTTGTGAAGCATGACTATCAACCGCTATTTTAACATGTCTTTCTGCCTATTTTTCTACCTGTCTGTTATCAGCCCTGTTTGTTAGCCTCTTTGGGTTTTTTTCCCTGCCAGTTTATATGCATGTCTTACTCTGTGTGTCTGTGTGTCTGTCTATCTCTGTTTGTCTTATGTCTGTCACTTTTTCTCATTTAGTAATTCTCTTTGCATTCCATCTCTCTCTCTCTTTCATTTTGTGACTCTCAGTCTTGGTCTCTTCTTTCTCTCTGTCTGTGTTTCTCCTCCCCCTCCCTCCCAAAATATTGTAGTGATCCCTGTAACTTCAGTGTATATCATCTTCTGTCGATAAATACGAGACGCTTCTGACACATTTTAATGTATGTTTATAAACACTTTAAAGAAAACGGTAAATAGTTTTTTTTATTGTATGTGTTGTTAAGTTGGAGGCGAAATAGCTAGGTGATCAGAGCACTTGCTTTCCCCAAATCAAGTTAAGCAGCATCAAGTGTGGTTATCAGTTGGATGGGTGACCGTTTGAACACCTTGGCTTCAGTACAGTCCCCCAGTTCAATCAGCTGCAAATGGGTACCTGCCCACTTCAGGGTCAGGGAAAGTATAGCAGCGAGAGAGAGGAGATGGGCGCCACCCTCAATATGCTGGCCCTCAGAGAAGCTGAGGTCTCTGATACCTCGCTCGCCTACGACCGCCTAGAGTATACGACATCTTTACCTTTTTTCCTTTTTATATGTGAGGTGTACACTCATTTGCTCCAGTTTTAAGATGACTATTGATCAAGTAGTTTTGTAACAAATTGATCCCCTTTTTATGATTATGTACAATCCTTTATAGAAAGTTTTTTCCCCTAATTCTT
>CM060321.1:58665376-58680376 GCA_030674155.1 Stramonita haemastoma | reverse complement strand
CAGCAAATAAATTGACTTTTACTTCAGCGTTTGGAGGAACAACGGGAACACTGCACTTCACTTTCTCAAGTCTTGTCTCTTTTGGGTAGGGGGAATTTAGCAGAGCCTAATCCTCCAGGTCCAGGATGCATGCTGGGTATCTTTGCGTTTCTAGAAGCTTTATTCAAGAAAAAAACATTATTTTAGCAGTATCTATCTTCAGGGAAACAATCTCTTTAAATTCTGGATCGTTTACTTAACATCAAAATGAAAACAAATCTGCAAGCATTTATGTTGAAAATACTGTCCAAAGGTTGTGAAGTGTTTTGGAGTTATGAACATGTTTGTACTTGATACCCGTTCGTCTTAATTCCCATAATGTATACTTTAATCACAGGCTTTTTAAAACTAAAAATAAAGTTACTGACTTAAACCTTTGCAATCTGTGCAAAAGTTGCACATTACTAATACGCGCGGTTATTTTAATGTTTTGGGCCTTATCAATTGAGCACAAGGGGTACGTTTGCTTGGATTTAAAACAAGCAACGGCTGACAAACACAAATCATTGACATCTGGTGGAAAATGATAGTTGTTGTTTTTCCATTAGTATGTCTCTGTTTGGTGTACACAAAAACATGACCAACATCAAAATACTTACTGTCGCACGTGAGCGAACTATTTCCACAGTGTTTGTTTCCTAATGACAGCATCTTATACATTTTGCATAACGTTATTGGTCCTACAGAGGATAGAAAAGTGTAAGGAAAAGCTTCCTATTATCTATTTCAATACTTTGCAGAGGATGATGACGTTCAACCAGGATATGAGTCGTATTGCACGGAATCAACTTTTCTGCTGGGAGCCATTTCAGGCAGACAAGGGTCAGCTCGTCGATTTTGAGATTTTATTTTTTTGCCATAAAACTGTAGCCGTTGTTTTCCTTCATGATGAAGCAAGCATCAAGGCGTAATTGTGATTACCTTTGTTTTAAGACGAGTTTAATTAAAAGCACACACGCTTTGATTCTGTCTACCTGTTACAATGCAAACCCTGTTACTTTCTCATAGTGTTACTTCCTGTTGCCTATCGCTTCAATATGTATGGATTTTTCATAGAATTGTCCTATTTTCAATCTTTTTTTGTATTACATAGCCTTTTAATGACAGATTGATAACACTTGAATAGCTAAAAATTGACCACGGGTGCGATGCCACTTATTTATAATGTGAATTCATGTACATTTGTAGGATACTGGTGTGTTTGTAGGATATTATGAATGTACTTTCTTTGTGTATAGCACGTAAAAATATATAAAGAAAATGAACGCTCACAGTCTGTAATCATCTACCGACACATTCCTAGGGTAGTAACTATAGAGGAAGCATGGGCCACCCAGTTGATATGCAAGTGTGTGTACATCCATGCTTTTTTGTTGAAGCTATACAAGGTGGGAAGGGTGTCCTCACGAGATAAGATCAAAGAAGTTATTGCTTTTCAAGCAAAGAGAATAGGTTACATAACTGCTAAAACCAATCACTTAATCCCATCCACAAAAATGAAAGACATCAAAATAGATGTGGCTGAAGGGAATAGATCTACAGATTATGAAAACACATCAAAATCAAGTCATGCATTCTGATCATTATATTGCTCTCAGCCTAGAGTTGGTTTAAAAGTAATGTGACACTAAGGCCTTGGCGGTATTTTCTTTATATTCGTGACGTTCGAGGTGTATGCCATGATGCATTGTTGTATGCCTTGTGTTTTATTTATGACTTTCAATGGTAGGTGTAGTGCAAAGGCAGCATTTCTACGCTCTCCCTGTTTAAGGACAACCAGTGCGAAAGAATCAAATATTTACAACATGGAGATTTGAACTTCCACAGGTATGGTTATTTTATGGTATCATTGTGCTAAAAGAGATCAATTTGCTCAATACATTTTTTTCTGGATAAACAAAATGTCCCAACCTTTGACGGATACAGCTTTTAGATGTTGCTTTCATTGTATTATACTTGTTTAAACACAGAAATAACGGAGATAAGTCTCCAGCCGCTTAGTGTATCACTTAAAGGGTTCGAATCGTGGGAGTAAACTTCAAGTCGAATTCCATGAGTCAGTGCTTTCTTGTCGACTCTAGCTCGCTTCTACCCAGAGTGACTTAGCCATGGACTCGATGGGATGACTGCATCCACAGACCGAGACAGCACACACTTGATAAGTACGCTTGTGAAAACGCTGTTGAAATGCCCTGCCCCATTATTCTATGTGTTAATTGCTAAAAAAAGAAATCTGGGTGACACTGAGATATATTATGCTAGAAAGTGAGGTTTAAGCTCCACCAAGCAGTCTCAAAGCTAACACGCCTCCGATGTATCATCAGTTCTTCTGTCTCATCATCATTAATCGCTGTGCAAACAGACACAAGTATCTCTGACTTATTGGGTGGCCCTTGTGCTGGCCTCGTGGTGACCTCAAGGTTAACGTCCTATACTTTTTTTTTCCGAAATGGGAGTCAGTTTATGTCAGAGAACCCTCGGTCATCTGCTCCAGAGGTGGGGATCTTAGTCAGTCTGGCTCCCTGCTGTGCCACTCCTGTCCTCAGCTGGGGTTTATTTCATGTTGTAGGATAAGCACAGGTACCGGAGGCAGGTAAGCCAAGTGGTTAGACCGTTGCGCTCTTGGTCGGAAGGCTCAGGATCCAGCCACCACGGAGGTGCCCGTTTTTTAGGAAGATTAACACTGGAGTTAACATCAGTACTCACTTTACTCACCCCCCCCAAAAAAAAAAGTATTTCAGAGGAGACTTTAAACCGAGGCCCCGTATGTGTACACACGCAGAATATCGTGCGCATACATTTCAACCCGTTCCGCTTTTCGGAAGTGTAGGCAGTTTCAAACTGGTAGAAAAAGATGACAAAATGAAAAAAACAGATTGTGTGTGGTGTTTAAGCATCATCTATAATATTATGGTAATACGGCCACCTTGATGGTGAGTAAAAATGGTTGAGTAAGCAAAGTATAACCTAACCATGGAACCAAAAATAAAAAAGGAGAGAAAAATGTTCCGAAAAAAACAGCAGATTTTGCACAAAGGCGGTGCAGAGCCTCTTGGCTGGGTTGCCACACGGTGGCTTAATGTTCATCAGCTCTCTGCACATTTTTGGCACTCAGTATATAGCATTGTGGGGATGGTATAGCTCAGTGTTCAGCGCACTAGCTTTCCTCAAGCTAAGGTTAAGCAGCATTTTCGTGGTTACCAATTGGATGTTGTTGTTGTTTTTTTAAGTGATTTTATATCGAGGATAATGGGATAAACACCCATGTGCTTTTTTTCGTCCAGTCTCTTTGTGTATCCAGTTTTGTACATATTGTCATAATTTATGTTCCCACCGGCACACATTGGCCTACTCTTACGAAAAGCGGAACAAGATTTAACGTGTGTGCGAGATGTTCTGCATGCGTTCGCACACGGGGCCTCGGTTTACAGTCTCATCCGAAAGACATGGGTGACTGTTTACGCGCCTTGGCTTTAGTACATTCCCGCAGTTCACCCAGCTGTACATGGGTACCTGCCCTCTTTAGGGTCATGGATGGTAAAGCACCCAGGGAGAGGAGTTGGGTGCCGCCCTCAACACGCTGGCCTCCAGAGAAAAGGAGGTCTCTGATGCCTCGGTCTCCTACGACCACATAGGTTATGGGACACCTTTACCTCCTACCTTTACTTATGTAATTATATGGCTGGGTGGCGCGTTGCATTCAAAACGGGCAATGTGAGAACCTAAGGACAGCTACATCAAAAGAAAACAAGGCAGACATCAGAAACACATGCATTGCTCACCGGCACCTGGTGCCACACTCTAGCTGATGGATTACTGTCAAGGAAACTACCGTGCAGCTAACAGGCCTACGTCTGAACTTCGATCGCTTAGTTTAACCAAAAAAACAGTGAGGGGGAAAGTAGGACATGATATACATAGCTCCCCTTTCTTTGGCATCAATAGGGGTAGCATGTGATATTTTGAGACAGTACTTGTGTAGGTCAAACTGAACGCTTTTTCTTTTTTTTAACACCAGTGGCAGCTGTCAAATTTGTTGTTGTTATTTTCTTTTATTTTCCTAATGACGCCGATATTAGGTTAACCTTACCTCATATATTGTGTCAAAAAACCAGCCATATGAAGGGTTTTTTTGTTTCCTAGTTTTCTTTTTTCCCATGATCTTAGAGTGATGTTGATCAAGTACTAGCCTCTCGAGACCCTGTGACAACATCAGCGCTGATGCTGCTGTGTCCTGGTAGGTGTGGCATACCCAGAACAGTCAGCATGGCATACGTTTTCTCTTCTCAGCAGTTTTAACCGAAACACTGAATAATACCGACTTACGTAGTAACTTCACGTTTGCATAAAATGCGCACAGCCTGCATAATTCATTATTCTTCTTAGTCATTATCAAAGGTTTGAATTGTTATTGACTGTTGAGTTTCTCCCTTATCCTTAAACCCAAACCCTCTCGGTAAATTACTGTCACTTAGTGTTACATTTGGGTTAGATAGAAAATAAAGCTCGCTCGCTCAGCAACAACCCTGTGTGTGTTTGCCATGGTACAATTAATAACATTATATTTTCAGGTTTGGTATATCTATCCACAACTTCTTGCTTTACACATTGGTGCATGTTTCCCTTTTTTCTGTGCATACTCTTCCTAGCAAGGATCTGTATCGAGTCTGGTGGACATCGTAGCGTTTTGTATTACTGTCAGCTGAAATTGCCATGGCAGGGTATCGATTTATCGTAATTTTTGTCCCAACAGGATCATGCTACTAGCATTTATCTCAAAGAGATTAGATACGAGATTATGCAAAAACGGAAAACTGGGTATGTTTTTGACATTTTTTTTTCTTTCGAGGGCTATCTTAGTAGATTAAGCTGTATTCTACCACGCCACTTTATTCTAGTTAGAAATCCCTCATCATCAAGGCATCATCAACATCTTCTTCTTCTTCCTCGGACAAACTAGCTTCTGTGTGGTCCTTTCTTTTTGCTCCCTTGTGCGTCATTAAGCGATTACACTAAACAGCTACTCATTAGATGTCTTCCGTTCATTTTCGTGTAGTATTGAGCCAAAATGAGTGGTGATAAAGTTATAATTTATTCTGACTCGCTGATCTGAACTTCCCAATTAGACAAAGCATATGAGTGAGTTTGCTTTCCTTTCTTTGTTTTTTTTTCTGTTTTGTTTTTGTTCTTGCCAAACAAATGCCCATAACTTGTCCACCAATAGTTTAGTAGCCGCGCGCGCGCGCGCGTGTGTGTGTTTGTGTTTGTGTTTGTGTGTGTGTGAGTGTGTGTGTGTGTGTGTGTGTGTGTGTGTGTGTGTGTGTGTGTGTGTGTGTGTGTGTATGTGTGTATGTGTGTATGTGTGTGTGTGTGTGTGTCTGTGTGTTTGTGTCTGTGTGTGTGTGTGTGTGTGTGTGTGTGTTTGTGTGTGTGTGTGTGTGTGTGTGTGTGTGTGTGTGTGTGTGTGTGTGTGTGTGTGTGTGTGTGTGAACGTATCGCTGTAGGCCTATACAGTCCTTTTTTCGTACTGTAAATGCAATGAACCGAACTGTAGGCTGCTGGGAACACAGCTTGTTGCCTATTTACCATTTTGTAATACTGTGAAATGATGCTGCTTTTTTCCTAGTCTCAAGTGTACCTAAGTAAGTTCACTTCACACTCTACGCGACATGTTTTGCTTGTTCATGTTTACCATAACTATACATCGCAGAGTGTAAGTAGAAGGGTACCACAAGGTATTTTACCTAGCCTCAGTATTGAGTTTATCCCTTATTTCTATTCGTGGCTGGATATCTGATTCGTTATTTTCTTCTTACATATTATGGATTCTTTTCTGATATGCAAAGTCCACACAGGAATAGGGAACCAGCAACACAAATATGATATACTAACACAATCAGAGATGTAAATGTGATAGGCTAACAACTGCGTTACTTTTTGTCTATGTTATTTGTAGAAACCAAAGAGTCTTTTCCTTAGCTATGTACTTTTGTTGACGTAAGGCGAACATTTTATTTCTGGTATGTGAGGTTTAATAAACATCACAGTTCTGACATCAGTTAAGACTACTTTACAACCACTATATGTAGTTTTATGGGGAACATCTCAAGATGGCAATTTGCAGAGCGCCGACCAGACTACAATTTATGTAAACGTGATACAGTAATGAGCTGACAGTTTGGTGCGCGCGCACACACACACACACACACACACACACACACACACACACACACACACACACACACACACACAGATATATATATACATATATATATATATATATATATATATATATATATATATATATATATATATATATATATATATATATATATATATATATATATATACATATATATATGTGGCGCTCCACCACGAAATGAGTCGCTTAGCACATTACCCAATTTTGCGCTAGGAGCCATTAAAAGCAGGTGGGGGTCAAGTTGTCAATTTTGAGATTTTGATAGATTATTAAACTATATCGGTTTATCTACCTTATAATAAAATATTAAGGCATAATTTTTATTCCTTTTGCTTTTAAACGTGTTTTGAAAATACCCAAGCCCTCTTTCTAACAACCTGTTACGAAAATAAACTTACCCGTTTCTCATTTTGTCACATCTTGCAGTCTATCATTTCAATTTGTAATAACTTTGCACAGAATTGTCCGATTTTCAATCTGTTTTTTGTATTGGATAGCCACTTTATTGCACATTGATAATATCTCATTAACTAAAAATTGACCGCTGGTGCACTCCGACTTATTATGTGGTGGAGCGTCACATACATATATAGATAGATAGATAGATAGATAGATAGATAGATAGATAGATAGATAGATAGATAGATAGATAGATAGATAGATAGATAGATAGATATAGATATATACATATAGATATATACATATAGATATAGATAAATCATATATAGATATAGACATCTATAACACAGACAAGACGGAGAGAGAGACACAAGAGACACACAGAGACACACGTACGGAGACACAGAGACAGAAAGATTATTTGAGAACTCTGGAGACATTGTTTCAAAACTGATTTAGACATGTTATGGTGATGTAGATATTTCGAAACAATCAAAAAGCTTATTCTATTTTCAGAGGCACTGTCGTTAAGGAACAACTTGTTACGAAAAAAAGCACCACACAAGGACGCAGACTCATTACAGCATTTGTACACTAACATACGCAGTGATGGATTCAGCCAGCTGATTTTTCCCTTTGGCTCCTTACCATAAAAGGAAAACAATATGTCATACATTG
Source organism: Stramonita haemastoma (assembly GCA_030674155.1). Taxonomy (NCBI): domain Eukaryota; kingdom Metazoa; phylum Mollusca; class Gastropoda; order Neogastropoda; family Muricidae; genus Stramonita; species Stramonita haemastoma. The sequence continues at coordinate 58,673,058 of CM060321.1, read as the reverse complement.
ATACTAGCTATGTCATGATAATCGTGGTGATGTTTAACAAGATATACATTTTGGGTATTTTTTCTCCTATTACTTTCTCTGTTGTTTTTTTTCCCTTGTGATTTGGAGACTTAAGTAATAATGGGAGCATGAACACTTTTTCCAGGTATATGTTGTAGTTTGATCTAATGATTTGAGTGTATTTTTACGGTGGTTGTTTGTGTGTTTCCTTATTACAATGAGGGTGACAATGATGATTATATAATGATGCTAAAATCGGTAAAGCACAATCTAGTGGCATATATTAGCTTTAGGGCTTTTTTTTTGTATGTAATTCTACGTATGGATCATATATTTTTGTTGTCTCTTTTATTTCTACTTTATCATGGCAATGAATTTGCTTCAGCACATTTAAACCATTTTAAAAGTTAACCTTTTAGTGTTTTTGATTATCCATTTTTGGTGATGACATAACCTTAAGAGAGTGAACATTTTGTGGTCCATATTTCTGCTAATCTCACCTGCGTTTATTTATCTCTTAGTGCTTTGTTCTTTGAGTGGGAAGATAGAAAGCAGAAATAAAAGTGACGCAACCATATAAGGTCCTTAAAAGGGGGTAGCTAGGGAGCAGGGGGCAACAGATGGGTGTGGAGGGGGGTGGGGGTGGGAGGGGGCTGTGCTGTATTTATATATATATTATGCTGTCAGCTTTCTTTGTGTATATGGAAGAAGGGGAATATAGAATGCAAGCACTACATTGTCGTTGTGTGTCTATGCATGAAAAACTGACAACACCGTATTTCAAAATTAATGCAAGAAGTCTAGAATTTCAACGTCATTGCAATACACATTGTATCAGTCATATTTCTTAAGTGTATCACTTGCTGTCAAGATGCTCGCTAGGCTTTTTAAAGATTTGTTTGCATGTTTGTTTCGATATTTTTAGTTTGATTATATCTGTTTGTTTCCAGATGAAGCGACCAACTGGTTGTTTTGTCTGTGCAATTCGTTATATTGCATATAGACATAATGCATATTAGGGATTAATGCCAGTGCAGATTACAGTGTCTATTGCCTTTTTTTTCACAGCCCATCATACTATTTCTTTTATTTTATTTCGGAGATAATAGTATAAGTATTCATGTGGTGTTTTTTTTTCTACAACCCGTCCACGTGTGTATGCAGTTTAGTAACATTTTGTGATCTCTTTCCATCGGCACACAATGGCTTTCTCTCCCGAAAAGCGAAACGGGTTCTTACGTGTGCGCAAGATATACTGCGTGAGTTCACACACGGAACCTTGGCTCATAGTCTCTTCCGAAGGATGAGAAACAGAGAAACAAAAGATGTAGCCCCCGTCAGGTAGGTCCGGCCCGTTAAGCTACAGAACTTGCAAAGTATACACAACACTACACTACACTACACTACACTACACTACACTACACTACACTACACTACACTACACTACACTACACTACACTACACTACACTACACTACACTACACTACACTACACGACGCGACGCGACGCCACGCGACACCACGCCACGCCACGCCACGCCACGCCACGCCACGCCACGCCACGCCACGCCACGCCACGCCACGCCACGCCACGCCACGCCACGCCACGCCACGCCACGCCACGCCACGCCACGCCACACCACACCACACCACACTACACTACACTACACTACGCTACACTACACTACACTACACAATACTACACGCTAGATATAAAATAATGAATAGATAAATAGATAAATAAATAAATAAATAAATAAATAAATAAATAAATAAATAAATACCGAATACACTTCACGACACGACACGACACGACACGACACGACACGACACGACACGACACGACACGACACGACACGACACGACACGACACGACACGACACGACACTACACGACACTACACTACACTACACTACACTACACTACACTACACTACACTACACTACACTGCACCCTACTGCAATCCACTGCATTCCAGTCTAGCCCACTCCACTCCACTCCACTCCACTCCACTCCACTCCACTTTTTAAACTTGCGTTTTTGTGTCAGTTTGTCTCCAGGCATAGTTGTTTTGTATCTCTCCCTAATTGTCTGCCTGTCTGTCAGTCTTGATCTCTATGTCTCTGTCTGTCTGTCGTCTGCTGTCTGTCTGTCTGTCTGTCTGTCTGTCTGTCTGTCTGTCTGTCTGTCTGTCTGTCTGTCTGTCTGTCTGTCTGTCTGTCTGTCTGTCTGTCTGTCTGTCTGTCTGTCTTCTCTCTCTCTTCTCTCTCTCTCTCTCTCTCTCTCTCTCTCTCTCCTTCTCTCTCTCTCTCTCTCTCTCTCTCTCTCTCTCCTCTCTCTCTCTCTCCTCTCTCTCTCTCTCTCCTCTGCGCCCACTGTGTGTGAAGTGACATGAAATGTGTCTAACCGTTTTATCATTGACAATATTCACATGTTTTACCTGTTAAGCGTATAATATTATGTCCAAAACGTTGTATCTTACAATCCAATCAATTAATTCACCATACTATTTAATATCTACAAATAATTGCTTTTTGTCCATCTTTGTATGTATATATACATGCACATACACACATACAAATATCGATATTTTTTTTTTTTCTGAAATCTTCTGGTTTATCGTTCTCTCTTGTGGATTCAATATTTGGCCTGGTAGCACTAAATGATGACTGTCTGTCTGTCTGTCTGTCTGTCTGTCTGTCTGTCTGTCTGTCTGTCTGTCTGTCTGTCTGTGACTCTCTCTCAATTTCTAATTTATTAATAATTGAATGGCAAAATGACTGATTGATTACTTTTTTATATCTTACATTCATTTGTCTGTTAATTTATTGATTTATGCATAATTGTTTCATTTTTTTGCCCATGAGGGTGTGGTGTAAAGAAGCCTCTGGCTTATCCAACTGACCTCATTAAAATTTCGAGTTTCTCTCTGTCTCTGTCTGTCTGTCTGTCTGTCTGTCTGTCTGTCTGTCTCTCTGTCTCTGTCTCTTTCTCTCTCTCTCTCTCTCTCTGTTTGTCTGTCTGTCTTACTCTTTCTCCCTCTTTCTATTACATTGTATTTTAATACTAATCATCACCTTTTGTTAAAGAAAAAATGCAATGGTTTTATCATAATTATTTGTATAACTGGTGTTTTCGAATGCTGGTCACTTTCAGTTTATTGGTTGGTCTGTTTTGTGGTTATTATATCACTTACTTGTTTTGCTTGAAATACTTCATTTTGATCTTAATGTATTATGCTAATATTTTATTAACACTCTAAACGAGGATGCTTTGTCGTATTTTTTTCACGACTTTGATGATATCAGCGCTGTCTCTGTGTCTGTCTGTCTGTCTGTCTGTCTGTCTGTCTGTCTGTCTGTCTGTCTGTCTGTCTGTCTGTCTATCTGTCTGTCTGTTTGTCTGTCTGTCTATCTGTCTGTCTCTGTATTTTATCTCTCTCCCTCTCAATCTCTCCATCTCAATCTCTCCCTCTCTTTCTCTCTCTCTTTCTTTCTCTCTCTCTCTCTCTCTCTCTCTCTCTCTCTCTCTCTCTCTCTCTCCTCTCTCTCTCTCTCTCTCTCTCTCTCTCTCTCTCTCTCTCTCTCTCTCTCTCCTCTCTCTCTCTCTCTCTCTCCTCTCTTCTTTTCTCTCATCTCTTCTCTCTCTCTCTCTCTCTCTCTCTCTCTCTCCTCTCTCTCTCTCTCTCCTCTCCTCTCTCTCTCTCCTCTCTCTCTCTCTCTATTATTAAAAAAAATGTGACTTATGCGTTCTTGTGTGTATGAAGGCAAAATCAGTTTATAAGTTAGATTCCACGCCACACATCAGTCCTACATATAACTGTTTTTGTTTACCATCTGCACAAAGCAGCATGATGGCTTACAGAGGTCCAACAATTCTTCGACTAACTTTGCAACTGCTCTACGAGGTATTCAGACTCACCATTGTACTTGTGCAAAAATGTCATGCAAGTAGTAGAAAGAACATGCTAAAAATGGTAGTGTTTTGTTTTGTACTTACTTTGTGTGTCTGTTTATTTGTTTCTTATGTTCGTTTCTTTGCTCTCTGTCTCTGTCTCTGTCTCTGTGTCTGTGTCTGTGTCTGTCTCTCTGTCTCTCTGTCTCTCTGTCTCTGTCTGTCTGTCTGTCTGTCTGTCTGTCTGTCTGTCTGTCTGTCTGTCTGTCTGTCTGTCTGTCTGTCTGTCTGTCTCTCTCTCTCTCTCTCTCTCTCTCTCTCTCTCTCTCTCTCTCTCTCTCTCTCCTCTCTCTCTCTCTCTCTCTCTCTCTCTCTCTCACTGTGCGTGCGCGCGTGTGTGCGTGCGTGCGTGCGTGCGTGCGTGTGTATGTGTTTTATCTGCTGCTAGGTTGGTACATCTGTACCTGAGTCTGGTGTCCAGATTCTCTCTGATGTCCAGTTGTTGATTTTTTGTATCGGAAGATGTTTTGTTAGTAACAAATTAAGCATTAAGCACCCATAGCTGTGTGTTGTTTACAACGAAAATCTATTTTATCTGCTCGACCTAAATATGTTGAATTATTTGGGCATTAAGCAACACATTGAGTAGATATACTCAGTTTATAGAAGGCGTGGATGTATTAACTTTGGATATTTTTTTTTTTACTCCCTTGCATATCTAAGTCTGCTTTGCTACAGTATCCGATATATCATTTTTGTGTTACAAAACCAGAGGTGTGTGTTTCAGACAATCAAATGCAGTTTCTATACCTATAGTACATTAGCTTATTTGGTTAATTAAACGACTACGAGAGAAATATAGGAAGATGTGATACAATATAACACATGACATTTTGCAAATATCTCATTTGGAAATGGAAAATGGAAAAATCTAAATGTACACTTTGCATTCCCTGTGGGTGGATTCATTAGCACTTTTTTAAAAAGTTTGATTAAATTTTGGGTGATGAATTGTGTTTTCACTGAGGAAAAAACTGACACCATTGAAAGCGTTATTGACCTCATAGCCTTGGCTCTTTCCTCCCTTTAGCTTTTGCTTTCATACTGGCTACGGGTATATCATTTCTGGTTATGGAACACAAAATTTGTTTTTCTTAAAGAAAGAAAAAATCATTCCACTCAAACCCAATTAGGCTAAACCAAATAAAACCAAACCATTTTTTTTTAAAACACAAGTTTGTAGAACTACATGAAATTCGTCACTGGACATTGATATGCTGATGAACAAACAGGATATCTTACAGAATTCTAAAGAAATTGACTGTTATATGTATTATGATAAAACTTATAGGAGCTGTGAATACGTCTATAAATTGTTGATTAAAGTTATCATGATTTTCATGACTTGTTTTATGTCGCGACAGTAAGATTGAAAATATAGTACACATGTAATGTCTTTATTTACGGTGAGTAAATCCTGTGTGTACATTAGGAATATGTTACTTATTTTATTGCTACATTCCTCTAGTGAACTTTTTAACAGATCAATTATCAAGGCTTTTTAGGCATCAGAAAAGACCTAGAATAAAAAAAAGAAGGTATATACATTGGTTGCTCAAAATAGTCTGGGCAAGAGGAGAAATAAGTCACCCAAACTGTTCATAAATGATGTTCTCCTCAGCTAAAGCAAAAAAGGCAACAACAACAAAAAACCTCAGAGAAGATGATTGTTGAAAACCTCAAAAAGATATAAGAACGAAGACCAGAAGAGACAGAGTTCACGGTTCTAAAATGACTGCTCCAAACTACATGGAAAGACACTGAAAGACAAAAGGTAGTTTCCAGCAATTTAAACAAGATGAAAAGGTAGTTGTTCTGTTCAAAGTTAAAGCGAATGAGCAGTCTTTTAAAGGATTTAAATCTTAAACAAGCGGCATGAAAACGAACATTAACTATTTGATACCTTCAAGAGTACTACGGAAAAACTAAACTATAATGTAGATCCGTAAGAGCTAGAACGTTTTCCTAATAAACGACAATGTCACTGCTGCAATTAAACAACTGAAGGAAGGCAAATCTCTTGGACTGGATCGTATTCCAAGTGAGATTTCGACAAACTTTGGCCCATTCAGTCACACAGCTTTACATCTCCTACATTTTAGAGCTTGGAAGACCTGCATATAGCCCTTTGAATGGAAAGCAGCAATAATTATTTAGGCTCCACAACATCGTGGCTACATAAAGACGATAGTAACTTCAGAACAATCGCTTTGATATACCACAGAAGCAGAATTCTTCTCATTATCCCTCTGAACAGAATGAAAAAGAAAGTAGAAAGATAAGTATCTGGCTATCATGCATGAAAAAGACGATGAAAAGGAGCATCAAACATGATTTATGTGCACCAAATAATGTACAGTTAGAGAAGAGTAGATACTCTGTACTGAGCAAAGAAGTATTCATGACGTTTGCAGGCTATAGTGAGACCTGTAACAGTGTCAAACATTACCATTCGCTTATCGCAACGTTCAGAAAGAGCTTTCCAAATCCAGAGTATCTGGTCTCGTTCAAAATGATTTTCAGTTCCGAAGGCAACCATCCAAAGGAATAGCAAACTGCGAATTATGTCAATACATACAAGAAATCCTTTAGGGCTGCATTCTGTCACCATATCTTTTCAGTATAATGATATGATCTTATACAGATGTAATCAGAAAACAGGCAGGCATAAATCACATGGGTTTTGATATATGAGGCAGAAACATTAGCTGACCTCCGACATGCTGAAGATACTGCAATTTTAGCCAAAGATATCACGGGTATGAGGAGAATTTTCTAATAATAATAGTTGATGCAGATGGCAACCCAACCGGATGTAAGTCAAGGTACAACAAGAGTAAAGAGATGCATATAGATTATAAAGGCGCTCGCTAATTTTTACTGAATTAATGGAACGTATCTTGAGAACATCTTCAGAATGTTAAATACCTTATGTCTATCCAAAATAATGACAGCTAGTAAAGTCTTTAGGCTAGGATCGGTTTGACCCAACAAAACATGGTAACCTTGAACAATAATAGTTGGAAAGTCAGAAGCGTACCTAAGATATCACAGTCAAGGGTTTTTGTCAAAACAGTAATGTTTTAAATAATCATTTTCGTATGGATGAAAATCCTACACACTAGGAAAAAATACTAAAAAGAGACAACATTAACATATCGGAAATTTTGTTCTACAGAAGACTTCTAGAAGTCAAACAGAAAACCAAATCAAAGCTTTTTCGATGATGTCTGTAGTACAAAGATACGTGCTAGCTAAAGCTAATGAATGCAAATGTTAATATTAATTTTAAAAAATACCCGATTTCGGTTCTTTTAATGAAAACATTGCATGCTGGCCACGATACATATTTCATTGTACGACTCGTTTATAACACTTTTTGATGGTGTGTGTGTGTGTGTGTGTGTGTGTGTGTGTGTGTGTGTGTGTGTGTGTGTGTGTGTGTGTGTGTGTGTGTGTGTGTGTGTGTGTGTGTGTGTGTGTGTGGGGTGTGTGTGAGTGAGTATTTGCATTGGTGCATAAGCCCACGTTTTGGAACAAAAGTGTTTCAATATAGACGGTATCAATGATACCTAAATGTTTCAATTTACATCTTGAAGCGTAAAAACAGTTTGGCTGAGATACTGAAACTGATCTGTCCCTTTTGTATGTGAGAAATTACCCTATTACATAATGCATGCTTGTAACCAGCGTGGATTTCTATCATTATTTATTTACCAAAATATGTGT
>CM060321.1:58647876-58655376 GCA_030674155.1 Stramonita haemastoma | reverse complement strand
TTGTTATATTTTACCTTTATTTCATTGCTTAAAAGTGAAAATGCTTTTTTTTTTTTTTTTTTTTAGTAATGTGCTGGTTGCCAATGTACTCTTAAAGAAGTTGCTACACACCCTATTCGTGAGACCTTGTGTGTACGTGTGTGTGTTTGTGTGCGTGTGTGTGTGTGCGTGCGTGCGCGCGCGCGCGCGTGTGTGTGTGTACGTGTGTTTTGTAATTTCGCATTCAATGCTCAACTGCTAATATCTTAATACCTTTATCCAAATGTATAACATAATTATAGTGTGTTATGTAATAAAAAAAATCTTAGGCAGGTGTTATCAAATAAAACACAATAAAAACCCTCTAAGTTAACGCAGAAAATTCCGATAAAAGATATCAGCTGAAACTGTGACATCACGTTTGACATCAAACACTACAGCTATCTGTTGTATGTCGTATTACTGTTTTTTGTTTATTTTGCATCGCTCAATGATAAGGACAGAACAAACTATAACCAACAAAACAACCAAACTGAACCCGCCTCTTCCGCCGTGCTCTCTCTGTGCTTTCTTTGAGAATTGTGTAGAGAAGATACTATTACTACCTTTACTACTTCTTTTACAACTACTACTACTACTACTACTACTACTACTACTACTACTACTACTACTACTACTACTACGACGACGACGACGACGACGACGACGACGACGACGACGACGACGACGACGACGACGACGACGACGACGACTACTACTACTACTACTACTACTACTACTACTACTACTACTACTACTACTACTACTACTACTACTACTACTATTACTATTACTAGTGCTACTACTGCTACTACTGCTACTATTATTGCTACTACTACTACTACTACTACTACTACTACTACTACTACTACTACTACTACTACTACTACTACTACTACTAACGACTACGACTACGACTACGACTACTACTACTACTACGACGACGACGACGACTGAGAATAATTCTATTCGATATCGCTAGACTGTTTTGTTGAATGCTCTATGTGATTTCATTAAAAAAAATCGTCTACTCCTAATCAAATAGATATCATGCATTACTTCCTAACATGAGTAGCAAGGTGACTACTCGCCAGCTACATTGTAGTATAGAGTCCTACAGCAGCCTTCTCTATGAATCAATATTTCTTCTCTTCCGCATACAAGAGACAGAACTTCATCCTGTAGGTATAAAAAAAAAGTGTTCAGAAGTTAGATTTTTATACTAATGCCTTTAAAACTGTGTGAAGCTTACATTGCGGCTGACCCACCCAGTTAGCAAATTGTTCCTCCAGAGTTGTTTTTTTATATTGTGGTTATATATATATACATATATCTATCTATCTATATCTATTTATCTATCTATCTATCTATCTATCTATCTATCTATCTATCTATCTATCTATCTATCTATCTATCTATCTATCTATCTATCTATCTATTTCTCTCTCTCTCTCTCTCTCTCTCTCTCTCTCTCTCTCTCTCTCTCTCTCTCTCTCTCTCTCTCTCTCTCTCTCTCTCTCTCTCTCTCTCTCTCTATATATATATATATATATACATACATACATGTATATATATGTGTGTATACATGTAAATAATATATATATATATATATATACATACATATATATATATATATATATTTTTTTTTTTTTTTTTTTTTTTTTTTTAAACGTTTACATAATTGTATGAAGTTAAATTTTATTGACGATGACACCCTATGATTTTGGCAACACGTTATGAATTTTCTCATATTTATTTCATGGGTAGATATTAAGAAAGTCAGCATGGCAGGTGCCAGGGATGAGAGAAGATTTCACAAAAGCAATGGTTTGTCAAGGTGGCGAAGCGTTTGCTACGTGAGCAATAAATAGAGTGATGGATCGGGGCGTAACAGGCCAGTAACACTAAGTGTGACAGTCCACTCCTTGAGAAGAAAGAGAAATAGAAGAAAAAAAAGTCCCTCGCCACTAGAACTCAGGGTTCAGAATTATGACTCTAATCTTATCATTTATTTTTCCGAATTATTTTTGTCCAGGAAGAATTTTATAATCCTCAGGTGTGACAGGAGAGGTCTTGTTTTCTTTTGCTTCCTTTTGTTTTGCCTCCTTTGATTTGTGGTTGATTTTGTGGGATGTTCTTTGTTTGGTGGGTAGCGAATTGGTCTTTAATGTTAGCTTGTTTCAAGTCTTCTCTTATCATGTTTTGATTTATATCTATTTGTGTTTCTTTGTTTTGTTCTGTTGTGATGATTTTGTTGAAGAACTGGTGGTTGACAGGTCATTTGAGAATGTTTACAGTTTTTATATACTATAGATGGATTTAAACAAGGAATCAATCAAGATAATCAATAGCTATGTGTTGTGCAAGTTATGACCCTGAGGTAGACCTGTTTCCTGATTGGCATAATGGGAACATTGCTCTGTTGACAGGAGAGAGGGTGGGGGACTCAAATCCTGTTTCTTATTTTATTTATTTTTTATTCTTTTATATCGAGGATAACAGAATATGCAATCATGTGCTTTTTTCATCCGGTCCCCGTTTGTATGCAGTTTTGTAAATATTGTCATCTGTTCCCATTGGCACACGATGGCCTTATCTTACGAAAAGCGGAACAGGATTTAACTTGTGCGCAAGATGTTCCGTGTGCGTTCGCACACGGGCCTCGGTTTAAAGTCTCACCCGAAGGACTTATGTTGAGAAAGCCAGTTAACGGAATAATTTTCAATGCTGTACAGTAAGGCAGCCCTTTCATGTACACACACCAATCAATTGGCTCCGCTATACGCTGAGCTAGTAGTAGACCCCCCCCCCCTCCCCTCCATTCAACATTTTACATTTCAAAATAACTTAAAACATACGTTGTTCCGTTATATTGAAACAAACCTGAAGCAGTTTATAGCGACTCCTTCTAAACAACAACAACAACAAAATATTGTGGATGTCCAGCAGTTTGCTGAAGAAAAAGAACAGAAAGATTACTTAGGAATAAAAGAACAGAAATATTACTCAGGAATAAAACAACAGAAAGATTACTTAGGGATACAAGAACAGAAAGATTACTTAGGAATAAAAGAACAGAAAGATTACTTAGGGATACAAGAACAGAAAGATTACTTAGGGATACAAGAACAGAAAGATTACTTAGGAATAAAAGAACAGAAAGATTACTTAGGAATACAAGAACAGAAAGATTACTTAGGGATACAAGAACAGAAAGATTACTTAGGAATAAAAGAATAGAAAGATTACTTAGGGATACAAGAACAGAAAGATTACTTAGGGATACAAGAACAGAAAGATTACTTAGGGATACAAGAACAGAAAGATTACTTAGGAATAAAAGAACAGAAAGATTACTTAGGGATACAAGAACAGAAAGATTACTTAGGAAGAAAAGAACAGAAAGATTACTTAGGGATACAAGAACAGAAAGATTACTTAGGGATACAAGAACAGAAAGATTACTTAGGAATAAAAGAACAGAAAGATTGCTTAGGGATACAAGAACAGAAAGATTACTTAGGGATACAAGAACAGAAAGATTACTTAGGAATAAAAGAACAGAAAGATTGCTTAGGAATAAAAGAACAAAAATATTACTTAGGAATAAAAGAACAGAAAGATTACTTAGGGATACAAGAACAAAAAGATTACTTAGGGATACAAGAACAGAAAGATTACTTACGGATACAAGAACAGAAAGATTACTTAGGGATACAAGAACAGAAAGATTACTTAGGGATACAAGAACAGAAAGATTACTTAGGGATAAAAGAACAGAAAGATTACTTAGGGATACAAGAACAGAAAGATTACTTAGGGATACAAGAACAGAAAGATTACTTAGGGATAAAAGAACAGAAAGATTACTTAGGGATACAAGAACAGAAAGATTACTTAGGAAGAAAAGAACAGAAAGATTACTTAGGGATACAAGAACAGAAAGATTACTTAGGAATAAAAGAACAGAAAGATTACTTAGGAATACAAGAACAGAAAGATTACTTAGGGATACAAGAACAGAAAGATTACTTAGGAATAAAAGAACAGAAAGATTACTTAGGGATACAAGAACAGAAAGATTACTTAGGGATACAAGAACAGAAAGATTACTTCGGGATACAAGAACAGAAAGATTACTTAGGGATACAAGAACAGAAAGATAACTTAGGGATACAAGAACAGAAAGATAACTTAGGAATAGAAGACCAGAAAGATTCTTTAGGAATCGAAGAACAGAAAGATTACTTAGGAATAAAAGAACAGAAAGATTACTCACGAAAACAACTTATGCTTACAGAAGGCTTTTTTTCAGTTAAGATGAAACTGGGGAACCAGATATGATAAAATGCTTCATAGAAATGGCAGGTTGAAGAATGAACTAATCTGTTGAAGTATCGCTAGCTCTCTTTTCACTTCTGAAGCTCTTTTATTGTTTGGTATACAAGAAATCGCTACAACAAAACAACGATTTTTACTCAACCTTACATTTATGCTACCAATATCCGTAGTTGTTAATTTTGTTTCATTATTTTCATACGTTGTTTTTAATATTTTTTCCCTTTCTCTAAAAAAGGAAAACTCTACTTTTTAAGATTAAAACATTGAATTCTCAACCAACGGTTTAATATATTCATTGCCAATTTAATCTATTCAAATTTTCATTGCCAATTAATCAGTTTAATTAATCAATTGATCAACCAATCAATCAGACAGTCAATCGAGCAATCAATTAAGCAATCAATTCATCAATGAATCAATATCAACCAATCAATCCTTTGAACAAAATGGTTATCGAGGAGACACGAGGGACGAATTCATCGAGAGTTTCTTATCAGAAATAAAAATAAATAGTTACCAGGTAGAACAGAAAAAAAGAACAAACAGAAAATGGATGCCAAAGCACAAAACCAAGAAAGTTTCCGGGTTGCGATATCGATCACGGTGGATTTCAGACTGATCGGTTACACCTCGATACCCGGTCATTCTTGAGACTCTGATGGACTCATAATTATCCAACTTTGAACGTTGATGTCAACTTTCACCAAAATATGCGACAACGATAATTGGGGATGAAAGGAGATTGTACCATTAAAATAAGATCACAAGTTTTGTGGTGTGATATTTAGACCATCGTACAATCTATCAAATGATGCCCTCAGTATTTGTCGGTTATTGTCACAGTTGCCTGCCTTTGACACATATTGTCTGTTTTGCTTATTTTTTATCACTTTCCATTATCTTGCTTTTTTTTCTTCTCTCCCTTGCATTCTTTGATTGACATTTTTAGATGCCGTTTTGTTATTCACTTATCTGGACTATTGCTCATCCGATTAATTTTGCCACTTTTTTGTACTCGGCCCATAGTTGAACAATTTACTTTTCTTGAAAAGCTGACAACGTGGATGGTGACGAAAAAATAAGACCTTTTGTGGAGTTTTGTATTGCGTGTCCGCTAGTCAGCTCTGACCGCTGTTTATGACTGAAATAAATTATGCAGTTATTTTACTGTCAAAAGTTTCTTTTGCCTCACATATTCCATGTACCTCGTGGACCAAAACAAATGGCCGCTAGTAAAAAACAAGACTGAGTATATGATTTTATTATTATTATTATTATTGAACGTCTTTTCTTAGAGACGATTTCAGATGGTATTTGTTATTTTTGCGTCATTTTATTGAGAATATTTGATTACATATGCGAACACTTTATAATATCAAAATCACGAAAAAAAATCATTTGAAAAATTAGACAATTATGGTTTTGTTGTAATGTTTGGTTAAACGTTTGTTTAAAAAATGTTTCTTCACATATGACAAGGCGAAAATACACTTTAAAGGCGAATGTGGATAGTATTTTAAAATCAAAAACTTTTTTTATATTGATTTTCGATTTACAGAAGCTATAATTATACTATGTAAAACTTACGTGTGTGTGTGGTGGATGTTTTCATTTTGTCCATGGCTAGTCTCCACCACTGTTTTTATTTTCAAAGTAATGACTCCTTTTTATTTGAAATATACGTGTTGCTGTTTTCAGGATTAGTCATTGTTTTATCGTTTAAGCTTCAGGGAGTAAAGCTTTGAGGCATATCGTTTCCATGCCTTTTACTGGCATACTTATAGGACATTACCTATCTTTGGTCTTCTTCTGCAGCTATGTGACTCTCTCTGTCTCTCTCTGTCTCTCTGTCTCTGTCTCTGTCACTGTCTCTGTCTCTCTCTCTCTCCCTCTCTGTCTCTGTCTCTGTCTCTGCCTCCGTCTCTCTCTTTGTCTCTGCCTCCGTCTCTGTCACTCTCTCTGTCTCTCTGTGTCTCTCTGTCTATGGGTGTGTGTGTGTGTGTGTGTGTGTGTGTGTGTGTGTGTGTGTGTGTGTGTGTCTGTTTGCATGTCTCTCTCTGTCTCTCTGTCTCTCTATCTCTCTGTCTCTGTCTCTCTGTCTATCTCTCTCTGTGCGTGTCTCTCTCTCTGTATCTCTCTCTGTATATATCTCTCTCTATCTCTTTCTCCCCTCATGCTCTGTCTCTGTCTCTCGCTCTCTGTCTCTTTCTGTCTTTCTTTGTCTCTCTGTGTGTATGTGTCTCTGTCTCTGTCTCTTTCTCTCTCTAGTATATATATATATATATATATATATATATATATATATATATATATATATATATATATATATATGTATATATATATATATATATATATATACATATATATATATATATATATATATATATATATATTTTACTAGAGAGAGAAAGAGACAGAGACAGAGACACATACACACAGAGAGACAAAGAAAGACAGAAAGAGACAGAGAGCGAGAGACAGAGACAGAGCATGAGGGGAGAAAGAGATAGAGAGAGATATATACAGAGAGAGATACAGAGAGAGAGACACGCACAGAGAGAGATAGACAGAGAGACAGAGACAGAGAGATAGAGAGACAGAGAGACAGAGAGAGACATGCAAACAGACACACACACACACACACACACACACACACACACACACACCCATAGACAGAGAGACACAGAGAGACAGAGAGAGTGACAGAGACGGAGGCAGAGACAAAGAGAGAGACGGAGGCAGAGACAGAGACAGAGACAGAGAGGGAGAGAAGGCTCTCCATCTATATTCCTCTGTTTCTCTCTCTGTCTTGTTCAAAGCATCTGTCTATGTGTATCTCCCTCTAAATCAGTCTATCTCTCTATATCTGTGTCAATCTGTCTGTCTGTCTGTCTGTCTGTCTGCCTGTCTGCCTGTCTGTATGTCTGTCTGTCTATCAATCTTTTTTTTCCTACAATCTTTTTCTAATTTTCCACGCTGTATTTTTACATCCTTTTTTTCCACCAGCTCCAAAAAATACGTATGGACATTTACAACTGCAGCTGTAGTGTAGGCAATCCTTGTACCACGATAACCGCCATGCCAGTCCCCATGTGTTCTGTAGAACTAAATGATTCTGTATACCTGTTTAAGACTGTTATG
>CM060321.1:58637876-58642876 GCA_030674155.1 Stramonita haemastoma | reverse complement strand
TATGTGTCGTGTTTAGACGGCATCCCTGAGGAAATATCGGGGAGTTGGAGTTCCCAGGGCAGTTAGGGGCTGTGATTGGCAACGTTCTGGCGGCTCCTGTAACGGCACTGGAACCATTCGTTTCGGCGATTGTCTTTCCAATGGACCATTTCAGTAACGTGGAGAGGGGGTGGGGAGTCTGCTGCATGGGTAGCAGCTAGCTTTCCATACCACGCGCGTGTGTGTGCTTTCGAATTTGCTAGAATTATTTATTGTCATTGGTTGTTTGTTGTGAGGGTCGATTGCAAGCGCTTTGATTTGTTTTTACAAGATATAGCGCTATATAATTTCCATGAATTATTATTATTATTATTACTTACCCAGGCTTTGCGCTCTAGAGCCTAGAGCGCAACTCCATTGTCTTCCGAGACTGACGGACGCCTACAGAAGGTTTATTACATATAGTACAATGTATACATCCATACTGACAGGTCAGGCTGCAGACTGAGATGGTTTGGGCTTCTTCTTTTTTTTTTTTTTTTTTTTTTTTTTTTTTTTTTTTTTTTTTGGGGGGGGGGGGGGGGGGGGCGTGGAGGGGTTAGAGGGGGGGGAGATAAACATATTTAGGATATTGTTCATAGTTAGGATAGTGGCCCATTAGTGCATGTTGAGGATATTGACCCATTACTTTCTTTTTCCTTTTTTTCCTTTTTGTGTCTATCTTTTCTTTTGTTTTCTGACATTTTTCAATACCTTAAGAGATTGACGGACTACTGTTAAAAACTCGGGTAAAAAAAGACCTTTTGCATAATTCTAAAGCCTACAGTCTTTCTTGTTCATAGAAACTATTTTTTGTGTTATTAAAGCGTGAGATAATGTTATCTTTTGGTGTCAATTGGCGTGATTAAAAAAAAAAAGTAGCGATGCTGAATTACAGCACTGGTCATAACGTTAATTATGCACATTATCTGCAAGGGAGATAAAAACACACCAGACTTTCAAATCACTTCTTACAGAGTAATTCAAAGTGAAATACATCAAACAACGCGGATTATTTATCTCAAATTAATGCTGTCTGATATTGGTCATCTCGAGTGAATGTGAATCTATTGCGTAAAACCCGTTACCTTCAACAGGCACTTAGTGCAGTGTATCGGTTTGTTTAATCGTATCTTGAACCAGTGGGTTTTTTTTCCTATGATCCAAAATACACATACAGCTACGAGTTCAGTTAAAAGTGCAGATGTTGTATATATTGGCATACTATTGAGGTATGTAAAAGTGTTCTCTCTCTGTCTCATCGTCTCTTTGTGACTCCCTCTGTCTGTTGGTCTATCTTTGTTTCTCTGTCTATCTGTTTATCTGTCTATAATGTCTGTCTGCGAATGCATATGTATTTATGTCTGTCTGTTTGTCCAACTGACTGTCTCTATCACTGTCTCTGTCTCTCTGTGTGTGCTTCTGTCTCTTTCTGTCTCTCTGTCCCTCTGCCTCTCTGTCTCTCTGTCTTTGTTTCTCTCTGTCTCTGTTTCTCTCTCTGTGTTTCTCTGTGTCTCTGTGTGTGTGTGTCTCTCTCTCTGTTTTTCTCTTTCTCTGCCTCTGTCTCTGTCTGGCTGGCTGGCTGTCTGACTGTCTGGCTGTCTGGCTGTCTCTGTCTCTGTCTCTGTTTCTGACTCTTCTCTCTCTCTCTCTCTCTCTCTCTCTCTCTCTCTCTCTCTCTCTCTCTCTCTCTCTCTCTCTCTCTCTCTCTCTCTCTCTCTCTCTCTCTCTCTCTCTCTCTTTCAGTGCACGTCTCTGAGTCCCTGTCTCTATCTTTCTCTCCTTCACTCATAACTTACGACTGAAGTCCCCCTTTTTGTCCTGTTCTGAGTAAATACATTGCGCACAATTCTGAAATTTAAAAATAGATATCCACTTATTTTGATTTTTATAGCTAAAACAAAGACAGGTCCCATTGATCAAAAAAAAAAAGGATTGATTAGTTTTAAAAACAAAAAAGGAAAAAACAAAAAACAAACAAACATTGAAAAGATATCAAATTCACAAGCCACCCTATCCCAAATAGTCTTTATAAAAAAGGGCAAAAGCATGTCAAACTCAAACCCAAAGTCACATAAATATTTTCACATGGTAGATCAAATAAACAATGCTTTTCTTTTGTTGGTAAATTGTCAATCTACGATCTACAGCAACATCATCGACCAGAGTAGCGACAACAAAAATACAATGACAACAAAATGAAACACATTGAAAATGAATATAGAAAAAAACAAGAAAATTGACAAAGTGTGCAAGTGATCTTAAACCAAGACAACAACAAACGTGAGACATTAGAGACAAAGTGAGAGGACATGAAACTCAGACCCAGATAAAGATGGGCATCCTCAAATGATGCCACCAAACAACGCGCACAGAAAACAGTGCTGATGAGATAAATACACAAAATGAGTAAGCTGAGAGTGGAGTGAGACATTTGTTTGTATAATTATGTGGGTGCAGGTTGAATAAGCATGTGCACGTGTATATCAATATCCATTTGTTTTGTTTTAATATATATTTGTTTATTTACTTTGCATGAGTTTCAGAGCATATGTAGCACAAAGATTCTCCACTAAACTTACCCCACTGGTTGAAATAACGCTAGAGTAAATCTGTACCATGGTTTACTCTATAGCCTTTTTGGCGGATAAGGTCATCATGGCATATGATGATATTTTTCCACGACATTATGTGTTATCTGGGTGTAAAGAATTTACATAATGTACTTGAGTCTATTGAGTTTTGCATGTTCTCAGTTGCACGTTAATAGTTGCACAAAAGATATGACACATTAGCGAAAAGAAAAGAAATTAAATGCTTCAGTTTGTTCTTCCCTAGAAACAAAGGGAATGTTTTCGTTTCAATCTTAGCTCATGTTGTGTTGCGTTTTAACCTGTTTGCTTCCGTGTGATTATTATGTCTGAATCGATTCATCTCCCCTTGTCATGCAGTTTAATTTTACATGATCTTCACAGGGCTTTTGCTTCACGTTGCTTCATAGAATAATATGCATTTAAAGCATTTGTTGTCTACAGCGTATACTCTTCGAAACAAACTTGCTGGTGATTACAAAATCTGATATACGCTTCTGTTACCACTTTGCTAAGGTGACCAAATAATTATGGCTTGTCTTGTTAAGTTGTGTTACATAAGAAAAAAATGACATAAGTAGATTCGGGTAATCAAAAGGCTTGGATTGGAAAGGAATATTCTAAAATACATCTATGATTATAAAAAAATCAATAATAGTGGTACTCTCTCTCCTCTCTCTCTCTCTCTCTCTCTCTCTCTCTCTCTCTCTCTCTCTCTCTCTCTCTCTCTCTCTCTCTCTCTCTCTCTCTCTCTCTCTCTCACATAATTTGAGCAATAGAAACAAACAAATCTTTTGCATATAAGCATTTTTTTCCTAAACATACCACTCAGTGTTTTGTGCATGAGTGGCTGCAACACAGTTGGTTGTGAGAAATCCTGTACATCGTCTTTTAAGCAAAGAATGAACGATATATATGTACAAGAGTGGAATGGGTCAGGCATGGTCAAAGACATAAGAATATGTAACAATAGACTGTTTAAATCCAATTTTGAGTATGAACGGCATTTTGAATAAATGGATGTAAAGTGTTTTATGAACTGTTTCGTAATACTTTATTTTGACCTGCTACCAAGTAAAAGATATGTAGAAAGAAAAGACTTTCACGAAAAATACTGACTACACGTGTAGGATGTGCAGTGAATACGAAGATAAAGAGCATTTTATAAAGAGATATTCCTTATGATAATCTAAGGAATAATTATCTAGACCCTAGAGATCAACCAAATGATTATATATTCACTGAAATACGGTTCTGTTCCAGCTATATTTGTAGATTTTTAAAGTCTTAAAACAAAGCAGGATATTATTAAGATATTGGGTAACTTAAGAAGAGAATATATTTGTTCAAAGCAGGTTATTTATGTAATATACTTGTTATTGTACCCACTTGGACATGTGTCAAGATTTGGCAATCGCCGTGTCATAAAGTGACGTCCCGTATGTACTTTGGTTTGCTTTCCTTTCTTATTTTTTGTTCAGCTTTGTATGAACCTAATCTAGGGGCTAGGGGCTGAATAACAACTGTTGTTCATTGTTCTCTTTAAGGCTGCGGCCATAGTAAACCCGTCATTTTGACGGCGTCAAAACGACGGGCCGGGTGAAAAATGCTGCCCGGCTGAATTACTCTGTGGCGTCATTGAAAACGGCTGTGCGTGGCCATAGTAGACCCGGCCCAGCCCGTTCTTTTTAACCCGTCGTTTTGACGTTCGAGCAACACGTCCGTTTGCCGGGTCGACGGAAAGGAAAATAATCAAGAAAAACTTATTTATCGTGCTTCAAAAATTTTGACTACACAAACTAGTAAACTAACCTTTCCCGATTACATTCCAATTGTTTTGATAAAAGTTTTGGGGGGAGATTTTACGTAAAAACACTTTTTATGTCGAACTATTTTCTGTCGATTTGCGTCACCGCGGCAGCCTCATTTTTGCGTCACTCGCAGTCTCGGGGTGACCATATTGTCAGAAAGAGACGGGCCGGGTTGACTATGGCCGCTTTGACGGATCCGTTCTCCCGTCAAAGAGACGGCCGTCAAAACAACGGGACGGGCCGGGTTTACTATGGCCGTAGCCTTACTCCCATCATATTGATCATGACCTATGGTCTACGGATACTTTCATTTCACATCGGGATATCACTCACCAGTAAGGGCGAGAACCGAAATCACCAGGGTCTCTCCGTACTTACCTACTTCCCTGGAAATAACGAATAATTATTCCCTTGCCTTACTTTACCTTGCCTTGCCTCACCTTGCCCGCAGAGCAGTGCAATGCACATACGCTTTGGGGGAAAAATAAACGAAAATTATCCTTGTTAGAAAACAAGTGCGCGTAACCTGTTAGCGATTCTTTGTAAATATGAATATGATCATAAAAAGATGAAAACAACA
>CM060321.1:58627876-58630376 GCA_030674155.1 Stramonita haemastoma | reverse complement strand
TCTTACACACACACACACACACACACACACACACACACACACACACACCACACACACACAAACACACAAACACACACACACACACACACCACACACACACACACACACACACACACACACACACACACACACACACACACACACACACACACACACACACATTTATTTACACGCACTCGACTTTAGCGTGAAGTACTCTGAAAAAACAAAACCAAAACGCTTATTGCCCAAAGAATATTTTGTTTTGCCAACAGTTTGCCTACTCTCCCCATTTGATGTGCAGTGTGTATCTCTATGATGTCTAGCGAGTGGTATGTTTCTGAATTGTTCTTTGCTACTTCTTCAAATAACACTTCTGTCAATAAAAAGTATTCTTTAAAACGAACTTGTTTGCTTTGTGTTGACAAATGTTTTTTTCATGAAAGTGTGTGTGTGTGTGTGTGTGTGTGTGTGTGTGTGTGTGTGTGTGTGTGTGTGTGTTGTGTGTGCGAGTGTGTGTGTGTGTGTGTGTGTGTGTGTGTGTGTGTGTGTGTGTGTGTGTTTGCTTGCGAGGGTGCGTGCATGCGTGTGTGCATATTTGTGTTTGCATGCGTGCGTGCATGCACGCGTGAGTGCGTGCGTGCGTGCGTGATTGTGTGTACGTGTATTTGTGTATATTTGTGAGTGTGTGTGAGTGTGTGTGTGTGTCTGTCTGTGTGTCTGTGTCTGTGTGTGTTTCTGTCTGTGTCTGTGTGTGTCTGTGTCTCTGTGTGTCTGTGTCTGTGTGTGTTTCTGTCTGTGTCTGTGTGTCTGTGTTTGTTTGTCGGTGTGTCTGTGTGTATGCTGTCTACCATTACTCAGGTTTAATGATGCACAGCAACAAACACAACGAACAGAACAAAACACTCCACGGGAAAGGGCTTTAACGGCCCCCTATCGTGAAGGGAACACACTACTTTGTTTTTACATAAATGCCACACACAAGCGAACTGTGGCATTCGACCTCTTTTTTATATAGACACAGTCACCATTATACACATCATTTTATACGCATGTGACCTCTTTTCTTATATGTACGTCACCATATACACATTATACACAGTTGACCTCTTTTCTTGTATGCACGTCACCATAATTATACACACATATACACATTTGACCACATTTCTTGTATACACATCGCCATATACACATACATACACATTTGACCTATTTTCTTACATACACGTCAAAATCACGGTGAGTTTGCAGAACCTGAGACCCCTTAGCTCCTCTGCAAATGCTCAGAGGTTGACTAACGGTGAGATATCTTTCATATGCGACCTGTTTCTTCCTCGACCATTTACGTAGTCGCAGTGCAATTTTAGAAGATGGTATCTAAACACGATCACTGTGTGCATGCATTTTCCTGAAACAAAATTGCCATCCATCCCCACCAGCGCTTACTAACTGGACTACTCTTCCGAAACATAGGACACGTTTCTAACCTGTGTTCTGCGTGCATTCGAACATGTTGCTTTGGTTTATACTCTCATTCGAAGGAACTTGACATACGGTTTGATTTTCTTTTCTCTCAAACTGGGAAAAAATCGGCAAGGCTGAGAATCGAACCAGAAACATTGAGTTTTACTTGTTAGGCAGGTAAATGTCTAAACCATCCCGCCACCTTCTTCTTACCAGCTGCATGATATTAGCTATCTGACAGTGTCATCATGGGGATCCGTTAAAACTTGTTTCGCTTTTCGAAAGTGTAAGCCATTGTGTGCCGGTGGGGACAGATGAAAAAATTTACAAAACCTCATACACACGGGGGACGATGTAAAAAAGCACATGAGTGCTTATTCCATTATCCCAAATTTAAATGAATGAATGAATGAATGAATGAATGAACGAATGAGTGAATGAACGAACAAACGCATGAATGAATGAATGAATGAATGAATGAACAAATAGCTCAGGATTGCTACATGCAGATAGGTTAACGTAAAAAAAAGGTAAACGTGTCCCCTAGCCTTTGTGGTCGTAGGGGAGTGACGCATCAAACACCTCAGCTTCTCTAGAGGCAACATATCGAGGGCGGCGCCCATCTCCTCTCCTTCACTGCTTTAACTTCCCTGACCCTAAAGAGGGCAGGTACCCATTTACAGCTGGGTGAACTGGGGGTGAACTGTACTGAAGCCAAGACGCGCAAACGGTCACCCATCCACCTGGTAATCACGCTCGATGCTGCTTAACATTAGCTTGGGGGAAAAGGAGCGCTATGACCACTGAGATATCCCATCCATACACAGAAACAGACTGGTAAAAGGCCGTAGAATGCAACCACCTACCTGGTGTCCAGTAACCCTATGGAGCTAGTTACTGGCTTCAGTACCAACTCTACAGTCGGTCAGTGGACCGCTACCTCCAGTCAAAGAACGAGGTGATTAGAAAGGTAAGTATGATGGGGGTTGTTCTACCTGCCTCCTTTCTGAGAAAAGCAAAACAGTCCATCACGATGTGTTGCCTATATTTAGGACAC
>CM060321.1:58612876-58622876 GCA_030674155.1 Stramonita haemastoma | reverse complement strand
CTGTCTCGAGACTGGGGGTCAGACTGGCTGTCTGGACTTTTATAGCTGGTCCTTGCCTCTGGAGTCTCCGTGGAATGTTATCCTGAAATAATATCAAAAAGAAATAGGTCACCCTCTCTCTCTCCTCTCTCTCCTCTCTCTCTCTCTCTCTCTCTCTCTCTCTCTCTCTCTCCTCTCTCTCTCTCTCTCTCTCCTCTCTCTCTCTCTCTCTCTCTCTCTCTCTCTCTATTTATATATTTATATATTTATATATTTATATTTATATATACATATACATACAATATTTTTATATATACCTTGCAATTACGTTTTATTTTTTACACAAGGAACCCTTTCATTTAAGCAGAAATGCCGAGAGTGACTAAAGCTATAGGGGAGTCTAAACATTGTCTTGAGAGTTTTAAGCAGACAGGATTTCTGAATTGTTTATCAGGACAGGCTTTAAAAGGAAATATTTGGAACGACTTTAAAAATCTTCTGCGTAGTTGAGGTTCCAGAAATTATCAGAGTACGTTTGTATGCAAAGGTTATGCAGGTTGTAAACACTGAAAAAGGAACATCATTAGTACCTACTCTTGCATCAGGGAACCCAATGGGATTCTCATTTAAATCAACTATTACCAGTGCTGAACTGGATATGTTTGCTTTTGCTAGAAAAAAGTAGAAAGGTGTAGCTTTCCGTATGTAGTGAAGTTGACCTTATTGCTTATAATACTGTTTTTGACCAGTCGCATACGTTATTCATCATATTTCATTTCGGAAATTTTTTCCACAGACGATATCATTGCGCCTTGGTTAGGTTTATTGTTAAACACGATGTATAGTTTATTGCAAAGACAAACACTTTGATGCATCAAGTAGACACTTAACATGTTTGGTTAAAAAATGATTCTGACACGCAAAATTTATACATCGCCGTCAGTAAGACGAATATATAAGACCTACAAGTTCGGAGCTTACAGCATCCTCCATCTTCCCTGTTTACGACAATCGAATCTCATTAATGTTTCAAGATCGAAATCAAACTCTGGAACTTTTACAACAATTAACAGTAGTCCAAAATTGTTATGTTTATTTTTTATGATAATCTAGCAACAGGTAGGATTTCAGGAATAGCAAAAAAAAAGTTCATTGCCCTTTTCTTTTGAAAGATACTGTGTAACAGTAACAAGAAAAGGAAAGAAAGGAAAAGAAAGAAAGGCAATCACTTGTAGGTGGGAAGTAAAGTTTGGGTAGAGGTTAAAAACGGCGGGGGAGAGGGGGTGGCGGAAAAAGGAAGGGGGGGGGAGGGTTTGAGCTATTAAAATATTAAACTCTATGATTAATGTATCCCCGGAAGACTTCACGCACAGACTGGATGGAATGTGGGACAGTTTTATCAAAAGTATTGAAAAAGTGTCAGGCCCACTGCACAATCAACTACAGGGATACAGGGCCGCGTGTCTCTGTGGCAGGGACGAAGACAAACGCTGCCTCGGAGAGAGAGAGAGAGAGAGAGAGAGGAGAGAGAGAGAGAGAGAGAGAGAGAGAGAGAGAGAGAGATGAGAGAGAGAGAGAGAGAGAGAGAGAGAGAGAGAGAGAGGAGAGAGAGAGAGAGAGAGAGAAGAGACAGACAGACAGACAGACAGCGACAGACAGACAGACAGACAGACAGACAGACAGACAGATACATAGAGAGAGAGGGATAGAGAGAGAGAGACAGAGACAAAGACGGAGACGGAGACAGGCAGACATACAGAGAGACAGAGAGACAGAGAGACAGACAGAGACAGGGAGACAGAAAGACAGACAAAGAGAGAGAGATGGGCAGACAGACAGACACAGATACATAATACAGACAGACAGAAAAAGAGACATAGAGGCAAGCAGACAGACAGATAGACAGAGAAAGAGATAGCGATACAGAGAATTTGAAATCAATTACAATCCATCGCACCAAACAGACAGAAAAAAAGAGACAGAGAGGCAAGCAGTCAAACAGATACACAGGCAAAGAGATAGCGATACAGAGAGTTTAAAAGCAATTACAGTCCATCGCACCAAAAAATGTCATCAGGTATGTTTTGAGAAATAAATTAGAAAAAAAAACAAGGAAGAAACTCGATTTTGAAGAAAGCAATCCCACACATACATTGTGTGTGCACGCAGTGAACTTAGAAATGGATAGAGCGTGATGTGATTGTGCAAACGGATTGGTAAAAAAACAGTCCACAATTTTAGTCAGCTTAATCCGACCAGTCGTGTTTTTGTGTTTTTATTTCTAATGCATCAGTTTCCTCATTGATGTTTAAGCATATTAACCTAAATGAATAGGTGTTTGAGTATCGGACATTGCTTTGGCCATGACCTAATCACATACAGTATCATGTAAAACAAAACAACAGAAAAATTCTAAAGGATTATTCAAACATAATAATAAAGATGGCTTTCGGTTGCAGAAAGGTTTGTATCATATAGGTGGTGTGCATTTTTTTTTTTACAATTGAATTTTTGGTTTCTTTATTTGTCACTTTGGAAATGCTAGTTCCCTACATTATTATAGTCAATATCCATGAAGAAGTTATCTCCAGTTGTATTCAATATCAACAGGTGCAAACCATGTATTCATCTTTTATACCGTGTGTGTACTAAAGCTGTTGGTTAAAAACTCGGCAAACATGACAAGTGAAGTAGGGATGGGGACGTTTACAATGTTCAGGATCAATACAAAGCGCAGAATTGCTAGTGCTCTGATTGCTACCTGTGTACTTTTTTTTAAAAGACATTGCCTGAACAATTCCGTGCAGTGCCTCAATCACTCATCAAGGTGTTGTGCGAGGGAAAAGAATAAAACAAAAAAAGGAAAATGAAAAAAGAGATGTAAGATCGGTAAAAATATCATCAGATGAAAAAGGAGGGGTAAATGCAAAATCAGTCAACACTGATGCAGCACTTGATATAGGATACAAACAAACATATTCAGTCAAGAAAGAATATGTGTCAGCTTCGTGGATTTATCACAGGCGTGTGTGCTATTTCCCAAATTTACTTGTCTGTACTTGCACAGTAAGTGTACGGATATGTTTGGGTTATTATCTAGATAAGACTGACCACTTGGCTGAATACAAACATATAGTCGCTCATGCGTCTTTTCAATAGGATTCCAAAACGTACGGCGCATCGTTTCACAAGGTGTTTATTTTATCCTATTTTTATACATTCTATGCTTATTTGCAACATACATTTTAATAATATTTTTCTTTTTCTTTTTTTCAACGTCTTTTGATGGCAGCTTAAAATTGCCGGCCAGAAGCATATCAAACATTCCTATGAATGCAATTGACACTTCACATTCTGAAAAGATCAGGTACAACAATGGGCGAATTTTCAAGCAACCCTAGCGCCTTGGATCACGGGAGATAAGATTCTCTTGCTTAGAGATATTACGTGTTTGTTTTAACTTTTTTTTTCAACAATGGAGGGTTCCTTTTATTATTAAAGTTGAATATTGCTACCAAAGTAATGTCCGGTTCTCCACACACAAATGAAATAAAGGGAAATGAAGCTACGTCACACAAATGATGTTGTTTGTTCATTTTATTTACCATACTTTTTAATTATTTTACTATATTTTTGTTTACTGCCGCATCCTCAGTGACGTCCCCGTAATGCTGTTCCTACGCCGCAAATTTCAATAGTCCCGCCACATCAATACCTAGATTCGTTATGTCTCATCCTCAGGGTCAGAAGTCCACAGAAAGCTCATCAATATTAGGCTGCCGTGGGGCCACTAGTCAGTGGAAAACCGCACTGCTTCTGAGTCACCTTGATGGTGTTCAAAGGTGCCTGTTCTGAGCTAACATACGCAGAACACCATTTAATAACCACCCAACTAACGAAAAATAATTATTAGCTCAGTCGCAGAGCTAGACAGAGTGATTTGCCCATCCAGAGTGGCAACGACCACAGCGTCCCTCCAATGACTGTCCCCTGTGAAACGCAAACCCCAAAGGCTCTGACATAAACTCGCTACAAATACAGAAGTGAATGGGGAAACCGAACCTGAGGTCACTATGAGACCACAGCAACTGGGATCACTGAATCAGAAGCCTTTTTTTTTTTATTGCATAATGATCAGTGATAATGAGGATTGAGTAATGACGCTTCTGTGGAAAAGCATCTGCTTTGAGACAACTTGACAGGGTTTACGCTACGCTTACTATCAATACATTATCATGTCGTCGACCAGTTTTGGTCAGCTACTACTACTACTACTACTACTACTACTACTACTACTACTACTACTACTACTACTACTACTACTACTACTACCACTACTACTACTACTACTACTACTACTACTACTACTACTACTACTACTACTACTACTGCTGCTGCTGCTGCTGCTGCTGCTGCTGCTGCTGCTGCTACTACTACTACTACTACTACTACTGCTGCTGCTGCTGCTGCTGCTGCTGCTGCTACTGCTGTTACTGCTACTACATTAACAAGGAGGAGGAGGAGGAGGAGGAAAACAGAGAACAAAATAAAAGAGAGTACAAAATCAAACAAATAAAAAAGCGTTAAACGAAAAAAAAAGAGAAACTAAGAAACTTAGAATAAACAAACAAAAAAATTTGAATGAAAATAGGGGAAAAAGCTTCACCTTACCATAACGATACGCTTTTTTTCTATCAAAGGCAAACAATTAAAAAAAACACAAAAAAGCATGATCGTAAAATATTAGAAGGTTTTTTTTTTCTTTTTGTTTTTTTCTGTCCTTTTTTTGTTTTAGTTGCTATTATCTTTCTCTGCGACTTCTCTGATGTGTCTTCTCTGTTTTTGTTCATGGCTGTTTCTCTGTTGTTGTTTTTGTTTGGGTCTTTTTCTATGCTTATCTCTGTCTTTTGCAATCTCTTTCTGTTTGTTTGTTTTTCTTTTGATTCTTTTGCCATGTCAATAAATTCAAGTGCTACACCGTACGAGTGTGTAAACAGGTACAGGTGCAAATATAGACACAGGCGGACAGACGGACCGACAGACGAACAGACAGACATACAGATAGACATACAGACAGACAAAAAGACAGACAGAAAGACAGAAACACACACACACACGCTTGAGCGTAGGCGCGCATACACACGTTCACATACACAAACACACATACACGCACACGCCTGCGCGCGCGCATGATAACTAAACACACACACACACACACACACACACACACACACACACACACACACACACACACACACACACACACACGTACTTACACATACATACACACAAACATACGCACACACATAATTACATATACACACACGTGCGCTCACGTGCACACACATACATACACACAAACACAGATGCACACACAACTTACACATTTATAGAGATATTCATCTCCCTGGTGTACACTAACTCACAAATTACTCAGTCGTAACCCTTTTTCAAAGTCGACAAAAACAAAACAAAACTTTGAAATATCAAAAGCCAACAGAGTTTAAACAAAAGCAAAACTTGTGATACATTATACAAGGAAGGAAAGAAATAGACCCGCAAAACAAAGCAAACAACAACAAAAAGAAACAAAAGCGAGAGATTAAAGAACATAAAATTCAGAAAACAAAAACAGAAAGAAGTAGGTCACCCCCACGGACCCCTACCCCCCCCCTCCCCCCCCCCCCCCCCTTCTCGAAGAAATCCCACCAAAAACAAACCAATCGACTGAGGAAAAGAACAAACAAAAACAACATTAGGTGAGGTAAAGTAAACATTGAAACCATCACCTTCCACCCCTCCTTCAATCCCGCCCAAATCAAATGAAAAATATACTTGTATAAGAAGGACATAAATTATATAATTATGTAAAAGCAAAGGAAAAGAAGCTTATAACGCAACAATTGACCGATCGACAGAATGAACGAAAAAAGAAATAAAGAAAGAAAGAAAGAAAGAAAGAAAAGAGAAAGAAAGAAAGAAAGAAAGAAAGAAAAGAAAGAAGAAGAAAGAAAGAAGAAAGAAAGAAAGAAAGAACATAGAAAGAAAGAACATAGAAAGAAAGAGAGAAAAAGACAGAAAAATTAAAAGGAAAAACAGATATAAAGTAGAGCGAAAATGAATGAAAAAAACAAACAAAAAAGGAAAGAAAGAAAAGGAAAAATGATGAAAAAAAGAAGAAGGTAAAAATGATGAATAAATAAGTAAGAAAATGAATAGATCACATAAATATAAGGGAAAATGAAGCTTACAGAAGTGCACGCCTACGACACATACGCACGCGTGTGCGCACGCATATACTAGTAACACACACACAAACACACACACACACACACAACACACACACACACACACACACACACACACACACACACACACACACACCACACACACACACACACACACACACACACACACACACAATGGTGTGTGCGCACACAAAAATGAAAGCAGTTACCCAATACAATGGTGTCTAATTGCGTAATGCCTAATCAAAGCATCAATCGCAAGTAAGGAGAGATGGGACAGGATAGCTCAGTGGTCAGAGCACTCGCTTTCCTCAAGCTAATGAATGAATGAATGAATGGGCGACCATTTGCGCACCTAGGCTTCATACAGTGCCCCAGTTCACCAAGCCGTAGTTGGGCACCTGCCCTCTTTAGAGTCAGGGAAGGTAAAACAGCCAGGGAGAGGAGATGGGCGCCGCACTCAAGATGCTGGCTTCTGGAGAAGATAAGTAAAGTCTCTGATGACTTATTCCGTCGGGACCACATAAGTTATGGGACACCTTTACCTTACTTTTGTTAGAAAGAGAGCCTCAACCTGACGCCCTCGAAATGACAGATAGATATCACTGCCTAGTAACTGGAAACTGTTTTTTTTCCCCTGTTCTTTTGTTTGTTTGTTTGCTTGCTTCTCTTTGCTTGTGCTTTCATTTGTTCCTCAGGTAGAGTTCCAAGGTTCAGTAAAAGAGAGATATTAGCTTATGCAACCGTGTTTTTTGTTTGTTCATTATATCCACCAATCAGGTAAGCACGCTCAGACTTCAAGGATGATATCCAAATACGGCACAAGTCTATGATCTGTTGTGACCGGTATACAATGGCCAGGTTTTTTTGCTTTGTTCTTGTTTGTTATTTTTGTTTTATAAAAGAGGAGCGGTTTTTCACGTGGGCGCCAGATATTCTCCGTCTGTTCGTTTGTACCTGAGACCTTGGTGTGTAATCTCATTTTAATCAAGGACTTTCAAGGGAATGGAGATGGCAGTGATGTTAGCTTCAAGACAAAAACAACAACAAAAAAACGGGTGTTTCGCTAGCAGCTTAAACCTGTACGCTTAGATCACTACTTCAATGTCATCACGGCTCCTCGCTGTGAAATGTAATCAATGCCTGTTATCCGTATATCTGATGACGGCGGTAAGCAAGCAGATACTCCTTATCTTCCTACACGACACACGGTAAGTAATATGCTTCCCAAAGAAAAACAACAATAAGAGGCTTTGTTCAGTTCTGCTTCTCTGTTTTAATGATTTTTTGTAGTATTTCTTTCTTTCTGTCTTTTGTTTGTGCTGCTTTTTTGTTCTTGTGTTTGTTTTGTTTTTGTTTGTTTTTGTTTTTTTCACAATGCTCCCAGGTCTTATATCTTTTGATGTTGAGACGTTAATGTATTTGCTTGGATACCATGAAGGACAGCAGTCTTGTTTGACATGTTAATGGTCACAAAAGCTTTTAAAGTTAACACTGCTTTGAGGTGAAAACGAAAAAGAAAAGATGATGGAGGAGGAAGAGGAGGAGGAGGAGGAGGAGGAGGAGGAGGAGGAGGAGGAGGAGGAGGAGGAGGAGGAGAAGAAGAAGAAGAAGAAGAAGAAGAAGAAGAAGAAGAAGAAGAAAAGAAGAAGAAGAAGAAGAAGAAGACGACGACGACGACGACGACGACGAAGAAGAAGAAGAAGAAAGAAGAAGAAGAAGAAGAAGAAGAAGAAGAAGAAGAAGAAGAAGAACAAGAACAAGAACAAGAACAAGAAGAAGAATTGCGACGAAGAAGAAGAAGAAGAAGAAGAAGAAGAAGAACAAGAACAAGAAGAAGAAGAAGAAAAATGCGAAGAAGAAGAAAAATGCGAAGAAGAAGAAGAACAAGAAGAAGAAGAACAAGAAGAAGAAGAACAAGAAGAAGAAGAACAAGAAGAAGAAGAACAAGAAGAAGAAGAAGAAGAAGAAGAAACCAAAGAAGAAGAAAAAGGGAAAACAGAATACACAAAAAAGCATGAGAAGACATATAAACATAAAGAAGTGGATTTGGGTCTAACGGCAACGCCTTTGCCTAGAAAGTGACAAGTCCGGGTTGATTCGATTCCCGTTAGTTCCCCAAACATCCCCCCCCCCCATCCTTGAGACTATGATTGGCGGTCTCTGTGCTAGTCTTTCGGATGAGACGATAAACCACAATCCTGTACTAAGCACACATTTAACGCATACCAAAAAGTCTACGCGCGACAACAAGAAATGTATCACTGGTAAAACAAATCTGTGAAATTAAGCTACTCTGTCAGAAAAGTTGGATTGGTGGTCTAGAGGTAACGCACCTGTCTACAAAGCAAAACGTCCAGGTTGAAAGTGTGCGGTGGTTTGAACCCCGTTGTGCCCAAAACTTCCCCCCCCCCCCCCCCCCCCCGTCCATTAGACCATGAGAAGTGGTCTGGGTGCTGGTCTTCTGGATGAGACGATAACCCGAGGTCCCGTGTGTAACACAAAATTATTTAGCGCAGTTTAAAGAACACACGGTACAATAAGAGTTGCTTCTGACAAATTTCAGTGGACAAAAGCTACTTTAATAGGGAAACAAATGCAGTTACAGACGGGAAGAGAAACAAAAATAATGGGTGATTCTCCTCTTGTGGCGACACACTCTCTGTAGGGAGAGCAGCCCGAATTTCACGCAGAGAAATCTTCTATGACTTAAAGTGGTGTAAAATGTAGTAATACACATACAGACAGTAATAGAACAAACAAATAATGTATGCCACTGCTCTTGCGGCTATGCAATTTTTCTCCGGGGAAATCAGCCAGAGCTTCAAGCAGAGATTTAACTGCCTGTGACTTAAAATTGATTTATAGAAATACAAAAGAAAAAAGCGAAACAAAAACTCCTACAACTACAACAACAACTAAATCCTAAAACAGATACAAGGAACTGGACAATGACAACAATACAAACAGCAACAAAAGCCACAACCACCACCACAACCACTACGACAACAACTACAAGAGAATGAACTAATCACCACAAACAGTTTCTTGACAACTCAGGCCTGATGGTCAGGGTATTGCACTCGTAATCTGTTGACATCGGGTTCGAATCTCGTTCATGAGGATTTTTCCTTTGGAGTGAACATCAGTGCCGACTCCACTCTCCCCAAACGATCTTCGGATGAGACTATAAGAAGAGGTCCCGTGTGCAAACGCACGCAGAACATCTTGCGCATACATCAAAACCCGTTCCGCTTTTCAGAAAGTAGGCCAGTGTGTGCTGGTGGGAACGGATGCCAAAATTTGCAAAAATGCATACGCACTGATATAAAAAAAGCGCTTAGCACATGCATGATTATTTCATCATCCTCGAAAGAAAATAAAAACAAAGAGAAAAAGAAGAATCATCCAAACAAATACATTTTCTAAATCGACACAGACATATCAGACACAGACTAGACACTGTAGGACTAAATAAAAAATAAAAAATAAAAAGTGAGGAGACGAGAGGTGCCTGAGGAGGAGGATTTAGAGGAGATGAAGGAGATGAATGAGGAGGAGGAGGAGGACGAGGAGGAGGAGGAGGAGGAGGAGGAGGAGGAGGAGGAGGAGGAGAGAAAGGAGGAGGAGGAGGAGGGGGGGTAGGAGGAGAAGGAGGAGGAGGAGGATGAGGAGGAGGAAGAGGAGGAGGAGGAGGAAGAGGAGGAGGAGGAGGCTGACGAGGAGGAGGAGGAGGAGGAGGAAGAGGAGGAGGAGGAGGAGGAAGGAGGAGG
>CM060321.1:58602876-58610376 GCA_030674155.1 Stramonita haemastoma | reverse complement strand
AGACAGACAGACAGAGAGGCAGAGAGATAGAGAAAGACAGAGACAGAGAAAGAATGAGAGAGAAACAGACAGACAGACAGACCGACAGAGAGAGACAGAGACAGAGAGGGGGGAGGGGTGCGGGCATTCCGACAGAAAAAACAATGACCGACAGCCAATGAAAATGAGAGATTCAGGAATAGAGATAAACAGACAGGAAGACAGACAAACAAACACGAGAAGACAGACAGACAAAGGCACGAAGATAAATGCAGGCAGCAAACATACACACTCTCGCGCATTTAGATGCGTTTGAAAAAACGAGTTTGCATCAATAATAGACAACAATGAGGCAAATTCCCATTTCAACCTACTCAAACAACATGCTTTGTATGTTATAAATGTTGTTGTTGTTGTTACTGCTGTTGCGTAACTCCATGTTTGACACTACAGCGGTCACGGAGAATATGCAATAGACCTCAAATTACCTCACTTGAGAATGAATGTAAGATTGTATACTACGTATGCGTGTAGGGCGCGTTTCAAGGACCTCACAACATGGACAGTTATACTTCAACTGCAGAGGATGTTTCTCCTTTAAAGGGGAGCGCAAGTTGTTATTGTTACATGTTTTCATGGCTGATGATATCTAATTTTTGCATCCGTTCTTCGGCTAGAGTTCCGAGAATCACTAATATTGAGACTTTGCGTATGCGACTTGTTTTCACCCGCCATTAATGTAGCTGCATTCATGTTTGGATGATAGTGTCGAAACAATTCAAAGCATAACAACATTGTAACATAGGTCTGGATATCCTGTTCACATTGCGCTTGTGATTGACCCGGGATCGAACCCCATTACATTGGATTATTCCCCTCTGGAGTTAACATCAATGCCGACTCCCCGTCCCCCAAAAGTCTTTTGGGGTGATACTGTAAACCCATGTCCCGTGTGCATACACACGTAGAACTAATCAGTGAACATGCATTGTATATTCAGTTGCATGGACTCTCAAATTTCCTTGCTGTTTCAAAAGAATCACGCAGGCAGACACACACACACACACACACTTTCAAGAGGGAACTCACACACACCCACACGCGCGCGCGCACGCACATACACATACTGACACACACACACACACACACACACACACACACACACACACACACACACACACACACACACACGCGCGCACGCGCGCTCACGCACACATGCTCACACGCACATACAAACACACACACACATACCACACACACACACACACACACACACACACACACACACACACACACACACACACACACACACACACACACACACACACACACAGAGGCTCACATTTAAACAAACAGTGAAAACATATGGCACAAACACCAGACATCTGGTCAAGTTTAAAAAAACAAAAAAACCCAGTTTCAACGAAGTCATCAGCCACAGCACACAAAAATCTTCGCCAAACAGTGTCTGCCAATATCAGATGTTGTCACTCTTGGATTTCATTTATCTCTAATAATATGTTAACTGCCGATGTCAAGCCTAAGACGGTCACCATAACAGAAATTGCAGTAGTCTCTGGTGTATGGGGTTGTAAAAGGAAAATCAAGGAATCAACTTACAACTCTCTTTAAACTCCAACATACTAGTTAAAAGGTAAAAAAGGTAAAGGTGTTCCATAACCTAAGCGGTCGTAGGGGAGCAAGGCATCAGAGACCTCAGCTTCTCTAGGGGCCAGCATGTTGAGGGTGGCGCCCATCTCCTTTCCCTTGCTGCTTCACCTTTCTTGACCCTAAAGAGGACAGGTAGTCATTGATAGCTGGGTGAACTAGGGGAACTGTACTGAAGCCAAAGCGCGCAAACAGTCACCCATCCAACTGGTAACCATGTTCAGTGCTGCTTAACATGACTTGGGGAAGCGAGCACTCTGACCATTTAGCTATCCAGACCCATACTAGTTACAACACACAAAAAACCTAGATTGGGATTGAAAGAGGCAGTGATTATAGAAAAAAGACAACGGCTAGTTGGACAAGTAATTATAGGCGATCATAATTATATCTTTTCTTTTAATGCCGACCTGGAAAGGTTCAAGCATCTTGCTAAAGAATTATTACAAAACGAGGTTTCCTGTTACTCGACAAAGATTACATTGCTTAAAGAAAAAGACCAAACTCATGCATTCTTTATTCTCCTTTTTATCAACTTGATAATCCCTCACGACATCCCACATCTTACCAGTAAGCACCCCTTTTTAGAGAAAAAAACGGAAAACACAAATAGAAATTGTTTAAAGCCCTGAAACATTCACAAAAAAGGGAAAAAAAACAACAAAAGTTGGCATACAGAATTGAATATGTCCTTTATGAACTATGAAAGAAGCAACAGCGCACGCAAGTATAATTATTGTATTCATTATTATCTGGGTATGTGAGACATCACGCAGGCATATACCTACGTTTGTATATATACATGTTGACATCTGTCCACAATCACGTACACATAAACAGACATAGAAACACAGACACACAAACACGCAAGCGTGCGCGCGAGCACACGCACGCACACGATAAAAGATATGTGTAGACAAGCCTTTACGAAATCCATGTGCAAAATCAAATCCCCACAGACCATCTACGTAAGCGACGAAAACTGGACGAGATACCAAATGGTTAGGTGAAAATAGGAAAGTCCCCTACCTTTCCAAAAACATAAACATATAAACACACTGATTGAAAGACGAGGCAAAGCATCATTTGCACAAACGTGACCGCTCAATAAACTCTTTGTGTTTTTCATGCATTAACTGGCACTGACCCCCTCTCTCCCAAAAACAAACAAACCCAAAACGGGGCAATAGTCGAGGCAGAATCTGTGATTGCCATAAATTGAGGGATAAAAAGCTGAAGTGGAAAAGAATCAATTTGCCCGCTCTGAACTCCAAAAATTCATTCCCCACAAGAGGTGGTGATCTCCACTCGCAGCCATTGGCACAGAAACACCATGGCAGCTGGGGATGACGCAGTCACCTGATTGGGAAGGAAATAATATTATGTGATACTGTTTTTTTCTGAATCAGTGTCTGAAATGGCCACCGTTTTCGCTGAATTTATTGGAAAGATGATTTCATTTCTCTTGAAAATGATTAAAACTTTAAAAGTGAGGTTGTAAACAGACCCAGACACATACACAGACAGACAGACAGATAGACGGACAGACAGGCACACACACACACTTACACACACTTACATACACACATACTTACACACACACACGCACGCACGCACGCACACCCACATGCACGCACACACACGCACACACACACGCACTCACACACACACACACACACACACACACACACACACACACACACACACACACACACACACACACACACACACACACACACACACACACACACACATTTAAAACGACAGATGGATGCATGGGTAGATTAGCATGCTTAGTGGATATGTTATGTGAAAATGATAATCAGCAGATAGACACGTAAATTAAAAGCAGACAGACAGATAGAAATGGACAAAAGCTTGCTAGACAATACATTCATGGATATATAATATATATATATATATATATATATATATATATATATATAATATATATATATATATATATATATAATATATATATATATATATATATATATGCGTAAGAAAATTCACCAAATACACACCTACATTTAGCAAAACAGTTCTACATAACTTCTAGGCCAGCAACAAAGACAGATGACATAATACAAAACAACAGACAGATAGATCCCTGAGAAGCGGGACGGATAGCCTAGTGGTCAGAACATTGCGCTGGCAATTTGAAGACCCGGGTTCGAGTCCGGTCGAGGAAATTTTCTTCCTGGAGTTAACATCAGTGCTGACTATACTCTCCCCAAAAGTCCTTCGGATGAGACTTTAAACCGAGGCCCCGTGTGCGAACGCACGCAGAACGTCTTGCGCACACGTTAAATCCTGTTCCGCTCTTCGTAAGAGTAGGCCATCGTGTGCCGGTGGGAACAGATGACAAGATTTACAAAACTGCATACACACGGGGACCGGATAAAAAAAGCACATGATTGCTTATTTTGATATCCTCGATATAAAAGAATACAAAAAAATAATAAAAAATAGAAGTCCCACACCACTCTAAAATTTCAGTTTAGCAGACGAAGTAATTGGAGTAATATGTCAAATGCAATATCAAAAACCGTGGCTAGACATCAAACGCTTGCATCTCCCTGTATGGAAACCGTGATCAGCTTTTAGTTCATTTTCACCTCAATGATTAAAGTACAACAGACAAGACAGAAGAAGTAATAGCCCTTAATGGAAAAGAACCAAGCCAATACGAATAAAAGTGGAGTAAAAATCGCAGGATATAAAAATAGATTAATATTGCTTTTTTCCGACTTAAACAGTTTGATTGCGTGATAAGAGAATGTGTCCTCTCCTCGCAGCAGCTACGAAAGAAGACTATCTCAGACACCTCTTCTTAGCTCAGCTACTTAAGAAAACTATCTCAGACACCTCATCTTAGCGCAGCTACTAAAGAACACTTTCTATCTCAGACACCTCTTCTTAGCGCAGCTACTAAAGAACACTATCTATCTCAGACACCTCATCTTAGCGCAGCTACTAAAGAACACTATCTATCTCAGACACCTCATCTTAGCGCAGCTACTAAAGAACACTATCTATCTCAGACACCTCATCTTAGCGCAGCTACTAAAAAACACTATCTATCTCAGACACCTCATCTTAGCGCAGCTACTAAAGAACACTATCTATCTCAGACACCTCATCTTAGCGCAGCTACTAAAGAACACTATCTATCTCAGACACCTCATCTTAGCGCAGCTACTAAAGAACACTATCTATCTCAGACACCTCATCTTAGCGCAGCTACTAAAGAACACTATCTATCTCAGACACCTCTTCTTAGCTCAGCTACTTAAAAAAACTATCTCAGACACCTCATCTTAGTGCAGCTACTAAAGAACACTATCTATCTCAGACACCTCATCTTAGCGCAGCTACTAAAGAACACTATCTATCTCAGACACCTCATCTTAGCGCAGCTACTAAAAAACACTATCTATCTCAGACACCTCATCTTAGCGCAGCTACTAAAGAACACTATCTATCTCAGACACCTCATCTTAGTGCAGCTACTAAAAAACACTATCTATCTCAGACACCTCATCTTAGCGCAGCTACTAAAGAACACTATCTATCTCAGACACCTCATCTTAGCGCAGCTACTAAAGAACACTATCTATCTCAGACACCTCATCTTAGCGCAGCTACTAAAGAACACTATCTATCTCAGACACCTCATCTTAGTGCAGCTACTAAAGAACACTATCTATCTCAGACACCTTTTCTTGGCGTAGCTACTAAAGAAGACTATCTCAGACACCTCTTCTTAGCTCAGCTACTTAAGAAGACTATCTCAGACACCTCTTCTTAGCGCAGCTGCTAAAGAGAATTATCTGGGACTCCTCTTTTTTAAGTAGAAACTAAAGAAAACTTTTTCGGACCCTATTCTTAAAAGAGTTACTAAAGAAAACTTTTTTCAGACGCCGGCTCTTAAAATATTTACTAAAGAACATTATAACAGACGGGATAGACAATTTCTAGACCTATGTGAAACAGTTAGCCTTCTACCTTTAAGACAAAACAAAGAATACCTTGTTTTCTGGATTCACAAAAACGGCCGTTTCAAGGAATTGTCTACCTTTCCTTCCCCTTTTTTATTTCTCTGACGCACACAACACACCACGATATCAGTTCTGACATATGCTTGTATGTGTTTTACAGCAAAAGCACTACCATAATTCAATCAAACCATGACATCAACCAACATAAAAACCGACCATCTGGCTAAGATTGGATTTTCTCGTCCGTACCTAATTCAAAGTATGGCTTAAGGGTTGCATACAAGTTCGATTTAGTAACTAAAACACAGTTTGCGCACACAGCAATTGTCCTTTAACTGAATATCATCACTGTTTGGCTGAATCTGGACACTAATCAAAAAAAAAAGTAGAATTTCCGATAATCTTTAATCGAAAGGGGGAAAAAAGCAGACAAACAAAGCAAAACCAACTAAAAAAAACCAAAACACAACAACAGTAAAAAATACGTGAAAATCGAAGGGAATCACTTTGCCCCCTCTCAGCTCTAAGAGATTAATTTCCAAGAAGCGGTTTGGACCTGTGCTTGAGGGGATTAATACAAAACAAAATCTCAGCTGGGGCTGACACCACTGCCCAGCGAGAATGAAAAAAGGCCGATCAATTTTCTAAGTTAGGGTCAAGAGATGCCCACTGCCTTGCTTGGCTCCAAGCAAACAAACAAAAATAGGAAAGAAAAATAGGATTTCCTCTTTCTGAGAAAATGGATGTAGCCCTCTAGGAGAAAAAAAACCCAACCTCTTTTCATTTTCCTTCTTTTTGTGTATTTTATCTCCTTGATACATGCGGCCTCCCAACCTTCACGCTAAGAAGAACCAGCAGGAGAGAGAGAGGAGAGGGGTTAGGACAGTAACAGCTCAAGCCAGAACAAATGCAAAAACTGTGAAAACCGTCTAAGAAATATGGACAATTTATTGTTCAGGCAAGATTTGCTTCTTTTCTGTCTTATAAGTTTTGTGTTTGGTTGTTTGTGGGGTTGTTGTTTTTTTTGTTGCTTCCCCATCGCCTGTGATGTTCATGCCTCAGTGTTTTCTTTATCTGTCATTCGAATTTGTGTCCCAGAGGTACAATTTTATTTTCAAACTCTTAGCTTTATTCTTGGGACAGTTTTTAATTTTTTAACATTCGCTCGGAGAACATCTTGCGCACACGCTAAAACCTGTTTCCGCCTTTCGGAAGAGTAGGCCATTGTATGCCGGTAGGAATAGATGATAAAATTGACAAAACTGCATACACATGGAGACTTAAAGGTAAAAAGCACATGCGTGCTTATTCTATTATCCTTAATATTGAACATAGATAATGATAAACATTCTACAACAGTAAAATTCAGCATATTTTATGGATTTTATAACAAAGAAAGTGCGCAATTATGTACCAAAGATAATGTAAAGTGTATGTGTATATTCAGAAATTCAGGCAAAAAGACAACAAGTAAACTATATTCAAACAAACAGAAAAAAAAACTTGAGAAAGTTTACATTATTTAAAAAAGATTTATACATTATTACATACATCACCAATGATGGAAACTCAAACGCGCAGAACTGACAAGAGCTAATACACATGCTCTAAGTTTGCATCAGTAAATCCTTTTTCTGATGTGGCGCCCACACAGTCGCCCTCTGGTTTCTGTAGTGCTGATACTTTCAGAGAAGTTTGCAGACTGCCTGTCAACACGTAGTCTGGAAGCTATACAGAGAAAAGCCTTTAAGCATGGCTTCAATGTTGTCAGCTTTTGACATCACCTTGCTGTTGTTCAGCCAGGAGAAAACATTAAGGTCTGAAAGTCAGGGGATGTACAGTTTGACAGTTC
>CM060321.1:58592876-58595376 GCA_030674155.1 Stramonita haemastoma | reverse complement strand
TTCTCCGAAGCCAATCCATCTGACTTCCGCAAGCCCTATGATGGCCCATTTATACCTCTGTAATTCATGTGTAAGTTCCTGTACCACAATTTCATAGACTTCAAAAAGGCCTTTGACAGGGTATGGCATGACGGCCTCTGGCAAGTACTCAGGCACTTCAACATTGACAGCTGCCTAATTGAAGTCATCAAGGCTCTGTACGAGAACGCAAAAAGTGCAGTTTTCATGAACAATCACGTGGGCGATTTCTTCAAGACCACGGTTGGGGTTCGACAGGGCTGCCTTTTCTCACCTGTACTCTTCAACCTCTTCCTCGAAAACATCATGACAGAGACACTGCAAAACCACCACACTTCCATCTCCATTGGTGGAAGACCCCTTTGCAACCTCAGATTTGCAGATGACATTGACCTCATGGGCAGCAGCAAACAAGAACTGCAAATCCTCTCAGACAATTTAACAGATCGAGCAAGCGCATACGGCATGGAGGTCAGTACAGAGAAATCAAAGATCATGGTCAACAGCGCGAGTAATGACATCACGGAAATAAAGATGAATGGAGAAAGACTAGAAGAGGTGAGCCAATTCAAATACTTAGGCTCCATCCTAACAAAAGATGGCACATCAAACAATGAAGTGAAAGCTCGCATTGCAACAGCAACATATGCTTTACTCAGACTCCAGAAGACCATCAGAAGCAACAACATCAGCTTCTGCACCAAATACCACCTTTACAAATCCCTCGTGATATCTATCCTCCTGTATGGCTGTGAATCATGGACTCTGACAGCAGAGTTAGAGAGGAGAATCCAAGCATTCGAGAACAAGTGCCACAGAAGACTCCTCAAAATATCATACAAAGAACACAAGACCAATAACTATGTGAAAGAAGAAATCAAAAAGCGTGTGGGCCCCCAAGAGCCTTTGCTCTCCACCATAAAGAGGAGAAAGCTGATGTGGTTTGGTCACACCACAAGACACGACACCCTAGCAAAAACCATCCTGCAAGGAACAGTCGAGGGCAAGAGAAGAAGAGGCCGCCAAAAGAAATCATGGGTTGACAACATCAAAGACTGGACCGCCCAACCCCTACAACACCTCCTACTAGCCACACAGGATCGTGAAGCATGGAAAAAAATCTCTGTTGCGTCTTCTCTCATGTCCCCCCCTACGTCCTTTGGGACATGGGACTGAGTGAGTGAGTGAGTGATTTAACTGTTTGACTGTCTGCCATTTTATAGTAAACAGCTGCTACTTTTGTTCTTTTGCCTGGGTTTTTTCTTTTGCTTACTTGTTTGTATTTTGCTTGTTTTGTGCATATAATGTTTGCTGTTTTTGTTTGTTTAAGCTTAAACAACAACAGCAAAAATAATGACATCATCAACAACGACAACAACAACGACAACAACAACAACAACACTGAAGAGCAGAAAAAAAGATAAAATAAAAGCAGGAAAGAAAGGGAAGAAAAAAGGAAAACAAAAGACCAAATTCAAACTGGTAACGAAACATGGACTAAAAACTAAGATCCGAGCTTTTAAATCAAGTAATAACGACTCTGTTTCTCTCCTTCCCCCTTTTTCTTCTTCATCAGACGTTCAGATAGCAACCGTCGTTATATGTCATATTATCGAACATGCGTTGCGTTGCCGTTAAGCGCCTAGCAAGTCAGGCCCAGCACATCCGATTTTGGTGTGGGAGAGAATTATGATCTTTTAAGTCTTCTTGGAGAAAAGGCAGGAAGATGGATCAAGAAGGCAGAAAACAGACAGGAAGGAGGTGACAGAAAAAAGAACACGGCAAGAAACCGTCTCCTGTCTTGCACATGGCAACCTGTGCTTGTCTAATGCATCTGCTTAGTCAGAGAAACCAGATATGTTGATGATGTTAGAAAGCAGTTGTACAATTAGGGTGAAATAAGGATGTTGACCCATGGAACTACTGGGACAAGGAATGAGATCGCGAGCATGACTGATAGTGAAGTTTTGTTACTTGACTCTCATCCTCTTAAAGTGAACAACAGCTGCTTCTGTTTGTTGGATTGTTTGGGTTGTTTGATTTTTATCTAGCGAGTGTGTCTGTTTGCCTCTAATGTATTGTCTATCTCTCATTCTGTCTCTGCCATTTACTCTATCTCTGTCTGTCTGTAAATCAGTACAATTTCAGTTATTTAAAAACAAACAAGCAATCAAACGAAGAAACAAACGACTGAGTTTACAAACACACAAAACAAAAAACAGGCTAACAGAAATATTAACAAACACACAAATTAACAAAAACAAAGTTAACAGACTAATAGACAGTTAGGTAAGTTTTAAAACTAGTTCTTACTTTAGCACAACCTTTTTTTTTATTCCCCAACTTGTTAGAAAAGCGGCAATTGAACTGCTGAGAGAAAAGCAGTACAGAGCAGGAAGTTGTTAGTGATACTGATACAGGGAGGGAGAAGATCCCTGCTTGACAAGCCAAAGTAGAAGAGAGAAAAAAGTCGAACAACTCA
>CM060321.1:58585376-58587876 GCA_030674155.1 Stramonita haemastoma | reverse complement strand
AGAGCACAAACTGTTTCAAAAGTTAAGTGTGCTTTTTATGCTGCTGAATTATTTCCAATCAATTCTCAGTCTCCTTGTATTAGTTCTACAACGAAATGCAAGTTTTTATTTTTAAGTTCGACAAGAAATCTTTCAGTAAGTATAGTACATCAATAGCCAAAACCCAGAAACTACACTCAATGATTACCAGCTGAATTACTTTTCACATTCTTTATATCTACTTCTCTTCCTGCAGTCGCTTCTTTATTCACGTTCTTCTTTCTTTCTTTTCAGCATTCACTGTTCCAGCCCTCTATTCTTTTCTCCTTCTCCTTTACTGGACTAACAGCCTTTTATATAGAACCAGACATCCCCCACTAGTCAAAACTAGGTAACCCTAGAAGATTTCACAGACTTTAGAAACTCTACTTGCATTCCGGAAACTTCCAGAACTTCCTAGAATTAAAAAAAATAAAACATTCTACAAATTTCAAGAATTTTAAAGAATACAGTTTAACATTATATATATCTAAAACTTGTAAGAATACAGTAGAACATTTTTTTTTAATTCTAAAACTCCTTAGAAGACTTTAAATTACTCTAAAGCTTTTATTTCCTAGAATACCGTAGAGCATTTTAGATTCTCTAAGAACGCTCCCAAAACTTTATGATCACAAACTGGAAGCAATTACGTAATTTCTCGGTGAAGTTGATATTGCATCTAATAAAGGATCTAGAACTTAACCTAGCTATCTCCCTACTAGAAAATATTATTCTGTTTGTGAAAGTATGCTTTGAAGGCTAAAATGGCTACACGGAGATTGCGAGGGAAATACGGAAAAACACTAAAGATTTGAACGATGTTTTGAGTAGAAATTTCTGATGTTTCAAGATAGTTTTAGACGTATCGTTTTATTCTATCGCTTTGCCGATGATTCCAGTCATCTCTTTCTATTATCAAACGTCTATTTGCCTGTTAAATTTATCGTCTGTTTGCTGGTTTCT
Organism: Stramonita haemastoma; assembly: GCA_030674155.1. Taxonomy (NCBI): domain Eukaryota; kingdom Metazoa; phylum Mollusca; class Gastropoda; order Neogastropoda; family Muricidae; genus Stramonita; species Stramonita haemastoma. The sequence goes on along the minus strand of CM060321.1, from coordinate 58,586,892 downwards.
CTGCCTGTTGTTCTGTCCCTCTACCACTATGTGTCTGTGTCTGTTTCTTTGTCTCCATCTGTCTTGTATGGCTTAGTCTATTTCTCTGTATCAATTTTCTGTGGACTTTTTTGTCTTTACCTTTCCATGTCTTTCTCTTTTTTATTTCTTTGCCCATGTCTCTGTGTTTGGGTTTGTGTGTCTGGTTCTGTCTGCATGCTGTCTGTCTCTATTTATCTCTGTCTCACTCTCCAGTAAAGAATTTTTTTGCCTTGCCTTCTCTCTCTCTCTCAATTTTTGTGTCTGCTTTCTCTATCTCTTCTTCTATGTGTCTCTCTCTACATCCAATTCGTTCGGATCATGTTGGTTTTTTTGGTAAAAACAATCACCCAAACTAACTCAACATGAAACTTTGGTAGGCAGTTTGATAGAAAGACATTTCTTCCGTGTTTATACAAAAAAAACACACATGATGTAACGACATTTAAAAACATAGCTTTGACAGTTTCTTTTAGCAGCTTCGATGTGCCTCTATCTACAGTTTTATCAATCACTTCCAAAACTAATGTTACAAAGTAGTTACATTTTCTGCTCAGCTGTTTTTTTTCAAACAGAAAATGTGTAGCCTGTTTTAATTTGAAAAGAACCGAAAGATGAAAACACAGTTCTGACCTCATTTCATGAGTACCCTTCCAGACAGAAGATCAGTTTATTTACTACGGTAATTATCATTGAAATACTAGCTGGGACTAGAGAAAAACAAACAAAAAACCCCTGATCTACTGGCAACATTCTTCCCAATCGTGTATCGGTCAGTTCTAGTTTTGGTGCTGTTGTTGTTGTTGTTGTCGTCGTTGTTGTTGTTGTTGTCGTCGTTGTTGTTGTTATTGTTGTTGCCTCTCTGTTGCTACTTTCAAGTCTTGTTCTTTCCATTCCACTGATTCCAGTCCTTCTGCCTTCAGCTGTGTCTAGCCCCGTCATGTCGTATCTTCAAAATCAGAAATCTACAGAAAGTCATGCATGGTTGTTGAATCACTTTAGTGGTTTACAGTTAATAGAGCATGTTTTTTCATATATTTATCGCAGAACACTATTTCTCTAGCCTGCTACTGTCAATGCTAGGTTAGTCGCGAAGCTATTTACTCGTTTGTTTATTTATCTATTTATTTATCTGTATTAATATATCGAGGATAATGGAATAAAGACTCATGTGCTTTTTTAACATCCAGTACCCTTGCGTATGCAGTTTTGTAAATCGCGTCATATGTACCCACAGACACGCAACAGCCTACTCGTGAGAAAAGCGGAACAGGATTTAACGTGTGCGCAAGATGTTCTGCGTGCGTTGGCACACAGGGCCTCGGTTTACAGTCTTATCCGAAGACTTTTGTGGAGAGTTGAGTCAACACTGATGTAAACTACACAGTGAGTGAGACACTTATTCAATGTGGCGACAACCATAACGTTCATCTGACGACTCTGTTATGAACCTCTGACCCACAATACATCAAAAAGAGCTCACTATGGAATCGAACTG
>CM060321.1:58557876-58580376 GCA_030674155.1 Stramonita haemastoma | reverse complement strand
AAATCAATCAATAAAAATCAATCAAATCCTGTGTATTTTCAAAGTGATTATTAGGTGTAACGAGTGAGGTAGAGATCCTACTTTGGGTAACCCTCAGGATGCACAACCCAGGAAAAAGCGACAACATAAACATCAGAACAGTAATAAGGATTTAAGCTGACCTAATGCCTTCTTTTTAGAAGGACGAGATAGCTCAGTGGTCAGAGCACTCCCTTTACCGAGGCTAAGGTTAAGCAGCATTGTTCGTGGTTACCAAGTGCAAGTGTATGAGTGACCGTTTCAACACCTTGGCTTCAGTACCGTCCCCCCCCCCCCACACCCCATCGAGTTAACTCAGCTTTGAATGGGTATCTGGCTTCTTTAGGGTCAGCAAAAGTAAAGCAGCGAAAGAGAAAAGAGGTGCGCCACCCTCAGTATGCTGGCTCCTAGAGAAGCTGAGGTCTCTGATGCCTCGCTCCCCTACGGCCACATAGGTTATGGGACACCTCTACCTTTACCTTTTCTAACTGATACGTTTTGCAGCTTTAGTGATTTCATTCTATGTCGGCAGTTCTTTTATTTCCTTTTGAAAAGATAGATCTTAATGTATTGCTTTATATAACATTTTTATTTGCTATTCATGTATTTGTTTGTTTATTATTCTCCAGAGGTTGAACCTTTCACCAGTTGGAGCAGACATTTATAGAAAGAAATAACCTCCCTCCCTCTGTATCTCTCTCTCCTCTCTCTCTCTCTCTCTCTCTCTCTCTCTCTCTCTCTCTCTCTCTCTCTCTCTCTCTCTCTCTCTCTCTCTCTCTCTCTCTCTCTCTCTCTCTCTCTCTCTCTCTCTCTCTCTCTCTCTCTCTCTCTCTCTCCTCTCTCTCTCTCTCTCTCTCTCTCTCTCTCTCTCTCTCTCTCTCTCTCTCTCTCTCTCTCTCTCTCTCTCTCTCTCTCTCTCTCTCTCTCTCTGACATTGATAAATGGCTGACCCCTGTGGAGAAAGGCATAACATGCATTTTCACTTCGATCGTTTTGGAAAATAAGTCTGAAAAAGTTGTTTTTAGAAGGTTTAGAAGCAACCAAAAGCAAAATAAGCGAATGAATAAATCAGGAATAAATAAAGCAAGTAAAGAGCCGACACATGTAATAGAAAGAAGGTGAACGCTTCATAAACTGTATTTCTTTGTGTATTCTATTTCTTTTTGCATATTCATTCAGTTATGTATTTACCTATTTATGTAGTTATTCATTCTTTCTTTTTTTCTTTAATTGTTAGCATTTCTCTCAAACACGGCTTTGAATGTTCGGTGGGTTTTGTATATGATACAATAATATTGATATCCTCACGGTTTTCTTTTCTGTTTCTGTCTGCTTTCCATCTGTTTACCTACTTGCCTGTCTGTGTGTCAGTCTGATTGTCGGAATGACTGTCTGTATGTCTGTCTTTATTTCTGTTTGTCTGTCTGTCTGTTTGTCAGTTTGTCTTTCTGTCTCTTAGTATCTCTGTCTCAGTCTCTCTCTCTCTCCTTCTTTCTCCGTCTCCCTCTCTGTCTTACTGTCTCTCTGTGTCTTACTGTCTCTCTGTTTCTTCTCTTTGTCTGTCTATCTCTCTGTCCCTGTTTCTGTCGCTGTCTCTCTCTGTGTCTCTCTGTCCCTGTCGGTCCGTCGGTCTGTGGATCTGTCCATGGGTGTGCCTGTCTGTCTATCTCTCTCCATTTGTTTCTGTGTGTCTGTGTGTCTCTGTGTGTCTATGTCTGTGTCTGTCTGGTTTCTGTCTGTCTGGCTGGCTGGCTGTCTGTATTTCTTTCTGTCTTTCTCTCTTTTTCTCTCTCTCTCTCTCTCATTTATAAACACTTTCAGGCAACGATTGATTAACTGCCGATGTTAGCAACGGCGTGATCACATACAAGCCAGTGAAACATATCAAATGTATAGAAAATTTATAAGTACACATAATGTCAAACCCTATCTAAAGCTTGATATGGACATTCATTTGAAAAGAATTATGTCAAAGTTTAGACTTGGTGTATCAGATTTAAATGTTCATAAGCTCAGATATAGAGAACATGATGTTGATGACCCCAGGTTACTATGTCCACTATGTAAGCAAGCACCTGAGGATGAAGTAAATTTTGTGCTATGCTGTCCAGTGCTAGAGGGTTTTAGGCAGAGTTACATCCCTGTAAAATATAGTAGGCAGCCTAATTCTTTTCGACTCTGCTTACTCACGGAGTCAAGTCAGCCTGAGGTTGTGTGTAGCCTGACTTAATATTTATATAAAGCTTCCAGAATAAGAGATATTTTGTTGTTGTAAGTCATGTTTGTATAACTGATTTTTTAAGGGTGATTTTTGTTGATGTTATTGGATTTTTTTCACAACAAAATACTAAGCAGTTTGGCAACCCCCTTTCATGTATGGGCCAATGGCCTTTTTGTGAATACAATTTTCGAGTTCGAGTTCGAGTTCGATTTCGAGTTTGAGTTCTCTCTCTCTCTCTCCTCTCTCTCTCTCCTCTCTCTCTCTCTCTCTCTCTCTCTCTCTCTCTCTCTCTCTCTCTCTCTCTCTCTCTCTCTCTCTCTCTCTAACTCTCTCCATGTTTTTCCTTGTTTCGTTCTGTCTGTCTGTTTCCATGCCTGCCTGCCCGTCTATGTCTGTCTGTCTATCTATATGCCTGTCTGTCTGTCTGTCTGTCTGTCTGAATGCATGTCTGTCTGTCTGTCTCCCTCTCTCTGTCTTTCTTTCTGTGTTTCTCTCTCTCATTCTCTCTATCTCTCACCAACCAATCAACCAACCGAACAACCAACCAACCAACCAACCAACCAACCAACCAGCCAACTTTATAACCAACCAAAATGAGTCATCAATAAACAAAAACCAACAACGTTTTCGTTTGCAAAAATATTGCCGACACTTTGCATCGATGGAAAAAGAAAAGATAAAACCAAACAGCCCCTAAAACCTACCAGGCATATCAGCAACCTATTTACCTTCACCAGTAAAAAAGCAAACTCTTTTAATCTACTGTATAGCAAAGTTCGTGAGTTCAAAACAGCAGACAGCCATTCATAAAGGTTCCATGGGCACATTGTGTTTTTCCCCCTCTTTGGAATAATGGTTCTGTCTCTGCAAAAGTCTGACCTTTCTAAAAGGCTTTTCAATCAAAGAAACGAAACGTGGTGACATGAAAAGTTCAGATCGTTGGAATGGCACGGAAAGCGAACCTCACGTGACAGCCATAAAAAGCTGACAACAATAGATGGGAACGATCTTTGGCTTCTCTTCAACCCCCTTTCTTACTCTGTACTCCTAGAGAACGTATTCATTGTACCTTCTAGACCGTGCATTATACAATTGAAAACAATGTATTTTGCTCTTGCCAGAAACAGAAATCGCACAGTTGCATTTGATACATGTTTTTTTTAAATTTTGTTTTGTTATTTTTGTGATTATTTTACAGTTTTGTAAAACCACAGATTAAAAAATGCAGTTCCAATAATACTTCGGGTTTATGTGTACTGTCTATGGAAGACACACATTGTAAGCATTGTGTAGTGACAAAAATGAGAAAATGCATACCAACAAAAATTCAATTAATGAATTCAAGAAAGTAGTACGTTCAAAAGACTAGGGGAGAGAGAGAGAGAGAGAGAGAGAGAGAGAGAGAGAGAGAGAGAGAGAGAGAGAGAGAGAGAGAGAGAGAGAGAGGGAGACAGACAGACAGACAGACAGACAGACAGAGACAGGGACAGACAGACATACGGGGACAGACAAACAGAAAGACAGACAGATAGATACACGGTCAGACACGCAGACACAGTCAAAGACAGACAGGTAGACAGATAGAGACAGAGGGAGAGAAGAACACAGAGAGACAAAGAGATCCATGACGATTATTGATGTTTACACACTTTCTACCCGATATACCTACACATGCACGCACTGATAATATGTTATGGTTAGGGAAAAAAGCATTGCATTTCAATATTTTCTCAAGATTCCCTGATGCTAAGTACCGAATTTGATCAAGCATATTTAGACTGACATCCCCCCAAGCACTCACACATGGGATTGGAGGATGCCAATGATAAATCATGACAAAAAACAGATCCGTGTTTCTTTATTATGATTCGTTTTCTTTCATTTCAAGGATAATTGGATAAACGCTCATGTGCTCGTTAATATACTGTCCCTGTGTGCATGTGGTTCGTACATTTTGTAATCTATTCCCACTGGAAAACGTTTTTTTTCTAAAGTAATCTAGCATTGGCGTGATAGAAATTCTCTTGACATTCTTTTAAAAGGTGACATCGCGAGTCAAAACAAAACAAAACAGAACACACGAACACGCACACATACACACACGCACACACGCACACACGCACACACGCACGCACACACACACACACACACACACACACACACACACACACACACACACACACACACACACACACACACACACACACGCACGCACACACGCACACACACACACACCCTGAACACACTGAACACAAAATGGTCCCAGCTGCCCACACAGTGGTAAAACAAAACAAGCCAACACGAAAAAAGAAAAACAAAACAACCAGACAACTCCACTACGACACCCTCAGAAACAGAAACAGACCCTAAACAAACACACAAAAATCTCCACAAACACAACGAACAAGAAAACACAACTAAACTCAGACTTAAACAGACAGCTTTATTGTGCACGGGAAGGTTCAATGCGTTCAAGAAGATTTCATATTGTATCATTTATGCAATCTCCGCAAACAATACAAAACACAAACAAAAACCTGCTCGAATCTGAAAGAATCGGGTTATTGTCCACTGTTATTGTTTTAAATATGATGATTACCCGATGGCCAGCTGTGTTGCTTTGGATTCCTTTATAATGTCAAAAGCTGATAATTTGAATTATTAAGGGTTTAATGATGATAACTTAGCTTTGGGATCTGACTGTGATGCTTGTCATTGGAAAAGATTTTATAGCAATGAATGAAAATCAGTTTAAAATGTTTGCAGTCAGAAACCTTTAGTTTAGTTTTTTTCTAGAACACCACGTTTACCTTATAACTAAAACGTCCAGATTCCCGACAGAATAAACTTGAATCAATAAAATAAGTAGATAAAAAGAATTTTAAAAAAACAAAACGTTGAAAGAATCCGAGATATTTATTTATTTATCGATTCTTTTATATCGAGGATAATGGAGTAAGCACTCATGTGTTTTTTACATCCAGTCCCCGTGTGTATACAGTTTTCTAAATTCCGTCATCTATTTCAACCGACACACAATGGCCTACTCTTACGAAAAACGGAACGGGACTTAACGTGTGCGCAAGATGTTCTGCATACGTTCACACACGGGGCCTCGGTTTATAGTCACATCCGAAGGAATTTTGGTGGAGAGTGGAATCAGCACTGATTTTAACTCCAGGTAAAAAAAAAATCACCTTGGAAAGGAAATCGAACCCGGGTCGTCAAATTGCGAGCGCGAAATAAACAATTCAGCCAGTTAGGCTACCGAATGTCCAGAGACTGTCCGGAGAGTGAAATGAGCACACAGCAGAGGGACTGCAGATGAAGAATGGCGTGGAGGGGCCATGCAAGCCACAAAAAGTCAACCAAGATGCAATCTGAAATGGACAGCTTCTCTGTCCCAGGAGAGGGTTAATGCGTTCAACGCGATTTTTCATTCCAGAATCTTTGAGACTTCTATTTGAAAAAAGTGTATCAAAAGAGAAAGACAACATCTTACGCACACGTTAAATCCTGTTCCGTTTTTCGTAATAGTAGGCCATTGTGTGTCAGTGGGAACTGGTGACAAAATTTACAAAACTGCATAAACACTGCGATCGGATGCAAAAAGCACATGAGTAATTATTTTATTATCCACGATATAAAATAATTAGATAAATGAATACATCTATACATACACAATTAAATAAATGAATAAATATCAATACATAAATAAGCGAAAAAATAAATAGATAAACATAAACAAATACATAAGTTAATTTTTAAAAAAAATTCACATAAATAAATTAATATCGAAATAAATAGAAAAATAAATAAATAAATAAATAAACGCTGGGATGATTCCAGGAGAAGTAATTTATTGCCCAAGACGCTCTGTTATTATCAATTACAATAATTAGAGGTAGTAGCACTGCTAACCAACACGTCGCAGTACAGCTGATACTTGATTGCAGATTTGGTTTGGTAACTGATTTTAGCATTCGGCTGAAGATTAGATTTTTACTGTACGAAAACACCTGTGCTACAGTAAGACAGCTGTATATTGATGTGATCTTTCTACTGCATGCTATACTACGTAGTCAAACATTCAAATGTCACAGAGTTAAAACGTAAAACTTTGCCAACACTTTCCCTTTTGGTTCCTGTCTCTGTCCTATCTGTCTGTCTGTCTGTCTGTCTGTCTGTCTGTCTCTCTCTCTCTCTCTCTCTCTCTCTCTCTCTCTCTCTCTCTCTCTCTCTCTCTCTCTCTCTCTCTCTCTCTCTCTCTCTCTCTTCTCTCTCTCCTCTCTTTTTCTCTACTTCGTGGCTGATTTTGTGTGTGGGTTGACGGGATAGCTCAGTGGTCAGGGCACTTTCCCTAAGCTACAGTTAAGCAGCATCGAGCGTGGTTACCAATTATATGGGTGACTGTGTGAACACATTGACTTGGTACATATCCCCAGTTCACCCAGGTTTAAATGGGTACTTGCCCTCTGTAGGGTCAGGGAAGGTAAAGCAGCGAGGGAGAGGAGACGGGCACCACCCTCAATATTCTGGCCCCTAGAGAAGCACAAGTCTCTGACGCCTCGCTCCCCTACGACCATACAGGTTATGGGACACCTTTACCTTTTTACCTTGTATTGTTTGTGTAACTGTTTGTTTTGTTGCTGTTGTGTTTTTTTTTTCTGTGTGTTTTTCTGACATGACGTTGTACATGATAAGGGCGGGGACTAGATAAAAAACGGGAATGACTGATTATTCGTTGTCCTCGAAATACAAGAATTTAATTTAATTTATTTGATATCTAATAATAGTAACAATAGATGGAGTTTATATAGCGCTATGTCTTGGGAAAAAAACAAATCAAAACGACTCTTATAGACCATTTACAGACCTGTCAATGTTCCATTTTTCTATATAACTTATTTTATTTTACAAAATTAATGCATTTAAGGCATCGGACATGCATGTTAAACAGCCTCCAAATCGTGCCATGTGTTCAAACGTTTGCCGACAAACAAACAAAAAATAACAGAACAAAACAAAACAAAACAAAAACACTGGCAACAATTCCTAACTTTGTTAGCACACTGAAACAGGAAATTCGTCATCTTTTAACTAGATTTCCTGAAAACGTGATTTTGTCATTATGAATCTGTTTGCACTGGATGACTCGTGCAAAAACAAAACAAAAAAACAAAACAAACAAACTAACGAAATTCAAATTAAACAATGAAAGAAGGAAGTTGACAACTTTTAAAAGTGGAGGCCGGGATGTTTATTATCAAAAGCGTATGGAAATTTGTATTGTGGAGTAAGAAAAGAAACACGCACACACAGACACACACACACACGCGCGCGTGCGCGCACGCACACACACGCGCGCGCGCATGCACACGCACAAACACACAGACACACACACATACACATACATACACACACTTACAAACACACACACACACACACACAATCTCACGATCTTAGTTTCAACATAATCCAAGAAACCAGCCAGTCTCAAAGAATGGAATTCTCTAGGGGCCGTTTGCAAAGTTAGACTACAAAAGAGAGGAAACACAGACTGCAAATGGCACCCAGCGGCCACACGAAATACAAAACACACGACTGGACAGCACTCTATTAATGGACAGCCTCTGTGTCCACAGTGAGACGATGTCTGTGGTCATTACAGTCTTGCAGGACACAAACAATGGGACTTTAGCATGAGAGAATCGCATTGAACTGAAGTGAAGAGGAATCCATAAACAAAAGGTTATTATGTCTGTGCAACGGTTTTTGTTTTCCATCTTAATACTTGAGGAGCAGCAGAATTATTATTTTACTTAAAATTCATTAAATTGCTATTCATTTGTTAAGTCTTGAGTGCTAAATGCCAAGACTGCATAATTTGCTAGTGTGTATTCGGGTGATAAAAATGCAGTTTTTAAATCCAATTAACTTACAGATTCAAAGGAGCAATATGTCTTACAAGAATACTGAAAAACACTGATTTCAAGCATTTTGTTATTGCTGTACTGTATCTCTATGTCTTTCGATTTATCTCTGTATTTGTTTCTCCCCCCCCCCCCATCCTCTCTCTCTCTCTCTCTCTCTCTCTCTCTCTCTCTCTCTCTCTCTCTCTCTCTCTCTCTCTCTCTCTCTCTCTCTCTCTCTCTCTCTCTCTCTCTCTCTCTCTCTCTCTCTCTCCGCCTACCTGCCTGCCTGTCTGTCTGTCTGTCTGTCTGTCTGTCTGTCTGTCTGTCTGTCTGTCTGTCTGTCTCTGTGTGTCTGTCTCTGTGTGTCTGTCTCTCTCTATCTCTCTCTCCATCTCTGTTTCTGTCTGTGTGTGTCTATCTATCTATCTATCTATCTATCTATCTATCTATCTATCTATCTATCTATCTATCTATCTATCTTTCTATCTATCTATCTATCTATCTATCTATCTATCTATCTATCTATCTATCTATCGATCGATCGATCGATCGATCGATCGATCGATCGATCGATCGATCGATCGATCGATCGATCTATCTATCTATCTATCTATCTATCTATCTATCTATCTATCTATCTATCTATCTATCTATCTATCTATATGTATGTATGTATGTATGTATGTATGTATGTATGTATGTATATAAAATTATGTATGTCTGGCTGTCTGTCTGTCTGTCTGTCTAACTATCTATCCCTTAGTCTGGCGACAGTGGGGGCACACCTGAAGACTTGACAACCAGTTCCCACCATTCCTCTCTCTGTTCTGCCTTTTTTCAAAATTTTGTTGAGTTCCTACCCTGTCCATTCGCTGATGTTGTCCTCCCATCTTGTCCTTGGTCTGCCTTTTTTCTTCTTCCCACAAGGCACTGTCCAAGAAGGAAGAAGATTAACCAATACACGATGCAAAGATTACTTTGAAGCGAAACCAGTGCCAGGTTTAAGTAGTTTTTAAAAAGATATGAGTACAGAAAAATGCAAATGTTGATAAGTAGCTACAGGATAGCTGCAAACATCAAAACACAACAGAACAGTTAGGGATTTGAAATGCACTGCAACAATGTCCCAAAAGAGAGGGTCGGTGCGTTCTTCAAAATTGTCCACGAGACCTCGACACGAGAGAAGAGCATTAAGATTGAAAATAAACCATAATATGCCATGATTTGATATTCATGAATTTTGTTGTTCATAATTATCTGAACATCTCCAGGCAAGCTGTATCCCTGTCAGTTGGTGTAATGCAAGATTAAAGCAAAGCTGTAAGCAGGGGGGCTGTTTTTGTTTTTGTCTTTGCTTTTAAGTAAGCCCTCTTAAGGCTGTAAACTAAAAACTGTAGACATTTCTAAGAGAGTCAGCTAAAAATAAACCAACCCAAAACAAACCAAGCACTTGTATTGTGAGAGAGTTCAGTTAGAAAACAGAATATCAATAGCTTTTTAAAACATAGCACCTATCCGAATTCAACAGTATTCTATAGTTTAAAAACCTTAAGGGAAAAAGTGACTTTCTTCTTATTTTTTGGGCACTGTCTCTTTCTGTTTATCTATCTATCTGTCTGTCTCTGTCTCTATCTTTCTGTCTGTCTGCCTGTCTCTCTGTATGTTTCTTTCTGTCTCTGTCTCTGTCTGTTGTCTGTCTGTCTCTATCTCCCTCTCTCTCTTTCCACCCTCTCTCCCTCCCTCTCTCTCCCTCTCTCTTTCACACACACACACACACACACACACACACACACACACACACACACACACACACACACACACACACACACACACACACACACACACACACACACACACACTCTCTCTCTCTCTCTCTCTCTCTGTCTCATTCTCTTTGTAGGGCCAGGGTCCTTCTTTCCTGCACTTTCTTTCCACCCTTCTCCCCTCCAGCACCTTTGCGTTTCTGGAGTGAGTGAAAAGCCATGTTAGGGGCTTGACAAATGATGGAGTGACTGTGAGTGTGTGCTGCTTTGAAGGAGAGGCCTGTCAGGGATCTTAATCCTGGCTATTTTTACAGCCTTAAAACACAGAGGGCACAGCGTCATGAACCAATTTTCGTAATGGACCCCACCACGTTCATGGCGCATGCATGCACGCACGCATGCATGCATGCATGCACACACAAATGCGCACGCACGCAAACACACACACGCGCGCGCGCGCGCACGCGCGCGCGGACGGACACACACACACACACAAACACACACAGGGTGAGAGGGAGACGGAGACAGAAAGAGACAGAGATAGAAGATATAACAGTGAGTGAGTGAGTGAGTGAGAGAGAGAGAGAGAGAGAGAGGGAGAGGGAGAGGGAGAGGGAGAGAGAGAGAGAGGGAGAGGGAGAGGGAGAGAGAGGGAGAGAGAGAGGGAGAGGGAGAGAGAAACAGACAGACAGAGAGAGACAGACAGACAGACAGACAGACAGACAGACAGACAGAGATGGAAGGAGAGAGAGAAATACAGAGATATATTGAGAGAGAGACAGAGAGACAAAGACAGAGACAGTGAGAAACTCAGTGTGTTAAGTATTATGTGTTCATTTTTGTAAGGACACTCCTTTGTTACAATGGTAACTTCCCTGAATTTCTCTGATCTACATTTTTTGAAAGTAGGTTTATATTCATATTATTGGAATCTCATAAGAAAATAAAACTTACATTCAGTGGGATAACCTAGTGGTTAGGTTGATGATGCACATTGCGCTCGCGATCTGTTCACTTGGGTTTAAATCTCGTTCAAGATAACTTTTTTCCCTCTGGAGTTAACATCAGTGCCGACTCCATCCCCTCAAAAGCCCTTCGGATGAGACTATAAACTGAGGTATCGTGTGCGAACGAACACAGCACATCTTTAACATACGTTAAAACCTGCTTTGCCTATCAGGAAAGTAGGCCATTGTGTGCCGGTGGAAATAGATGTCAAAATGTATAGATATAAAGAGCACATGCGTTCTTAATCCATTATCCTCGAAATAAAAGAAATTGAAAAAAGAAAACACACACACACTCACACACACACATACACACACACTCACGCACGTACGCACACACAAACACACACACACACACAACACACACACACACACACGACACACTCACACAACACACACACACCACACACACACACACACACACACACACAAACACACACACGCACACACACACACAACACACACACACACACACACAACACACACAACACACACACACACACACACACACACACACACACACACACACACACACACACACACACACACACACACACACACACACGCGCGCGCGTACTTTCAAAAAGCCCTTGAAACGCTAATGAAGATAATTATCCTGGCACCTTTTGCATTATACTTTAAGACCCAAACGTTCCTATTTGCAGTATAAATGTTCTCAGTTTTCAGCAATTAAACGTCTTCACAGTATCTGTAATCTGCACATGACTCAGACAATAGCACTGTTAATTGGAGCTAAACACATTCTCTTTTTTCTGCAGAAAAGGTATCAAGTCCATGTTGTAGGCTTACTGAAGCTACATTCATAGGCTCCGCCAGAAACTCTCAGAGTTAAGCTGTTCTACAACTAAGATACTTGACAAAGTTCACCGAATTGATCCTTGCTTTTTGTTATTTTCAAACTGATTTTTGGAGTCTAGTAAGAGTTCGCTCGGGATAGCTCAGAGGTCAGAGCGCTCGTTTTCCCCCAGTGTCCTCAAAGTTAAGCAGCGTCGAGCGTGGTAACCAGTTGGATGGATGACCGTTTGTGCGCCTTAGTTTCAGTAGTGTCCCCCAGTTCACCCAGCTGTAAATGAGTACCTGCTCTCTTTAGGGTCAGGGAAGGTAAAGCATCGAGGAAGAGGAGATGGACGCCGCCCTCAATATGCTGGCCTCTTTGTTTTAATTTGTTTTTGTTTAGATCGTCGACAGAATAGCTTTTCATAGCACTGTACATTAACATCATTACTAGTGGTGTACTTTACGCTTGTCCATCTTTTTTCTGGCTTTTCCGATGGCTCTCTATGTGGATGAATCATAAATCATGTAAGGTCATTCCAGATTACTTAACAGTAACAATGGAAGAATTAAATTCCAACAAATTTTCAGATCGTTTTGCGAACACTTATTATATTACTTGACAAACATAAGCAAAACATAGACACTTACACCAAAGAAATACGCATTAACCAGGAGAGCACGCAAACTTTAATAGGGTAAAACTGGTTTTCCTGTTTTTTTCTGCTAGAGTTCTGATGTTCACTGATGGTGAGATTTCCGCACTAGCCATCGTTTGTACCCCACTTTTCATGTAGCTGCAATCTGACTCCGTTACCAGCAAAGCAGTATCAGTGTGTATTTTAAAAACCTGTATGTGAATAAACAAAAATACGGTACACTGAGAAAAAAAAAAACTTTAATAGATAGAAGACGTTAAAAGACATGCAAATGAGCACACACAAAGTATTCACGTACACGTAAAGTACCAAAAAATATGCCGGAAAAAGTGTAAAAAATAATGTTTTATTCCAATCAAGATGTTATACATTAGAATACAGAAATCAAGTGACTGATAGTTATATTCTGTTGTTCCAAGAAACGCATGTAGATTATCAGCAAGTAAATATTGTCTGAACATTATTCTTTTGTTTGTAAACGGTTACGTCAAAAGTGTAGATATGCTATCAACAACCATTCCAGCTAAGTAATCGTGCTGTTTGTGATTCGGTGGTTTAGAGATAACGCGCCTGCCTAGAGAGCGAACAGTCCGGGTCAGAATGTGCAGTAGTTCGAATCCTGTTTGGGCCCAAAACTTTTGCCGCATCCATTAGACCATAAGTGGTGGTCTGGGTGCCAGTCTTTTGGATGAGATGGTAAACCGAGGTCCCGTGTGTTACACATTATTATCTAGCTCGCGTAAAAAAACCCGCGGCGACAAGAAGGCTATCCCTGGCAAAATTATGAAGGCAGAAGCTACTCTGATAAGGAAAACAAATACAGTTGCAGACAGGAAACAGAAAAAAAAAATCATGGGTGGCGCTGCGATTGTTGCTTCGCGCTCCCCTGGTATTCCCAGCGAAAACAGCCCAGATTCCACGCACAGAAATCTGTTGTGAAATAAAAAGGTATAAAATGAAATAAAGTAGAAAAATATATATTTGTCAAGCAAAACACGCCTAAAAGCCAAACCAAAAACAAAACTGCAGTCGACGGGGCCAGACAGAGACAGAGTTCTGACATAAATGAAAAAAAAAAGAATGCTAGAGTACAGAGATTTAGACAGAGAAGTACGCGCGCAACGGACAGCCATACTAATATTTATGCTGATATTCCTCTATATCTAGAGCCTCCTGTAATACGCTCCGAATACTTCCAGATTCCCCATGACCTTTTCCGAACTGCTTTCTACATGGGAGAGAGATCAGTTCATAGTATTGAACATAAATCCGAAAGTACAGTCAAAGATACCTCGCTACCTCCTTCTGCACCATTGTCGCTTTTTGAAATGGGGAAACGGGATAATCTGGTGATACGCAACGCGCTTGCAATCTGCTGACCCGGATTCGAATCTCGTTCTAGAGGATTTTTCCTCTGGCGTTACCATCAGTGCCGACTCCGCTCCCCAGAAATCTCCTTCCGATGATACTATAAACCCACGCTCTGTGTGCAAACGCACGCAGGAACATTTAGCGCACACAGTAAAACCCATTCCGCTTTTCAGAAGAGTAGGCCATTGCGTGGCGTTGGGGACGGATGTGAAACCTTACAAAAGCCTATAAGTGAGTAATCCAATATCTTCGACATAAAAGACTAAAAACAATGCACGGAAGATCGTTTGCGCGTGTGTGCACATACACGCGCTCACGCATGATATGCATACACCCAAGAATACACACACTTACATACACGCACGCATGCGTACATACACACACGCGCGCGCGCACACACTTACACACACACACACACTCGCGGGCACACAAACACACACACACATACACACACAGACACACACACAGACACACACACATACGTGCGCGCGCGCACGCGCAAACACCCATGCAAACACATACTAACACACACACACACATATGCGCCCACAGACGCACACACGTGCACACATAGTTTTCGAAGACTAAATACTTATGATGTAGTCAATAGCGAAGCTATTTGAGGCTTCCCGTGAAGATTCTGATAGCCTGTAAAATAGTACTTTCAACACTGCGCTAATGCTTCTAGTCTTCAAGCCAAATGTCAGAGGGTGTCATGATATTTTTCTTCGTTTGGATGAATGACATTTTTGTGTGTGAACAGTGTCCGT
Organism: Stramonita haemastoma; assembly: GCA_030674155.1. Classification (NCBI taxonomy): domain Eukaryota; kingdom Metazoa; phylum Mollusca; class Gastropoda; order Neogastropoda; family Muricidae; genus Stramonita; species Stramonita haemastoma. The sequence continues at coordinate 58,565,857 of CM060321.1, read as the reverse complement.
TGCTGGCTTCTCTTTATCTTTATTCTTTCTTCTTTTCTTTCTTTTATTTATTCTTTCTTTTATTCTGAGGATAATAGGAAAGGCGGTCATGCTCTTTTTTTACATTCAGTCTCCGTGTGGATGCAGTTTTGTAAATTTTGTCATCCGTTCCCACCTGCACAGGATACCCTGCTCTTCTGAAGACCAGAACAGGTTTTAAAGTGTGTGCAAGATAATCTGTGTAAGTTTGCACACGGGAGCTCGGATTATAGTCTCATTCGAAGCACAGTTACATAAACATTTTGAGCTTTCATGAACCGTCCAACACTAAGCAAATTTTGATGCTTTAATGTTTATTTGATCGTTGAAACCGAAAATCACACGATATATCTATATTCGTTTATCAGTATCATGTAAATGCAGATGGAGACTTGAGTGATTGAGACTGAGATAGCTTGTTCATCTGCAGCCAAGGTGCTTTGTACAGTTAGTAGAGCGATCCTGAGTCTTGTTTTTTGTAACAATTTTTTGTTAAATCCCTGTCCAATGCATGCAACGACACATTTTTTGAAATATCGATTATAGCAAATATTTTCTAGTGGCTTACTTTCAGACAATCATTTATTTCTAGTGCAACGATGAGCTGATATCCAGAGTGAAGGCCACTAATCAAAATGATTGTGGCCCCTAGTTTTAAGGGTAACCAAGACACTCGCTAGCGGCCTATTATAAATTAACAATCAGCGTATCACGAATTCTCTGCGGATTGTTTGGAAAGATATGAACTGAAGTAGAGAGATCACAAAAAATTAATAAGACTGGTATGGAGATACTATGCTGGATGCAAAAATGCACACCAATCTGTAACTTTAAATGGACGTCTTCTTTGCCCCAAGGGAAGATCACTGCGTTCAACACTATCTATCATTCTGTAGCCTATGAGACTTTTACACAAACACTTTGCATTAGAATTGAGAGCAATAAATCTACCAGATGCAGTATACTGTCTACGACATTCAGACAGTGAAGTCCAGCAGTATTGCTATTAGTTGTGTCATAATCCGGTAATTTGGGTGATGCTTTTTAGACTATAAACACAACGTTTAATAATCTGTCCCTGGAACAGGGAAGCCACCCATTTAAACTTGCAGTTTGGTGTGCATTTTTTGCAATTATCGTGGATGGCTGAGACTTTCTAATAATCATGATTAAATGAAAACAGGCGTGGACATTCTTGACCTAAAAGAAAATATATTGAGCGTTAAACATATTCCAAGAAATCCCCAAAGAAGGAAGTATGAAGGGGGACTGTTTGAAAGGTAATAAACACACATGCAGATCCAACACAAATAAATTGCAAATGGCGTCCATTAACCACGCGGGAAACAGAACAGATGGCGGCCAGTAGCCTCTAATGGACAGCTGCTGGGTCCACAGGGAGAGCAGCTGCCTTCCTTACAGTCTGCCATTTCCTAAAACATATGAGGCCTTGGCATGAGAGCATTGCACTGAAGCAAGAGCAGATCCACTAAATAGCCAGGGTCATTGTCCTCAACGTGTATCTAAATACCAAAGAACCAGTAGTACATATAACTTTGAATGAAACGTTAAAGTTAGTTTTTGGTTTGAAACTGATCTTATGAAATATCGTAGGTTTAAAGATCTAAATGCAATGACTGCAGTTTAGATTTAGTCACCCTGGTTGTTGTAATTATGTGATAATGCTGTAATTTTAGAACAAGACTTTTCACACATAGATACCAAGGCATGATCTTAAAAAAGTATCGGTAAAGAATGACGCCAATCTTATTAGAGTAAGTGATTAAGCTGAATATTATTTTTAAAACATCAAATCTAAGATCCCTACAGAAGTAAAAAAAAACATGTGGAAAGAAAATAAATGTCTTTATGTTTTGTACTGTATGTCTGTCCAAGCAAGTTATATGTCTATCGGTTTTTCTCCCTCTTGTTGTCTTGTCTGTCTGTCAGTCTGTCTACCTGTCTGTCTGTCTGTCTGTCTGTCTGTCTGTCTGTCTGTCTTTCTCTTTCTCTTTCTCTCTCTCTCTCTCTCTCTCTCTCTCTCTCTCTCTCTCTCCTTCTCTCTCTCTCTCTCTCTCTCTCTCTCTGTATGTTATGTTTTTTTTTTCTTTCTCAACCTCTGTCCATCCTTTGTTTTTCCAATCCACCTCTGCGTGTGTGGAGTGAGAAGTCCTGTAATGCTTGACAAATGATGGAGTGACTGTGAATGCGTGCTGCTTTGAAGGATGGCATTGTCAGGGATCTTAATCCTGGCCATTTTTTTCAGCTTTGAAAACAGAGGGCAGATTGTCATGAATCAATTTACGTAATGGATGCTAGCACAATTATGCCATGCATCCTCCGCCCACACACGCACGCACACATACACACACACGTGCGCACACACGCACGCACGCACGCACACACACATGCATCTACACACACATACACACGCACGGATGCACGCACGCACGTACGCGCGCGCACGCACACACGCACGCACACACGCACGCACTCGCGCATACACGCACGCACGCACGCACGAACACACACATCCACGCAAACTTAAATGGGAGGTGAAGGCAGGGAGATAGATAGATTTATAATGCATCTATATTTTCATTTTACTTTTAGGTTTTTATTTTTCAAAGTGATTTGGGTTTCTTTGTTGTAGGCAGTGCAATGTAATAGTGATACTAATTGTGTGCAAACATTTACAAATCATCTGACATTATCCAACAAAGATTGGAAAAAAAGTATGCTATTTTTTCCGTTTTTATTCTTTGGTTGTTCAAGCTTAAGGCATAAAGATTTGTATAACAAAGTTCGTTCCGGTTTTATACTTATGAGGATTTTTTAATGTAAAGTTCATGAACAAAAATCTTCTGTTGTTATCTAATGGTGCATCATATAAGCTACACAATTATCATTTCATTTCTGTTTCAGCAGTAATTGAATCGCTTTATAAAGTAAAGGTAAGGGTGCTTCAGAATCTATGAGTTCGTAGAGGAACAAGGCATCAAAGACTTCAGCTTCTGCAAGGGCCAGCATGTTGATGGCGGCACCCATCTTCTTTCCCTCCCTGCTTTACCTTTACCGTCCCAAAAGTGGCAGGTACCCATTTAAAGCTGGGTGAACTGGGAGACGGTACTAAAGCCGATACGCACAAACGGTCAACAATCCTATTGGTAACCACACTCGATGATGCTTAACCTTAGCTTGGTTAAAGTGCTCTTACCACTTAGTTACCCCGTCCCCATTTTCAGTTACTGAGGAGAATAGAACACTTAAAGTGATGATAAAGTTCCACCACAGCTGAGCCTACTGTCGAAGATGCATCCAGGGGAGGGGGGGGGGGGAATCTTTTAAGTCATTGGTGGACGATCTGAACGCTAAGCTGACAAAATGCCAAATGTGGGAGTTGAAGATCTAACCCTTTAATCCTTAAAAAATGTAAACTTAATATTCGTACTGATGAGAAAAAGCTCTTGATGATCGGATAATATTCCTTAACTAAAATTCTGATTTATGTTGCAGATTGGCCACGACTTGTTTCACCACATCTTGATTGAAATTTCTTTCAATTACATTAACTAATAACCTTTTTCTGGCATGGCACTGCAGCGTTGTTTTTTTGTGAATCTAAACTTAACAGTAATCATGTATATCCAGGTAATAAAGCTGTTATGTTTCTCTTGAGAATGACCAGCTAGTGGCCTAATGCATTCAAAATACAAACGTACGGCTTGCGCACAATAAAACCAGAACAACGTGGCACTTGGCTGGAACCGGAAGTGACCTTTTATTCAAGGGAAATAACTCATATTACATATTACAATCTACTTTCAATTTCAGTTAGGCTTTGGACACAACATCCCTCCTCAACTTGAATGGACAATTACAATGAAAATGAATTGTCAAAGAGTAACATCCGAAACTCGAAAATTTGAGGAAGATATGCATTGTGCATTAATTTGAATTCAATGGTTTCTAAAAATTAAACCTTTGGCTTCATCAATATATATTGAATACACATCAATAAGCAAATACATGTCTTGGCTGCATGTGGGTGTGTATGTCAGAGACATTGAGAAAATTCAAAACATCCAATAGAATAAAATAAAGGGATGCAAACACATGAGTGACTGGATATGCCTACAGTGCCAATATAGGAACGTCATATAAAATCAAATTAAATTCTGCACGAACAAATGATAAACTTGAATGTCAAGATATTCAGTTTTTGATGAAAAAGTGTCCACTCAGTTCTGAATGGTTTCTTGGAATTCACGTCCGGTCCTTCACTCATATGTAAATATATGACTTGAGGTTTAAGCTTTCATGAATAAAATGAAATGAAAGAAATTTCAGTAGGCTAATATGACCAAAATATACGATCACTTAAAAACTATAATATTGTGACCTCTCTACACGATCACTTAGGATCAAGTTGGATCAGCCTAGCTACACTGCTGTCCTTCTTGATATACAGTCCATAAGCACAATCCAAACTACAGAGCATTCTGATGCTCTTCTAACAATAATGAAAATATAATATTGTGACCACTCTACACGATCACTTAGGATCAAGTTGGATCAGCCTAGCTACACTGCTGTCCTCCTTGATATACAGGCCATAACACAAATCAAAACTACAGAGCATTCTGATGCTCTCTGACAATGACTAGAAACATAAATGATATTTAATATCAAACAATGCTTAAATTTGACTAAATAGAGAGACAACCTAACTACACGTTGTCCTCTAGTGACAGGTCATGTACAAGATCGACGTAATGGATTAGTTGAGGACGTAGTCTTTCAGGTAAGTTGGAGTTTTGGTGGTTCGGCCTGAACGTCTTGTACTGGGTGATGGAAGCTGGTCGTAGCTTGTATTGTTGTTCCCAGTTTCTCCAGTTGAAGGAGTCTCAGCAGGAATGATGTCTCCAGGAATGATGTCTGGGTCCTCTGGAGCATCGAGTTCTGGAACGTCGCCAGGAATGTTGATGTGTGCTGGCAGCTGTCGAAAGTGGGACGAATTTCTGGTGATGAGAGATCCGTCAGGGCGGCAAGCTGTTATCATGCTCCCCTTCTTCTCTTTCACCAGGCATGGCGTCGTGTTGTACGGCGTTGTCAGCGCATTTTGCTTGGGCTGCTTGACCAACACGTAATCACCAGGTGCCATGTTTGCTTGTGCAGTGTGACGGCGGGCATTAACGTATTCTGCCATCTTTCCTTTATTGTGATGGTCATTGTGCGCAATACGAGTATGCACAGGGACCGGAGAGAGATGTTTCGGAGCTGTGGGTAGACCGACGTTCATCTTCCGTCCTGTCAATGCCTCGAATGGCGAGACACCAGTTGCAGTGTGTGGCGTTGCCCTAAATGTTCGGAGGAACGTTGGGATTTCCTCCTTCCAGTTTCGGCCGTCAGCTGTTGATGTACGGATATTGTTTTTGAGGGTTCCCACGAAGCGCTCAGCTGCACCGTTCGCCTCAGGCCACACAGGCGTAATTTTCCTGTGCCTGAAACCATTCCTCTCAGCGTATTGTGCAAAGGCTTGACCGTTGAATGGTGGGCCATTGTCTGTCTTGCAGATTTCAGGGAAGCCTTGGCGTGCGAAAATTTGGTCCAGACGGGGGAGTATGGTTCTTTCTGAAGTGGATGAGACGATCTCCACTTCTGGGTATCGACTGTATTCGTCAGTGACCACCAACACGTATTCTCCCGATGGAAACGGTCCAGCGAAGTCAATCGCCACTGCTACCCATGGGCCTGAAGGGAGTGGTGTTGGTTGGAGAGGTTCTCTCTGTGTTGGTCCTTTGTACGTGGCCTGGCATGGAATACAGGACTTCACAGCATTCTCAACCAGTTTGTCGATACCAGGAAACCAGATTTTTTCCCGGATCAGTTGCTTGGTCTTCACAATACCTTGGTGTGACTGGTGAGCAATGTCTATGGCTTGGTTCTGAAGTGACTGCGGAAGAATGAGACGATGACCTCTAAGAACAAGTCCATCATGCACGGATAACTCGTCTTTGAATCGTGCAAAGTCTGAAATGTCACTTCTCCATTGTCCAGTTTGGACTGCCTGCATAACTTTCTGGAGCTGAGGGTCTTTCTGAGTTTCAGCTCGAACATCGCCTTGCGTCATTGCTTTCGGTACTGCAAATTTGGCTAGGAATGCAATGTACTCCTCACCAGCGTTGTCTCTGGCAGGTGTTGTTTGAGGATGCCGGCTGATGTAGTCAGCTGGGTTTTGTTCATTTCTGCCTGGTCTGTACACGAATTCGACCTCGTACGGCATGAGTCGAAGACGCCATCTCTCAATTCGGGCTGTTGTTGGGTTTCGGCTTTTGACTATCCCGAGCAGTGGTTTGTGGTCAGTGATGAGTTTGAATGGAGCTCCTTGCACGTACAAGTGGAAATGTTCGATTCCATAGACAGCAGCAAGCATCTCTCTATCTGTCTGTGAGTAGCGTTTTTCGACGTCTGTGAGCGCTCGGCTCGCGTAACAGATTGCCTTGTTGTCTTGGACGAGAATCGCCCCAAGACCAACCGGGCTAGCATCCACCAGGATAGACGTTTCTTTAGCAGGATCAAAGTATGCCATGACTGGGCTTGAGGTGAGCATTTCTTTCAGCTTTTCGAACGCCGCCTGTTGAGCTGCTGACCAGGTCCAACTCACATCTTTCTTGAGTAGTTCACGCAGTGGACTGGTGATTGTCGCATACGCAGGAATGTATCTAGCCATGTACTGAGTCATACCGAGAAACGATCTGAGTTCAGCGATGTTTGTAGGTGCAGGGGCATTGAGAATTGTCTTGGTTTTCTCAGGATCTGCGGTCATCCCCCCTCTTCCAAACACATGGCCAAAGAATGTCAGCTCGGACGCAGAAAAAATGCATTTCTTGCGGTTGAGTTTTGCTCCCACCTCTTGTAAGCGTTGAAGTGTCTTCTTCAAGCTCCTGTCATGTTCTTGCTGAGTAGCCCCGAAAACGATGATGTCGTCAGACAGATTTCTAACGCCAGGAATGTCATGCAATACATTGGATATGGCGTTTTGGAAAATTTCTGAAGCTGCATTGACTCCAAATAACAGCCTTTTGTATCTGAACAATCCAACGTGAGTTGAGAATGTAGTGATCTGACGAGAGTCTGAGTCAATTTTCAGCTGATGATAGGCTTGAGTCATGTCGAGTTTGCTGAACCTTGTAGCCCCATTCAGATCTGCAATCAAGTCGTCGAGTGTTGGCATAGGATGTTTTTCTCTACCTATTGCTTTGTTTGGTTCGCGCATATCAACGCACACTCTAACTTCTCCCTCACGTTTCTTGGGGACGCACACAATAGGGCTGACCCAGGGAGTCGGTCCAGTTACCGGCTCGATGATGTCCAAATCTTGGAGTTTCTTCAGTTCGGCCTCCACCTGTTTTCGAAGATGGAATGGAACACGTCGGTGCTGTTGGGCAACAGGCTGTACTTCAGGATCCACATGCAGTTTGATTTTCGTATCTTTGATGTGTCCTAGTTTACCATCAAAAAGTTCTGTGAAGTTGTCAGCGATGGAACTTGTTGATTGGGCAGATGTGTCCAAATTCAGGCTTGCAGAGAATGCGAACTGTATCAGTCCCAAAGCTTGTGCAGTGTCTGCGCAGATAAGACTATCTGTTTTCTTGTCACTATTGACGACGTAGAATTTTGCATGTGTTCTTTTGCCTTTGTATTCTAGGTCTGTTGAAAAGTATCCATCCACAGGCAAAGGTTTGTCAGAACCGTAGGCCATAATTCTGGGACATGGCTGTTTGAGTTTCAGATTTGTTGGGCATATCGACGTGTGCACAATATTTACTGTCGCACCACTGTCGACAAGAAATGACGTTTCTTTCCCAAACAGTGTGGCATGGACTGCTGGAATTTTGGAATTGTGGGTGACGTGGAAGACTGATTCCTCACTGGAGCTATCGGCTGATCTGTCACAAGT
>CM060321.1:58537876-58540376 GCA_030674155.1 Stramonita haemastoma | reverse complement strand
ATTGTGTGGCTGAGTAGAGACGTAGGATGTGAATATAGTTTCATTAATGAGAGAGAGGAAGAGAGAGAGAGAGAGAGAGAGAGAGAGAGAGAGAGAGAGAGAGAAGACAGAGACAGAGACAGAGACAGAGACAGAGACAGAGACAGAGAGACAGACAGACAGACAGACAGACAGACAGACAGACAGACAGACAGACAGACAGACAGGCTGACAGACATCGAGAAATGGAGCGACATATGTAGGGAGAGAAACAGAGAAGTTTATTCTGACAAATGCATCACTCAGATAATTTGTAAGAATCATTATCATGGCCACCGCTACAACCATCACCACCTCTATGGTCATCATTCTGTCATCATCATCGTCGTTGCAGTCACAGATATCATCATCATTGTGGTCCTTTGTGTCTTAAATATCTTCCTTGTTATCATACTTTTTTGTCCCTTGCAGTTTAGGTTATATTCACCCATAGAGCATGTACATACCCATCAATACAAAATATTCAATTCCTATGCAGTATGTAGCATGCTGACATTTTGGTTTCAGCACACATATCAATGTAGGAGCGGATGACAACAAAATACGAAAACCACCATGCACACACAAGTGTCGTGTTTAGACGCCATCCATGAGGAAATTTTGGGGAGTTGGAGTCCCCAGAGCGGTTTGGAGCTGAAAGTCTATAATTATAACACCGCTCTGGCGACTCTTGTGACGGCATTGAAATCATTCATCTCAGCGATTGCCTTTCCAATGGACCTTTCCAGCGACGTGGAAAGAAGGCGGGAAGGGGGGGGGGGGGTCTGCTGCATGAGAAGGAGCTTGTCTTTCATATTTATTAATCCAGGTTTTGCACTCTAGAGCCTAGAGCACAGCTCCATAGTCTTCCGAGACTGACAGATGCCTTCTGGTCTCCATTGTTGCAAATACTTTGTCATTGTTCTCTTCCTTTTCCTTTTTCTCTGTCCATTGTTTCCTATACTCATCCTCTACTTTCTCTTCTTCCAATATGTCACAAGCACCAATATCATCACCATGGTTGACATGTTCATCTCTACGCATCTCCAGCTCTTCTTTTCGCAATGCATCATTGTGTTTATTGCTGCAGCTACCAACATGTTTACATCCATCACTCTGTTGATATTTCATCCTTGCTCATCAGAGACAAAAACCAAAAGTGAAGGGCCTTAGATTGTGTCTACTCCCGAGGAGATGCTGGGGGCCCTGTCAGTATAAATAGCATCCCCATCTTTTGTGCGGTGAATTCTCTCTTTTCTTTCCCTCTCTTCTTTTCTACCTTTTTCTTTCTGTCAACTTTTTCTTATTGACTATTTCCTGCCGTCTTGGTCCATTCTCATGCCTTTATCTCCCAGAAAGACTCTAAATATAGCAATTCTCCCCCACACCGATGTCGGATGCACTGGGCCTGACTTGTCAGGCGCTTAAAGGCAGCGCGATGCCTTTTCAATCATAAAAAATTGACAGACAACAATGAGTAACTCGACTCGTATTTTGTTTTGTTTTGGTCTCTTCACATATTTTTGGGGGCCTAAAACGTGACTCGGAAAACAATTACTCCCACCTCATTTAGTGCTCACGTAATCACGTGCATGCTCCCGTCAAATTGGCAGCCTTTTCTCTCTGACTATCTCATTTCTTTCACGGTCTTTTTTTTAAGTTGTTTTATTTTTCTGTCCTTTTTTTCTGTGTCTCTCTTTGTTTGTCAGTCTCTGTCTTTCTCTTCTCTCTCTCTCTCTCTCTCTCCTCTCCTCTCTCTCTCCTCTCTCTCTCTCTCTCCTCTCTCTCTCTCTCTCTCTCTCTCTCTCTCTCTCTCTCTCTCTCTCTCTCTCTCTCTCTCTCTCTCTCTCTTCTCTCTCTCTCTCTCTCTCTCTCCTCTCTCTCTCTCTCTCTCTTCTTCCATTATTCCCGATATAAAAGAATAAAATGAAAAACAACGATCTCTCTGTTTTTACCACCGCCCCCCAAATACACTCACATAGACATAAAAACAAACCACATCCTATCACTTGGTTGCATTCCTAATAGTTTATAAAATGCCATTTTTTTACACAGTGTCACAAGAAAAAGTAGTAATGACGTTAACGTTTATTTGAAAAACAAAACCATCGGTAATTCCTCGCTATTTTCAAGACAAAACTCGGTAATGTATCTATGTCAGAGATCCTTGTCGTATTCAGATTGGATTTAGTGTTTAGCGCCTGATACGCAGGGACAATAATATCCGACTTCAGCAAGGGATGGAACTATTACTTCTTAAGTCGTTCTGGAAAAAAAAAAGCAGAACAATGGAACACGAAAGCAAAAAAAAAACTGTGCGCTTCTAGGAGCTGATGACAACAAAATATAGAAAAAAGCATACACACAATTCTCGTGTTTAGACAACGTCACTGAGAAAAAAAATCGGGGATTTGGAGCCCCTAGGGCAGTTCGGGGCTGTAGGCTGGTATAGCAACGCTCTGGCGGCTCCTGTGACGGCACT
>CM060321.1:58500376-58507876 GCA_030674155.1 Stramonita haemastoma | reverse complement strand
GATTAAAGACATTTTAAAGCATATGAACGTCCAAAAAAAACAAAACAAAACAAACACAGACTGTATGTGAAGATAACAGCAAAATAAAGCAATCCAGACACAAAATGAAAAACAGTAAACAAAAAATAAACAAGACCTAGAAGCAAATTTTTAAAAAAAGAAAAAGAGAGCAATTAGAACAACCCATCATAGAAGGAAAAAGATTAGAAAAAAATAAACAATAACAACAAACAAGCTGCGAGATGAAAACGAGATAAAATAAAAATGATAGGAAGAAAAACTAACAGACCAAACAGAAGAAAACCCAGAAAACTTGAAAGGAGACAGCCATGTATGCTGGACATATCAGATGAACAAAGACACAAATGACTGAACAAAGGAAAGCAACACAGCAAGAAAGAACAAAAGGAAGAAGAAAGAAAGAAGGAAAAGAAGTAGAAACAAAAGAAAGAAACGAAAGAAAGAAAGAAAACAAAACAAGAAAACAGAAACGAAAGAAAAAAAAAAAAAAGAGAAAGAAAGAAAGGAAGAAAGAAAGGAAAGAGTAACAAAAAAAAGGAAACTAAACTAAACTAAAAGAAAAAAAGAAACAGAACAAGTAAGACCAAACAAACAAAAGAGAGAAAGAAAACACAAACAAAACATATCAAAAGAAAGAAAATATACTGCAAACTACAATCGAAGGAAGAGCAAATTACAAAATAAAAACGGACAATAAAAGCACAGCTGAAGGATCAAAGCAGAAAAGAAAGATACCGATCATAAAAACCGAGCACATATACCCACCCCCCCACCCCCCACCCACCCACCCCCACACAGACACCCCACCCACCCCCACACTACACACACATGTGTACACACACACACGCCATATACAGAATACATCTTGCAATGCCTTTGGCTCCCTGACTTTATTAAATGTACAGAAGAAAACTGCAGCTTGTTTAGAAATCACGTAACCTTGTGCTAAGTCGCATTGTTAAGAAATCAAGTAGCCATTGGTTAACTTTTCTAAAATTCACCTAGACTTGTTTAAACTCATCTTGTTTAATATCCTGTAACTATGTGCTGACTCATCTCCTTTAGGAATCAAGTAGCCACGTGTTAACTCCGTTTGTGTAAAAGTCGTATAGACATATGTTAGGGACGGATAGATCAGTAGTCAATCCACTTTCCCCCATGCAGCATCAAGCGTGGTTACCACCTGGATGGGTGACCGTTTGTGCATTTTGGCTTCAGAACAGTCCCCCAAGTTCACCCAGTTGTAAACAGGTACCTACTCACGTAAGGGTCAGGGAAGGTAAAGCAGTGAAGGAGGGAGATAGGTGCTACCCTCAATATGCTGGGACCTGGATAAACTAAAGTTTCTGATCATCTCTTTCCCCAACATCCACTTAGGTTATGGGACACCTTAACTCTTTTTTTTCTTTTCTGTAGACATGTGATAAGTCACCTTGTTTGGAAATCACGTAGCCATTTCTAGTTTTGAAATACCAGAGTTGTGAGTTCCCTCACATTGTTTTTAAATCCTGTAACCATGTGTTAATTCATCTCGTTTCTAAATCCTGTAACCATGTGTTAATTCATCTTGTTTTTAAATCCTGTAACCATGTACTAACTACTCTTGTTTTTAAATCTGTAACCATGTACTAACTACTCTTGTTTTTTAATCCTGTAACCATGTATCTAACTCATCTTGTTTTTAAATCCTGTAACCATGTGTTAACTCATCTTGTTTTTAAATCATGTAACCATGTGGTAACTCATATTGGTTTTAAATCCTGTAACCATGTGTTACTTCATATTGTTTAGAAATCAAAAACATTATCTTAACTTAAGTTATTTAGAAATCCCGAACCATGCATTCAATCATATGCTTTTTAAAAAAAATAGAAATTCCGAACTAAATGTTAACACAAATTGTTTAGAAATCCCAAACTATGCGTTAATTCAAAGGTTTAGAAACCAGAGTTATGAGCTAACTTAACGTTGTTTAGAAATCGGGAATCATGTGTGACTCGTCTTGTTTAGAAGTCACGAACCGTAACACTTATATATTAACTGTCTTGTTTAGAAATCACAAACCGTGTGTTAACTAGTCTTGCTTGAAAAATTCCATAGCCACCTGTTAGACTCATCTTGCTTAGAAATCACGAACCATGTGGTAACTCATATTATAAGAAATCACGACCTTGTAATAACTCATCTGTCGAAAAATCACGTAGCCGTGTGCTCAGGTTAAAATAGAAACCCATGAAAAGCAATTCTGCAATTGCAATGTTGTGTTCCCTAGATATCAAATGAATCTTTACTAGCAGAAACCGAATGTCCCAAAAAATGCACTTCAGTTATCAGTTTGGGGGATGGAATTGGGAGATGGATTAATGGGGAGATTTTTATGAGACAAGACCAGGCCATAAACGAAGCAAGCAACCAACGAAATGAAGGAAAAAGAAAAAAAACAAGACAAAGGTAAGAAAACAAAACCCAACACGAAAAACAAAACCAAACAGAAGAGACTAAAGATAAAAAAGAAGTAAGGATACAAAAGGTGCATAAAAAAAGCTATGAAAGGGGACAGAACAAAGGGAGAAGAACTGACAGATACTTGCACAGAAAGAGAAAAATAAGAATAGTAACATGAATTACGGAGGGCAAAATAACACAAAAAGGAACAAAGAAAGATTCAAAACTTGCAATTAAATGCAGCTCCTACATTTTTGGAAATACTTTTTAGCTGTAAAGTTTATTAGTTTCTCTGTTAGCTTTTCCCACCACAACATTTAGACAATGACCAATCCACCTGATACGGTAAAATCTGTTACATACACTGAAAGTATCTTCAACACAAAATTTCATCTAGTCCGAAATTCTATCACCCAGGCCACTACTGAAGATTAAAAAAGGCATACGGGGAATTTTGTTTTAAAATAGGATCGAATTTAAGACTTATTACAGTCTAGGCAGGCGCATAGCCTCTAGACATTATCTGATAGACAAGACCTTTTTAGTAAGGCAGTCGTGTAGCTTCATCCAAGCGAGGACATATAAGAGGAAACGCATGTCCAAAAACACCATACGTAAAACTATGGCATTCCCTCTACAAACATTGTCAATCTATCACATGATCCAGTTTTATATCAACACATTGAACATGACCCTTATATGGTTTGAAATAGACAAGGAGAAGATTATTACCAGGGAAAAAAACACAAGGGAAACAAGAAGAAAGCAAGAAAAGGTAAAGGACATATAATGCTTTTGTTCGCTTTTTTTAAGCACATGGGAACTCTCAGCCATCTGGAAAGTGTGGACATAAACCACGCCAACAAGCGCCACTACAGTAATAATGTTTGCCATAAACATACGGGGCCGCATTGACGTAGAAAAACAAAGCAGCCCCCCCCCCCCCCTCTCTATGAAAGAGAAAGAATAAAAGGAAAAAAAATCGAACAGCAATAATGGCAGAAACACGAATTTCCAAGGCTACATAATACACTGTAGAGAAAAGACTTGTGTTCATTATGTTATTGGCATGTGTGGTCAACATTGTAAATGCTAGAGGGAGAAATGCGGGGGAAAGATAGATAGATAGATAGATAGATAGATAGATAGATAGATAGTAGATAGATAGATAGATAGATAGATAGATAGATAGATAGATAGATAGATAGATAGATAGAAGATAGATAGATAGATAGATAGATAGATAGATAGATAGATAAGAAGATAGATAGACAGAAGACAGACAGAAGACAGAGACAGACAAACAGACAGACAGACAGACAGACAGACAGAGACAGAAGACAGACAGACAGACAGACAGACAGACAGACAGAGGGGGAGATTGGCATTTGAGGAAAAGAGAAAGGAAGGAGAGGAGAGAAAATGTCGAAAGAAAATGAAGAACTAAAAAAATGAAAAAAATCAAACATGAAACTAAAGACTGGAGGAAAAGAGGGGAAAAAAGGAGAACAGAGAGGAAAAAAGGGAGAACAGATAAAAGGACTGACAGAAGGAATTAAGCAAGAAAAACATAAAACAAATGCAAAAATAGGAAAAGCACTAGATGAAAAAGGAAGAAAAGAAAGAAAGAAAGAAAGAAAAAAAAGAAAGAAAGAAAGAAAAGAAAAAAGAAAAAAAGAAAAGAAAGAAAGAAAGAAAGAAAGACGGAAGAAAGAAAGAAAGAAAGAAAGAAAGAAAAAAGAAAGAAAGAAAAAATGACAGAAAGAAAAAGAAAAGACGTTTAAAAGAAAAGAAAAAAAAGAAAGAAAAGAAAGAAAAAAAATCAAAAAAAAAAAGAAAAAAAAAAAAAAAGAAAGAACTAAAAAAGAACAGAAACGTTCACATTAATTTTCCGTATAATCCAAGATACAATACACTGTGACAGAAACCATTAACAGAAGAACATTAGAATAGACAAATTTAAAAAGAGGAAAGTTTAGTTTTAAAAGAAGAACACAAACTCAGAGCAAAAAAAAAATCTTGAAATAAACAAACTCTAAAACCAAACAGAACAAACACACAAAGCAGACAGAAAAAACAAGCAAATAAAAGCAGGACAAACAAACAAATAAACCAACATTAGTGTAAAGATAGGAAACAAAAAGAACAAAATGCAGTGGCAACAACACCAAAAAAATGTGTAAAAACAATGGGAAAAAAGACAGAAAAAAATAAACAGGAGTTTAAATTTCTCAAGAAAGAACCATTAAACGCAGAGCAAAAGCACGCCTGTGCGCAGAGATAAACAAATCAGTAATACAAAAGACTATGTAAAAACAAAACAAAAACAAAAAACAAGGTGATATATAACTCTATTGGGAGGTAATAAAAACAAAACGGACTGCCTGCAATGAACTTAGCCACACCGTTACAATACGCTCCTCTCTCTCTCTCTCTCTCATCTTCCTCTCTCTCTCTCTCTCTCCTCTCTCTCTCCTCCTCTCTCTCTCTCTCTCTCTCTCTCTCTCTCTCTCTCTCTCTCTCTCTCTCTCTCTCTCTCTCTCTCTCTCTCTCTCTCTCTCTCTCTCTCTCTCTCTCTCTCTCTCTCTCTCTCTCTCTCTCCTCTTAGATCTCATTATTTATTTTCCCTAGTCTCCGGCCTCTATTTCTCGATAATTATCTGTAATTTTTAATGTCCACATCAGTCTCTTTCGGGCAGTCTCTGTTTCAGTGTCCATATCTTTTATTTGATTGTCTCTCTTTTGGTGTCTCTGTCTTTATTTCTTACGTACTGACTATTCCTGCTTCTGTCTCTGTGCCTTATTTCCGCCAAATTCTGTTTTTTTTCAATCCGTCATAAGTTTTTTTTTTTTTTTTTTCTCATGACATGTATAATTGTAATTTGTTTTTTTTCACCTTTATACCACATACTTTCTTCTGACATCGTGCTTACTGTAAATGAAACATTGAGTACATTGAATCAGCTGTTCTAAAATTTGAACGGTCAGCGTATTAAATTGTTGCATATTTTTTTTACAGACAACAATATCTGCTGTCAGAGCATTCGACGACGACGACGATGACGACGTCACAGAAGAAGAAGAAGAAGAAGAAGAAGAAGAAGAAGAAGAAGAAGAAGAAGAAGAAGAAGAAGAAGAAGAAGAAGAAGAGAGAAAGAGGAAGAAGAAGAAGAAGAAGAAGAAGAAGAAGAAGAAGAAGAAGAAGAAGAAGAAGAAGAAGAAATCTGAATTTGCGAAATTATGAAACAGCAAAACGGGAAAAAAAGAAACAATGCATACAAAACAAAGTTAGCTTATATTATGTGACAGGGAAGTGAACTAATACTGGTCTAAAAGTTTAAGTCGCCATATGCTCTGCTAATGGCTGCACGGATTGAAAACAGTTTCATGTTTTGAGTAATCAGATCAATATTTGCTATAAAAAAGAGAGAGAGAGAAAAAGAGACGAAGAAATTACTTTGTTCTGCTAGGATAACATCAAGTTTGTGTCACGAACTTAACTATCTGTTTTATGTGTGCACGATTCTGTGTTTCTTTTTAATGGCTTGATTAGCATCTTTGATTTTTTCTTTTTTCTGCTAAAGGGATTGTGAGATTTTTTTTCTTTTTTAGAATGTATTCTTCTTTGTTTCTTCCTTCCCTCATTCCTTTTTTCTGTCCCACTTCGTTCCTTCCTTTTTAAAAAAAATCTTCCTTTGCTGTTTTGTTTTCTCTTTTTTAAAACCTATTTTCTTTCTTTCATTTTTAACATGTTTGCGAGGGTCACTATGGTGCTATGTTTTGAGCGCACATTTTTTGCTTGATGCAATTGTATGATACACAATATAAGATATACCAGTTTGAAAAGAAATGGACATGGAATCATGCTCATAATGTTTTCTCCTTTAGACAGAGTATATCATACGGTGCGTGCTGTTTGTAAATGACCTGGTAAGAACAACAAAACCATATGTTAAACTACGTTACTTTTCTCCTTGTTTTAACACTAACAGGACTGTTGTTGTTTTTGTTAAAATACACTGAACGTCAGAGGTTACATGTGTGTCAACGTATCTGATTCGTGAATCACATAATAGTGGAGCAGTCCCTGATGGGAGTATTAATTATCATTTAAATATGCACAGACAGTTTGCTATGCCTATCAGAGCAGCGAAGAGCGGAGCAGAGCAGAGCAGAGAGGCAGGGAGAGAGAGAGAGAGAGAGAGAGAGAGAGAGAGAGAGAGAGAGAGAGAGAGAGAGAGAGAGAGAGAGAGAGAGAGAGAGAGAGAGAGAGAGAGAGAGAGAGAGAGAGAGAGAGAGAGAGAGAGAGAGAGAGAGAGAGAGAGGAGAGAGAGAGAGAGAGAGAGAGAGAAGAGAGAGAGAGAAGAGAGAGAGAATGAACATTTTGAATGAATGAACATTTTTATTGAGGGAAAAGATTAAGCACAAAGGTGGCTTGTTTTCACCCAGCCCTCTTAAAAGAAAAAGAGAGAGAGCCAGCCAACCAGCCGGCCAGCCAGCTAGCCAGCCAGCCAGCCAGCTAGCCAGCCAGCCAGCCAGCCAGACAGACAGACAGTCTGATAGAGAGATATAGAGAAGTGATGAGGAAGAGGGAGAATAGAAACAGACAGACAGAAAGAGAAACAGACACGTTGGAAATACAGTCAAAGAGACAGACAGGTAGAAAGACAGTCAAACAAGAGAGATAAAACAGATTCACAGACAGGGGAACTTTAAAAGGAGACAGAGACCTATATACAACCCCCCTGTTTTCAGGATATTATTTTGGATCGCTCCAGCAAGTACGTATGAAAAAAAGCAACCCATCTCCAATACCTCGCAAAAGACTTGATCATTCTTACTTAACATTGTATTTTGTCAAACTATGTACATAAAACCCGCATCTTCTTAACACACATGACCCCTCACAAGTCAAATAATCAGAACTTTATAACTTAGAATATTGATAGCACGGAAAGAAACAAAATCTAAGCACAAACATAAGCAAACAGTTGATAAAAATGAACACACGTTTATTCAGATTTTTCTTTATTAC
>CM060321.1:58485376-58495376 GCA_030674155.1 Stramonita haemastoma | reverse complement strand
GTTTTCGTCTCGGTTTTGCACCCAATTAAAATGGAATCATCTTTCAGGAGAACCTTTTTTAAGAAGATACTGACTACATGTGGTAATTTGTAAGGTAGTGGAAAAAGAAGAACATTTTAAAAGAAATTTATTCTGAATGAAAATCTAAGGGAAATAAGTATTTGGGGTCCCAATCGATCAAACCATAACGTAAATGTGTTAAAAATTATGGCTCTGTATTTTTACCATTCGTAGGGCTAAGTTTATATTTTTTTCAATGCCTTTAAAAAAAAAGGCAGGATTTTGTTTGAAAACTTGGAGACTTCCCCAAAAAAAATAACATCTTTTTAAAATAGGTCTTTTTTAAAATTTTTAAAGGACCCCTGTTCAAAACTTGAAAATTTTTAGCATTGGCCATTAGTCATGAGGTTTCATTTTAATTTTTGCATTTTTTTTGCTTTGCTTTGCTAGGCTTTGTTTACCCCATTTTTTGGGTCTGGGGGCCTGAAGAAAAAAATCTTGTTAAAGTTCAGTTCAGTTCATTGTTTCTCTCTATCTCCCTCTCTCCTCTCTCCCCCTCCTCTTTCCTCTCCTCTCTCTCCCTCCCCAAACTCTCCACCGTCTCTCTCTCATCCCCTCCTTTCTCTCACCTCCTCTCCCTCTCTCTCTCCCCCCCCTCTCACCTCTCTCCCCAAACACCCCCCACCCCCCCCCACACCCCCCCCCCCCAACACCACACACCTCTCTCTCCCCTCTGTCCTCACTCAAACCACAAAACCCCAAAACCTCAAAAAAAAAAAAATCTCTGTCTCAGTTCCCCCCCCCTGTCCCCTGTCCTCGTTCCCTCTGTCTCTCTCTCATCTCCCTCTCACCCTCTCTCTCCTCTCCTCTTTTCCCTCTCTCCCCTCTCTCTCTTCTCTCTCTCTCTCGCCCCCCCCTCCCCCTCTCCCTCCATTCCCCCCATCCTCCCCTCTCTCCCCTCCCTCTCCCTTTGTTTTTCTTCTCTAATTAGTGAAAGCAGTTGCAGTAAATGGGCCCCGTTTGAATTCCCCCCCCCTGGACAGGTAAAAACAAAAAAGCAGAAATAAAAACAAAGAAGCAAAAAAAAAAAAACAAAAAAAGCAAAAAAAAGTTCAAAAGACAAACAAACCCAAACAAATAGGTTTAACAAGAAACAAATTGCCTTATCTAAGAGTTTTGCCAAAAACTTTTTTTAAAAACAAGTAAAACATATTATAAAGGAACAAATACATCCTAACCACGAAAACAAGCATACAAAACTGTAAACTTGATTTAAAAAAGGTATTCACAAGTCCTCTGGAATTTACCCTGGCCCCCCCTCAAAGCTGGGGAACCAAAAGGGAGCAACCTCCCTGTAACTGCAAAAATGTGTTTTTCTGTTCTTTATCACATAAAATCTGTACTAAGGAGATAAAAATACCTAAGAAATTTTTCCTGTCCTTTTTTTTTTTCTGACCCTCTCTTCTTTCCCGCCTATCGTCGGATCCCTTTAAAAACTTTTTGTCTTGTTCTTTTTAGCGTTTTTGTCACCATTTTATCTGTCCCTCTGTCTTCCTTTCGTCTCCCTCTGTCCCCGTTTTTTTTGTTTCTTCTCTGTCCCCCTGTGTCTCTCTACCTCACACTCTCTCATCCTTCATCCTCCTCACCTCTCTCCTTTTCTCTATCTCTCTCTTCCCCCCGAACGTCCCTTTTTTCTTTCCTCTCTCTTTTTCCTCTCTCTCATTCTCTCCCCCCCTCTCTCACTTTCTTTTGGGGGGTCTCTTCTGCTCTTCTGTCTTCTGTCTCCCCTTTTTGTCCCCTTCTGTCCCTTTCCCGCTGTCTTTCCCGTCTCCTCTGTTCCTCTCTGTCTCTTCCGTCTTCTGTCCGTCTCTCTCTCTCTTCCTCTCTCTCCTCTCTCCTCTCTCCTCCTTTTCTCTCTCGTCTCTCCCCCTCTCCCCCTCCCACTCCCCCTTCTCCTCCCTCTCGATCCCTTTTCTTCTCCTCTCTCGGGCGCGGACTGGATGAAAAAAAACACCGAGTGCTTATCCCATTATCCCCGAATAAAAAATTTTGCCCTTCCTTGCCTTCCATTGCCTTGCCTTGCCTTGCCTTGCCTTGCCTTGCCTTGCCCTTTCCTTGCCTCCTCTCTCTCTCTCCCCACCTCCCTCTCCTCTCTCTTCCTCCACTTTTCTACCGTCTCTCCTCTCCCTCCCCTCTATCTCCTCTCTCTCTCTCTCATCTCTTCTACTCTCCTCTCTCTCTCTCTCTCTCCTCTCTCTCCTCCTCTCTCTTTTTCTCTCTCTCACTCTCATCCCTCGTTATCAAATAGAAATTTTAAAAAAATGGAAAAAAAAACCCCCCGAATTTTTTTTTCCTTTTCCAATTTTTTTTTTTCTGACCCTCTCCTTTCTGCCTACGTCTAAAACCCTTTTTAAAATCTCATGTCTGCTGTCTTTTGCGTTTCCCCTGTCAATTTCTTGTCCCTGTCTTTTTTAAGGGGGCCGGGGATGAAAAAAGTTGTAATGCAAACCCTAAAAACCCTTGAAAAAAAAAAAAGAAAAATTAATTTCTTCTTTTTCCCCCCCCCACCCCCTCATCCCCCTTTTTTTTCTCACCCCTTCCCCCTTTCCCCCCCTTTTTTCCACTCTCTCTCTCCCTCCTCTCCTTTCTCTCTCCCCCCCTCTCCCATCCCTCCCTCTTTCCTCCTTTCCCCCTCTCTCCCCCCCCTTTCCCCCCCCCTTTTTTTTTTTCCCCCTCTCTCCCCTTCCCCCCCCCCCCTCTCTCCCCCTCCCCCCCCCTCCCCTTTCTCCCCCCTCTCTCCTCTCTCTTAAGGGGCCGGATGAAAAAAGAAATTAATGCTTACTTACTCTTTTTACCCTTGAAAAAAAAAAGATTATTCAAAAGATTATTCATTCTCTCTCTCCCTCTCCTCCCCTCTCTCTTCTCTCCACCTCTCTCTCCTCCTCTCTCTCTCTCCTCCTCTCGCCCCCTCATCTCTCCTCTCTCATCCCCCTTCTCTCTCTCTCACTCTCTCTTTCCTTTCTTTCTTTTCTCTTTCTCTGCTCCCTTCCAGTGCCTCTCCTAACTTTGAAGTAACGTGATATGAGCTTCTGTGCACTCTGTGACACCTTCTGTAAAAATAAAAAAACCCAAAAGCACACCTGAAAATAAAAACAAACAAACAAACAAGCAAACAGACATAGAAACGGAGCAAACAAACTAACAGGGAGCGTGATAGGAAAAAGGATTGCAAATGGTTTATAAAGGGCGCGTGATCTGGCGCTGATCAGATCTCTTCAAACTCAGGACAGCAATTTCTTGATTGACTTGTTTTTGTTCTTAGTAATCACAAAAATCTTCACTACCAGAGATCTAATGTAAAGAAAAAATGGAGAGAGAGAGAGAGACAAAGACAGAGAAAAGAGACAGAGACAGAGAAAGAGAAAGAGAGAGAGAGAGAGAGAGAGAGAAGAGAGAGAGAGACAGAGAGAGAGAGAGAGTGAGAGAGAGAGAGAGTGAGAGAGAGAGAGAAGAGAGAGAGAGAGAGGAGAGAGAGAGGAGAGAGAGAGAGAGAGAGAACAAGACAGACACAAAGACAGAACAGGACAGGATAGACAGACAGAGAGGGAGAGAGAGAGAGAGAGAGAGAGAGAGAGAGAGAGAGAAGAGAGAGAGAGAGAGAGAGAGAGAGAGAGAGAAGAGAAAAGAGAGAGAGAGAGAGAGAGAGAGAGAGAGAGAGAGAGAGAGAGGAGTGAGAGAGAGAGAGAGAAGAGATGGAGAAATCAGCCCAGTTTTTTTTTTGGTTTTCTTTGAGGCACTTTTTTGCTTGATGTTTCTTTGTATTGACTTATGGGGGGGTTTTTTGTTTCGTTTTTTAAAAAACTATTTTGTTGTCGTTGTTTGCTTGTTTTTTCTTTTGGCTTCTTTTTTTAGATGTTGGCAGGGGGGGGGGGGGGGGGGGGCTGGATGGGGAGACTATTAATTTGTCGAACAGAAAGACGGTTGCCAGTGTCATATTCCACAGTGATGTTCTGCTGGGTTGGGTGCTTGGATCTTTTCTTTGTATTTATCATGTCCCCTAAACTATGCTTTATTTTACATGTATACATTCGTTCTGATGGATTATGTGCATATGTGTGTGTGCGCGCGCGCGCGCACGTGTGTGTCTGTGCGTGTGCGTGTATGTGTGTGTTGGTGTGTGTGTCTCTCTCTCTCTCTCTTTCTCTGCTCTCTCTGTCTCTCTGTCTCTCTGTCTCTCTGTCTCTCTGTCTCTTCTCTCCTCGTCTCCTCTCTCTCTCCTCTCTCTCTCTCTCCTCCGTCTCATCTCTCTCTCCTCCTCTCTCTCTCCCTCTTTCTCCCTCTCTCTCTATCTCTCTTTCTCTCCTCTTCTCTGTCTCTCTCTCTTTCTCTCTCTCCTCTGTCTCTCTCTCTCTCTGTCTCTGTCTCTGTATCTCTGTCTGTGTATCTCTGTCTCTGTCTCTGTCTCTCTCTGTCTCTGTCTCTGTCTCTCTGTCTCTCTCTCTGTCTCTCTGTCTCTCTGTTGTCTCTCTGTCTCTGTCTCTGTCTCTGTCTCTGTCTCTGTCTCTGTCCCTCCTCTCTCTCTGTCTCTCTCTCTCTCTCTCTCTCTGGTTGTGTCCACTGGTCTGTTTTTATCTCTCTGTCTCATCATTTCCTACTTTCTTTCTGCCATTCCTGTCAAGCTGAAAATACTGATGAATTAGTTTGAACGTTATGACACACTATTTAAAAACAAGGACAAGTGAAACTGAAAACAAGCAAACTTACAAACAAGCAAGCATGCAAAGTAATTAAACAAAGAATCAAACAAACCTACATACTGCCATTAAACGTGACAACGTAGATAAACACAGTTTGTTAAGAGGTCACGCCATTCTGTGATAAAGCTGCTAACTTTAAAGCGTGGACAGAACTTTCGTGATAAAGGCACTGTTGTTGTTTGGGTGTTTTTTTTTTACAGCAATTGAACTGGATTTTTGTTGGCAAAAATCAAATGCCAGAAAGAACATTCTTGTGTGTTTGTGTGTGTTTTGTGTGTGTGTGTGTGTGTGTGTGTGTGTGTGTGTGTGTGTGTGTGTGTGTGCGCACGCGCCCGCGCGCGTGTGTGTGTACGTGTGTGCACATATGTGTGTATGTGAGTGTGTGTGTGTGCGCGCACGTTATTGTATGTGTGTGTCTGTCTGTGTTTGTGTCTGTGTGTGCATGCGTGCTTGTCTATGTGCTTACGTGCGTGCGTGCGTGCGTGGTGTGTGTGTGTGTGTGTGTGTGTGTGTGGTGTGTGTGTGTGTGTGTGTGTGTGGTGTGTGTGTGTGTGTGTGTGTTTGTGTGTATGCCTCTGCGTGCGTGCGTTTGCACCCGCGCGTGTGCATGTATTTGTGTTTCTGTGTCTGTGTAACTGCTTCTGTATATATACTGATGTCTGTTTGTCTGTCTGTCTGTATGTCGTTATGTCTGTCTGTATATTTCTGTGATTGTGTTCTTGTGTATCTGCATGTGCGCGTAGATGAGTGTGTGTAAGCGTGCTTTGCTTGTATATGTAATTATCAAGGTATGGTGTTTTACACATACATGTATACATGGACACACGCATAAACTAATTAAATCTCTCTTTTTCTTCTTTTTTTACATTTTGTTCACACAGTTTCACTTTCTATATTACGGTATTATGAGACTTGTTTTGTATCACTGTTCTCATTGTCTCCCAGCCGCTTGCCCTTTCAATCTGTTGTTGTTGGTGGTGGTGTTGGCGTTGTTGCTTTTGGCAAGTGACTCGTAGCAATGAAAATGATTACAGGCAAGATAATTACGACAATAATTATCAATATTGTCAGCATCATTTCAAGTTGTTATTTTCCAGCTGCTCATATAAACTCTGGCATCGAGGTAACACCAGGGTTTATTCTTCTGTTTTAATACACGTAGCTGATGCATAAGCACATAAAAAGACAAATATCTTGAAGAATTAGATAATGCCAAGCTCTGCACCATATGCATTATGTCCTGGAAGACATCAAAGGAAACGAGAAAGCAAGTAAACACCAAAAAAGTAAAACAACAACAACAGAAAAATACCAATTACAATAATCATCACATTAACAGCAACAGCAAATGCAACAAAACAATAGCAATAAGGAAAACAGCAGCAAGAACAACAATGATAACGACAACGAAAAAGAAGAGGCAGCAGAAGCATCAGCAGTGAAAGCAGTAGCAGCAGGAGTAGAAACTACATCAGAAACACAATCTTCGATCGTTTATACATGTCTTTTTCCTCCAGTTAGCATACACTTCTAGCCTGCACCCTGTCTATCCTGCTGCCAACCTGCTTTTCCATCCCTAATTCTATCCCCCCTTTACCCTCTCAACATATTTTTTATGGTCCTCGACCCCTGATTCACAGCAGAGCAAATGATTATTATTAAAGGCTTATAATGAAAAAAAGATATCCCAACGGTGAAATATTCAGAGATCAAAGAAACAGTTTTATACTCTTTGTTAATGTACGTGTGTCATGCAAAATTCTATTAAATCTTTTTACCTTATTACTTGCTTTTGCATGATGTGTTCCTTCTTTTTTCATACCATGTTTTATTTTGAACACATATTTGTTATACGTAGCATAGAAAACCCCACCAGTAACAAAAAATATCAATAGGTTATTTACATTATCACGTTTTCTGCAAAAGATATCTGTCTTATAAAACATAGTGGTCTTCGTTTGGTCTTGGGGTTTCAGTGAGGCCGGATTGAAATCACCCTCCATCACCCCTGCAGCTTAGGTGAACGCCTTTCCTGGAGTGTGTGACAGAGGCTACGGTTAAAAAATATGCAGAGGAAAATACCGAGCACCGTAGCGGGAAGATGCATCTTTGCTTTACAACACTCACGATTGCGGACAGCCAGTCATTCCCAGCAGCTGAAAGAATATCTCCGCCATAAACGTGAGCGCATTAAAATGTGTAAAATATATAAAAGACCTAAAAGTGGCACCTGCTGTTTTCAGTACATTCCCGCAGCTGTTTAACTGTAATATATCAATCCATCGAAGATACTTTAACTCTGAGTCTTAGTTGTGATTCGGGGTAAAAGCAGATATAAGAACTTGCTGTAGCCAAACATAACTCTTCAAACTTCTTGCCCACAGTGCTGGGTATAGATAAGAGGCCCTGTACGTTTTTGCACTCACCACGGTCATTCTGGTTCTTGTGCAGAGGATAACTTCGCACTGCGTGTGGGCGAGATACAACACATAAGGTCATACAGTAAGGTCCAAGAGGCCAGGTAACCAAAACTCGAGGATACCAGACAGGATGCAATCCTCGATGGATTACATTTTTTCTTGTGGCGTTTCACTCACCGACATATCCGTTTGTGATAGGCCTTCGAATCTGTTGAAAAATTTTCAATGGCTTCCATGTCACGCTTGCATATATTCGTGAAGCGTAGTGCTGAACGCCCTGAAGGACGCATCACAGGGCCATTTTACAAGAAATACAGAAGGCAATAAGATTTTGAAACATTACAAACAGCAATTAAAGAGCACACCATATATAAATAAGAGCCAGCACAGCAGCAAAGGTAGCAGCAGCAAAGGCAGCAGAGGTGGTATTCATAACACAGCAGTAGCATAGGGGCACCGGCAACAACAGCACAGTACATCAATTTTTTCGTCTTTTCATTTTATATGACGGGTAATTATATCGAGAACAAGCCGTGCATAAACCAGCCCATTTCATTAACGGCTTGGAAAGTGTTGATGAATTTTGATAATGTGCATGTAAGTTTTCTATTAAATACTTCCATTGCGCTTTTCACCCCTCGAAAAATAATTTTTGACAATTTTTACTGCATTCTCTGGATGAGACTAAAACCGTGGTCCTTTTCTTGCGCACACGTTAAAACCCGTTCCGCTTTTCGGAAAAAGGCCATTGTGTGCTGTTGGGAAACGGATGGAAAAGTACAAAATGTATACACATAGGGACTGTATGTAAAAAAGACCCCCCCCCCCCCCCCCCACAATTTTGCCTATGCTTCTATCCTCAACATAAATATGAATCAATCAATCAATCAAACTAACAATAAATTAATTAATAAATAAATAAATAAATAAAAAATAAATAAAAAAAAAAAATAAATAAAGAATAAATAAATGAATAAATAAATAAAATAAATAAAAAAAACACTTTAAACTCTGTATTTGCTTGTCAGTTCCCTGCTTTCCCCAAGTGTCAAAGTCTGGTTGCCAGAACCTGTACAAAAGGTGAGGCAATACATATTAAGCAGACGCGTTCTTCAGACCCGTTTTTACGAGTTGCTGAAACATTTGGTAGTAAAGCTTTGTGTAGCTCGTTGTCAAAGTGACCAAAGTGTCAAATCTAAAAAACTTTCAGTGTGATGAATATATTTGTCTGTGTCTCTATATATTTTATCATCAGTATTCTTTTTTTGTGAGTCTATCTATCATTATTCTGTCTGTCTGCTATTCTCTTCCTTTCTCTCTCTCGTTTTTTCCCCTGCTCTGTCTCTGGTGTATGTCTGTCTGTGGTCTGCGTGTCTATTTTTTCTGTGTGTCTGTCCTCTCGTTTCTCTCTCTGTCTTTGTCTCTCTCTCTGCCCTCTCAGTCTCTCTCTTTCCCCTCCCTTTCTCTCCCTTTCCTCCCTTTCTTTCTTTTTTTTTCTTTTTTTCTCTCATAACAAACAACCCGACAGACACACATACACCACACACAGATAAAAAATATAAATATTAAAAATATAATATAAAATATTAAATATATTAATAAATATATATAATAGGCGTTCCGTGAAAAAAAACCTGTAATTAGTCAAATATCCCTTCCAAGGCAAGGGCTGGATGAAAAAAGTGTGCCAAATTCTTGTCAGTAGCACTTGGGAATGAAGAAAACAATCATACATTCAATTAATCAATCAATCAATCAACAGTCAAGCATTCTCTCTGTCTCTGTCTCTGTCTGTGGGGTCTGTTTTGTCTGGTGTCTTCTGTCTGTCTGTCTGTCTGTCTTCTGTCTGTCTGTCCTCTCTATCTCTCTCTCTCCTCCCCCCTCTCTCTCACTCTCTCTCTCTCATCCTCTCTCTCTCTCTCTCCTCTCTCTCTCCCCTCTCTCACTCTCACTCTCCTCTTTCTCCCCCTCGTCTTCTCTCCCCCCATCTTTCCCCTGCATATGTATGCAGTGTGCATCAAAACGGCGTGCATGCATGGTTTGTGTGTGTTTTGTGTAGTGTCTGTTGCGTCTGTATTGTATGTTTTGTGTGTGTTTTTTGTGTGTTGTGTTTGTATGTGGTGCATGTGTTGTGTGTGGTGTGGTGTGTCTTTGTCTGTCTATGTCTGTGTGTCTTGTGACTGTGTGTGCCTGTGTGTAATGTGTGTATTTGCTCTATCTTAATCTGTCTGTGAAAAATGTGTCTGTCTGTGTCTTTGCGTCTTTGCCTCCCCTGCGTATGTCTATAATGCTTGTATATGTGCATGCGTACGTGAACACTCATTTTATTCCATTTAATCCGTTTCTTAAGATTTTTGCTGGGCTTTTTCATGTTTTCATTCCACCACCCACCACCCCCCATCACCTCCACAATCCTCTTTTCCCTCTCTCTGTCTCCCTACATTTCACAACCCTAAGACTTCACTTTGCCCCTCCCGCGCCCCCCCATCCCCCATTCCTCCCTGCCCCCCCTCCCCACCCCCATCCGCCCTCAGTTTCCCTGTTTTTAAACCCCCTCACATGAGGCAGGCAGTCATAAAAGGGTTATGATTGGAGGAAATCTTAGCAATAAAATGTAGGGACACAGAGCGGGTTTTTATTGGCCTTGTTTATGTTCATGTGCCATGCACTTTTTCTATAGCGTTTTTGTTTTCTTCCTTTTTTTTTTTTTTTCTTTAACGCATCTAGTTTTTGCTCCCTTTTTTTAAAGGTTGTTTTTTTTTCCGACAAAAGGTGAAGTTAAATTTTTTACTGATGAATATTTTTAAAACAAAAATGGAAATT
>CM060321.1:58482417-58485276 GCA_030674155.1 Stramonita haemastoma | reverse complement strand
AAAAAGACGGTTGCCAGTTTTCATTTTCCCACGTGTGTTTGCGGGGGTTGGGTGCTTGGATCTTTTTTTGTTTTTTTATCTTTTGTCCCCTAAATATGCTTATTTTACGTTTTCTTGTTTGTTGGATTTGTGCTAGGTGGGTGCGCGCCGCCCCCGGCCGGGGGGGGGGTTGGGGGTGGGGGGGGGCCTCTTTTTTTGGGGGCCCTTGTCCCCTTTTTGCTCCTGTTCGCCGCCTGCCCCTTCCTCTTCTCCTTTTTTTCCCTCTCCTCTCTCCCCCTCTTTTTCTCTCTCCTCTTTTCTCTCTCCCCCCTTTCTCTCTCTCTTGTCTCTCTCTCTCTGTCTCTGTTGTGTATCTCTGTCTGGGTATTCTGTCTCTGTCTCTCTCTGTTCTCGTCTCTGTCTCTGTTCTGTCTCTCTGTCTTCTTCTCTCTGTTCTCTGTCTCTTGTTGTCTCTTTTTTCTCTGTCTCTTTTCTCTGTCTCTGTCTCTGTCTCTGTCTTCTCTCTCTCCCCTTGGTTGTGTCCACGGTTGTTTTTATCTCTCTGTCTCATCATTTCTACTTTTTTTCTGCCTTTCCCTGTCAAGCTGAAAAAATGATGAATTGTTTAAACGTTATGACCACTATTTAAAAAAAAAGGAAAGTGAAATGAAAAACAAAAAAACTTACAAACAAGAAAGCATGCAAAAGTAATTAAACAAAGAACAAAAACCTACATATGCCATTAAAGTGAAACGTAGATAAAACAGTTGTTAAGAGGTCAGCCATTCTGTGATAAAGCTGCTAACTTTAAAGCGTGGACAGAACTTTCGTGATAAAGGCACTGTTGTTGTTGGTTGTTTTTTTTACAGCAATTGAACTGGATTTTTGTTGGCAAAAATCAAATGCCAGAAAGAACATTCTTGTGTGTTTGTGTGTGTTTGTGTGTGTGTGTGTGTGTGTGTGTGTGTGTGTGTGTGTGTGTTGTGCGCACGCGCCCGCGCGCGTGTGTGTGTACGTGTGTGCACATATGTGTGTATGTGAGTGTGTGTGTGTGCGCGCACGTTATTGTATGTGTGTGTCTGTCTGTGTTTGTGTCTGTGTGTGCATGCGTACTTGTCTATGTGCTTATCGTGCGTGCGTGCGTGCGTGGTGTTGTGTGTGTGTGTGTGTGGTGTGTGTGTTGTGTGTGTGTGTTTGTGTGGTATGCCTCTGCGTGCGTGCGTTTGCACCCGCGCGTGTGCATGCATTTGTGTTTTTGTGTCTGTGTAACTGCTTCTGTATATATACTGATGTCTGTTTGTCTGTCTGTCTGTATGTCGTTATGTCTGTCTGTATATTTCTGTGATTGTGTTCTTGTGTATCTGCATGTGCGCGTAGATG
Organism: Stramonita haemastoma; assembly: GCA_030674155.1. Classification (NCBI taxonomy): domain Eukaryota; kingdom Metazoa; phylum Mollusca; class Gastropoda; order Neogastropoda; family Muricidae; genus Stramonita; species Stramonita haemastoma. Next base: position 58,483,917 of record CM060321.1, on the reverse strand, counting down.
AGTGTGTGTAAGCGTGCTTTGCATGTATATGTAATTATCAAGGTATGGTGTTTTACACATACATGTATACATGGACACACGCATAAACTAATTAAATCTCTCTTTTTCTTCTTTTTTTACATTTTGTTCACACAGTTTCACTTTCCATATTACGGTACTATGAGACTTGTTTTGTATCACTGTTCTCATTGTCTCCCAGCCGCTTGCCCTTTCAATCTGTTGTTGGTGGTGGTGGTGTTGGTGTTGTTGCTTTTGGCCAGTGACTCGTAGCAATGAAAATGATTACAGGCAAGATAATTACGACAATAATTATCAATATTGTCAGCATCATTTCAAGTTGTTATTTTCCAGCTGCTCATATAAACTCTGGCATCGAGGTAACACCAGGGTTTATTCTTCTGTTTTAATACACGTAACTGATGCATACGCACATAAAAAGACAAATATCTTGAAGAATTAGATAATGCCAAGCTCTGCACCATATGCATTATGTCCTCGAAGACATCAAAGGAAACGAGAAAGCAAGTAAACACCAAAAAAGTAAACAACAACAACAGAAAAATACCAATTACAATAATCATCACATTAACAGCAACAGCAAATGCAACAAAACAATAGCAATAAGGAAAACAGCAGCAAGAACAACAATGATAATGACAGTGAAAAAGAAGAAGCAGCAGAAGCATCAGCAGTGAAAGCAGTAGCAGCAGGAGTAGAAACTACATCAGAAACACAATCTTCGATCGTTTATACATGTCTTTTTCCTCCAGTTAGCATACACTTCTAGCCTGCACCCTGTCTATCCTGCTGCCAACCTGCTTTTCCATCCCTAATTCTATCCCCCCTTTACCCTCTCAACATATTTTTTATGGTCCTCGACCCCTGATTCACAGCAGAGCAAATAATTATTATTAAAGGCTTATAATGAAAAAAAGATATCCCAACGGTGAAATATTCGGAGATCAAAGAAACAGTTTTATACTCTTTGTTAATGTACGTGTGTCATGCAAAATTCTATTAAATCTTTTTACCTTATTACTTGCTTTTGCATGATGTGTTCCTTCTTTTTTCATACCATGTTTTATTTTGAACACATTTTGTTATACGTAGCATAGAAAACACACCAGTAACAAAAAATATCAATAGGTTATTTACATTATCACGTTTTCTGCAAAAGATATCTGTCTTATAAAACATAGTGGTCTTCGTTTGGTCTTGGCTTTCAGTGAGGCCGGATTGAAATCACCTTCCATCACTCCTGCAGCTTAGGTGAACGCCTTTCCTGGAGTGTCTGACAGAGGCTACGGTTAAAAAATATGCAGAGGAAAATACCGAGCACCGTAGCGGGAAGATGCATCTTTGCTTCACAACACTCACGATTGCGGACAGCCAGTCATTCTCAGCAGCTGAAAGACATATCTCCTGCTCATAAACGTGAGCGCATTAAAATGTGTAAAATATATAAAAGACCTGAAAAGTGGCACCTGCTGTTTTCAGTAC
>CM060321.1:58452417-58467417 GCA_030674155.1 Stramonita haemastoma | reverse complement strand
AGACAGACAGACAGAGAGAGACAGCAGAGAGACAGAGAAGACAGACAGAGAGAGAGAAGACAGAGAGAGAGACAGAGAGAGAGAGAAGAGAGAGAGAGAGAGAGAGAGAGAGAGAGAGAGAGAGGAGAGGAGAGAGAGAGGAGAGAGAGGAGAGAGAGAGAGAGAGAGAGAGAGAGAGAGAGAGGAGAGAGAGAGAGAGAGAGAGAGAGAGAGAAGAGAGAGAGAGAGAGAGAGACAAACAGAGAGAGAGAGACAAACAGACAGACAGACAGACAGTCAGACAGACATACAGACATATTGAGCTTACAAGAAAAGTAATTTCAAGCTAGCAGGAGAACTGGCGTCTGATAGCGTTCTACGATATGCTTCCGATCAGCAGCTGCAAGGATAAAAGATCGATACAACTTGGCCTGGGTAAACATCGCTATTGAACACTCTGTTGTCCCTGTACTGGGTTTGGTGTGGGATTTTTATTTTGTTTTTGCGTATAGAGATCATGCTAACATGAGTTCATTATCGAGAAATTCCTTTTTTTTAATCCTGCTTTCTTGTTCTTCTTTTGTTTTCTTTATTCTAGCTATTCTGCTTTTACATATTCGCTTTCTTGTTCTTTTTGTTCCTTCATTTTCTTTTTCTTTGTTACCTTCTTACATGTTGATATTCAGCAGAAAGGGCTGCCTCTAATAGTTTGCCAATGGATGGCCAGGCAATAGTAGAGGTTATAGTCAGCGGTTCTCTCTTACCCATGACTATCTATCTATCTATCTATCTATCTATCTATCTATCTATCTATCTATATCTATCTATCTATCTATCTATATCTATCTATCTATCTATTATCTATCATCGATCGATCGATCGATCGATCGATCGATCGATCTATCTATCTACTATCTATCTATCTATCTATCTATCTATCTATCTATCTATCTATCTATCTATTCTATCTATCTATCTATTTTATCTTTGTCTGTCTGTCTGTCTGTCTGTCTGTCTGTCTGTCTGTCTGTCTGTCTATCTACCCTTTGGTCTGGCGACCATGGGGGGACCCCCAAAGACTTGACAATCACTTCCCTCCATTCGTCTCTCTGTTCTGCCTTTCTCGGGGTTTTATTAAGTTCCAGGCCTGTCTATTCCCCGATGACTGCGGGTGAAAAATATTCTCGCTTCCATTAAGTTGTCATTAACTTTTGATCTAATCTAGATATTCGCCTTGACTTTTCAATACCTGTCAACATTTATAGTTCACACCACAAACTCCAAATAGAGCCGTTAAACTTTGAAAATAAGCAAATACTCAATTTGAAATGTTCTTATCTTTTTTGAGTGTGGATGGTTTATATACCCATACATTTACAGAACGAAAATTCCGAGTAGTTGACTGTGGGTGCTTTGGGTAATCTCACATACACAGACTGAGAAACCTTATACATTGACGTTGGCTTTTTTTTTTTTTTAATCATCTTTCCTTTTCACTATACAGCATGCTGGTTTTACCATGGCAACAGACTGGAAACGTTGTAGCAATCTCAGACAGTGAGGTGTTGAGTCCAAAAATGCAACATCGCTTATCAGCACTACGTTACTATCAAAATTAGGAACACAATATAAACAACAACAAAAAACATGATTTAAACTTCAAACGCAACAAGACCAGACCAGCTGCATATCTGGGGGTATTTTTTTTAACGTTTTCATCTAGCCAGGCATTTCAATCAGAAAATCAACGTCATTCCTTTCATTGCCCACTCGGCCAAGGTTTGCCAAGAGTCAACAAAATCCAGACTAAGAAGAGACAAAACCCCAAAATGATACTTGCGTGTTCGAGTTGCAGAGAGAGCACTGAAAATAGTGTTTCCAATACAAGAACAGATCCAATCAAACATGTCGACCAGAAGAAGCAGTTTCAAGTATTGTGCCACGAGCAACACACACACACCGCGCGCACCACACACACACACACACACACACACATTATACATACACAGAGTCACACACACACACACACACACACCACAACACACACACACACACACACACACAGCACACACAGCTACACACAACACACACACACACACACACACACACACACACACACACACACACACACACAACACACACACACACACACACTAACACACACAAGCACACTGCTGCAGGGAAACTAGGCCTAGTCTGGCGCTGACAGGAGGATTGTTGTGTGATGAAGTTCCGAGGTCTCCTTTTGCAAACAGCTGGCAGAAACCTGACTGAGATAACAGGAATTGGCTGAAGAAAATCCCTGAAGCCTGTTCCTTCTGATCATCACTTCTTCAGTTTCTGCTCTCTTCTTTTGTTCTTTTCTTCTTGTTCTTTCTTCTGTTTTTTTCTTTTTTCTTTTTTTTTCTTTCTTTCTTTACTATTTCTTTTTTTCTTTTCTTTCTTTTTTTTTCTTTCTTTTTTTATTATTCTTCTGTCTTTCTATCTTTTTTCTCTCTTTCTTTCTTTTTTTCTTTTATTCTGTCTTCTTTTTTCCTTTTTCTATCTATCTATCTTTCTTTCTTTCTTTCTTTCTTTTGTTTTTGTCTGTTTTTTTCTCTATCTTTCATCTATTTGCCTTTCCTTTGTTTCATTTTTTTTTTATCTTGTCTTTCTAGATTGCATTTCATGTCTAGTCAACAGATGGTTGAATTGACTTGTAAAACCTGCTAAGAGATTTACAGCAACAAAAACAAAATGTTCCGTTCACGAACTGCGTCTGTGATTGTTTATGTATACCTGGTATTATAGAAACAAATTTTGATAGGAAAGTTTCCTACTAGACCAGTTATCAATAAAACAGCTGTCTAGATCTAAGTCAAAGTCAGCTTTTTCAAATTAGTCATTGCAATGTCTTTCCATGGACAGGTTTCCTAGAATCTCGCGACTCAGATTAAGCTCACACTCCAAACATCGTGACATACTCAATCAATCAAAGCAAAAGCTTGGAGATTGCTGGATGGTTTTGTTTTTCTCTTTACCAGATCCACGTTAGCAATGGTTACCCCCCAAAAAAAAATCACCATTATGTGCGAACAAATTTTGACGTACAGAACAAGACTTTATTCTACTTTCAATTCATGATACACATTACCATCAAACGGGATCGTGAAGAGGCACAGCATTGTAGAACTGTCTAAGCAATGTGACAAACAAGAAATCGTTACTTATACAGTACCTGTAAACTGGACAGAAGCTAAACTTTTAAAACACAACAACAAAGCCTAAATGTCATTTACTTTGGGGCAGATGCTGAGCAAATGAACAACACTAGTGAAGTGATCAGAAAATGCCACACCTATCAACACAACAGGAAAATCGTAGACAAATTTGCCATGCATTTGTGTCTTCACAAGAGTACCAGCGTATAGTGATGGAGAACATTTTAATAAGGTCCGTACCAAAATTGTGTCATTCATACTTCTTTAGAAAATGGGAATCAACTTCTATCAGTAATATAGGGACGGTTTTGATAAAACATTATGTACAGATTAAACCACTCATCAAACAAGCAAACTCAGCATAATCCATCTGATTTTGATCTCTAGGTTTAAGGTCAGTAAATAAAGTCTAGACCAAACAGGAACGCACACAACCCCACAGGGCTTTCTCACTCCAGGCACAGAAACCAAAAATGCTAGCGTATACAGAGAATACGAGTGGAACAAATACCGGGAACAAAAGAAATAATTCTCCTTACTTTGCCACAGGCAAAACGCGACACACAAGTGGACATAATAGTAAAAATAGCTAACACACACATACACAGACACACGTAGACACGAACTCACGCGTACGTGCGCGCGCGGCCACACACACACACACACACACCACCACACATACACACACACGCACGCACGCACCACACACACACACACACACACACACGCACGCACGCACGCACACACACACACACACACACACACACACACACACACACACACACACACACACACATACATACATATTGCCTGCAGGCAAAGTGGTCTGGAACTGACAGGAGGATTGTCGTCTGATGAAGTTCCTTGGTGTGCTTCTGCAAACGACTGGAAGAAAGAGAGATAGAGATAACACAAGCGATTAAAAGAAAGAGAAAAAAAATTGCCTTGGTTTTTTTTTTGTTCAGGATACATAGAAAACAGCCAGTTTGATTATTCTGCAAAACGAATGTTCTTTTCTTCTTTTTCTTCTCTTCTTCTGCTTCTTTTTTGCTTTCTCTTTTTGCATTCTTTTTCTAAATACTCTTTTTTCCTCGCATTCTGTCTCGTGTTTGCATTCTTGTTTGCATACTTCTTTCTATTTTTATGAATTGCATTTTCTTGTTTGTATTCTTGTTTTTCGTTTTTTTTTTTTTTATTTCTTTTTTTTTCTTTTCCTCTTCTTTTCGTCTTCTTCGTTTTCTTTCTTATTCTTATTCTTTTTCTGAATATTTTTTCTTCTTCTTCAGACATCGCCTTCTTCATATCTTTCTTCTTATCCTTCTAGTTTTATTATTTTTTCCTTCTTTTTTTGTACATAATTGAAAATGTCTATGCAAAGTAACGGTAACACTATGTAAATGTCAGCCTAAAACAACTTTAAGCAGTCACAACACCTTACAGGCAAGTGAGTAGCAATTGAAGCAAGAAAACACAGAAAGAAAGAAAACACTGGTGTGCACCTGCATGCATACACACTTACCTGCACACACACGCACACACACATACTCACACACACACACACACTCACACACACACACACACACACACACACACACACAACACACACACACACACACACACACACACACACACACACACACACACACACAATTGCACACACACCTAAGCCCCAAAACCCATAGGACCCATGTGTGCACACAAGCATGCACACTTAGTCATGTACACATACAGATGGTGCACATATGCAGAAACCAAGTAAACTATATCTTCTTCTTGAAATGGTTGGAAAACAAATCTTACAGTCAATCAACCAATCAATCACTCAATCAATTAATCAATCAATCGATCGACCAGGCAATGGACAAAACATGCAATACAATAAAAAGATGAAAAAGTATATAAAAATGACCCAGTGCTCTCAAAGAAAAAAAAAAAGAAAAACTTTAACAAAACCAAAAATAAAGCAAAGTAATATAATGTGAGTAGCCCGAAGCTCTCTTCCTCTCTGTGCATCTTTTCCTACTTATTTTCTCCTTTTGTGTTTCCTTTCCTTCACGTCTTTTTAACATTTTATTCTTCTTATTCTTTGCCTTTCCACTGTGCTTTTTCTGCTGCTTTCCATTTAATTCGGTTAAGAGAAAAAAGGGATTTACGATGAAGCAGCGAGACCCCAGTGGTTCAATTTAGCAAACTAACCAGCCATCGACCCGCCAGAGGGTACGTTTGATTGCCTGTGCTCATCTGCAGTGGGAGGGCAGGATCATGCAGAGGGTTTCCATGTCTGTTTCCCTGTCTGTGCTTTTCTTCTCTTTATTTCAGGCTGGGTAGGTTTTCTTCAGGTATTTTGTCTGTGTGTTTGTCAGTCTGTCTGTCAAGTCTGCTTGGTTGACTGTGCCTGTTTCTCTGTCTCATTTTACACCCACTAACTCCCTCACTCCCCCACCTCCAAACACACATACATTTTCTTTAACTTGTATTGTATTGCTTTTGGTTAATTTGGATTGTTTTAGTTTGCTTTGATTTGCCTTATTTTGGTGTAGTTGTGTTGGTTCGTTTCAGTTTCTTTTGATGGGGAATACTTTCTATGCTGGTTTCCAAGCTTTAATTGTTTATGTATCTCTTTTGTGTGCTTACATATATAATTCTCGTCTTTGTGTTTATCCTAAAGTATATATGGTAAGTCTCCTTATTACTAGATATTGTTAATCAACTTTCAGGCTTCGTACAATTTTTTGGTCTCCATGCACAGTTATCAAATCATTTTTACTTGATTGAACACTGGATCTTGTTAAGAAAGCTGCACCTGCAATAAGAAAGCAATATGGTTGCTGTCAAATGTCAACAAATAAATTAATTACAACAAATTAAAGCTTAATTTAGAGGAGAATTAATTCTGCTAGTTGGCTGTCACAGCAAAAAGACCCCTGTCCTATTCAGTCTTAGCTAATTACTGATGTTGAAATTGAATTGTCTTCCTCTCTCAAAATAGAACTGCGCCATCTTGGGTTCTAATCTGATTGTTGAACAACAGGGCTTGCTGTTTTTAATAGTAAATATCAATGTAATACTCCCAGCAAAACTTGTGTATATTCAACAGGCAGTATACAATGCTTCTTAAAGTATCTATTGATTCTGTTGTATTCTCTCTGCTTTTAGAATATAGTTTATGTGTATTTAATTTAGTCCAAGCATGAATCAACAACCTACGCCATCAGAAAAAAGTCATAACATTATGCTCTGTGGCAGATGCATAAAACATACATTTGAGGGTTTGGGTTTTTTTGTGGAAAGGGATAACACACTAGGCAATGAAATAACATAAGTTTTTAGAGCTACTATATACTTCAGTCAGAAAGCTCCAACACATAAATGGTGAACCAGAGATGAGTCGCTCAAAATGTCTTGAATGCTTTGGGTTTTGTTTTGCGTTTGTTTTTTCCTTACCCCAATCATCAAGTGACCATAAAACACAGAAGTGATGAGATAGTACTATGAACTATTTAATTAGGGGTATTATGTGAGTGTTATTGTTGTAAGTGTTGTAGTTGTTATTGTGTTGTTGTTTTGTTTTTATGTTGTGTTGGTATTATTTTTTGTTGCTGCTGTTGTTTTGGTAGTAGTAGTGTTGGTGGTTAATGCGATGTTTTTTTGTGCCGTTTTCTTTATTTTCTTTGCAAATCTCTTTAATTTTTTATACCTTTTTATTCTTATTTAATTCATTTGTTCTTTCTGTTTGTCTTTCCATTTTTTTCTCTTTTTTTACCGATAATTTTTTCTTTCCTTTTAGTTCGCATCTTTGTCCAAATTACTCCTATCTCTTTCTTAGTTTCTTCTTTCTTTCTTTCTTCTTTCTTTCTTTCTTCTTCTCTTCTTCTTCTTCTTCTTCTTCTTCTTCTTCTTCTTCTTCTTCTCTTCTTCTTCTTCTTCTTCTTCTTCTTCTTCTCCCTGTCAGTCACCCTATGTCTCTTTTCCTTTCTTTTCTCTGTCCCCGTCTATATCTCTCTCTGTCTCTTTGCCTTCGTCTCTGTCTCTGTCTGTCTATATGTCTATCTGTATGTCTGTCTCCCTCTCTCCCTCCCTCCCCCTCTCCTCTCTGTCTTTCTTTCTTTCTTTCTTTCTTTCTTTCTTCTACACTCACACACAACCATCTTTCTTCTCTTTCTTAATGTATGTCTGGCTTACCTTTTATTGTTAGTCCCTCATCCTCTCATTGTTCAGTTTTTAAAGCTTTTCTTAGACTTTTGTCCATAAAAAGAGACCTTACAAACATCCTCAGCATCTTCAAGAACTCTGTAGAGAGTCATTCTGAGAACAGTGCCAGACTAATGTACACTTGCGGATTTGACTTGCATTACCCTTAGAAATATAATACTACAGTCGTAACTCAAAAGTTTGTCCTTCTTTCTGAAATTGAGGACACAGATAAGATAATTTCGGATTGGTTTTTGGTTTTAGTATTGCTGTATAAACTATTCATTTGGCATTGGTTTACTTTTCAATGTGAAATATGCGCACTGTTGTTTTTGTTTGATTGTTTCTGGTGGTTTTTTTTTCAGTCGGAAGGTCAAAAGAAAACAATACAGGCATAAAAGTCAATGTTTTAAGTTACGGGGTTTGTCCACGCTGAAAGGTACTTTCTTACGCAGTGCTTTAGACAGAATTCACACAGTATGTATTACTTAACTGTAAGCAGTTTAAAGTTCCAAGTATGTTGCTAATGCAAAGGTGTGTTAAAGTTCTGTCACTGTTCAGCTAGGGGCAGTATAATTTTTATAACAGTGATATTTACAATCTTTATTGCTTATATCTACTTATGGACTATATGATACTTGAGATACATAGATTAAAGACCAAACGGAGAGATAACAACATTTCAGGTTTACGATTTTTGTTTTAAGATTGTAACAATTTTATGCATACTAGGTAAACAAGTTAACATGTGTTTGCAATGAATAAACTGTGCATGGGCTCAGCTCAAAGTTTCAGATATACTACACCCCCAATAAATTGACACAGAAGCATTGTCTTGTAAGTGTCGAATTTAACAGTAGAACAAACAAGGTTTGGAGTTTAGTTGGGGTTGTTTGGTTTTTTTTTTACTGACCTTTGCGTAGGCATTGTATAAAGAATAGAAACAAAATAAGAAGTAAACAAAGAACATGGAAAAGTGACAGAAACAAAACCAAATAGGAGGCAATAGAACAAGGACAAAGATGGGAGAGGAGGAGAGCAGTAAGGACATAGGAAATGTGATTACTTTTTGTTGTTAAGACGATAATGTTCTGAAGTACAGATACACAAACAAAAAAACAAATAAACGTTTTACACAAGTGATACAACAGTCATTTTTTCTATCTACATCTTTTACATTACTGTAAAAAAATTAATTATCGCGTGCGTGCGTGCGTGAGTGCGCGCGTATATGTGTGTGCGCGCGCGTGTGTGTATGCGTGCATGCGTGCGTGTGTGCGTGCGTGCGTGCGTGCGTGCGTGCGTGCGGTGTGTGTGTGTGAGTGTGTGTGTGTGTTCATTTATCAATGCTTGTTTTACATTGTTTGTACCTATTATTCCCAGGACGATATGCGTGCATTATTATGAGATTTTAAAACATCAAGCTTAATCCCAACATTAAACGTATTTTATACAAAACGCCATATGTTTAAGATATCTCTTTTTGATCATGTGGTTTTACAACTGTTACATACTTAGCGCCTTCCTGTACTCTTATTTTTAAATACATGCATGCATAGTCTCTGTCTTGTTGTCGTTGTCTTTGTCTCTGTCTCTCTGTCTGTCTGCCTGTCTGTCTGTTTCGTGTTTCCCTCCATGTCTGCCTGTGTGTCTCTGTCCCTTTCTTTCCCTCTCTTTTTTTTCTGTCTGTATATTTGTCTGTGTCTGTGTGTCTCTGTTCTCTTTCTTTGTCTCTCTTTTGTCTGTTTGTCTGTCTGTCTGTGTTTATTTGTCTCTGATCTCTTCTGTCTCTCTCTTTTGTCTGTCTGTCTATATGTGTGTGTGTGTGTGTGTGTGTGTGTGTGTGTGTGTGTGTGTGTGTGTGTGTGTGTGTGTGTGTGTGTGTGTGTCTGTACCTTTCTTCTCTCTCTTTTATCTGTCTGTCTATCTGTCTGTGTCTTTAACAATTTATTTCTCTTTTGTTTGCTTGTATGTCTACCTGACTGTCTATGTGTCTCTGTCACTTTCTTTCTATTTAGTTTGTCTGTCTGTCTAAATGTCTGTGTCTGATTGTCTGTTTCTCTCACTCTCTCTTTACTTTTCACTCTCTCCCAGTCCCTCTTACTGCCCTCCCCCCTCTCTCTCTCTCTCTAGTATCAATATATTTGTCTATCTGTCTCTATGTCCATCTTCCAGTCTAAAAATGCTTTCACTCTTTTACTTTTACTTTTTTTTTTTGCTTTTGTTTGCTTTTCTTGTTCATATTGTTTTTGTGTTTTAGTTTTGTGTCTTTTATCTAGGCTTTGTAAGGTAATTTGGAAGGACTTTTCTTTTGCTATTCTTACCCAGCTCTCGCTGTCTCAGTAAATCTTAGGCCTTTGGAAGAAGAAGAGATATGGGAGTGTTTATTTTCTGCTGTGTCTTCGTTTGTCTCTAACGTATCGTAGAAACCAGGAGATGGACGCTCTTATTTTGTTGTTTTTTCGCCTTAGTTCCTCTTCACTATCCTTAAGTATTGTTGTTGGGTTTTTACTTTTTTTTCTTGTGCTTTTGTGCTTGTTTTACGTTTTGTGATTTTTTTCTTATTCTCGGTGTATTTTTCTTATGCCCTCTCATTTCCTTCTTTTCCTTCTTCTTGTTTTTCTTCTAGTTCTTCTCGTTATTTTCTATGCCCATCCTCCTCCACTTCCTTCTTCTTTTTTCTTGTTTTCCTTGTTTTTTCCTATTGTTTCTTGTTTGCTTTCTTCTTTTTCTTTTTTCTCCTTTTCTTGTTCTTTTCTTTTTCTCTTCTTCTTCTTTTCTTCTTCTTCTTCTTCTTCTTCTTCTTCTTCTTCTTCTTCTTCTCTCTTCTTCTTCTTCTTCTTCTTCTTCTTCTTCTTCTTCTTCTTCTTCTCTTTTCCTCGTCTTCTTGTAATCTTCTTCAGCATCCTTTTTTCTTCTTTGCGTATGCATATCCAGTTCTTACACACACACACACACACACAACACACACACACACACATACACACACACACACACACACACACACACACATACACACACACAAACACACACCACACACGCACGCACGCACGCACGCACGCACGCACGCACACACACACACACACACGTACACGTACACGTACACGTGCGTGCGCGCTCGCGAACTTTCCTACGCATTTTGTCAACTTTTTCCCCTTGCCTTTTGATGTAATCTTACCTCTGTTTCATTTGCATTGTTTTAAGTACTTCACTCTTTTTGCTTTCTTTCTTTACTTTTCCATGTGTTCTTTTTTCTAGATGATGACATTTATTGACCTTCCACAGGTGGATGTTAATCTGTTATACTGCCCAAAGGATAACAACACCCCAACCAATCAAATATAGTTTTACCTCGTTCACAAACTGATACTGATTAATAGTGTTTATCTGTACATTCTGACATCCTGAGTTAATCTGAACTGAGGTTACCATAGCAACAGGGGTTATTTTAAATTCTGCATCTTCTCTCCAGCCAGACTAGTTGAATATGATCTCAATTCATTTCAACCGTTTCAATCACCGCTGTCGTTGATAAGAGCTCTATGCAATGACATCAACGCTCGCCACCTCTCTATATTTCCACTCAGTTCTATGATCTGTAGTTTTCCAAGACCACTGATGTCAGTGATGTTGGCAATGCAGGATGTTGGTGCTCTGACACTTTTTTCCTTTTGTTCTCAGTTTTAACTTTCAAAACTGTCATCATCAGATTTCTTTGTAAATTTCTGTTTGCATGACGAACATCAATCAGTCTGCACTTACCAATTCTAGTCAACATCTGGCTTTGCACTAACAGCTCATTAAGATTGATTTAATTCTTATATTGTCTGACCATATGACTTGAAAGAGTCGCTTGTGGAACCGTATTTCAAATGCATTTATGTTGTCTTTTTCCAATGGGCGCTGTTACCAGACTTCTGACCTACACAGCAAAGCATGTCAGATCAGCGTTTTGGCGAATCTAGTTTTGAAATATTTAAGTACGCCTCTGTCTTTGCAAATGTTGATGAACTGAATGGTTTTCTGCTTAGCAAAGCCGATTCTAGTCTTACTGTTTTATCAACATAAGCCACACCACACACAGGAAGCAGATCTTGTACGAGTAGAATTATATGAAATATAACGGTTAATTTTGGATGTATTAAATTGTCCTTTTATATTTCATGTATGATGCATTCTTAAGATCGAATAGTTTATAAAAAAAATACATATTGATACACGACTGTTTGGCCTGTTTAGAAAGACTTACCAGTACCCACTTTAGACTATACTATATTTCAGTGTTTAAGTTTAGCAACAGAGCCCACAACTGAGTCACCTAATGAAAGAAGCGCAGCACTTCTTTATATACAATATAACTAGCGTGTGGAGGAGAACAAATTAGATCACAATTGGATAAACTACAGCTCAGATTTACCATGCACCTTTATCTTTACCTGTGTACCAGGGTATGCAGTTAGAAGACTATATGCTAAACAGTCATCATTTCAGATGTAATAGGGTGCATACAGCAACTTCCCATATGATTGGACATTCCTTTGAAGCATTGAATCTAAAATCTTCAATACTGTCGAGACAAAACATTATCTAGAACCAATCGATACCTTTGGAATGGTCCATCCATTCCCCTAGCAAACTGCATGCATCTCATCTGATGTTGATCCCTGTGTTTAACATGAGTAAACAAAGTCTAGACCATGAAGAGGCACATAAAATAGTACACTGTTTTCCTACTTCAGGCTCAGAAACCCGAAATGCTCAGGTCTACACAGAAACAGACTGGAGCAAATACTGGGAACAAAAGAAGTAATTGCACTTACTGTGCCAAAGGCAAAACTTTGGGCACACAAGTATGCATAAGAAGGAACACACAAACACACACACATAACATAAACACCACACAACAACACACACCAGCACCACAACACCACCACCACCACACACACACACACACACACAACACACAACACACACACACACAACAACACACACACACACACACAAAAAACACCACCGCACACACACACACACACCACACACACACACCACAGCAGACACACACATCCACTCCACACCACACCCATCCACCACACACACACACACACACACACACACACACACACACACACACACACAACACACACAACACAAGGGAGGCATGTAGGGCTAGATTGCCTCCAGGAAAGCTAGTCTGGAATGACAGGAGGATTGTGGTCTAATGGAGTTCCTTGGTATGCTTCTGCAAACACCTGGAAGAAAGAGATGGAGATAACATGTCTAGTTTAAAGAAAGAAAAAAAACGTATCTTGTACATTTTTGTCCTTATGTATAGAGAAAAGGACCGTTTGATTTTTTTTAGCAAAGAAACTTCTTCTTCTTCTTGTTCTTCTTCTTCTTTTCTTCTGCTTTTTCTTCTTCTTTTCTTCTTCTTCTTCTTCTTCTTCTTCTTCTTCTTCTTCTTCTTCTTCTTCTTCTTCTTCTTTTTCCCTTCGTCTTCTTCTTCATCCTCCCCTTCTTCCTCCTCTTCTCTTTACATTCTTCTCCATATTTATGTTTCTTTCCAATTATTCTTTTTCTCATCCCACTCCCTCTCATCTGCGTCATTCTTCTTCTCTTCCACCTTCATTTTCTTCATTTCCTTCTTCTTCTTCTTCTTCTTCTTCTTCTTCTTCTTCTTCTTCTTCTTCTTCTTCTCCCCCTCTTTCTTCTCTTCTTCTTCTTCTCTTTCTTTGCCTTCTTCTTCTAAGCACATCTTTATGACCCTTTGCAGTTCCTTCTTTCCTTACATAATTAAAAGTATGTATGCAAACTAAAGGCCAACAGTTTGCAAATGTCAGGGTACAACAACCCTAAGCATCAACATTACCCTGCAGACCACTGGCTAGCAAAAATAAAAGGAATACAAAGAGGAAACATTGAGGCAGGTATACTTATGCCAATTCACACACATATACACCCCCTCCTCCTACACACACATACACATACACACACACGCTTGCACGTGGGCACAAACACACACAACCGCCTCTTCTTCTCTTGGAAAAGGTGAAAAATACAAAATCAGCATATATACCATCAATCAATCAATCAAATGATTGATTAGCCAACCAACCAATCAATCAACCAATCAATCGATCAAAAAAGCAGGCAGCCCAAATAACAAACAAAGTTGTACAAAGACAATCACACGACCTCAAAGGAAAACAAAGAAAAGGTCAACCAAACCAAAGTAAAACAAGCCAATATCATGTGAGTAGCCCAAAGCTCCCTTCCTTTTTTGTCCTCTTTCCTTCTTTTCTCATCTCGCCTTTTCTTTTCTTCGTGTTTTTCCCTTTTTTTATTTACTTCTTCTTATTCTTTGTTGCTCAACTGTGCTTTTCCTGCACTATCCATTTAATTCGGTTAAGAGAAAAAGGGATTTACGATGAAGCAGCGAGACCCCAGTGGTTCAATTTAGCAAACTAACCAGCCATCGACCCGCCAGAGGGTACGTTTGATTGCCTGTGCTCATCTGCAGTGGGAGGGCAGGCTTATGCAGTGGGTCTGTGTGTGTGTGTGTGTGTGTGGTGTGTGTGTGTGTGGTGTGTGTGTGTGTGTGTGTGTGTGTGTGTGGTGTTTGCGTGTGTGTGTATGTGTGTGTGTATGTGTGTGTGTGTGTGTGTGTGTGTGTGTGTGTGTGTGTTGTGTGTCCGTGAGCCTTGATGCATTTTTCTTTGTCTATCTCAGTATCTCTCTATCTGTCTTTGTCTGTCACTTTTTGTGTCTGTTTGTATTTCTGTCTGCCTCTTCTGTCTCTCACTTTCACATTTGAAGTAACTTATCGTGCTTGACTGCCATCAAAACACTTTACTCAGCAGTCGTTGTAAATAATGTTATTTATGATATAAATTGAAGTAAGTATTTACTTCGCGAGATTATCTAAATTTTAAATGCCCTCTAGTGAAAAAAAAACTGTGATTATTTCATAGTATCACTTCCTCCTCCACTCTTGCAGTTCGAAAATCAAAATACCTTGCTGTGTGTGTGTGTGTGTGGCATAGTGCTTTATAACACTTATATACCCAGGTTGTGCCTTTAACCATGCAACAAAAACGATTTTCCACTATTCTTGCATTATTGAGGAAAAAGTAGTGAGGAAAGACAAGTGCAGGTACCAACCTCTCAATCATTTGAAAATGACTTGCATTGTGATAAGCCCAAAAGGCAAATGCATAGAAAAATAGCTAAAATGTTGGAAATAACTGAAAAAGTGAAGACAGCTTTTGTGTATTATTACATTGAAAGGCAATAGTATCAGATTGGTCTAGATATCATTGGACAAAGAAAACGGAGTCAGTGTTGACTATATAAGAATATTTGTGTATAACATTGGAATGTAAAAGACAAAAAGCAATTCTACAAACTTTTTGTCACTTCAAAAAGACATGATGCTTTTCTAAAAGCAGAAGTAACCTTATTGAATAAAATGTGCTCATTTAACCTTCAGCTGTCATTGATGTTAATTTCTTGCGTTGTTTTAAATGCTATTATTGCTGTGGTAATGGTGCTGATGGTGGCGTTGGCAATTATGTTGTTTATTTGATTTTTTCTTCATTTTTTGCCAAATTCTTTTAATCTGTCTGCATATAAA
>CM060321.1:58429917-58447417 GCA_030674155.1 Stramonita haemastoma | reverse complement strand
GAACATAGATATATTAATTAAATGTAAAACGAAACAATAATTTATGTTGCTACCAGATATTATCGAATTATCCTTCTCTAATTACTGGACTTTTTACTGAAAGTTCTCTAATCTCTTATCTGAGAGCGTGTTTTTTTTTTCTTACTATAATTTTTTCACTACTTTTTTCTTATGTGAAAATATTGCTTTAGTTTCCTCTAACTATCAGTTCTTAAGCAATTAAAATCTGCAAGTCTGTAATCATAAGATTAAAAAGAAACCTAATCATATGTAGAAAGGATGTGTGAGACACATTTATTTTAGCTTGCAGAAATTGTTTTTTCTGTTCATGATTCTGAACGTATTGAATATCAAAATATCAAAAGTAATCGTTCTTGGAAGGATTTTTAAAGAGGAGATACGGCGTGATGATTAGTGTTAATTAGTGCTAAAAACGCTATTTCTCAAAGTTCAATGAGAGTTGAAACTTAATTTTTTGATGCCATATTGTTTAACTCTTTTCATCTATTCTGAAAGAGAGGAGAGAGAGAGAGAGAGAGAGAGAGAGAGGAGAGAGAGAGAGAGAGAGAGAGAGAGAGAGACAGACAGACAGACAGACAGACAGACAGACAGACAGACAGACAGACAGACAGACAGACAGACAGACAGAGACAGAGAGAGGGTGAGAGGCAGAGACAGACAGACAGACAGAGACAGAGACAGAGACAGAGAGAGACACACACACACAGAGAAACAGACATATAGACGGTCAGACAGACAGACAGATGGAGAGACAGAGACAGTATTAGAGAAACAAAGAGAGAGATAGAGAGAGTCAGAGACAGAGAGAGAGAGAGACAGAGAGAGATACACAGAGAGAGAGACACAGAAAGAGAGACATACAGACAGACATACAGACAAACAGACAAACAAACAGTCACACAGAGAGAAAGACTGGCAGACATACAAACAAACATACAGAGATACAAACTGACAGACAGACGTAGACAGAAAGATAAACAAACGAACAAAAAAAATCCTGAATAGAGTAAAATAAAATTTTAAAAAAAGATAAGCAGACAAAACTGAAGCCTGCAGGAAGTCTAGTCTGGCACTGGTGAACCATTCTGGTGTATCTAGGGTTCCATAGTCTGCTGCAGACAGTCAGGAAATAGCTGGAAGCATCAGAAGCACCGGTGACATGACTCCAGTGTTGGTGTAAAGTGTTCACACCTCTTTCCCTGTCTGAGTCCGTGTGTGTAGAAAGCATGACTGTATGTACCTAGACTACGGTGTTATCAAGTGTGGTGTTCTTGATCAATGAATCAGTTTTTATTTCTTTCCGCTTTTTAAATTTTTTTTCTCTCCTAATGTGCTTCCTCTGTGTGTGTGTTGTGTGTGTGTGTGTGTGTGTGTGTGTGTGTGTGTGTGTGTGTGTGTGTGTGTGTGTGTGTGTGTGTGTGTGTGTGTGTGTGTGGTGTGGTGTGTGTGTGTGTGTGTGTGTGTGTGTGTGTGTGTGTGTGTGTGGTGTGTGGTGTGTGTGTGTTGTGTGTGTGTGTTGTGTGTGTGTGTGTGTGTGTGTGTGGTGTGTGTGTGTGTTGTGTGTGTGTGTGTGTGTGTGTGTGTGTGTGTGTGTGTGTGTGTGTGTGTGTGTGTGTATTTGTGTGCGTGCGTGCCGGCTTGTGTGTATGTGAGAGTTTGTGGTGCGTTTATTTATTTTTTATTTATTTATTTATTCTTTTATATCGGGGATAATGGAACATCCACTCATGTGCTTTTTTAACATCAAGTTCCCGTGTGTATGCATTTTTGTTAAGCTTGCCATCTGTTTCCCGCCGGACCACGATGGCCTACTCTTACGAAAAGCGCAACAGGATTAAAATGTGCGCAAGATGTGTGTGTGAGCGTGTACGCGCGCGGCGTGTGTGTGTGTGCGTGTGAGTCCGTGTGTGCGTGCGTGCTGTGTGTGTGTGTGTGTGTGTGTGTGTGTGTGTGTGTGCGCACGCGCTTGCCTATGTCGTGCGTGCGTGAGTGTGCGCACGGATGCATGCGTGCATGTGTGTATTTGTGTGTGTGTTTGCGTTTTACATTGATTCAAATTTCATACTCACTACAGCTAAAGAATTCAATTGAAGACAGAATGACTTTAGAATCAGCTCTTTTCTGATATGTTTTTTTTATATAGAACTAACAAATGCGTGTGCTGAGATCAAAGGCAAAACAAATGAAAGTACAATAATATTTTTTTGCAAAGTAGATTTAGCACTGTTGTGGCCAAAATGCAGGTTACCTACTTCTTTTTTATGCTTGCTCTTTACAGAATACTCTGGGAAGGGGAAGTACAAATCCTCCTTGACAAGCTCTGTGATTTTTTGTTAGCAAGTGTAGCTTTTTTGTGTGTTTTGTTTATTTTCTTTGTGGACTACTTGTTTGGTTTATGGATTGGTTTCAACTTCTTTCTGTCTGTTTTTTTTTGTTTGTTGTTCGTCCTTTATTCCCTTAGTTATTGTTCTTTTTCTCTTCCTCTTAATTATCCTCATTGCTGTGGTAGATCCCTATTTTAATTTTTATTCCATATAAAATCGATTTGTGTACCGTTTTAAGGTGCATACATCTGGCTACTTGTATGTGTCTGTTCGATATGTGCGCGCGAGCACATGTCGAACAGCACATATTTGTGACAGATTTGTGTGTGTGTGTGTGGTGTGTGTGTGTGTGTGCGTGTGCGCGTGTGTGTGTGTGTGTATCTATCTTTCTGTCTGTCTGTCTTTCTATCTGTCTGTCTGTTTTTTCTATTAGTCTGCCTCACCTCTTCAGCGTTGGTACTGCTCCCTTTCACCCTCCATTTTCAAGTCATTTACCTAGACTTTTATCCACAGAAATGGACGTCAGAAGCCATTCTACACATCTTGAAGAACTCTGTAGAGAGTCGTTCTGAGAACAGTGCCAGACAGATGTACACTGACGGATTTGACTTGCATTAACCTCTGACATAGATCAGTCAAGCCTCAGATTTTTGTCCTCTTTTCTAAAATGGGCTACAAAATTGTAGGTTTTAAAAAAAAATTCTTTGTCGTTCTAGAATGCCTATAGCTCTGCAAGCGTTGCCTTTGACTGCTTGTAGAAACTCGCTAGAAGTTTACACAGTTTTGTGTATGATTTATTTTTACTTGAAAGTTTGAAGCTAAAAAATGAAGATACCAGCTTGAAAGTCTCAGAATTTGGACACGCAGAATTGTGTCAAGACACTTTTTTATTCTGCTAATAGTAGCACACATTTTACAAATAGCTAGATTATATTAACGACCAGCATACTGCGTTAAGAGCTAGAGTACATGCTATTATAGATACAGGCTTTTTGGCAGAATTAAAAGCTGATAATTTATTGGATAGGTACTCAAATCATTTCAAGCCATGATAGGTTTCTTTACACGATGTGGAGTTGAAGTAGACGCTAGGCAGTCAATGGTATTTTTGCTCATTTTACCTTGTTCGTTCCACACTGCTACACTCTGGGGA
Source organism: Stramonita haemastoma (assembly GCA_030674155.1). NCBI lineage: Eukaryota > Metazoa > Mollusca > Gastropoda > Neogastropoda > Muricidae > Stramonita > Stramonita haemastoma. The sequence continues at coordinate 58,443,919 of CM060321.1, read as the reverse complement.
TCACGGAGAAAGTGCACTCTGATCCACCCTAGGAATCCCTGTGTGTTTGAAATGGCACACTGAAAGAGAACATTGCCTAATTTACTGTTTTCAAGTACCTCCCATAAAGGCATCCATACTTCGACCTCAGGAGACTTTTTCTCCTATACATAAGAGAGTCCAGGTTAACTTTTGTCAACATCATGGAACTGTGTTTCGAAGCCATGTCTCGTGGTTCAGGCAAGCTAAAGCATCAGTTGTTGTCTGGCAGATGTCAGCCAGCAATAGCACACCAGTTATGCAGGATTTGTCAAGGCTTGTGCTGTATAGGTAAACGGTCTTTAAAAAAATATAGGGGGGAATAAACACGGATATTGGACAGACAGAATGAGAAAAAGTAGAGGCAAGAGCTAACTGGGAAGAAGGGGAAGGAAGCACGTGAAGAAGTCCATAACGCTTTAATGTGATGACTTTAGGGCTGTGATAGTATGGGGCTATAAAATGAAACTGAAATAAACGTTCCTTTTGGTCAATCACCGTCGCCATTTTTTTTTTCAACCAATGGCTGTTCTGATGTGAAAATCAGTATGATCTCCAAAGGTCAGTGGTGGTGTGTGTGTGTTGTGTGTGTGTGTGTGTGTGTGTGTAATGTGGTGTGTGGTGTGTGTGTGTGTGTGTGTGTGTGTGTGTGTGTGTGTGTGTGTGTGTGTGTGTGTGTGTGTGTGTGTGTGTGTGTGTGTTGTTGTTGTTGTTGTTGTTGTTGTTGTTGTTACTTCGATTTTAAGTCTGTTCACTAAACGTGATATTAGAAGATGGGAAGGGGAGGGAAGGGGGCAACTCTGTTGCTGGATGTGTGCAGTAAAATGGGTGTCTATTTCTTAATAATGTATACATAAACACAGAATAGGGCTAAACAATAACAACAAGTAAATACATAACCATTGCTAGTGTGACCTATAACTATAACAAATGTCTTAAAGGACTACTCATTAAAGATTTTGTCACACAAAACGCCACATTTCTGTGGATGAATCTCTCTTTCTCTCTCTCTCTCTCTCTCTCTCTCTCTCTCTCTCTCTCTCTCTCTCTCTCTCTCTCTCTCTCTCTCTCTCTCTCTCTCTCTCTCTCTCTCTCTCTCTCTCTCTCTCTCTCTCTCTCTCTCTCATTCAGACGACCTGTCTCATTTAAAAAAAAGTTATCTTTCTTTTTCGGATTTTTTTGTGCCTTTTTTGGAGTTTCCTTTTAGAGTTTCTTTATCATCTGTATACTTTCTAAACTAATTTGAAAATATTTTTCTTTTCCCATTCTTATCCAGATCCTGTCGTTTGAGTGAATCCCTTTGGAAAGAAGAGAAGATATAGGAGTCTTTATTTTCTGCTGTGTCTTCATGTCTCCCTAACGTATCCTAGAAAGCCGAGGAGATGGATGCCTCTTATTTTGTTTTCTTTTCCTCTGAGTTTCTCGTCACTTTTCTTAACTGTCTCCTTTACTGTCTCTTTCTCTTTCTTTTCTTGTTTTATTTCCTCTTTTCTTTTCTTGTTTTTAGGTTCTGTCCCTTTTTCCTGTATTTTTTTTTTTATTTATTTATCTTTTCTTTCATTTCTTTTTTTTTTTTTTTTTTTTCTTTCTTTCTTTCTTTTTCTTTTTTGTCCCTTTCTTTCTTTCTATTTTTGTCTGTCTTTTGTCCTTTTCTATCTTTCTTTTTCTTTGTTTCTTTTTTGTTTTTTCCTCTTTTTTTCTTTTCCTTTCTTTCTTTCTTTCCTTCTTTCTTGCTTCTTTTTTTCTTTCCTTCTTATTTTCCTTATGTGGTTTTTTATATCTTTATTTCGTTATTTGTTTTTGTTTTTGTCTGTCTTTCTTTTTTTTTCCTATTTCTTTTGTTATTTAGTTTCTTTCTCTTGCCTTTTTATTATCATTGCCATCATTTCCTTCTTTCAGACATTCCGTCTTTTATTCATCCTTTTACTGAGTCTTTCTTCTTCTTAGCAATTCTCTTTAGCAATGCTTCTTTGCAATGCTTCTTCGCAATTCTTCTTCGTTTTCTTCTTTGCCGTTTTCCCTCTCCTCCATAATTCTTTTATTAATTTTGCAATTTTTGTTCATTTTCTTTTTGAATGATCTTTTACCATTGCAAATTTTCTTCTTTATAATACTTTGTTTTGTTTGGCAATTTTTTCTTTACCGTTGCGAGTTTTCTTTAAAAATTCTTGGTTTTCTTCTTTGTAATTTTTTTCTCTATTCCTCAGACAGACACACAAACAGACAGACAGGCGGACAGAGAGAGAGAGAATGAAAGACATACAGACAAACAAACAGACACGGATAAAATAAAAAAGATAAGCAGACAAAACTGAAGCCTGCAGGAAGTCTAGTCTGGCACTGGTGAACCATTCTCGTGTATCCAGGGTTCCATAGTCTGCTGCAGACAGTCAGGAAATAGCTGGAAGCATCAGAAGCACCGATGACATGACTTCAGTGTTGGTGTAAAGTGTTGACACCTCTTTCCCTGTCTGAGTCCGTGTGTGTTGAAAGCATGACTGTGTGTGTACCTAGACTTTAGCCATCAGTACTGCTGTAGATGATAAATGAGTTTTTTCTTTTCTTTTTTTTTTCCTTTTTTCTATCTGTCTTTCTTTATTTATTTATTTCTATCTTTTTTTTCCTTCTTTCTTGGTCTTTACTTTCCTTCTATCTGTCTTTCTTTCTGTCTGTCTATCTTTATTATTATTATTTATTATTATTATTATTATTATTATTATTATTATTATTATTATTATTATTTTATTATTATTATTATATATCATCTTCTTCTTCTTCTTCTTCTTCTTTCTTCTTCTTCTTCTTCTTCTTCCTTCTTCTTTTTTCTTTTTCTTCTTCTTCTCACCCCATGAAGGCAGCATGAACTTCTGGCAGATGAATCTGCCCTGACTTAAAGTAGTACACATTACATTACACAACATTACAATACAATAGAACAGTATTGTACGTGATACTCAATCGTGTCGGGATTCCTCAAGACAAACAGCACGATGAAAAAGAGGCCGAGAAAAACAAAAAGAGCATTAGGCAAGGATTCATACAGACAAAACAGATAATTGCCCTGTTACCCTCTAACTCATATAATTATGACCATAACCAATAAGTATTCTGTGATAAGGAACCCATACAGTAAACATTATTACAATCGCTACACCAGAACCAGTAACTATTCTGTTGATAAGGAACCCATACAGTAAACATTATTACAATCGCTACACCAGAACCAGTAACTATTCTGTTGATAAGGAACCCATAACAGTAAACATTATTACAATCGCTACACCAGAACCAGTAACTATTCTGTTGATAAGGAACCCATACAGTAAACATTATTACAATCGCTACACCAGAACCAGTAACTATTCTGTTGATAAGGAACCCATACAGTAAACATTATTACAATCGCTACACCAGAACCAGTAACTATTATGTTGATAAGGAACCCATACAGTAAACATTATTACAATCGCTACACCAGAACCAGTAACTATTCTGTTGATAAGGAACCCATACAGTAAACATTATTACAATCGCTACACCAGAACCAGTAACTATTATGTTGATAAGGAACCCATACAGTAAACATTATTACAATCGCTACACCAGAACCAGTAACTATTCTGTTGATAAGGAACCTATAAAGTAAACATTATTACAATCGCTACACCAGAACCAGTAACTATTCTGTTGATAAGGAACCCATACAGTAAACATTCTTACAATCGCTACACCAGAACCAGTAACTATTCTGTTGATAAGGAACCCATAAAGTAAACATTATTACAATCGCTACACCAGAACCAGTAACTATTCTGTTCATAAGGAACCCATAAAGTAAACATTATTACAATCGCTACACCAGAACCAGTAACTATTCTGTTGATAAGGAACCCATACAGTAAACATTCTTACAATCGCTACACCAGAACCAGTAACTATTCTGTGATAAGGAACCCATAAAGTAAACATTATACAATCACTACACCAGAACCAGTAACTATTCTGTTGATAAGGAACCCATACAGTAAACATTCTTACAATCGCTACACCAGAACCAGTAACTATTCTGTTGATAAGGAAACCCATACAGTAAACATTCTTACAATCGCTACACCAGAACCAGTAACTATTCTGTTGATAAGGAACCCATACAGTAAACATTCTTACAATCGCTACACCAGAACCAGTAACTATTCTGTTGATAAGGAACCCATACAGTAAACATTCTTACAATCGCTACACCAGAACCAGTAACTATTCTGTTGATAAGGAACCCATAAAGTAAAATTATTACAATCGCTACACCAGAACCAGTAAGTATTCTGTTAATACGGAACTCATAAAGTAAACATTATTACAATCGCTACACAAGACCCAAGAAGTATTCTGCTGATAGGAATAAAAAGTACTCATAAAATAAACTTTATTACAATCACTACACCAGACCCAAAAAGTATTCTGTCGATGGGGAAACTCATAAAGTAAATATTATTACAATCGCTACACCAGTCCCGTTGAGCATTCTATTGATGAAAATATCATTAAGTAAACACCACAACAATAGCTGCATGGAATTGTGAAGCATTTGAGAGTATACGAAATGCATAAAAAACACCTATCTATGATAAAGACCAACAACCCCCTAAGAAATCTTTAGCCCCTGGGAGGGCTAGGAGACAGAAGAGTGGCAAAATATAGACCGAAAGATGCAACATTGTTTTGTTTTTCCAATAGACCAGAGAAAAATGATAAATCATGCAGGATGAGCAGATAAGGATATCACAAGAAAAACATACAATACAAAAGCAGCCAACGAACCCAAACAATATCTGAACATACATATTAAAACCGAAGAGATAATAAAAACAGTTCAATCTTATATAATGTTAGGTGGTTTATAAACTATAAGAATAACGCGCATGGGAGTGTGCACGTAGGTTACGCGCTCACACAGACACAGAGACACAGACAGTCAGACAGACAGATAGACACACAGACACACAACAACAACACAACACACACACACACACACACACACACACACACACACACACACACACACACACACACACAAAACACACACACAAACACACACACACACACACACACACACACATACATTATTTTTCAACTTGATACACTTTGGTTGAAGTTCTTTTAAGTATTCTTTTTACTTTTTCAGATATCATTTATCTTAGCTCATCTGACCAGATCCTTGAGCCAAACAGAAATAATGCCTGCATTTTCTCCACAATGTCTTTTTCTTCTCATTTCTCTTTTCTTTAATCCTGAAACTCTGTAAGACAAATGTTTATATATTCTTTTTTTACATTTGTTTTTCTTGGTAGTGTTTGTAGTCTGTGATGTAGGCTTGTTTGTGATTTTTTTCCCCTTTATATCTTGATTAATCATCTTAAACTTCCTTTTATCATTTTCCTCTCTTCTTCACATACACACGCAGGCAAGCACGCATACTCATACATACACACAAGCACGCACCCACGCATGCACACACTCACGCACGCACACACACACACCAACACACACACACACACACACACACACACACACACACACACACATCCATCCACCCACCCACCCACCCACACCCACACACACATGCACACACACACATACACACACGCACACACCACACACGCCCCCACGCCCCCACACACATCCCTACCCCCCCCCCCCCCACACACACACACACCACACACAGGGGTGAGGGAGTTCATGACAAGGAACACGAGGCCCAGTCTGGCACTAACACAGTCTACATCGTCTAACAATGGCTCCATGTCTGCTCCAGACAGCCAGGAAATAGCTGGAGACAGCACAGAGACAGAAAAGATGTCACAGCCACGGTATCCGAATATATATTTAAAAAAAGAAAATGTTGCCACGACATTTATTTTTTAATCTCCGCACTCATTCCCTCTTCCCTCTGTTCCTGATGTTCTCTTACAAGTCTTCTGTCTGTTTGTGCTCTTCTTTTGCTTTTTTATTTCTTCTTCTTTCCTACAGCAAATAAGTCTCTGTCTGAATAAACAAATACTTTACCTGTGTATAGAATCATGCTGTTTGTCAAGTGTTTGACTGGTGAAAAGTTGTGCATATTGGGTGAGGCGCTTTGTAAATATATCCACTGCAAAAATGTTTTCCTTTTTTTTATGAGGGGGGGGTGGGGTAGAAAATATATAAAAAAGTACTAAAATCAAAGCTGTTATGTTGTTGCTAACATTACTTTTATTTATTCTTTACCTGTTACTCGTCTTTTTCCTTTTTTATCTCGTCCAGCTTCTTCATTTTATTCTAGCTTCTATTTCTTTTTTATTTCATAGCTTGCCTGTACCTTCTTTTCCTCGGTAGATTCTCCACTTCCCTTTCTTGCTATTCTGTCTCTCTTTTGTGTCTTCTGCTCGCGCATTCACCTCTTACGTCACCTTGTTTAATGTTCTTTGTTACAATTGTTTAAAGCAGAACCAAAACATAAGCAACGCCGCGCACAACAAAACACATACACACCAAAACCGCCACAGACACGACGCACATTGACACACACACACACAACCACAGCACACCACACACACACACACACACATAAACACACACTCACCTTCAAAACTTTTTTTAGATTACAAGTGAAAAATGTGAAAATATATTTTGATTACTGAAATACGAATGATTTGATATCACCACTAAAATAAAGTTAATTTTGTTATGTTTTTGTAAGCACCCACACACCACACACATACACACAAAACGCCTGGCGCACCGCAACACAACACACACCACACACACACACACACACACACACACACACACACACACACACACAGCGCGTCCAATCTGGCCAATCATCTTCAAATGTTTTGCAAACAGCTGTCAATTTTCTCAGCTAGGTAAATAAAACACCAAATGATAAACTGACGAATTTATGCATCCTAAAGTACCTAAACATTACGACCAAGGGCAAGGGCGCTATTGCAGATAAAAATACGAAAGTGATTTTAGTTGAAATAAATACGGCTATTAACGAAAATAATACCAGTAATGAGTCATGACCTAAAACGTAAGCATGAAGGGAATTGACAATGCACAGTGTTAGGTTATTTGTCAACGCAAAAGCAGGCACAGTGTTATCAGTTTTAATCCACACTCCATTAGCTATGTACAAAACGTGTGTGTGTGTGTGTGTGTGTGTGTGTGTGTGTGGTGTAGTGTGTGTGCTGTGCTGCTGTGTGTGTGTGTGTGTTTGTGTGTCTTTTGTGTGTGTGTGTGTGTGTGTGTGTGCGCGCGCGCACGCGCACGCGCACGTTGGTGGTGGCGGTGATAGTGTAGAAGAGTGTGCTGGATTTGACTATTGTTTTGGTAGCTTTTTTAACGTTTTATATTCTTGAAGTATTTCATAAACACTGTTTTAGTTATACAACCCCCCTTTTCAAAGCATATATTTTACAAAACTGTCACGTTTCTGTTGACTGTGGCATATATTTATGATTATAAATCAAAGTAAATCAAACCAGTAAACAATCTTCTAGAAGCTTTACACTTCTATTATAAAAAAATTCGGCCCGTTATTGAAACCTAGCTATTGTAAGTCTTCTAACACTGATTTTCCAAACTCACAAAAATATAAATAAAATAAAGTTCTGCTTTTCAATAAACCACTCACTCTGAATGTTCCAACATTATTTTTATAACACATCAATAAAAAAGTCATGCCTTTTAGTAAACGGTACACAAATCTTTCACCCAGATTTACAGAGATAACGATTGTTATGGTAACCTAAAGGAATAGGCATGTTTTTAAGGGTTACTTTGGAATGCATTTTTCTATAATACTGTTGTATGAAATATGCGGTTTACTGAATTAAGTCCGATTCAAGCGCTTTAGAGAATCAATCTAAGCTTTCTGTAAACTAGTAGTGCTTATTCCATTTACAAAATGCATAGTCTGACATTTCCAAGCATGTTTTCTAAGTATGCGCACCTTGGCACCAAATTATTCAAATAGATTTGAAGCGACAATTTATAACACTTGCATATGCCCACTATTAAAATATGATGATTAAGTGATTTTGCATTATTCTGCATAGGTTTAAAATCCATGCTATGGGATACTTATTTCAATGGTTAAGGCTTGGGTGTTCTAAAAGCTTTTGCGAGCTCCTATATTGTTAATGAGTTGAATACATTTGAATACAAGAACGGCAGAGAGAGCGAGACATCACACCAATGAGAGCGAGAAAGGGCACAGAGAAAGGTGTATATGCATATAAGATCTTGTTTGCATAATCTACACAGTCATTCATGCAAATACTGAACAAAGTCCTTGGTCAAATTGTTTCATTTATTGTCATTTTGTAATACGTTCCATGACAGGAAACATTTTGTTAATCATCTAAAGGGAACATGCGGAGATTCTCCTCTCATTCAGAAACTCAAAAACACGTTTCTGCTACTGGCAAAAGGGTTTCCAGTTAACCTTTCATGGGAGTAATTTCAACAGGGAGGCAGCTTCAAATATATATATTTAAAATATTGCTCACAAAAATGTTGACCCTGAAGAAATAAAATGAGAGTGGGAGAAGCAAGTAAAGTGGAAATAGCAACTACATAACTTACTCAAGTCAAGTCAAAAATACTTTAATCATCCCTGAAGGGCAATTACAATACTACAGGCATATTGATGCGCATCATAATCAAAGACACAAATAGTGCATATTTCAAATTTTGTTCAGACATTATATGATAACTTCAAATAAAAATGTCCACACATCACACTCGTACGCGCGCGCGCTCGCACACACACACCAATGTTTAAATACAATTATTAAAACCATTGACTAGAAAAGACAATTATGATTACTTTATGTACGCATTGTACGCACGCGTTCGCACACGCACGTATACATGCATGCACCACACACACACACACCCCACCCCACCCCCCACACACCACCATCCACACACCACCCCCCCCACACACACACCACACCGCCCCCCCCCAACACACACACCATCCACACCCACTCGCCCCCCCCCCACCCCCACACACATACACATTTACACCACCTCCCCCACAAATAAATGCAATGTTTTAAGACCATGGGCTAGAAAAACATGAATTAATACAAAATACAAGCAATTCAAAAAATCAAAGCCAAAAGACATTTTATGAGTGGGAAAAGCAATTAAAGTGGAAAATAGCAACTACATAACTTAGTCAAATCAAGTCGAAAAACACTTTAATCATCCCTGAAGGGCAATTACAATACTCGAGCATATTGATACGCATCATCAATCAAAGACACGAAATAGCTACATTTCATATCTGTTCAGACATTATATGATAACTTCAAATAAAATATCACAAACACTCACACTCGTACGCGCGCGCGCGCCTCGCACGCACAACACACACACACACACACAACACACAATATTTGGATACAATGTTATTAAAACCATTGACTAGAAAATACAATTATGATCACTATCATTTACGCATTGTACGAACGCGTTCGCACAGCACGTATACATGCATGCACACACATACATACCACACACACCTCCACCCCCCCCCCCCCCCCACACACACATACACGCTCCCCCCCTACACATACCACATCCACACCCACCCTCCCGCCCCCCACACGAGCACACAACAGTGACTTTACACACACACACACACACACAACACACACACACACCACACACACACACACCACACACACACACACACACCAATAAATGCAATGTTTTAAGAACATTGGCTGGAAAAACAGAATTTACAGCAATTCAAAAAATCCATAAAGCCAATAACAGATTTTATGAGTGGGAAAAGCAAGTAAAGTGGAAAATAGCAACTACAAACAGTCAAACCAAGTCAAAAACACTTTAATCATCCCTGAAGGGCAATTACAATACTGAGGCATATTGAAACGCATCATAATCAAAAACACGAAATAGTACATTTCATATCTGTTCCGACATTATGATAACTTCAAATAAAAATGTCACAAACACTCACACTCGTGCGCGCGCGCGCTCGCACATATACCAATGTTTGGATACAATATCAAAATTATTGACTGGAATAGACATGGTCACTACTATTTACGCATTGTACGCACGCATTCACACGTATACATACATGCATGCACGCACGCACGCTGCTCCCCCCCACACACACCATCCTTAGCCTCCCACCCACGCACACCCACACACCATCCACACCCCCCGCCCGCCCGCCTGCCCACACACACAACACTCACCTCACACAAGCACACAAACAGTGACACATTCACACACACACACACACACACACACACAGACCCACACAACACACAACACACAGACACACAACACACCCCACACAACACACACACCAACCAATAAATGCAATGTTTTAAAACCATTGGCTATAAAGACATGAATTACAAGCAATTCAAAAAATGATAAATTTAAAAAAAAGACATTTCATGGGTACATAAGCATGTATACGCACACCTGTAGTGTTGCAATGACTACATATAACAGGGGGAATCAGGTAAGTAATTCAGAGAAGTGGGGAAAAAACTAGTCAGTATTATGAGTTTAGAACTCCCAACAGCTAATGGCACAAACGGAATTCCTATTTCGGTTTGTTTTGCTGTTGTGCATTGAAAACGGCGTCCTGAAGGCAACAATTGACAATTCTGAAAACGCGATGGGAGGGATCGGCCAAAATGACAGTTGCTTTGCGTACAAGCTGCCGATTACAAAACGACTTCAATATTTTTGTTCTCCAATAATTTTTTAGCAGATTCTCACAATTCGCTGAAGACCGTTCTTGTTCTTAATACTAGGTTTTAGTACCAACAAATGAAAGCAAAACTTAGAACACTCTCTACATGAGACTTGTAAAACAAAAAATCTTTTGTACAAAAAAATAGTTAAGCTTCCTTAGAAAATACAGTTGTTGCCCCTTTTTGACAATAGCATCAGTGTTGGCATCCCAATTTAACTTGTGGTCAAAAACAGTTCCCAGATATTTGTATTTCAAAACGTTTTCATCATCATTATGGATGATGGTATTCTCAGAAGTGTGCTCCGATATTCTGAAATCGATACTTTAGTTTTAGAAACAGTTTAGCTCCACATAGGCCCCCATCACACCAATGTACGAACTCGGTGAGGGCTGGACCATGGTCTAGGACCGATCCAGGTAAGAGAGACAAGAGCACTGTCTGCACAATTTTACCAGAAATTATTTTTATGGCTACTTCTACAGTCTGTGTATAGAATGTAAAATAGTGGCGAGAGGACGCAGCCCTGTAGAGAACCAGTGCAGGTATATCTAACCGGTGAAGACGTTTTGTTGGCAAAAACACGCTGTGGCCTGTCAGTTAAAAATTCAATCAGCCATCGTATAAGTTGATTGTCTACATCAAATTTTGAAAGTATTTTATTAACCAGGATACGAGGCTGCATTGTATTGAAAGCTGAGCTTAAGTTAGCAAACAAATATTCTAGCATGAGAATCAGGCGTTTCCAAGTGACTGTACAACTTGTTCAAAATGAGATATCTGGATCTAAAGTCTACAAAATACAATGGAAAACTACTAGCAATTTCACACAAAAAGGTAAGTATAAAACATGATAAGCTAAGATATTTAGGTTATTATAATACATGATACAAGCAACATGCTACACACATACATCCTCTATCTGAAGGTGAACAATATGGGAAATGCTTGAAACGATTACATTCAACTAAATCGATAACTGCCCAGGTAAAGACAAAAAAATCACCCCTCAAAATATTTTGAAATATTAAATACCAAAAATTCCCATTACTGAAAAATGTATATGCAAAAACATCGCGCAACGCATTGGTATGCTTGGAAGAAAATAGAGTTTTACAAGGTCACATTTAATATTTTTATGCCTGCTGTTTATGCAAACAAATGTGAAAAGCAAGCTAATTGTGGAAGAGAAACCACACAACTCGTGTCTCTTACAGCTGGGGAACAGATAACCCCAATACAGGCAAATGCTTCGGGATTAAAGTCATGAAGCTGTTACAAAAACTATCAATGTTGTCATGTTTTTACAAGTAGATTCGGTTACACCCCAATGTCACAAACCTACATTCTACTGAAAAAGACAACAAAAAGAAAATGGCATCAGCAATAAACTACTCCACTTTGTGCTCAGTACTTTCAATTAAGCACTCAAAAAAGAAAAAAAAATACATCGACTTTTCATAAGCAGGTCCAAGAGACCTATAGTAAATGTTTTCATATAAAATGTCAAAATATGTAATGGAAAAAGATAAGTGGAAAAAGCAAGTACTTTAAATACAAGAATACTGTCCACCAGCATTCCTTGTTGAAATGCATTTTATTTATTGAAGTGTAAAGCACACAAAACTCCCAAATATTAATACAGCTAAGCCAGGCTGAGAACGGATGACAAAATTTACAAAGCCACGAGCACATGGGGACTGGATGTAAAAATGTGCTCGAGTGCTTATTTTTATTCTCAGAATAAAAGTTTTATTCTAAAAGTTTCATACAAGTACTGTTTAGTTTACGACCAGACACTAAAACACCACACATGCTCTATTTTCTAGTTTCACACAACCCAGGATTTTTTAAATACAAAAGTTAGAAAGAAGTGCTCAACAAAAAAAGATTCCCACACTGCATTATCAGCGATTGGCTAGAATACATTTACATCATTAAATACACTGCATTTTTTAATAACACATTGAAAATAATTTCATATTATTGTAAGAAAGCACTTGTGAGCAGAAAAAATACAATAGAAAGGTTGGACAAATCCCAGAAAGCCCACAAATCAGGCAGCAACTTAGCTATTATGGATGTTAAATCTGCCACTCTAGTCTTGCCAATTAAACCAGCGTTTTGTGGGGCCTCCAACATCTTTTCCTCCACTTTAATTTTTTTGTTTAATATTTTCCGTTTAATATCCTTTTGGCCCATAAATGTTTCTCTCGATTTTATTTCTTTTTTCAGATTGAATTAAAAACAAAAAGGTTGTGATTGAAACATTTGTGCCTGAGAAAAGGAAATCAAAGAATAATTGGACAGATGTAGAGAGAAGAGTATCAATGGGCTGGGAATGCTATGACCTGGGTAAACGTATTGCGAGCATGTCTCTGAGCTACAGTAAAGCAAAAGACAAGGAAATCGGGGAGCATGACACATTAACATCTGTAATCATATAAATTTACAAATAACACTGCAGGCAAACTTTTATCAACCCCATTTTGTAGAATAAAAATTTAAGGTAACAGTTTCCATAACCTATGTAGTTGTTGGGAAGCGAGGCATTAGAGACCTCAGCTCCTCTAGGGGCCAGCATACCGAGGGAGGCACCCATCTCCTCTCCCTCGCCGCTTCATCTTTCCTATCCCTAAAGAGGCATGTAACAATTTACAGCTGGGTGATTATTGAAGCCAAGGTGCGCAAACTATTACTCGTTGGCTTGGTAACCATTCTCTATGCTGCTTAACCTTTGCTTGAGTAAAGGGAGTGTTCTGATCACTGAGCTATACCACACCCTAATCAACAAAAGAAAAAAATACTCAGAGATTAAGATGTATGCTGAATATTTCAAAATACTAGCATAATTCGTTTCTTAATGAGACATTCCAATACTTCCTACACCTCCAGCCTTTACAAAAAGCAATGCGAGTTTTTATAGTCAGTGTTTTTTCAACTACAAAGACGTACAGATTTTTACTTCATGGTATTGGGCAGCTGCTATTCTCCACTTACCTCCACCAAAAAAATATAAAAACCAGACACACAAGGGTCTCCAGCTTTTGGATAGCTACTAGCATAGCATACACTGGTGATAAATACCTGAGGTAGACCATTCAATAGATAGCCCCACCTAACAGACCCTAACATACACACACAGACGGATACACACATACACACGCAAACACGCACACACAAACACA
>CM060321.1:58412417-58419917 GCA_030674155.1 Stramonita haemastoma | reverse complement strand
TAAGCGTAGAGTACAATCCTGTCAGGTAGTCTCAAAGCATATGCTCTTCCACAGCTGCATCATTTCATCATCCTTATCATCATTGTTCTTTATGCAAGAAAAAAAATCCCTCTGATTCGGTAGTCCCAGCTGCTCTGGTCTCAAGGTGACCTCAGATTCGGTTTCCCCACACATTTTCGTGCATATAGTGAAATGTGTGTCAAAGCCTTTGGGTTGGAGCTTCGCGAGGTCGGTCCTTGGAGGGGAGACGTGATGGTCGCCACCTCGGGAGGGCAACTCACTCAGTCTGGATGATCGCACGAATGTTTGTAATTTTAGTGTTCAGTGGTGCCTGTTCTAACATAGGTAAACATAAAGATGTCCCATAACCTAGGCCGTCGTAGGGGAGCGAGGTATCAGATACCTCAGCCAGAGACTGTATAAGCTACGCTGAGATAGCCGACCACACTGTTTCAGCGCGACCATGCTGGCAGCTGGCCTGTCAGAGGCATGGACGTGTGGAAAACCGGCACTACATGCATTGATAGACTGTTGTAACTACTGTTTTAAAACACCTGTTTACTCGTAAATTACACTAAATTTTGGACACAAATTCACAAAAAGTCAAAAAGATCTTTAACTCTCGACATAGAAATTAATCGAAACTGTCAAGAATGCTATTTATGAATAAAGGCGAAGGTAGAATATCTGGTAAATTGATCTCTCTCCGACCTTCTGTACTGTGCTTAACCACAATTCATTGTATGATATACCAGACTCTGTTTTAACAGTTGATAACAATCTATTGCGTTGTTGAGTAAGTCAGACATGAGTGGAGAGAGAGAGAGAAGATGAGAGAGAGAGAGAGAGGGAGAGAGAGAGAGAGAAGAGAGAGAGAGAGAGAGATTTACTTTAAAGAGCAGATTTTATACTGTTAAAATCATTTGTTGAAAAAAATAAAGATAGATTGAGAGAGAGAGAGAGAGAGGAGAGAGAGAGAGAGAGAGAGAGGAGTGTGTGTGTGTGCTGTGTGTGTGTGTTTGCTTTGACTGTAAAAACACATTTTACTGCCAGTACAACGATTGAATTATGACTATGTACCACCACTAGTTCCCCTGACCCTAAAGAGAGCAGGTACCCATTAACAACTGGGTGAACTGTTCTGAAGCTGCAAACAGTTACCCATCCAACTGATATCCGCGCTCGACGCTGCTTCACTTGGCTTGGGGAAAGCGAGCGCTCTACCACTTAGATATCTCGTCCCCGTTCTACATACGCAGATTATAATATAATACCAAGCTCCACACTAACGAAAGTTATATCGCAGTGTCTATGTTTTAAGCTCTTCCACCTCTTCTAGGGACTGTATGTTGACATTAAGGATATTTTCTGTAACTACATTTTTCTTTGCATATATTCTCAGTGTAGTGTTCTACCCAAAACTCCATCTATTGATCCCTGTCTTGCATCACCTCCTAAGTAGCTAATTTCAAAGGGACAGTTTTCTTGTGCACTTGGGCCTTTATTTAATTGCCTGTGTCTACTGCGATGTTAATGTGGGAGCAGACCTGAAGCGAAAAAGTCGTTGTGTGTATTGCAACTCTGCTGTGAGTTGTAAAAAGAACATGTAGGTTCTGCTATTTGAGATTGGTTTAGTAAACTGCCAGGCTGTGTTCTTGGCATAGACGACTGGTGGTCTCACCTCCGAGTGGGCTCCGAACCCGTCAGCTGACTTGTCTTTTTGCTGAAGGTGGTCCATCATTTGGGCATCTCGAGTGGGTGGGACAGTATTCTGTGGTGATGGCGTGTAATCTACTTTGTCGTGGGTACTTGGGTGTGTGGTGTGTGTATATTTATATATATATATATATTTATATATATATAATTATAACTAAAATGTGGTTGAGAATATAATGCAGGTATTAGCTTTCTTCACTTGAGATGACTTAGGTCGTGTGTGTGTATATGTATATATATATATATATATATATATATATATACGTGTGTATATTAATAATAAATAATTACGTGTGTATGAATATATATATATATATATACATAGTATATATGTATTATATATATATACATATATATATGTTATATATGTATATATAATACGTGTGTATAAATATATATATATTTATATCTAAAATGTAGATGAGAAAATGTAAATGCAGGCATTAGCTTCTGTTCCACTTTGAAGATGACTTATAAGATTTGAATGAAAGTAAGGAAATTGTAGGGATCAATGTAAGACAGTGGCAGTAATTTTGGCAGGTTTGACTGGATTCAGCTGTTTGGCTTGACTTGATATGAGTTCGGTCCCTGTATGAGCCATCATCAGAGATTCCTCCAATGATTGAAACTGCACCTGCTGTGGTACCTTAGAGCAAGACACTTTTCAAAATTTAAAAGTGTCAATAGCATTCAAAGGAATATTTTGATATCCCTGTGGCCTTTTGAAGTTGCCCTCAAAAGACGAAGATAAAAAGAGAAAGAAAATATGCTTAGAATATATGTTGAAAAAAAATGAATAGGAGAAACTACGCACCTCGTGAATCTTTGCGCCTTATGTTTGGGGATCCTAAAGGATGCAGGGGAGGTCATAAAGTTTGTATCCAGCCTTATATATTATATATATAATATATATATATATTATATATATATATATTATATATATATATATATTATATATATATATATATATAATAATAATATATATATTATATATATAATATATATATACACCCAAAATAATGATTCTTACGAACAAAATTATTTCTTTTGTAATATAACCAAAAAGAAAAAGAAAACAAAGTGGATTAAATAAATTAATGGTCGTGTTAAATTTGAAATCCTGAACTGATAATGGGGATGTTGGATAAGCTTTGCCTGTACCCATTCATATAGGACAGCCCCATAGACATTGATGATAGCATCATGAAAATGTAAATCCCTCTGTGGAATTTAGACTGTTGTTTTCCCTAAAATCTGGGAGGGGGTTGGTGTGGTGCTTGTCAGTGGTGTACACCTGCCTTCATGTTGTCTGGCAAATGATTTTTTTTTCCTCTTTTGTTTTTCTACATTTCTTGTCTTCCATCTCCTCTTCCCTCCCCTGGTCTTTCTTTTCCTTTCTCTCCACGTAACGGGAGACAGGATAGCCTAGTGGTCAGAACATTGCGCTCGCAATTTGACGACCCGGGTTCGATTCCTTTTCGAGGGGATTTTTCCCTTTGTCTTAACATCAGTGCTTACTCCACTCTCCCCAAAAGTCCTTTGGATGATACTGTAAATCGAGGCCCCGTGTGCAGACGCACGCAGAACACCTTGCGCACACGTTAAATCCTGTTCCTCTTTTCGTAAGAATAGGCCATTGTGTGCCGGTGGGAACAGATGACAAGAATTACAAAACTGCATACACACGGGGACTGGATGTAAAAAATCACATGAGTGCTTATTTCCAATATCCTCGGTATAAAAGAATGAATAAAACTAAATAACATGACCCACTGAATCTGTTAGCTTTCTCATTCTCTCAGTTTTTGCCTGTGTTTTTTTTCTTCTTCGATCGTCTGTATGTTGATTACCAGACTTTTCTAGCTTTCTGACTTCGTCTGTTTGTCCTTCGTGTCTTCTGTCATTCTGTCTGTTATATGTCTGTCTGTCTATAGTCTGTTTTCTGTCTATGTAACTTGGTATTCCTGTCGCCCTTCCGTTCAGACATTTGTACGTGTTCCTTCTGTGTGTCTTTTTCTGTCCTATGTATCTGTGTTCCCTGTCCTCTTCTGTTTCTCTCTTTGCTGTCTACTGCCTTCATCTGTCATGTCTTTCTCTCTGTCGGTCTGTTCGTCCTCTGTCTGTTTTTTTAGTGTCTTTCTGCTGCCTTCGTCTGCCTTCGTCTTCTTCTGTCTCTGTTGTCCTCTGTCTGTTCTCCCAATCTCTCTTTCTCTGCTCTCTCGTCTCTCTTCGTCTCTGTCTGTCTCTTTCTCTGTTCCTCTCTCTCTGTCTCCCTTTCTCTCTCTCTCTCTCTCTCTCTCTCTCTCTCTCTCTCTCTCTCCTCTCTCTCTCTCTCTCTCTCTCTCTCTCTCTCTCTCTTCTCTCTTCTCTCTCTCTCTTACGTCTTCTATAAGTAATTATACACTATTTTGTTTTCACTTTGTTTTGTTATCTTCATAAATAAATTTGCATTACATTCTGCAAGCTTCTGTGTGTGACTGACATCAATTTTGCTAAATGTGCCTTGATATATTACTTCTTTGATCATAGATCAGATGTTAGAACACAACCCTTCTATTATTATGTCTTAAAATTGTTACAGAAAGGTGAAATTCGTGTATGCATATATATATATATATATATATATATATATATATATATATATATATATATACTTACATACATATATTTATATATATATATATATATATATATATGTATATGTATATATATATATATATATATATATATATATATATATATATATATATATATATTATATGCTTCTGTGTTCTCTTAGGTTACTGACGAATGTTCAAATACATGTTACTTAATGATTAAGGACAGTTTTGCAATCAAACGTCGAGTGTGCCTTGCAAACTGCTGTAAAACTAGGGATTTTGGAGTCATAAAACAGAGAAAAAGCAAGGAAATGAAAAGGCACGTTTAATATTCCTGAATTCAAAGTAGACTGGCATCACCAGAATAGATAGATAGATAGACAGGTATGTAGATAGATAGATAGATAGATAGATAGATAGATAGATAGATAGATAGATAGATAGATAGATAGATAGATAGATAGATAGATAGATAGATATTATATATAAAATATATAACTGATTGTGTATCTGTGAAAAAAGCACACAAGTCTATGATTATAATGCATCGTGGATAAAATGTATATTAACATTTTTGTCCACTGAAAAGATAACTTATCTGTATAAAATATGTACTTTCATCGGAAAACAGATATTTTATTTCGACAGAAAAACAAACAAAATGTTTTGTAGGCACAGTGTCTGTATCTAAACAAGCTTCGAAAGATTAAGCAGAGACTAAAAGGAAATAATTACATTCATTTCTAAAGGAAATCACTCTTTCAAGGACAGGTATTTCAAAATTAGGCTATTACTTTCTTTTGATTTTTTTATGCTAACAAACATTTTGTACGTATTTCTCTTGCGATAAATACCATTGTTGTCTGTTTCAAAAAGGGCCAAGGTAGAAATACATCCTTTTTTGTCTAATCATGGACATTTTGTGCCATATTTGGAGTTACTGCGTTTCTGTTTCAATTTCCCTCCCTTGATATTTATTATGTAGTGTTTTCTGTTCTAGTCCGTATTTGTCTGGGGTTCTGTATCTCCGTTTCATGGTTTCTATCTGCCTGTCACGCACAAGTGTATGTAAACACCATGCACAATAGCATGCACTCACGCATGCACACTTACATACGCGCGCGCGCGCGCACACACACACACACACACACACACACACACACACACACACACACAACGAGCGTAAACACAGACACACACATATAGACACACGCACATATAGACACACACAAACACAAACACGTAAACCCACACGAACACACACACCCACACACACACACACATACACACACACTCTCTCTCTCTCTCTCTCTCTCTCTCTCTCTCTCTCTCTCTCTCTCTCTCTCTCTCTCTCTCTCTCTCTCTCTCTCTCTCTCTCTCTCTCTCTCTCTCTCTCTCTCTCTCTCTCTCTCTCTCTCTTCCGTCACACACACCACATGCACGCACGCACACTCACGTGTGTACGCTGCAAATGGGTACAATAATAATAATAATAATAATAATAATAATAATAATAATAATAATAATAATAATAATAATAATAATAATAATACATGGAATCTGTATAGCGCTATATCTTGTAAAAACAAATCAAAGCGCTTGCATTCGACCGACACAACACACAATTAACAACAAGTTACAGTTTTAACAAATTCGAATGTACACACACACACTCACGCACGCACGCACGCACGCACGCAACACGCGCGCGGGCACACACACCTACAAACGTTATGCACTTTGGCAGGTGGATGTTGAAGGCAGGGACAGGTAAGAGATGGAAGCGGAAAGGAGAAAACTTAGGTTTGGAATAAGTGTGTCTTGAGGTTGGATTTAAAAGTGTCATAAGTAGGCTTTTGCCGGAGGGAGAGAGGAAGGTCGTTCCAGATCGATGGACCAGAAACAGAGAAAGAGCGGCGGCCAACGGTAGATAGGTTGAATCTGGGTATTCTTAAGGACAAAGTATCTGCCGACGAGCGGAGGGAGCGAGAAGGTGTGTACAAGTGAAGACATTCACAGAGGTAGGAGGGTGCAGTATTGTGGAGACATTTGTAACAGAGGGTATTGATCTTGTAGTTTACTCTCTGTGGTACAGGCAGCCAATGGAGAGATTGCAAGAGAGGGGTAATGTGCTCAGATTTTTTCTTTCTGAGGACAAGACGAGCAGCAGAGTTTTGTATACGTTGAAGGGAGTGGATGGATGATGCTGGCAGACCAGCCAAAAGAGAATTGCAATAGTCCAGACGTGAGAGAATAAGAGAAGTGATGAGTTTGGATGTTGCATCAGTGGACAGGTACTTTCGAATTGCGCTAATACGCCGTAGTTGATAGTAGCATGACTGACAGGTTTGGGTAATGAATTTTTGCATGGAGAGAGTGTTGTCCACAACGACTCCTAGATACTTCACAGAAGTGGATAGCGGAACTGACGTATTGCCGAATTCTATTGAAGTTGTTGGAATGGAGGAGAGTTTGTGTTTGGTGCCTACAAGCATGGCTTCGGTTTTATCTGCATTTAGTTGTAATTTGTTTTGTATCATCCAGTGTTGGATGTCATGAAGGCAGCTGGTCATATTTGTCAAGAGAGAAGGAAGATTTTCAGGTGTGTCGCTGCTTTGAATCTGCGAGTCGTCAGCATAAAAGTGATGATTGATATGATGACGGTCTACTATATGTGACAGTGGAGCAGTATAGAGGGTAAAAAGAAGAGGGCACAGAACTGATCCCTGAGGGACACCACATTCCAGTTTGGCAGGTGCTGATTGAATCTTGTTTACTGCAACTGTGTGGACTCGGTCTTTAAGGTATGAAGTGAACCAGGTCAGGGCTGTGCCTTTAATGCCAAACATGTTTTGGAGACGGGAGAGAAGAATTGAATGGTCTATGGTGTCAAAGGCAGCAGATAAGTCGAGAAGAGTAAGAAGGGAGATTGTCCCTGAGTCAGAAGCATGGAGAAGCATGTTTAGAGTATGAACCAGGGTGGTTTCAGTGCTGTGGTTGACGCGATAGGCAGACTGAAAAGGGGGGAAGAGATTATAGGAAAGAAGATGGCTATTGAGTTGTTTCAGAACAACTTTTTCAAGGACTTTAGAGATAAAAGGCAGATTAGAGACAGGTCTATAGTTCTTCAGGATATTAGGATCGAGGTCGTGCTCTAGTTCTTCAGGATATTAGGATCGAGGTC
>CM060321.1:58404917-58409917 GCA_030674155.1 Stramonita haemastoma | reverse complement strand
AGGCAGGGAGCCTGGGGAAGAGAAACAGAGAGATTAGACACATGGACAGCACAAACGATAAAAGGACA
Source organism: Stramonita haemastoma (assembly GCA_030674155.1). Lineage (NCBI taxonomy): Eukaryota > Metazoa > Mollusca > Gastropoda > Neogastropoda > Muricidae > Stramonita > Stramonita haemastoma. The sequence goes on along the minus strand of CM060321.1, from coordinate 58,409,849 downwards.
GACGAGACAAATTAATAGAGAGGAACACACGGATGTGCTGAAACGGAACGGTGACTGAGAACACCAATTTACATAGACAGACAGGGAAACCAGACAAGACAGACAGGCAAACGGGTGGACAGGCCTACAGACAGATAGACAACAAATAAATAGGCAGACAGACAAATAGGAGGTATTATAAACGCACTGGGAAAAACAGGCAAAGGCAAACACAGAGAGAAACAGGGGATAACTAGTAGTTGATTGTGTAACTTAGAAAGAAAACAACAAGAAAAAAGAGGGAATGAAAGATGGAGGACAACAAAAAAGCTTAAAAAAATAATAACAGATGAATTACATAAAAAAACAACTTTTAAAAAATCTGCCATACAGGATGAAGGCAGATGTAGACCACTGACAAGTGGCATACTAACCCAATTCAAGGTTTTAAAGGGAACAAAACAGATTTTGAATTCCAGAGGGTGGTTCTGATTTCGATGAAATTATCATTTACGTATGTGCAGCTGTAGGCAAAGATTGTCCAATATGACCATTACAAATTCATAATTTTATATTTAATCTGACCCATTTCTTTCTTTTTCTTCTTTTTGCTTAGAGGAAAAAACATATCCTACAAGATTGACCGCTTTTGTACAGAAATAGTTTTGAGGAGATGAAGAGTGATTTAAGCTATGCTATGATATAGATAACTTATAAGGAATAATAAGAGTGGTATTGATTTAAATGCTTTGCATTGACATAGTTTTACAATGATTTTCACGCTGAAATGTTAAAAGTTGAAAATGTGGCTGAAGATACTAACCAATTTGTGGAATTAAATTTCTATGTAATCTTTTCTCAGTTATTCAGGGCAGACAGAGAGAGACATATATATATTTCTATATATATATACAGGAGAGAGACAGAGACAGAGACATTCACACAGACAAAGGCAGGCAGACACACAAACACAGAGCTTTGAAATTTCCATTGCAAGAAAACTAGGATAGACCCCAAAACAAAAAATTAGATTTCTTGATTGTTAAGAAGCCATCCTTGGACAATCCAAATACAGTGCTCCCTTCACAGTGTAATTGACTGACTTCATTTTAACCCTGCCGTCTCTGACTTTGTCTAACGGCAAGGAGTTTCGGTTAGTGCCAATTAAGTGCATCTTAGTCCTCAGTAGGAGAAAGGATTATCAAGATTGTGTTTTGGCACTTTAAAGTTTTGTTCACTTTTATGTTGTTTTTTTATCTATGTGAGATTATCTAAATTACAGGAAAAGAAAGGCGACAGAGTAAAAAAAAAAGTCTGGTAAAATTCGAACAAATAATACTGTGCAAGAGATTTTTGTTCTTCCTTTTTTTCAAATAACTAGTGAAATCTAAAAGGCAGTGGCATCTCTGTGTATGTGTGTGTGTGTGTGTGTGTGTGTGTGTGTGTGTGTGTGTTGTTGTGTGTGTGGTGTGTGTGTGATGTGTGTGTGTGTAAGTGTTGTGTGTAAGTGTGTGTGTGTGTGAGTGTATTGCATTTGTGTTGCGTGCGTGGTGCGTGCGTGCGTGCTGTGTGTGTGTGTGTGTGTTGCGTGTGTGCGTGTGCGTGTGTGGGGTATAATTAGTATGTATGTATTATATGTATGTGTATGTATGTAGTATGTAGATTATGTGTGTATGTGTGTGTGTGTGTGTGTGTGTGGTGTGTGTGTGTGTGTGTGTGTGTGTGTGTTGTGTGTGTTGTGTGTGTGTGTGTGTGTATGTATTGTATGTATGTATGTATGTATGTATGTATGTATGTATGTATGTATGTATGTATGTATGTATGTATGTTGTTGTTTGTTGTTTGTTTGTTTGTTTTTGTTTGTTGTTGTTTGGTTGTGTGTGTGTATGTATGTATGTATGTATTATGTATGTATGTATTATATGTAGTTTGTTTGTTTTTGTTTGTTTGTTTGTTTTGTTGTATGTTATGTATGTATGTATGTATGTATGTATGTATGTATGTATGTATGTATGTATGTATGTATGTATGTATGTATGTATGTATGTATGTATGAATGTGCGGGTGTGTTCGTGCGTGCGTGCCTACGTGTGTATGTGTGTGTGTTTCTTTGAGTGTGTGCGTGCGTGTGTGTAGTATGCATGCGTGTGTGCAGGCACGTGTGCATGGGTGCAATGCATGCACACGTGCGAGACAAACAGATATACATACAGAGACAAAGAGACATACCCAGACACAGATTGAATGAATCAGGAAACATTATAAAAAATATAGCTATGGAGGCAGGGAGAGTGAATACAAGAACGCAGAAAGACCCCCCAAAAAGCAAAATGTCCATGATTAGACAAACAAATGGTATTTCTGATATGGCCTTTTTAAATGAATAAAATGATATTATATGAAGTTATACGTACAAAAGGATTGTTAACATTATAATATCAAAAGAAAAGGACGATGCGCTCTTCGAAATGAGTGTTCTTGAAAGAGTGATTTTCTTTAGAAAAAAAAGTAATTATTTCCTTTTGCGCCCCTGCTCAATCTTTTGAAGCTGGGTTAGGTACAGACATTGTGCCTACAATACACATTTAAAAAAATTTTCCTTGGGGAAAAAAGACAACAATTGCCACTGTTCTGATGGAAATACAGAGCTCATAAATGTGGATTTTTGAGCGGAGAAGAAGTTGAAAATGTATTGTATCCGTAATAGATATATTCTTATTTTCCTGCCTTCCCACGCATGTGTGTCTCTCTCTCTCACTCATCACTCACTCACACACACACACACACACACACACAAACACACACACACACACACACACACACACACATACACAACACACATACACACACACACACACCTACACACACGCAACACACGCATACACACACAACACACACATTCACATACACACATTCACACACTCACTCACACGCACACATACACAATGACAGACTCACACAGATTTATATACAAAAGTACATATATATGAATGAATAAATAGTATGATATATAAATGCATATATATAGAAGAGAGAGAGATAGATAGATAGATAGATATATAGATATATATATAGATATATATATACATATATATATATATTCATATATAGATAAATATATATGATATACATAATACATACATACATACTCATATATATATATATATATATTATATATATATTTTTATATATATGATATATATATATATTATATATATATATATATAGTATATTATTTTTTTTTTTGACGATGCCAGCCCTACGTTTAGCTCTGTAATATCCAGACATACATTTTTATTTCTCTGCTTTTTCTGGTCTATAGTTCCAAAATTTCTACAGATTTTGTAAATATACAGAGCAGGGACAATGTTCGATTACAAAACTGTCCTTGATCATATCCGAACATTGCTGAAACTCTTAGAAGGACAAAGAGGGACATGAAAAGTACAAACAAAATAGTATATAATGTATACAGACATATATATATATATGATATAGATGGCCCGTTATAGACCTCATCCTGTGGCCAGCATTTTGAGCCCAGTGCCCATCTCGTCTCCTCGCTGCTTTCATTTTTCTTTTTTCTGAAGAGGACAGGTACTCATTTACAGCTGGGTGAACTGGGGACTGGAGTAAAGCCAAAGCGCACAGTCGCCCACCCACGAGGCAGCAGTGCTCATCGCTATTTAGCTGTAGTTTTAAGAAACCATCATACAAACAGATTTTCCTTTGTCCTATGTCATGCTTTTAGATAACAAAAAGACGCGCATATCATGAAAGACAGACAAATTGACACACAGAAAATCAGAAAAACTGGCAGACAGACACATTGACACACACACATACAAATACAAACACACACAAACACACATATACACACATTAATCACATATTCACACCACCTACACACACTAACATAACACAAAACACGCACAAATAAACACATACAAACACATACACACACTGCTTACACACACTAACAAACACTACCGTATATAAAACACACACACAAACACCTATCCATACAACATATACATTCCTACACATGCACATCCCCCCCACACACACACACATACACAAACACACACACAACACACACACAACACACACACACACACACACAAACAAACACAAACACACACACACACACATAACACACACACAACACACACATAACACATCACACCACACACACACACACACCCCACACCCACACACACACACCACACACACACCACCCTCCATCCCCCACACAAATGAAGAAACATTGAGCAATACTGGATTTCATGCTTCCCCAGATCGTTGCAAGTTCAGTAAAAGAAAATGAAATTACGAAAAAAAAGTCCCAATAACTGTTCTTCCCATTAGCTCTGTGGCAAAGGTCTCCAATACAGAGCTCAAAGTTTCCTGCACGATGTCACCGTCTCATTTCATCATTCTGTGCAGAAAGATAACAGAGACAAGGATAGAGGAAAGAAGAACAAAAAGGGAGTGTGTAGTGATGGGGAGATTGGGACGGTTGCCCCAAAGAAGAACCATATAATATGGAAGCTGTATTCTATTATGATTACTCATGAAAGTTCCGAGGGATTTCCATGTGATTAAAAGTGTAAGGTAAATGTGTCCTTCCTCCGCGAGCGCGTAAACACACATACACGCGCGCGTTCATGTGTAGAGAGAAAGAGACGGAAAGGGAGAAAGAGAGAGAAAATGAGACACACACACAAACACACACACACACACACACACACACACACACACACAACACACACACACACACACACATGCACACACACAGATACACACGCTTGCGTGCGCGCGCGCGCACACACACACACACACACACATAAACACACAGGCACACAGGCACACACACAACAAGATCTACCAAACTGTATACACACGGTCACTGGATGTAAAAAACGACTTGAGAGCTTATCCTCGTATCCTCTA
>CM060321.1:58387417-58399917 GCA_030674155.1 Stramonita haemastoma | reverse complement strand
GCAAGAGAGAGAGACAGAGAGACAGACAAACAGATATACAGATAAAGAGAGACAGAGAGAGAGACAGACTGACAGCAGACAAACAGAGAGAAAAGAGAAAAGAGAGAGAGAGAGAGAGAGAGAGAGAGAGAGAGGGGAGACAGAGACAGGAGACAGAGAAGAGAGAAGAAGAGAGACAGAGAGAGAGAGAGAAGAAGAGAGAGAGAGACAGAGAGAGAGAGAGAAGAGACACAGAGAGAGACAAGAGAGAGACAGAGAGAGAGAGAGAGAGAGAGAGAGAGAGAGAGAGAGAGAGAGAGAGAGTTGACGCAATGGCACTAAATATCGATATTCGTTTCACACCCGAGAGTAATGGCAAAACAAGGGAAGGAGATTTCTAATAAATCATTCTTTGTCACTGCCGAACTGTCAACGATCAGATACTATCGTGCATCATTGCCTGTTTTTGTCCTATCACGGTAAAGGCCACCCAGAATTCAAAGAAAAGAGGAAATAAACAGAAAAAAATATAGCAAACAATACCTGAAACGGAAAATGTCACAATGAAATCAAAGATCGTAGCTGACTTGAGTAAAAGTACATACATCATCTACGTCATGGTTGTGATAGAGAAGAAGTGAATTAGGTCAATGTAAGTTTATGTGTAGGTTCGCACATGTCCACCCCCCCCCCCCCCTTCCTATAAAAAAGAGAGAAAAAGATTGAACTAGAAAATAATATGGGAATAGTTATATGCAAGATGAATGCCAATGCCAATAAGAATAGTTTATTTTCTCAACAAGCAGATATTTTTTACCTTAAATTGCTGATATAATACTCAATATTTATTGATTTTTCTTTAAAAGAATATTGTTTCCTGCTGCATTGACGCACATCAGATATTTCCCAGATTTTTAAAATGATGCACACGTGCATCAATCAGTAACTTTTTGAATTCATCATTCGATGTTGTGAACTAAATGACTGCACACTTAACTTTACATCTTTATCAGTTTTAACCGTTTCTTGAATGTCAATCCAGGGCCTAGCCGCGTATAGCGCTGTTGGAACACTTGCACAAATACATTATCTCCACCTGCCTTTTGCATATGCATGAAGATCCGCAGGTAAGTTAGAAAGACATACAGGAAAACAAGATGCTTTAGGGTTAGAGGGTCGCCCTTGAAATCTCACGGCCTGGTATCGAGCTACAACCGAGGCGTCTATGGTAGGGATTTTCTTTCTGAAGTTAACACTAGTACCAAATCCACTACCGGGAAATCTTTTGGGTGAGGCTATATACCGATGTCTTAAGGCAGTGTGAGCATATGCAAAACGTTTACCACCTTCAGAAGAGTTGGTAGTTTTTCCTGTTAGGAAGGGATATATATATATATATATAATATATATAATATATATATATATATATATATATATATATATAATATATATATTATCTGGAGCCGTATTTATTTATCGTTTACGAAGTCGGATAGTGTTTTAGATTTCCAGAGGGTAAAAGGTCAAATACACAATTATCACCATTGGTAAATCACGGAGCTCTACCCATAGTTTCCAAATAAAGATCATTAGCACCTTTATCGGGAAACAGATACAAATGATTTCTAAGTATACTCATCATTGTTTTATGTTTGCAACATAGTTTGTGTTCTTTCTTTTTCATATTTTTTTCGTACCTCAGCAAGAGTATACAGGTTCACCAATGGTGAGATTTTGTGAATGCAACTGATTTTTTCCCACCATGAAGGCAACTGCACTATGACTTAAGGGCAGATGTCTAAACAGGACACTAATGTGCATGTGTTTTTGAAATGTCGTCGTCTGTTCCTACCAGCACCCATTGGCCTGCTTTTCTTCAAGACAGAACGGGTTTAGATTTGTGTGCAAGATGTGTGCATCAATGCTTGTCTTTGAGAGCAATTCTATTTCATCGGTAAGTAACAAAATGAGGAGAGAGAGAGGGGGGGTGGGGGAGACAGACAGACAGACAGACAGGAAGACAGTCAAACAGACAGACAAAGACAGAAACCAAAAGATACAGTGAGACAAACAGAGGGACAGAGAGGCAGAAAGAAAGAGACAGAGAGAAGACAGGTTAAGACATAAAGCAAAAACAATGAATAACAGCACACAAATATAGAGACGCAGCCCAAAAAATGGACAGCAATTCTTTGTATTAACTACACGCCTGAATCGAAGGCCAATAACTCACACAAAATTATTGAGCTACACGACAGAGAACACTGCACCAGCAGGTATAAAAGGAAAATACAGGGACAATGATGAATCCAGAGATAACTAGAGGCCATAATAAAAAGCAAAAAAAAAAAAATCAAGGCTATTTTTAGGTTCAATACGCGAGTGAACTAAAGGCCGATAACGCTTGATGGGAATACTGGGTTGTAAAAGAAAAAAAATGGAGCAGCAATAAGAGCATCAGATTTGTAATAAAGCAGCATCGTGGTGTTTTTGTTGGATTTGTTTGTTTGTTTTATTTTGTTAATTCCCAGATGAGCAATGATGGTTTTCTGTTGTAAGCTGGCAAACATTTCAAGTGGTAATTATGTATATTTTTTTTAACTTTGTTGGACTTTTTTCTAAATTCCAACAGCCGTTTGTTGATTAATTCGTTACATGTTTTTGTTGCTTGTTCACACATTCTTTATACAAAAAATATTATAAAGGGACAATAACTATTTACTCACTTTGTCTCTGTCTCTCTCTATCTCTGTCTCTCTGCCTATCTCTCTCTCTGTCTAGCCTTGCTTGGCTACCAGCAAGACGTGGTTTCAGAAGTGAAAAAAGAAATTTCCTATTTTCTACCAGAAAGACCTCCAGTATGCCAGTGACGGGACTACCATCTTCTCTGGAAACGGTTTTGAACACCTTCCTGCAGGAAATGTCTCTCACATCATACAAAATCGATGGCAGAGAGAATCAAACTGTTATTGTGTTGCGCCTGTCACCAGCCCACCAGCATTCTGCTACACACAGCCACAGTGACAGCGTTGTGTACCGCAAGAAAGGGGCAGCGCAAATTGCTAGGGACAAAAGGAGAGTCGAGACACATAAGGTCAGTTTAATGGAGAAACAACGTGAACATTCTGTCTCCCCTTCGAATTTGTTTCTCCCCACGCCCCCAAGTTTACTTTATAACACTGATAATGAAATTGCCATGGACACGTTCAAAGATGACATGCCCACTGGCCCTCCTGGCTGTGCTGCTAAATCCGCACGTGCAACACGGCAAGCCGTCTCTTCTCCGTCATGCATGCCTGATGTTGACCCAGTGTCAGTGACAGTGCAACCGCACGAGTTGGCGCTTGAGGACTGGAGTTGCGACTCTGACACTGACAAGGATATTGACGATGAAGATGTCATGACTGTGAGCAGTGAGGCGCCAACAATACCGCCTGTAACACTGACAGAGCACAGCTCTACAGAAGATGCGACAGAGAACAGCCATAGAGCGGAACCATTCGAAACGAATGACATCGATGAATCAGGAAACAGCACCACTGTGTTACGTGGGATGTTGATGGAACTTCTACAACAATTTAAAGACACAATGGACAGGGGCTTCCAGTCATTAAAGGAAGCAAATGAAGACGGAAATCTTCCGGACACGTCCAGTGACCAGCCAGCAGCAGAACCACATGGCTAATGCCGCTCTGTGACAGTTCCTCGGTCCCTGCTACGACATCGGTTATTACCAGTAACATCCACACAAACTATCATAAACAATATCGCGTTTCGGTTACCAATCGCGAAGAATCGTTGATGTTGTACAGTGTTGAAAGTCTGGTGTATCTTTCGATTTCGGTCCCCTCCCCCATCTACCCTTTGTGAATGGGTTGAAAAACCTAACGCAATAAATCTTTGTCATTGTCATTGTCTCTCTCTGTCTATCTCTCTCTGTCTGTCTGCCTGTCTGTCTGTCTGTCTGTCTGTCTGTCTGTCTGTCTGTCTGTCTGTCTGTCTGTCTGTCTCTCTCTCTCTCTCTCTCTCTCTCTCTCTCTCTCTCTCTCTCTCTCTCTCTCTCCTCTCTCTCTCTCCTCTCTCTCTCTCTTCTCTCTCTCTCTCTTTTATTATACATTACACACGAGTTAGCAGCAAAGGTAGAAAGAAGCAAGAAATAGAGAAAAAAGAATAAGAACAAGGAAATCAAGAAAACAAGACGAACAAGATTATGAAGAACAAAAACAGCAAAGACAACATTCTCAACAATAACAGCAAACCAATCACGTTGTTCATAGCCCTACTGACCTCACAGGCCATATCGGGGCTTGAAAAATAAAAGCAAGATTGTCAAAAATAAACTCAATATGTATAATAAGAACAGGTGAGGCTACACAAACACAAAGATCATCAACAGTTCTATTACAAAAATTTTATTTATTGAAAAGACAATAACAAAGGATATACAACAAGTAAAGCAACGGGTTATTGCCGATGCGCATAACAATGGCATTAACCTTAACTATAACTCTGATAACATTTCAACTTCTTAGAAACCAGGGCACACACTGGCAAACCAATGATGACAGACAGAAAGTCGTCGCAGTAAAAACATATTCTTCCAGTAAAATAATCTCTCTCTCTCTCTCTCTCTCTCTCTCCTCTCTCTCTCTCTCTCTCTCCTCTCTCTCTCTCTCTCTCTCTCTCTCTCTCTCTCTCTCTCTCTCTCTCTCTCTCTCTCATCATATGGGGGGCGGATAGCCTAGTGGTCAGAACATTGCGCTGGCAATTTGAAGACCCGGGTTCGAGTCCGGTCGAGGAAATTTTCTTCCTGGAGTTAACATCAGTGCTGACTCCACTCTCCCCAAAAGTCCTTCGGATGAGACTTTAAACCGAGGCCCCGTGTGCGAACGCACGCAGAACATCTTGCGCACACGTTAAATCCTGTTCCGCTTTTCGTAAGAGTAGGCCATCGTGTGCCGGTGGGAACAGATGACAATATTTACAAAACTGCATACACACGGGGACCGGATGAAAAAAAAGCACATGATTGCTTATTCTGTTATCCTCGATATAAAAGAATAAATAAATAAATAAATAAATCATCCTCATCGTATTCTCATGTTGCTCTTTGATTATTGCGTCCTCTTTTCTTTTCTTTTCTTTTTTTTCTGTTTGTTTGTTTGTTTTGTTTTTTTGTTTTGTTTGTTTTTTGTTTTTTTGTTTTGTTGCTTTGTTTTCTTTTTGTTTGTTTATCTGGTGTTTTTTTTCTTCTTCTTCAAATCAAAATCATCATTGATTCTTACTTCATATTTTTGTTTCTGAATGAGTGCATTTTTTATAACATTACCTTAATATTGTATTTTTGTCTTGTTCTATGTTTTATGGGACTATTTTGATGATAGATGGTGGTGGATTGATGTTTTCAGTCATTTAACCTCATCGTATTCTCATGTTTGCTCCTTAATTATTGCGCCCCCCCCCCCCCCTTTTTTGTTGTTGCTGTTCTGTTTGCTTATTTGTTTTTGTTGTGTGTGTGTGTGTGTGTGTGTGTGTGTGTGTGTGTGTGTGTGTGTGTGTGTGTGTGTGTGTGTGTTTCAAATCAAAATCATCAGTGATTCTTACTTCATATTTTTGTTTCAGAATGAGTGCCTTTTTGCAACATTACCTCAATATTGTATCTCTGTCTTATTCCTTACCTGTTGTTGTTGTTCTTTCTCCCCTTTTATCAAAATTTTATGTTTTATGGGACTTATTTTGATGATAGATGGTGGTGGATTGATGTTTTCAGTCATTTAACCTCATCATATTCTCATGTTTGCTCTTTAATTATTGCGCTTTTTTTGTTTTGTTTTGTTTTGTTTCTTCTTTGTTTTTTTGTTTTTTCCTTTATCAATCAATTTCTGATTTTACTTCTTTGTTTTTGTTTTTGTTTTTTTCCTTTTCATAATCATTGACCTTATTTTGTTCGATGTGATTATCTTCTTGATTTGTACCTGTGTATTTCTCCTTTGGATATGGGTTCCTTACTTTTGGTATTTGGATCATCATAATTGTTGTTGTGTAGTTGTGGCTATTAATTTTTTTTTTTATCTTAATGTTATCCCTGAAAAGGGCGGGGGCTGGATGTAAAAAAGCACACGAGTGCTTATCTACTATCCTCGAATAAAAGAATTGTTTGCCTTGCCTTGCCTTGCCTGCTTGCCTTGTCTCTCTCTCTCTCTCTCTCTCTCTCTCTCTCTCTCTCTCTCTCTCTCTCTCTCTCTCTCTCTCTCTCTCTCTCTCTCTCTCTCTCTCTCTCTCTCTCTCTCTCTCTCTCTCTCACACACACACACACACACACACACACACACACACACACACACACACACACACACACACACACACACAAGCAAACATACCATGGCCTTGTGTGTATATTTCTATACACTCTACAATTTACATAAACAGCCAACCTTCTATACATTAATGGGAATTTTTCTTTCCTTTCTTGTATTTTTTTTAAAGCTATGACGCTGTAATACATCTGGTGCGGTTTAAGGTCAAGCGAAATTTCAACAAAATGTAACCAACATGGAATGAAACGAAAAGCAAATATCTGTGGGACAAAACTCAAAATGAAGGGGTGTATTCGGAAAGAAACTCAGTCACCATTCCCTGTAAAGGTCAAGGGTTTCTATTTACAGTTCACCATTATGCTGCTGATGCCATCATGTCCAATGCCATTGCCAACACGGGAAAATAGCAAACGTTCTATACAAGGGGAGAAAATGTGTTGAGATATTCTACATTCCCTACTTTGGGCTGAACAGTTAGCCACATTTACGAAAATTTCTTTCACACTCAATTTTGAGTTGCAGAAAACATATTTTCAACAGTGTCATGTGGCTATTTACACAAGTGTTCAAGACAATATTGCGGTATTTAAAGGCAGTTAGAATCAGACAATCAAGCATAAAAAAACAATCCTTAATTAGCTGTTTGTATCTTTGTTGAATATTTTGTATTCAAACTTATAATCTTGATATGATCTACTATTCTATTTAAGATCTAGTCCATACTGCCACATACTAAATCTTTCACTATTCTCTGTGAAGAAGGATCCTTAAAGACACTGATTTACTCTCGAAAGCATCCCAGCTTGAAAGGGTGTGCAAAAAATACATATAAACAGTCACGCAAACAAAAGTACTGTTGCCTTCTTTATATATTAAAATTATTGGTGAGACTCCAAGACGGCTAAAGGCCACGAACATGGCTTCATTTTCTCTGCAGGGACATCTTCTCTTTCTTTGTTTGATGATTGCAGCAATGAGGAAGCGAATTCAACAAATCAAGGCATTATATTATTTCTTCTTTGCTGTCGTCTTCTTCTGTCTTCCCTGAAGGAGGCGTAGTATATGGTCTCCTCTTGTGCTGTTGTAACTGTGCAGAGGCTTGTCTGCTGGTCTCAGCCAACACTTTCTGACGTGTGGGCAGCTCATGAGAAAAGTTGTATGAAACTGCCAAAAACAACAACAAAACAAAACAATAATCGTCAGATCTGCTTTTAGAGATGTAAGAGAATGGATTGAGTAGGCAGAAAATTACCAAGAGTTAAATAGGATAAAAAGGTAAGAAAAACAGAGACAAAGAATGGAAAAGTGACGGAAATGGGAAATTATATGAACAAAATATCCAAAAGATGGAGATTCTATCTACTCTTTGAAAAAAAGCTTCTAGCACCCCCACGGTAAACGCATCGTATTTCAAAGTAGCTGTTTATTCCGATGAAGATAAAAGTGTTGCATGCAATACAGATAAACATGCTTTGTAAAGCGAATGGCAATTATCATATATTTTATTATGTTAATGTCACGATTGTTTTCCTCGACAGCTATTTAATGCACACTTTTAGTTGGTTCTTTCTGTAGGCATATGATTTCTGGATTCGCGTGTGAAATACACAACAACAAAAAATAAATTTTCCCTTGCCAATAATATTTGTTTTTCAAAACTCAGCAGGTTGAAGTAAAACAAAAAGAAAGTAGTCTTTTTAAAAGCAAACGTTGACAGTCTAGCCACACTGAGGACGTACTGTTTGGAGACGTTAGGCAAGAATACTGTTTCATGTAAAAGAAATCTTAGACTCTTATGTCTGCTTCAAAAACATATACTGCCGTTAGCAAGTCTTATTCTTTCCATGTAAAAGCTTCGGGTTAATTCGTTTAATAGCAATTACCTGCAAAGAAGAAAACACATTAGTAGTCTCGTTTGCATACGAAGAACAAAGTATTGCAATTGTCTCCCTGCTTTCCTTTCTCGTGTACAAAGCAAAATCACCTTCAAGCAATGCAGAGTGCAACTATCCCAGCTGTTGTAACAAAATTACGAGATCCTAATCGTAAATTCTAGTCTTATTGCGGCCTAATTGGCCTTCTAGTTGCAAGCTTTTAAGAGATCGAGTAGGCTAATGTTATCAATAATGTGCGCTATTGATTGCTATATTCCAGCTTAGCCCACTAAACTCGCTAAGCGGTATTGCCCCCTGCTACTTTCCTGTCCACTGCCAAGTTTCTGTCTGTTGTTATTTACCACATAGCATTACACAGGATAGTCTGGTGGTTACAGTGACGATCGTTGTACTGGTGATCTGCTGATCCGGGTCGAGTCTCGTTCAATAATTTTTTGTTCCTCTTGTGCTGACTCCATTCCACCCCAAAATTACTAAGATGAGACTTTAAGTCAAGTTCCTGTGTTCAAACGTACGCCGAACATCTTGTGCACACGTTAAAACCTGATCTGCTTTTCAGAAGAGTAAACTATTGTGTGCCGATGGGATGATACAATTTACAAAAATGTATACACACACCAGACTGCACGTAATAAGGCACATTTGTGCTTATTCCTTTATCCTCGAAATAAAGAAGGCACTACAGACAGAAAGACAGAGAAAGACATACAGACAGACAGACAGACAGACATACACACAGGCATACAGAAAGCAGAAATACACAGAAAGCATACAATAAAAAGAAAAAGCCAAACGAGGCCTTAACTTCTTAGATCCCCTTCAACTCCAGGAAAACGATGCAGTAAAGAAGGGAATAAATAAGAGCCTCGACAATTAAAGCAAAAGAAATGCAGAAAAAGTCCACTTTCTTTATAATCACTTGAAGTGTTCATTTATTCGCACGGCAAACAGTCACTCTCCCTGAGGAGCGGAGAGAAACACAGTTGTGCTCTTCTTCATTTTATTTGGTGTTTTTTTCATTCTGCCAATCTGCTGCTGTCCTTGTTCGTGTGTGCTTTTTTATGGCTCCATTGTTCTTCATTTGATCACTGTCTTAATGGCGCCATTCTTCAGCTTATGACCAGTAATCGGTCGAGGAAGGAGATTAGGAGGAGGGTGATGGGTGATGGGTGAGGAGGAGAGTAGAGGGGAGAGGATGCGCTGTACTGTGTGTGTTTGTATACGCGCGCGCGTGTGAGTGGCGTGTGTGTGTGAGTGTGTGTGTGTGTGTGTGTGTGTGTGTGTTGTGTGCATGTGCATGTGCATGCATGTGTGTGTGCCGTGTGCTTACCTTTGCCTTAACATCAACGACGAAACATATACTGAGTATTTTCTGTTTGTCATTCAATTTACTGAAACATTCTAACTGGATTACGATTTTAGAACCACATCAGTTCTTATCCATGCACACAATCATCTAACTACTCAACCAACCAACTATTCAGACTAGCTAGAAAAGCTAGATTTGTGGCTGAGTTGGTGGTTCCTTTTTTAAATGTTAAGTTTTGTGTTGATTTAAAAACAATATGTTGTATTCGTTTTTTCTTCCTGCACCCTCGGGGAAAATTCTTCACGTCGTGTTGGAAAGATAGCACATGCTTGCTGCTGTAGACCTAAAGATTTTGATTCTTTATTATTCTATCTATTCTTTTTACTCGAAGATAAATGAATAAGCGTTTGTATGTTTTTTAGGAAGTCCCCGTGTTTATGCAGTTTTGTAAATTTTGTCATTCCATCGCCACACAATGGCTTACTCTTCTGAAAAGCGGACCTAGCTTAGCCCTATCCTACAGAAGCAAACACATAACCTTCCTTTGAACTCCATTTCTTGGCTACTTTGTGTTGTAACTTTTCGCTGCAACTTTTCGTTACTATCTTTACCATTAACTTTCCTGGTCTTTTTGTGTGTTTTTTGTTACTTTGTTATATGTTTGCTTGTTTTGTGGTCTTTGTGGTTTTGTTTGTGTTTATTGGTTTGATATTAGTTCTTGTTTTGTTTTCATTTGTTTGGGAGGGGATGTCCTTGCTTTTTAAATGCGTTGATTTTTTTTATCTAGCAACTACGAGCTGCCGGAAACTGGTCATGGCTGTTGCTTTAGGGCATATGCTGTTAGGTTGCACTACGTCACGTTTCTGTAGAGTACATCAGACAAGCTAAAATCAGGCAGGACAATGGGAGAAAAGATAAGACATGCAAGGCAATACAAGTAAAGGCTTTTTGAGAGCAAAGCAAATCAAGTAAAGACAAGTCCAAGCTGTCTTTACATATGTATATTTTTTTCTAGAGCTTCTGAAGAAATAGATAAATGCTACACAAATGTTATCTTTAGAT
Organism: Stramonita haemastoma; assembly: GCA_030674155.1. Lineage (NCBI taxonomy): Eukaryota > Metazoa > Mollusca > Gastropoda > Neogastropoda > Muricidae > Stramonita > Stramonita haemastoma. The sequence continues at coordinate 58,389,355 of CM060321.1, read as the reverse complement.
AAATATAAAAACACAGTCGGGTGTTTTGGCACAGTTCAACATAAGATACTTATCTGAGGTGGCGATTAAAGTGTTGTGGTCACTCAGTTATTGAGAAATGTATATCCCGGCAAGCTGTATACAGGAACAAGTAAGAGCGCATTGTGGGAGTCTTTTGGTCTTTTTTCTGCTGCCTGACATACCATACCTGATGTCATGACATGTTTTCACTCATTTCTGTTTTCCCAAAAATGAACAGAAACAACAGGAATGGGCAAGGAATGTCTGCAGGCAGAAAAAGACCAAAAGTTCTCCCATAATGGGCTCTTACCTGTGTTCTTGTAGACAGGTTTTTCTTCTTACACCCTCAACGTCACATGTTCTAAGGGAACTGTTAGACCAGTGTGAAGCCACCAGCCACAAAGGGCCTGCATGGCGGCTGGATTGCCTCAGTAGTGTTTACCAGCACCTGTTAGATCTGACATACGTAGAACTGCATCTCCAACTCTACATTACCCACAAGGACTTCATCTGCGTTCAATAGAGCCTGCTTCTATCTAATACCAACACGACAGCATCTATCAACCCAAGCTTATAACTTGTAAGCTTAATTAAAAACAAGAATGAACACTTAGAATTGATTTTTGTTCAAGTATGTTGCATATTCGTAATTTCAAAGTACGATTCTTCTCTTTTACCATCTCAATTCTGTAATTTCGATATCAGTATCGAGTGATAAATAAACGAATATGGCCCAGTAAAAGAAACGCAGGGATCATAGAGTGACATGTTCCAGGAAACTTTAAATCCAAAACTAATTCAGAGACAGATTTGCACAGAAAAGTTTTAATCTTGTCAAAAATCCACTGTCACACTGTTCCCATTTGATAACGGGTGCCTTCTTTTGGACTTGAAACTCCTTATGAAGTTGGTAGTGCCTTGTCACAAAATGAACTATTTATGAGCAGCCGGAAACAATCAGAAAATCGCCGCGCGATATTTCAGCTTGTTGAAAACTCTTAGGGTAACCTTTAACTCAAAGACAGACGCTGGACTTTTGAAATTGCTGACAGCTCTTGGGGCTATTGGTTGCATTCAAGCTCTTGAAATTCACTACAAGAGGGAGTATTGAGGCCCTTAGTCGTCATGCCTGCGACACCTATCTTGGTCTGGTGACGTATTTACAAGTGTAGGATGAATAAAGTTCTGGTTCTTTAGGCAAAGTTGAATATTGACCACATAAAGTCATATTAAGTTGCAATATAAAGGCATCTAAAACTAAGACTTCAGGTCATCTTAAAGGATATAAAGTCGTCTTAAAGGATTTAGAGTAGTCTTAATCTGAGTCCTAAATTGATTGAGGAATTAAGAGAGAGCGACGCTAATGACTTTTAACGGCTTCTGGTACTCAGTAAAGAGCAATATTAATGGTTTATAGAGCAAGTAAATTCGGCTTTTTTTTGCGAACAGATTCACAAGATTTTGTAGTTTTATCTTGTTTCTCGTGTGTATCAAAGGTGAAAAAAGTTTGCATTAAGAATAATTATAATTGTATATATTCATTGTGTGTGTTTGTATGATATATCTGGAATGAAAAGTCCATATTGTTGAGTGAAAGCGTGTGTGTGTGTGTGTTGTGTGTGTGTGTGTGTGTGTGTGTGTGTGTGTGTGTGTGTTGTGTGTGTGTGTGTACTGTGTGTAGTGTGTGTGTGTGTGTGTACGTGTGTGTGTGTGTGTGTGTGTGTGTGTGTGTGTGTGTGTGTACGTGTGTGTGTGTGTGTGTGTACGTGTGTGTGTTGTACGTGTGTGTGTGTGTGTACGTGTGTGTGTGTGTGTGTGTGTGTGTGTGTGTGTGTGTGTGTTGTGTGTGTGTCATTTACTCTACAAACATGCTGAATGATTGAATAAACCGAGATACGCATACAAACAATCTGTACTTTTCTGTTTTGATGAAGTAAG
>CM060321.1:58374917-58379917 GCA_030674155.1 Stramonita haemastoma | reverse complement strand
GGATCTTCTGTGACTACATTTTTCTTTGCATATAGCTCAGTGTAGTGTTCTACCCAAAGCTCCATCTGTTCTTCTATGTCTTGAATGAACTTCCCAATAGCTGATTTCAAAGGGGCAGTTTACTTTTGCGTTGGGGCCAATGCCTGCTTAAAGCCTTCCTTCATCGCCTTGATGTTGCCTATTTCAGCTGCGATCTGAATCTGAGAGCAGAGCTGAAGCCTAAAGTCTTTGGCGTATTGCCTGGTGTGCTGCTGGACTTTGCTGCGAGCAGCATTATATAAAATCACTACCCCAACGGAGGATTACACGACTAATCTAACAATTTCTTTATGCCAAGATAAGAAAATATGAAACCGGGGTAATATGTCTTAAGCAAAGAAAATCTCGTTCCCACTTTTTCAGTAAACATTGTCACCGAGACAATTTTTTATAACGAAGTTTTCTCGTTGAAGGTTTGGCCATTTTACTGCAGTGTTTCAAAGACGGTAAGCAATCGATAAGGAGCCGCCACAGTTCGTTTCTCTTGCACTCTAAACAGCCACAGGTGTGCAGGCTGTAAAATGAAGGTACACTGTTGAATGTGCCTGGCAGCATGCTGCATTGACCTTTGATGGTGTAACTTGTCTATGTTTATTGTTAGGTAGTTGTCGTGTTTTTTTCCCCAGAATTTCTTGAATATGATAACTACATGTGTTTATTACTTAACATTAGCCTTGTTCCATTGCAACTGTGAGAGAGAGAGAGAGAGAGAGAGAGAGAGAGAGAGAGAGAGAGAGAGAGAGAGAGAGAGAAGAGAGAGAGAGAGAGAGAGAGAGAGAGAGGGGATGAGAGAGAGAGAGATTCAGAAAGAGAAATAGACATACATAGACAGACAGAGAGACAGGCAGACAGACAGGCAGACAGACAAACAGACAGACGGACAAGCAAACAGACAGATATGACATATACATACATATATATGCATATATATATATATAACATATATATATATATATATATATATATATATATATATATTCATATATATCATATATATGTATAATATAATATATATGTATAATATATAAGAGAGAGACAGAAGACTGAGAAAGAGAGACAACAATACAGAGAGAGAGACAGATATATAAAAACTGAAACAGAGAGTGATTGTGTCACACTGGTGTATACCTCGTTTCCCGTGTTTGCTCATGCAAATTTCATAACCTCTCTGGCTAAGACTTTTATGAGCATGGTACTGCAATTAGTCACTACTACTAAAAATATCATATCATTACAGAACAGGTGATTGATATGTCAAACCTCTGCCCTCATAAGACCTCAGATTATACGCAGACAGTCAGAACGCAGACTAGAGCTACTTTCCCCCTTGTTTCAGGACTGGTTAAATCTGACACAAATACGTCTACAGATCCTAAAGCAGCTGTGCAAGTGTTTTGAACTGTGTGACACCCTGTTTAGAGATATTTCAAGATAGGACAATGCTCACTTTTCCTCTAGCTCGTCTCATAGTTCGGATTGACATGTGTGATTTCTGCTTTTGCTTTTCATTTGTTATTGTTCCAAGGACGTGTCACAACGTGCAGAGGGTCCCATATTGCTGTATCATGTTTTCTAAAGTGCCGGAAAAGATTTTACGGACTGTGTGGACTGCGATCAGTGATCTAACGGTAACCGCCTGCCTGGAAAACAAAAAGTCTGGGTCGGAAGTGTGCGGTGGTTTGATCCCCGTTTGGGTCCCAAAACTTTCCCCCATCCTAATAGATCATGAGTGAGAATCTGGTGCTGAACTTCGGATGATACGAATAAACTGAGTCCTGAGTATTACACAATTTTTTAACGCACGTAAAAGAACCCATGGCACAAGAGAGTTGTCCCTGGGAAAAAGGTCGATTAGAAAAAAAGTTAATTTAATAGGAAACAAATAAAGTTGCAGACAGGAAAAGAAAAAAAAGATAATACGTGGTGCTGCTTCTGTGGTGACGCGCTCTCCCCGGGGACAGCAGCCCAAACTTCAGCAGAGAAATCTGCAGTGACTTAAGGTGGTGTAAAAATAGAAATAACTAAAAGTGAGTCAATGTTGTAATCAAGTGATTGTATCTAGAGAAAATTGTTGCGTTTCTGCAACAACCTTGACACCTATCATCGATCGGTGAATTCTATCAGCATGACTGATCTTTTATAAAATGCGTGCTTAAAAAATTAATATACATATATTATTGAACTGCATGCTGTTATTAAGCATAAAAATAGCAATAAACCCAACCATTGTTCATATTAGTCTTTCCAATGACTTTCTAAGTTTAAACAAGTAGTCCTGGTTTGCGAACTAGGATTGAAACTCTGGGGTTCTTTTTGTTTGGTTTTATTTTTTTTGTTTTTATTGTTGTTTTTAGTGGGGAGATTGATTATGTGTTTGCTGTATTTCAAGATCTAACAATTAATCCCTCATTTTTTTGGTTTAAAATGATGTTCACTTAAGAAGATAACAGTATGCACATGTAAACAGGATTACGTTAAAAAAGTATCAAAATTGTTTGTTTTTCTTGCAGAATAATTTCTCGTCGTGTAACTTTAACAGGGCTGCAGATTTTATAGAGAAATACACCACTATGAAACTTATCTCTTTCTCTCTGTGATGAAACAATGTAGCATATCTTTGCACCAATAAACTCAGTGTGTTAAGAAGGTCAGTATCACACACATATGACATGTTTGTAGCATTTCACATTTTTTCCTAATCCAAAGAACCAAAATGTCACCACGACACAATTTTTTTACAAAAGCCACATTTTCCCCCAACACTGCACGTCTGAACCAATCACAACCAACGTTTCACAGTCGTTTAGGAGCTGATAGCCAGCCTTCAACGTCTAAAGCTGAAGGTGATTGGGTAAAGACAGGTGCGCTGATAACACGTGGGGGTGAGTAAGGGAGAAATACTGCCATGCTGGCACTCTTGCCAGAGAGGGATTTCAGAGGAGGGGAAAAACCGGTATAGGAAGCTGGTAGAAAGAGAGGGAGGGGAATAAGTTAGGGGGAGGGGGTCACAGGGTGCCTGCTTCCGGTTCCTCACCTGTGCTTGCTATTCTCTGTCTGCCTGACCTCTGTTTCTGTCTGTCTGACTACCTGTCTGTCTTCTGTTTCTGTCTGTCTGTCTGTCCTGTCTCTGTCTTCTGTCTTCTGTCTCTCTGTCCTCTGTCTCGTCTGTCTCTCTGTCTCCTGTCTCTGTCTGTCTTCTGTCTGTCTGTCTGTCTGTCTGTCTGTCTGTCTGTCTGTCTGTCTGTCTGTCTCTCTCTCTCTCTCTCTCTCTCTCTCTCTCTCTCTCTCTCTCTCTCTCTCTCTCTCTCTCTCTCTCTCTCTCTCCTCTCTCTCCTCTTCTCTCTCTCTCTCTCTCTCTCTCTCTCTCTCTCTCTCCACTCACCCGCTGCAATTGAACAAGGTGAAGGACGAGGAGAAACAGCGATAAACAGGATGAAAGTAAAGACTACAGAAGTGAAGTTATGGTGACGTACGCGCGCGCGCGCGCGCGCGCGCGCTGCGCGCGTGTGTGTGGGGCGTGTGTTGTGTGGTGTGTGTGTGTGTGTGTGGGGTGTGTGTGTGTGTGTGTGTGTGTGTGTGTGTGTGTGTGTGTGTGTGTGTGTGTGAATGTGTGTGTGTGCTTCTCTGTCTGTGCTTGTCTGTGTCTGTGTAAGTTGCAAATAGTAGTGTGTGTGTATGTGAGTAAGTGTATGTGTGTGTCTATGTGTGTGTGTGTGCGCGCACACGTCTGTGTGTGTGTTTACGAATGCGTGTGTGTGCATGAGTGTGTTCGCGCGCGTGAGCGCACCTATGTGTATGTGTTACCGTGTGTGTATGTGTTTGTGTGTGTGTGTGTCTGTGTGTGTCTGTCTGTCTGCTTCTCTGTTTTGTCTCTCTGTCTCTGCATGTCTACGTTGGTTTGGTGTGTGCATGTCACAGAATGGTAGTGTGTGCCTCCATTACTGTGTGCAAAGACATTTTCACACTTACCCATGCCCTAGGAAGAGCAACACTAGACTTGATCTTAGATGCCAAAACAAAAAAGACAAAAAAATTCTTGGTGGTCCTGATGCTGTAGTACATGCTGGTGTTGTTGCTTCTGCTGTTACGTCTGTCACTGTATCGCATTCATCATTGAAAAACGTTGAAAAACAAAGCAGAATTCCTGCTTTAGTTGCCTTTTTAGATTTAAAATGCCTGCTACTGTTTTTGCTCTCTCTCTCTCTGTCTCTGTATCTCTCTGTCTCTCTGTCATCCTGTCTCTCTCTCACTCTCTTTCAAAATAAATTTCATTCATATCAATCATTCGTTCACTCACTCACTCATTCATTCATTCATTCATTCTTTCTTTCTTTCTTTCTTTCTTTCTTTCTTCCTTCCTTTCTTTCTTTCTTTCTTTCCTTCTCTCATTCTTTTACTATGTCTCAGTTCCGGTCTCTGTCTTTTCTCTCTCTCTCTCTCTCTCTCTCTCTCTCTCTCTCCTCTCTCTCTCTCTCTCTCTCTCTCTTCTCCTCTCTCTCTCTCTCTCTCTCCTCCCTCTCTCTCTCCTCCTCTCTCTCTCTCTCTCTCTCTCTCTCTCTCTCTCCACAAGTGCTTATCTATTATCCTCGAATAAATATTTATTGCTTTGCCTTGCCTTGCCTTGCCTTGCCATTGCTTGCTGCCTTCCTCCTGCCTTCTCCCTTTGTCTCTCATCTCTATCTTCACTCATCATCCTCCTCTATCTCACTCTCATTCTCTACTCTCTTACTCGTACACTCTATCCTCTCCTCTCTCCTTCTCACTGGTTATCTTTTAACTTGTTAGGTTTGGTCAAATTGGGAGTTTTTTAGGTTTCATTGATGATAGTTATTATTTTATGGAAGTGCGAGTATTTTTTAAAATATTTTGCTGACTGGTTTGTTTTGATGACGATGTAATTTGCGATGTTCTCTCTCTCTCTCTCTCTCTCTCTCTCTTCTCTCTCTCCTCTCTCTCTCTCT
>CM060321.1:58354917-58364917 GCA_030674155.1 Stramonita haemastoma | reverse complement strand
TGAAAACAGCCTGGCTATTTTTGCTTGATGAACGTGCAGATTGTCTTAAAACAAGTAGGAGTTAAACTTTCAAGGTAATAGTTTTAGGTCTTTTCTTGTCTCATATTGTTTGGTTTTCTCTGCACTCTTACATTGATTAAAATTGACAAATTTGTTGAACAATTATGTCTGTTGGACAACCCACCTACGTGTCTGTCTGTCTCTCTGCCTTTCTCGGTGAATGAATAAATTAATGATTTGATGTTCAAACAATGATGAAACATTTCTCTGTCTCTCTTTTCTGTCTCTCTTTCTCTGTTTCTCTCTCTGTCTCTCTCTGTCTGTCTTTGTCTCTCTCTCTGTCTTTGTCTCTCTCTGTCTCCCCCTCTCTGTCTCTCCCTGTCTCTCTCTGTCTCTGTCTCTCATTCTTCTCTCTCGTCTCTGCTCTGTCTGTCTGTCTCTGTCTTCTGTCTCTCTCTCTCTCTGTCTCTCTGTCTCTGTCTCTCTGCTCTTCTCTGTCTCTGTCTCTTCTCTCTCTCTCTCCTCTCTCTCTTCTCTCTCTGAGGAACACGCCCTCCCCCCCACCACACACACACACACTAACAAACACACACACACCACACACAACACACACACACACACACACACACACACACACACACACCACACTCCTTTAGGATAACGTCCTCACCTCTTCCACCCACACTATCCACACACAACGTGCCCTGTTCATCTACCATCACCACACCATTATTTTCACCACACACACACATGTCTGTGTCATCTGGAGACCGTCCATCATCTGTTCTTGACCTCCACACACTTAGCAGTTGCATGCACATCTTTTGTCATCCATGTAAGCGATCGCTACCTGAAGTGTTTTCAGGGTTTGATGTTGTTTTTCCTTCATCACGTTGATGGCATCCTTAGTTCTTTTTTTATTGTTGGAAGTACGAAGGTAGTATTGGTTGAGCAGGAGGGAGAGGTAGGAGAGAGGAGGAGAAGGAGGAGGAGGAGGAGGAGGAGGAGGAGGAGGAAGGAGGAGGAGGAGGAGGAGGAGGAGGAGGAGGAGGAGGAGGAAGGAGAGGAGGAGAGGAGAGAGAAGAGAAGAAGAAGAAAGAAAGAAGAAGAAGAAGAAGAAGAAGAAGAAGAAGAAGAAGAAAACAACAACAACAACAACAACAACAACAACAAAACAACAACAACAACACAACAACAACAAAGAACAAGAGGTAGTAACAAGGTAGTGTTTTGTTCGTTCGTTATCATTTGCATGTATAATGTGTTCTATAAAGGTTTGCGCTTGCGTCCAAGTGATTTTTTTTCAAAAATGTCTCTATCATCGATTAAAACATTCTGTTTAGCAAAGCAGGGTTGTAAGCTACAGACCCTATCCCATATGCTGTTCCAGTTTTCTAACACACGCACACATACATTCAGGTCATAACTTAGATGACTTTTGTGGTTGTTATTTCCATTGCACATCCCACCACCTCTTGTTAACGACAGTAACGTTGTATGCGTTTAAAATCAGTTCGTTTCTCACTATAACTTCACAAATAGTATATGATTTTCGCTCGACAAAACAAATATCAGCAACAACGAAAACCCTTCACTCAAAAATCAGGAAAATAATTATGTCGTGGCTAACAATCGAAAAAGCATAAAATGGTGAATTAAATAAGCATGCATGATTTTGAATAATGCTCTTTATTTAATTAATAGTTCCATTAATTGAACTTGTCACGAACTTAGCGGTGATGTGTGTCATGCTTGAAAATTGTGTGTGTATGTGTGTGGGTGTGTGGGTGTGGGCGTGGTGTGTAAGTGTGTGTGTGTGTGTGTGTTGTGTGTGTGGTAGTGTGTTGTGTGTGTGTGTGGTGTGTGTGTGTGTGTGTTGTGTGTGTGTGTGTGTCGTGTGTAGTGTATGTGTGATGTGTATGTGTATGTGTGTATGTGTGTAAGTGTGTGTAAGTGTGTGTGTGTGCGTGCGTGCGTGTATGTGAGTGTGCGCGCGCGCGTGTGTGTGTATGTGGATCGATTGAAGCGTTGGTTGAAATCTTAAAACTAAATACGACACGCGCATGGCCCTTTTGCCTTTCTGATTTTCATGTATCAGAGAGAGCCCTTTTCTTCTTCAAGCCTCTGGTAATATTCCTGAGAGAAAAAGAGGCAGGATCATTATTTTTGGTCGATACGCGCTCTTACTCAAAAATCACGTTCTGGTCTTCGCTTTTAGAAAGAAAGAATCACGTTTTGTTTTCGTCTGTTATGCCCATAGTGCTTGTGCCTTATCCTTTATGCCAGAGAATTGTTGGTTGTTTTTTTGTTTCATTGTTTGTGTCTTTGTTTGTTTGTTTCAATCCATCTGTGTGCATGCCTGCCATACTGTTTCAATGAATAGAATACATTCTTGAAAGATGGTGAGCTTCCTCTTCCTCTGGCCAGATCCTAGTTATCTCTGTCTCTGTCTCTGTCCTCATGACTCTTCTTTGTTTCTCTTCGTCTCAATCACTGTCTCCCACCATTTCTCGTTGCCTATCTCTCTCTTTGTCTGGCTGCTTGCTCTCTTATCTGTTTCTCTTTCTCTGTCTGTCTTCTGACTGTCTGTCTTTCCTAGTATTATCCTTTCTGTCTGACCCTGTCTGCTTTCTGTCTGTCTGTCTGCCTGTTGCCTGTCTGTCTCTGTAGTTCCGTCGTGTGTCGTGTGTGTGTGACTGTGGTGTGTGTGTGTGTGTGTTGTGTATGTGTCTTGTGTCTGTGTGTCTGTTCTGTCTGTCCTGTCTGTCTGTCTGTCTGTCTGTCTGTCTGTCTGTCGTCTGTCTTCTCTCTCTCTCTCCTCTCTCTCTCTCTCTCTCTCTCTCTCTCCTCTCTCTCTCTCCTCTCTCTCTCTCTCTCTCTCTCTCTCTCTCTCTCTCTCTCTCTGATTCTTTACGTCTACCAACTCTCCCTCCCGGTTTCCCTTTTTTCAAATAACACCATCAGATATTTACCACCACCACCACCACCACCACCACCACCAATGGCTTCCTTTAAACAGTCACAGCCGTGTTGTCTGGGAGCCGTTCATCAGTCTGGCACTATGACCTCCGGCACCCCCCAATATTTGTTTCATCTCTTCATCACCAATTGGCACGGCCAGTGCCAGGGCTATAGGTCTTCTCTCTCTCTGATGGCATCATCAGGTCCCTCCTGTCTGTCTGTCCGTCTGTCTGTGTCTGTCTGTCTTCTGTTGTCTGTCTGTTATCTGTCTGTGAGAAAAGACAGAAACGAAAGTGGGGCAGACGCTAAGCCGAATGATTGACTCCGTTTCACTTTAATTCCACATGGCCACGAAGTCGTGAGTTCAAATCTCGAGGCCGTCTGTTGAATTGAGGGTTGGGATTTTTATGGTCTCCTAATCAGTTTCAATTGCAAAGCTGTCGGTGCCTTGATTCTCTTTGTGTACATTTTATATACACTCAGAGAGGATAAAATAAAATCACTGTATACACGCTAAAGTTCTGGTCGTTCATGTCACCAGTCGGTGGACAGTGGAAGCATGGACATACTCACTCTATATCCCTGAAGTCGGAATGCGGCTGCCTTCAAAAACATAGAGATTGGTAGAATCTCACCATTGGTAAACGTCAGAGTTTTAGCCGAGAAACGCAAAGGAAAAAAATATGTTGACTTTTCTTGTCTGTTTCCAATTTGGTTCGCAGCTGCGCTGTTGAAGATTTTGCAATAAAGTCTTTTTCCACAGCGAGTATTTTCAGACATTTCACAATTCATCCGAACAAAAATCAAGTACTGTGCATGCTAAATGGGTTTACATTGGTTATAACGAGAGACTACTTCATTATTTGTTTTACTGGTTATTTTGTTTGCTTGTTTTGCTTTTATGGTCTCTGCTATGTATGTGGCAACACCTGCAAGAATGCAGGATACCATTTTTTTTTTCTTTTACTTTCTCGTGCTAGGTGTATAGATTTTCATGATCGACAAAACTTCCACAATAACAAAGAAAAGATACAGCAATCACAAAAAAGAATTAGATTAATAAGAAACAAACAAACATGGGGGCAAACAAAATCAAAATAGAGTGAAAGTACGTAATAGGAAAAGTAAAACCAAATACAAAAGAACTGAATAGGGAAGAATAAGAGAGAATGAAGAGGGAAAAAAGAAGGAAATCTTTTTTTTAAAAACCTGGAAGGAAATATTAAAAAAAAGAAAATGAAAATGAGATCAAGAAAGCAGAAATAAATGCTTAATACAAATTGTGGCATGTGTTGTTGACAGTATATGTACATATTAATAATATATACATATATAAAATGTATGTATATATGTATATATATATGCTACATATATATATCTATATACTATATACTATCTATCATCTACTACTATCTATCTAATATAGATTATATAGATATATATATAATAATATATTAGGTGTGTGTGTGTGAGTGTGTGTGTGCGTGCGTACGTGTGTGCGCACACACACGCTCTCAAGTGTGTTGTATGTGTGTGTGAGTATGCGCGCGCGCGCGTGCGTGTGTGTGTGTGTGCATGCGTGCGTACATACGTCCGTATGTGTATGTTTGCGTGTGTGTGCGCGTGCATGCATGCATACACACATAATTATGTAGATATGTGTTTGGCTAGATGGTTAATATCTTCGAGCTAAATGTAACTTTTAGCAAAACTCTTAAGGTTATTCGTTTCTTTTGTTGTTGTATACGGTTAAAAAAAAATCCTAAGGTTTCAGCTCTTTCTTGTTTCTTCTGGCCCTGAGCACAGAAAGCTGGCTTGTTATTACTTTTTTGTTGTGTTTTTTTTTTACCTAATACACGTTTCTAGTCTAAAGTCACGTACATGTCTGCTGTCTAATGTATTTGTTTTCTTCTTCATCCATCGTGCTTTCTCCTATGTTTTGTTTGGCTGTGTATTTGCCTCTTTTTTACTATTTCTTTTTCAAAGCTGAAAATAATTTCTTAACCTTCTTGTGTCTCTTGAACTATTTTGCTGTTTTACTGTTGAATTCTGAATGCTTCTAGCCTTTTTTGTCTGTCGTGTCTGTCTGCTTCTGTCTCTGTTTGTCTGTTTCTATCTCTGTCTGTCTGTATATCCATCTCTCTCTCTCTCTCTCTCTCTCTCTCTCTTCCTCTTCTCCTCTCTCTTCTCTCTCTCTCTCTCTCTCTCTCTCTCTCTCTCTCCTCTCCTCTCTCCTCCTCTCTCTCTCTCTCTCTCTCTCTCTCTCTCTCTCTCTCTCTCTCTCTCTCTCTGCCCAGAAATCACAGAAGATGAAAAACACCTTTTGTTTCACTGCCGTAAATACAACAATATTCGTCCAGATGTTTTTAAGACGGTACCCCCATAGTTTGAAGACCAGAGCTTGCTGGATGCATTATCGATGCAGAAAGGCCCAGACCACACAACAGTTCGCTTGGTTCTCGCACAAATGTTTTGAGATTAGAAAAAAATGGATAAGATGCCCATCATGCTTGCAGACGGATGCTAAAGAAAATGCTAGTAACCAAACTAACAATGCTTTTTCTATTATGCTATTAACCGATAACATGAATCTCTTGAAAAAACAAACCTCTGTTGTTTCTATATATTGTTTTCAACGGAATATTTTTGTTTCTTATGTTTGCAATGTTGCTCACCTTGTGATGGAAGCCATCGTGCCAAAAGTCAATTAAAAGTTCGAGTTCGAGTTCGAGTTCTCTCTCTCTCAACCAACCACTGTCAGTATATTTAGGGATGTTGTACCCTTGATCACTGCAGGAACCACTATAACCTCAGAACAATCAGCTGCAATGAATCCTGCACCAGTCAGAGATAGGTGGGGACATCAGTGGGGATTCATTCCCCTCTTTACTTCAGGGCAGCAGTCACGGCAGCAAGATGAGTAGGGTAGGATGGGGATTCCCCTTTTTGTCTAAACCCAGACAGTCAATGCCAACAAAGCACGAATCGCACGTGAAGAAAACGAGGAATGCGGAAATAGTGAAACTGACATCCCCTACCAGACGGTCAAGGTCACAGATTACGAACTGCACGTGAAGAAAACGAGGAATGCGGAAATAGTGAAACTGACATCCCATACCAGACGGTCAAGGTCACAGAGCACGAACTGCACGTGAAAAGAACGAGGAATGCTGAGGTAGTGAAACTGACATCCCATACCCGACAGTCAAAGCCAAAGACTATGAACTGCACGTGACGAAATCTTAGGAATGTGCAAAGAGTGAAACCGACTTCCCCTACTAGTGATCAAGGCCATCGAATCTGGATTGCACGTGCAGATGACGAGGAATGCGGAAGTGGTGAAACTGACTACACGTGTTTGTCGCGTGCCAGACGGTCTATTTTTAGTATTTTGAATTTTGTACCACTTTTTTTTGTCACAGCAGATTTCTCTGCATAAAATTCGAGCTCAATTCGTCAAGGTCACAGAAGCCCCTGTTTGCACAGTGAGAAGGTAAAGAAGAATGCAAAAAGGGTAGAAACTGAATAGAATCCTTGCAAAAGAGGGTATTCGCCGGTCTAGACATACCAGTAAGGGGTTTGCCCCACTTCTGATGCATCAGCTCTCTCTCTCGTCTCTTCTTCTGTCTCTCTCTCTCCATCTCTCTCTCTCTCTCTCTCTCTCTCTCTCCTCTCCCTCTCTCTCTCGTCTCTCTGTCCTTCTCTCTCTCGTCTCTCTCTTCTCCTCTCTTCCTCTCTCTCTCTCTCTCTCTCTCTCTCTCTCTCTCTCTCTCTCCTCTCTCCTCATCTCTCTCTCTTCTCTCTCTCTCTCTCCTCTCTCTCTCTCTCTCTCTTCTCAAATCACATAAATACATAAGTGGGTAGGTAGATGCGGGTGGTGTTTATTTCTTCTTCTAACCGCCGTTATGTCCACTCTTTTAATAATTATGAGTTGAGCAAGACCTCTGTTTTCTGTGGTATATTTTTTCATGCATCGATTTTGTTTTGTTTTTGGTATTAACCTCTAGAAAATGACATTTAAGCATCACCTGTTGTTGTTTATATTTCATGCTCTTTTTCTGTATTATTCTAAACTGCATGCTGTGTGTCATTAGAAATGCTATATTACTTGTTTGCTTTTGGAGGGTAGCATTTTAACCATTCTTTTTGCTCTTAAGTGCATCTCCATGTTTTAATCCTTTCCCGTATCCTCTTTTTCATAATTCTGTCTCTCCGTCTGCCTCTCTGTCTCCTCTGTTTGTCATTCGCTCTCTGTCTCTTTCTCTTCTCTCTGTCTGTCTTCTTCTCTCTGTCTGTCTTCTGTCTGTCTTCTCTCTCTCTCTCTCTCTCTCTCTCTCTCTCTCTCTCTCTCTCTCTCTCTCTCTCTCTCTCTCTCTCTCTCTCCTTCTCTCTGCTCTTCTTCTCTCTCTCTCTCTCTCTCTCTCCTCTCTCTCTCTCTCTCTCTCTCTCTCTCTCTCTCTCTCTCTCTCTCTCTCTCTCTCTCTCTCTCTCTCTCTCTCTTCTAACACACACAAGCCTAAACACACACGCACACTGCTTTTGTTGTTGTTATTGTTGTTTATATTTCTGATTTGTGTGCTTTTATTATCATACTGATAGCTGCAATATTGAGGAATAAAACCCAAGAAAATAAAAATTCTATTATAAGTTTTCCTGCGGTGTTCAATTTCATGCCTTGGGATTGTCTCTCATTTCTAACCTCTTGATTATCTTTTTTCTCTGATTCCCAAAAAGAAAGGCAGCTTAGATTGCTGAATGCATGTTTTACGTTCGATAAGAAATGGTCAGAGCGCTCGCTTTCCCCAAGGCATGTTAAGCAGCGTCGAGCGTGGTTACCAGTCAGATGGGTGACCGTTTACGCGCCTTGGATTCAGTATAGATTCCCCTCCCCCCTATCCCCAGTTCACCCAGCTGTGAATGGGTACCTGCCCTCTTTAGGTTCAAGGAAGGTAAAGCAGCGAGGTGGAGGAGATGGGCGCCACCTTCAATAATATACTAGCCCCTAGAGAAGCTGAGCCTCTGAAGCCTCGCTTCCCTACGACCGCCTCGGTTATGGGACACCTTTACCTCAAGAGTGCTGGCTAATTCTGTGAGCTTTTTGTGTTGTCGAGTCCTTTTACTTCGCTTTGAATAAAAGCATGTTGTGAAATGGTAAACACTACACACCTACATTCTTTCTTTTGCTTCTGTTTTTTTTTCCATGCTATTGTTCCTGCCCATTGTACATTTCTATCTTTATCTCTTTGTGTCCCTCTTTCTCTCCCTATCTCTCTGTCTTTTTCTCTGTTTCTTTGGGTGTCTGTGTGTCTGTCGCTCTCTAAGTGTGCGTGCGCGCGCGCGCGGCTGGCTGGTGTGTGTGTGTGTGTGTGTGTGTGTGTGCTTGCGTGCACGCGACCATGCATGTGTGTGGTTTTGATTTTATTTTCTGTAATAACAGTGTTCTTTCACAAGATACAGAAAGCAGGCCAGGCTCTGTTATAATTTTATCGTATTGATTGTTCGATTTTATCATTGGCGTCTCTTTTCGATTCTAAATGCTACAATTTTCGAAATGCTACACAAAACCACAATGTGTTTTGCTGAGTTCTGTAAGACTATGTGTTTGTATTTACTAACAAAATAGTTGGTTTGCTGTTTTGGTGTGTATGTTTTTCCTGTATTTGATTTGGAACGCCTGGTTCTCTTTCCTTTTGTTTCTGTCTGTCTCTCCGATTACATATGTTCGTTATTTTTTCTTTGTCTTTTAGTGAGTGGGGGTGTGTGGATGTGTGTCTGTGTGTTTGTGCAAACTGGATTAGTTTTAATTCATTTAATTTTTTCAGTGCATAATCAGGGTAAATCTTAGCCAATGTTTTATAGTGTTTAATTTCAACAGTTGAATTTGTCTTTCCTTTTCATTTTTTAAAGGTGGATCTTTAAGCATAGCTTGGTAATAATACTGTTTTTACTGTTGTTACTGTTTTTTGTGCAGTTTTGTTTTTTGTGCTAGTTTTTTCTTGTCTACACTACGTTTTTAGTCGAAATGTAGTAACTCCTCTTTTGAAGTCTTTAAGTAATATGGTTGATGTTTTAATGTATTCATTTTCCTTTTTATTGCGTACGTTCCGTGCACGCGCGCGCGCGCGCGCGGTGTGTGTGTGCATGTGTGTGTGTCTATCTTTGCGCGCGCGCGCGTTCATGGTAAAAGAGCTGAATATCAAAGTTGGATGCAATTAATTTTCATCTTTAGCTGCGGTGTTAAGTTCCATGCATTTTTGTTTTCTGTTTAACCTCTTCAAAAAGCTTCATAAATATTGTGCGGTCTTTTGGGTTGATTTTTTGTAATGTTTTTGTTTGTTTGTCTTTTGTTTTTTTTGTTTAGGTTGGCATTTTTGTTGTTCGATCTTGTTTCGTTTAATTAATCGTTTGTATGTGTTTTGTTGTTGATCAGTTGTTGTTTTTCTATTGAAACAGCATATGCTATTATTTTTTATTTAGAAGCACCATTCCTTATTTTTTGTCGTGTTCGGTTTCTTTTTGCTGTTTGATACTGCTGTCGATGGAATAGTGTTGTTGTTATTATTGTTTTTGCTGTTGGCTTTATCTTTCATTTTGCGAGTTATTTTATATCTTTTTTATTGGTTTTCTTTTTTTTGTCTGAAAATTGAAACCATTTTCTCATAGCTTTCCCTTCTTTTTCTTTGTGCATGCCTACTCTCTCTCTCTCTCTCTCTCTCTCTCTCTCTTCTCTCTCTTCTCTCTCTCTCTCTCTCTCTCTCTCTCTCTCTCTCTCTCTCTCTCTCTCTCTCTCTCTCTCTCTCTCTCTCTATCTGTTTCTCTGTCCCTGTCCCTCTGTCTCCCCTTCCCATCTACGTCCTATGTCTGTCTCTGTCGGTCTGTCTGTATGTCTGTGTGTGTACTAGTTCTCTTTTTTTTTATACCTTTTCTTGGAGCATTGCATCGTTTTATCTAAAGCATGCTGTTCTTTACAAAACACTTGCTGACCCTCTTTTGAAATACTATATCCAGGTGTAAGGTTCTTTGTAAATAGTTTTGTTTT
>CM060321.1:58329917-58339917 GCA_030674155.1 Stramonita haemastoma | reverse complement strand
GCTAAATAAAGGATGTCGAGAAAGAAAAAAAAAGAAGAAAACAAGTCTGCATGAGAGAGAAAGAAAGAAAGATAGAAAGGAGCAAAGAAAAATACAAATAAGTAATAAAAGAAAAGGACGACAGGACAAAAGAAAGACTAGGAAAAGAATGAAAACACGATAAAAAACAAACAAACAAACAAACCTAGAAAAGAAATATCCGCTGAAGAGAAAGAGCAAACAATGGTTGACGATAGAATAGAAAGAAATGGAAAGAAGAGGGGAAAAATAAAGGGGAAAAAGCTAAATATGTACAAAAACAAGACGACGTGAAGACAAAGGAAGGGAGACATACTAAAACGAAACATACAAGCTAAACTGAGTTTCAAGCACTCGAATACGAAAAAATAAGTGATAGAGAGCGTTCCATTGTCAAGTAAATTGATGTGATTATATATTTCTTGTTTGCTTCTGTTTGAGGTTTTTTTGTTTAGTCTTTTGTTCTTTTGTCCATAGCATCGTTGGCTTTAGAAATTTCACTGTAGACGATGTTGATTTTATAAAGGTTTAGGGATATTGTTTTCGTTATATTTGTATGTACATTTGAATTGTTTTTGAAGTTCATGTCTTAAGTATTTTACTTATGTTTGTACGCTTTCGATTAACTCACTGCAGAACCCTCTCGCTTGTAGTTTCTAGTGCACATGATGAGTATGTTTATGTCTTCATAGTTTTGTGACACGATTACTCAGTCTCTACTAGGCATAAAAAGACTTTTGCATGGTTGTTCAGGCAAACATATTTCAAGTATTGAAAGTCCGCACAGAGACTACATGACATGGATTAAAATTAACGCCAGTCGTTTCTCTTCCAAAATGCCACTAACTTTCGAACTAACGATTCATAACTTTGGGGCTATAAGCTCGATGTTTCTTTCATCTTAGCTATGAGTAGGCCCTGTAAATACCATTTTGATGCTGGTCTTATCAGAAAGATTTTGTGACTGCATTAAAAAGCTTTCAGCAGAACTTCATGCCATTAAACCAGTGTAGTAGAGTTTTATCAGAAAGAAAACCCAACTGATATGAATTTCATGTACATGGATATTAAGTGTATTGTACTTGAAGAGTATTTCATACAAAAAATGGAAGAATAAGAGGAAAAAAATGAATACAGGTAAAATAGGTCCCTAAGGCCTAAGAAAATGAAAGCCCTGTGTGCGAACGCACGCAGACTATTTTGCGCTCATGTTAAATCTGATCAGCTTTTCGTAAGAGTAAGCTATTGTGTGCCGGTGGGAGCAGATGACAATATTTACAAAACTGCATACACACGGGGACTGGATGAAAAAAAGCACACGAGTGCTTATTCCATTATCCTCGATATAAAAGAATAAAACAAACAAACAAACAAGGAAACAATTAAGGAAACAATTAAGGGCTTCATAATTACGTCAGCTATGTCTACAGTTGTATACATGCCTCCTTCTACCTCCCCACCTCCCCCTAACACATGTACACACCCAAACCCACCAACCACCACCACTACCACCACCACCACCACCACCACACCCCTCCACACACACACTGTTACACCTACAAAACCCCCAAAACTTTTACACACACTTCCTATGACCATGCCAACTGTATCGTACAAACTCCACAATCGTCAACGTTAAACAACCCAGTTCTAGAGAACACGTAATGCTAGTGTAGATAGCCACCCCTGATAAACTATCCCAGCTGTCTGTGACTGGAAATGACCACAGTAGCCTCATTCACTGACGCTGCAAGCCACAGACAAACACCAAAGGGCGAAGCACTTGACATTTTAGTGGCGGTCACGCGGAGAGTTGTGTTCCTGGGGTAGCTGCTTGACTGGCGGATGGGTTAGCGCTTTGTGTGTGTGTGTGTGTGTGTGTGTGTGTGTGTGTGTGTGTGTGTGTGTGTGTGTGTGTGTGTGTGTGTGTGTGGTGTGTGTGTGTGTGTGTGTGTGTGTGTGTCTGGCACGACATGGGCTGATGCATTTTACATGAGAGAGCATGGTGACTGGAGCAAAGGTCGCCATAAACCAGTTAGGAATTGGGGGAGGGTGGCAGCAGGGTCGACTAGCCTAGTCATCCCGGAGGGGGGGGGGGGGTAGCCTAGTGGTCAGAACATTGCGCTGGCAATCTGACGACCCGAGTTCGAATCCCGTTGGAGGGGATTTTTCCCCTGGAGTTAACATCAGTACTGACTCCACTCTCCCCAAAAGTCTTTCGGATGAGACTGTTAACCGAGGGCCCTTGTGCGAACCCACGCAGAACATCTTGCGCACACGTTAAATCCTGTTCCGCTTTTCGTAAGAGTAGACCATTGTGTGCCGTGGGAACAGATGACAATATTTACACAACTGCATACACACGGGGATTGGATGAAAAAAGCACATGAGTACTTATCCCATTATCCTCGATATAAAATAAAGAATAAAAAAAAAAATCGTTTTGTTTGCTTGGGTTTTATTTTCGTTTTCTTTCCAGTCATCCTCACATTTTAATATGGGCCAAAGTTTATTTTATATTTGAAGAAACTAGTGTGATTGCAGAGCTGGTCGCCACCCATTTTTTTCTGTCTGCCTGTTGTGTTTACCTCCTTATCAGAGTGACATTCAGTTGTAGGCTATATGGCAACGTTCTGGTGGCTCCTGCGACGGTACTGGAACCATTCGTATCGTCATTACCTTTCCAATGGATCATTCCAGGGCGTGAGAGGGGGAGGGGTCTGCTGCATGGTAACAGCTTGCCTCCATACTTACCTACCCAGGCTTTGCGCTCTAAAGACTAGAGCGCAACTCCATAGTCTTCCGAGACTGATGGTGCCTACAACTACTATTCAGTTAAGAATTGTATCTGGATCAAATGGTTTTGTTGCAGTTGGTTCTTTTTAATGTGTACTAACTCAAGATCACAACTCAAGGTCAAAATGGATTATGGAAAAAGCGCATAATCCATACGGATTAAACTCACTTTTTTTGCTTTCTATGTGGGTAAGGGACCTCCAGACCACCATGGATCGTTGTCATACACTCTGATCCAATCCTAAACTCTGCAATAGAGAAAAAGTCTAGTGCAGTTCTGACAAGTAAAATAGAACAAGAATTACCACTTGCTGTGGACATGATCAAAGTTATAAGCCATCTCTATTGATTGTAGAAGAGAATGATTCTACAAGCAGCTAAGTTTAGTAACGCTGTTGAAAGCTGTACAAAGGTAAACCACTTGCTGTTTGATGGTAATCATGTGGAGAGATATGTTCCTTGCATAGCTGCTGAAATGGCAGGTTAGCTAGTGGTGTGTCATTCTGGCACAGTAAGACTAGTGCATTTTACATGAAGGACATGGTGCCTAAAGCATAGATCACAGGAAAACAAGATGGAACAGAGTGTGGATGAATAATACATTCATCTATACGGAAGGCGCAATAGAAACAATACATTGATCCTTACTCTACTTCTCTCAGATCTCCATCTAATCATGAACCATCTATAACTCTGAAAAAAGATACAAAGACCAGCATCCCTCTCAAATAAATTGCATTCGATAATCTCACGATAATAAAACTTCATAGGAAATTATATATTTATATGTAATTAAATATTAGAAACAGTGATATCGATATAAAAACACATAATGCGAAGTCAGTCAATAAATCAATCAGACATCGACTTCACCAATCAATCAAAAAATCAAAGAATCAACTGATCAATAAACCAGACAAATCATCAACTCCTAAAAAAACAAAAGAAGAAGACAAATCAGAGTGAGTGCAGCGCCAAGACAGTTTCAGTAGTTGTCAAACAGCAAACTTGGACATGCTTTTGGCAATGCAACAAAAAAAAAGAAAACTCAGCAGATTATTGTTGCAAATTGATACCAAGAAAAAAAGAAACACAAACTTTCTTTCTTCAAGCAAAATGTGTAGCATTGAACAGTTTGGGCAATTTATATGGAATTTGATAAATAAAAAAAAGATTAAAAAAATAAGAAATACTACACGTTTTACAGCAACTGCCTTTGTAAACTATCTGAAGGGAAATAACTTTAGGCAGCCAAGTTCATTTACTCTGCCGAATATGTCTCAACAAAATAATGTACTAGACAATTGCTGTAGGACTGTGGAAATCTGTATTCCCTGTGCAGTCGTAGTCAGCAAGAGCTATGTAAATGGGACACCAGTTAATGTTGATGTAGTTTGCATCAGATGGCAGGTAACAGAAGAAGGGTTGAAATAAGAAAGTTATAGAATGGAGAAGATGGCAGACATTATTAACTGAATGTTCTGTCATTCTTTTTCTCTACATTATCCCAAATGTTAAGTATTCAATTATACAAGTGTGTAACTATTAAATCAAAATATCTATACACACGTGTAGGGGGATAACATTTGACCATTTGTTACATTCTGAAAACTGTAATAGTCATATCCTTTATGCAACGAATACAAACCGTTACAACAACAATGCAATTTTAATCTATACAAAATGAAACAACGTGTTAGCCTAATAGAACTAAGCTTACACGTATACAGGTCTTTCAACACGGATAGAAAACATAAACAGGGACATGGCCAGCGTTATAAACAATCTCTGAACACTAGAAGGGAAATGACTCCCAAGTAGCCACATCCAGCGACACTGCAGGGGACAGGCACCAGAGCTGAAGCACTTGACATTTCCTGGCGACCACGTGCAGAGCTGTGTTCCCTGTATAGCTGCCGGAATGACAGGGCGGTCAGTGCTGTGTCAGTCTGGCACTGCGGGAACTGATGTATTTTACAAGAGAGGCTAACGTGACGAGGTCATGGGTTAATTAGCGTGGCTAAAATCTGGAGGAGAAAAAAGAGAGAGAGAGAGAGAGAGAGAGAGAGAGAGAGAGAGAGAGAGAGAGAGAGAGAGAGAGAGACAGAGACAGAGACAGAGACAGAGAGAGAGAGAGAAAGAGAGAGAAAGAGAAACTCAAAACTCGAGAGACAAACTGACAGACAGACAAACAGAGCTACAGACAGACAGACAGACAGACAGACGTACAGATAGACAAACAGAGACAGGGAGGAACTGATCACATAATTGTCTCTATTCCTCTTTTCCAATTCTCCCTCTGTTCATATATACATATGTAACTTGTGTGTGTGTGTGCGTGGGAGGGGGGAGGGGTGAGGGGCGGTGTGGATGTTGGGAGCAAGAGAAATAGTCATTTTCGAGACACTTCACTTGTAAGCCAACCCTTTTTTGTGATAGATTTAAATTGAAATGTTTATCTTCTTCTTCATACATCTGGTTTAAACTCCCACTCCATGATATTTTTTTAAATCTTCTCTACCTTTGGACTGGAATATCCAATACGTTATGTTGGTGTCAAAGATTGGCATATTTATACTATTTAACGCAACATATATATATAATATATATATATATATATATATATATATATATATATATATATATATATATATATATATATATATATGTATAACAATCAATAAAAACGAACATCGATATATTCAATAATTATAGAAATCAAAAGTTTAACAGGTGTTGCCCTTATTTTCCAAATAATGATATTTTGGATAGAATAAAACACTGCAGAAACAGACATAAAAGCTTCAAAGTATGACAGTAACTGTAACATTAAGAACATTAATAACACACATAAGTATCCATAAGCTCAACGTCTACAAGGAATTAAATCACTCTGAGACAGTCGCAAATTCTAACAAGGTTTTCACCCATAAAACACAGCTTATCAAGATGGCCGCCTCCATAAACCATCTTCAATGTTTCTACTGGGAAATACGCTTTAAGTAGCCAAGTCCAGTAACTCGGCTGGTGGTAGACACAAAAAGCAGGACCCTCGGCCTTTACGGATGGTGTCATGGCGAGTTATGTGGCCCTGCATAGCTGCTGGAATGACAGGTCGGTTGGTGCTGTGCGGGTCTGGCACGGGAAAGGCTGATGCATTTTACATGGGAGGACATGGGGGGTGGACGTCAGACTACACGTTCTTCCCTTTTTGTTCGTTTCCCGCCAACATCTCTCTGTCTCTTGCCTCTCTGTCTCTGTGTCTGTGTGTGTGTGTGTGTGTGTGTGTGTGTGTGTGTGTGTGTGTGTGTGTGTGTGTGTGTGTGTGCGCGTGCCTCATGAGTGTGTGCCTCATGTGTGGTGTGTGTGTGTGTGTGTGTGTGTGTGTGTGTGTGTGTGTGTGTGTGTGTGTGTGTGTGTGTGTGTGTATGTGTGTGTGTGTGTGTGTGTGCAGCGTGTGTGTGCAGCGTGTGTATATGTGTGTGTATTGTCGAGTGAACGCGCGCTTGTGTGTGTGTGTGTGTGTGTGTGTGTGTGTGTGTGTGTGTGTGTGTGTGTGTGTGTGTGTGTGTGTGTGTTGTGTGTGTGTGTGTGTGTGTGTGTGTGTGTGTGTGTGCGCGAACGTATCAGTGTTTTTGTGTGTTTTACGTTTAGAGCGAATATATGTGTGCGTGCGTGTGTGCATGTATGTGTTGAGTGTGTGTGTGTGTGTCTGTGGGGGGGGGGGGGTATGTCTGTAGGTGTGCATATAAACTACCTGTAGAAATTAACCTTTTTACCTTGATGAATACCTCTGTGGACCTGGTGCCGGCAAATGAAACATTAAGAATTGTCAGAAAACATTCAACACTATACCTACAGTGCTGAAAAACGCTGTGCTGAAATGACTTGTGTTATTAGTACTAAACGGTGCTTTTTCGGAACAATCTAGATTGTGAATGCATTCAGTGACAGTTTTGGATCGATTACGATTGTGAATGTATCTAGATTGTAATTGCATTTAGTGACACCTGTGCTATAACTCCTGTGCTATTTAGTGACAGTTTTGGAACGTCTAGATTTTGTGAATGCGTCTAGATTGTGAATGCCTTTAGTGACTCTTGTGCTGTGTTTTGCAAACCTACAAACTGAAGGTTATCCAAGTTAGGGGATGTGTTTTGTGATTCCCATGCTGTGTTTTGCAAACCTGCAAACTGAATTATTCTGAAGTTATTCACAACCGTGGATGTGTTTACTGACTTCTGTGCTGTGTTGTGCTAACCTTCAAATTGAAGAGTCTAATTTTGAAATGGACAAAGACAGATGGAAGGGACACAACAGTGGATTTTAAATTAAAAAAATATATATATGGTTTTTGTTGTTTTTTTTTTTCTCCCTTGGATATTGGAAAACAGCATAAACATTTCTCTGCGTGTTGTGTTTCCTGTAGAAAGTGTTCCAGAAGACTGATTTGATTACCTAACAATATTCCTAGACCTGAGGATATTGTGTATACCTGATAACTGTTTTAGGATATAATATATCTCAACTGGTAACAGTTAAAGCAAGGCTTTTATTAGTACTATATTTGCTCCTTTTAATTTGTGCAGAAAAAACTGATATAGTTTTTGTATTGCATATTCACTTATTATCCATTCCATTGTATTTACTTGATCAGTTTAAGTTGATAGATATTGTTTCCTCAAACCGTTTAGAATCATTTGGGGTTTTAGTGATCATTATTATTACTTTTTATTATTTTTTTCTTCTTCTCCTTCTTCTTCTCTACCTTTTCAGCAACATGGCTCCCTGTCAGAAAACCTGGCCACAAAAAGATGGACTACGTATTGGTCATTTAAACATTAACAGCATTTTAAACAAGCTAGCTGATGTACATAGTATCCTACACAACTCAAATAAACCATTTCATTTATTTGGATTTACAGAATCCAGACTTTCCAGTTTGGTATCTGATAAAGAAATCCAAATACCTGGGTTTAGAGCAATCCGTAAAGACCCCTCTTCCTCCAAAACAACAGGAATAGTTGTATATATAAATGAATCCATAAATTTTAAACGTATTCACCATCTTGAAACCCAACAAGTAGAGTCTCTATGGCTAGAAATACAACTCAAACGAAGTAAACCCATTATTGTCGGATTTATATACAGAAATCCCTCTGAGAGAATTGATTGGGTTGATAGATTTTCCATAATGATGGATGCAGCATCTTTGGATGCTAAAGAACTTTTACTATTGGGAGATTTTAACATGAATCTACTTAAACCCCACCCTTTGTGGATAAACAAATTAAATTCCTATAATCTCTCGCAAATTATTGACACACCAACGCGCTTAACCTCCTCCAGTGCAACTCTCATTGACCATGTAATGTAACTAATAAGCAAAATATCAAAGAAATATGTGTTCCTAACTGTGGCTGCAGTGATCACCTTCCTATCTGTTTCACATGGAACAAAAAAGGAATAAAAATTCCCATAGCTGGTCACAAGGAAGTCACTTATAGATCATTTGTTAAATTTGATGAAAATAAATTTCTTGCTGACTTGCTAAATTCCTCAATTAATCATGTTTACAACTTTACAGACCCAGAGAAAGCTATATATTTTTGGCTAGAAACATTTAACTCAGTCTATGATAAACATGCTCCTTTCAAAACCCGAAGAGTGAAGCACGCAACACAGCCTAAATGGATGACAACTGAGATTCTAAAAGAAACTTATTTAAGAGATGATCTATTAAAAGCAGGAAAAATAGGAGAATTTAAAGAACAAAGAAACAAAGTAAACTCATTAAAACGTAAAGCCAAACAAAAATATTTCCAAAATCTTGCCTCATCGAAACACAATCCTAAAGCTGTTTGGCAGGCTATCAATCAATTAACCAATAAATACCCAACTCAACCCATTGCTAATAAAATTTCCCCAGATGATCTCAACATTTATTTTACCACCATAGCTGAAACAGTTATAAAACAAGATGAGACAGAATTAAACTCCTTAGAAGAGCTAAAAAGCTTTTGCTCATCAAAAAACATTAAATCAAAATTAAAAATCCCTTTCATAAGTGTTTCTGAAGTGTTCAGATATCTAAATAGCTTGAAACAAAATAGTAGTAGAGGACCAGATGGTATTGACAGTAAAATTCTCAAGTTAGCAGCTCCAATCATCTCTGACACATTAACTTATATTTATAATTTATGCATTGAAAAATGCTATTTTCCAACACAGTTTAAAATAGCTAAAGTAATTCCTCTCTTTAAAAGTGGAGACCATTCAAAGTCTTGTAATTACAGACCTATTTCTAATTTATCAATACTATCAAAACCGTTGGAAAAACACATTCATAGACACATTTATCACCATCTTGAGATTCACAATCTTCTAAACAAGAATCAATCGGGTTTCAGAAAAAGTCATTCTTGTCACACTGCTCTTACGAACCTAGTTGAAAGTTGGCTAACTAATTTAAATGACAACAGGTTCTGTGGTGCCCTTTTTGTTGATTTTGCAAAAGCTTTTGATGTAATTGATCATAAGCTTTTATGTAAGAAGCTGTCATTGTATGGGATATCAGATAATGTCCTACAACTGTTGAAATCCTTTCTTGGAAACAGAGAGCAATATGTGTGTATCAATAATTCCAAGTCCTGTACATTACCAGTCAAATATGGTGTCCCCCAAGGCTCAATACTAGGCCCACTTCTATTTTGTATATATGTCAATGACCTTCCACTCCATATCAAAGACCCATGTCAGCTTTTTTGTGATGATACAACAATACATACTAGTCACACCAACATAGATAGAATATCAGTTTCATTACAAAAAAGTATTGACTCTCTTGAGAAATGGTGTCAACAAAACCATATGTCCCTCAATCCACAAAAAACCAAACTAATGCTTATCACCACAAGACAAAAAAGACAAAATCTGACAACTCCACTCCCCCCTGTATTCATAAACAAAACCCTAGTTGAAGAAGTGGACAATCACAAAGTCCTAGGTATTACAATAGACAATAATCTCTCATGGACAGCACATGTAACCAAATTAAGCAACACTGTGTCCACACAAGTCTACCAGCTTTGTAGAATAAAACACTTCTTAAACTTACATGCTAGAAAACTATTTTTACAGGCTTATATTTTATCATCAATTAATTATTGCTCTACACTCTTTGACA
>CM060321.1:58309917-58324917 GCA_030674155.1 Stramonita haemastoma | reverse complement strand
AGCTATGCTGTGACTTTAAGTGATATACAGACAATACAATACGAAAAAAACACGATACAATCTCTCTCTGTCTCTCTGTCTCTCTGTCTCTCTTCTCTGTCTCTGTCTCTCTCTCTCTCTCTCTCTCTCTCTCTCTCTCTCTCCTCTCTCTCTCTCTCTCTCTCTCTCTGTTGATCGTTTTAACTTTTTGTTTCTTTCACATAATATATGATTATAAGAAGAATGTACCCCTTAACCAGAACATAATTTGGATACATCATTACACACAATAAAACGCCGGGAAGAAAGTGAACTATCTCATTTTCAAAAGTGATAAATCATGAAAAAAGTCAGTCTAAACCATGAAGGGATTGACTTCGCAAACTTATTTCATTTGTAAGGTACCTCATGAAATATTGACATGACTAGTATTGAAGCGACCATCTACCAGCGACTTGCGTACAATTGGTCCCAAGACGGTCATAAAAGCACAACACGTGAAGCGCAATGGCTACATCTCTGAGGACAGAATGTCAACATTTGTTCAAAGTGCATTGCCCTCATCGTGTCGGCCACTATTCACGCCACGGGATGCCATGGCGTCGGCATCCGTATCTAGCCTGGGATCGTTGGAACTCAGTAGAAACCATCCTAGTGACACTGTAAGCTGAGACTCCTGTGTGCGAAGCACACAGAAAATATATCTATATATCTAGCTAGCTAGCTTGTTTTCTTTGCTGCTTTACCTTGCCTGTCCCTAAAAAGGGCAGGTGCACATTTACAGCTGGGTGAAATGGGTGACTGTACTGAAGCCAACGCGTGCAAACGGTCACCCATCCGCTCGGTAATCATGCTCAATGCTGTTTAAACTTAGTTTGGAAAAAGCGAAGTGCTCTGACCAGTGAGCTATCTCGTCTACACAAATCGAGGGACTTTTGTCGAAACTGTAAAGGAATGAGATTTTATCTGATGAGCCTGACCTTTCCTCCACTGAGACGAAAGAAACCTTCAAACTTTTAAACAATTTGATAGACACTTTTAAACGGATATTAGCAGAATATCATATTCTGTTGTGATGTTTGAAAGGTGTGTCCTTCTTTCCAGACATTCAAAGGTCTAAGTTTGCTGCTGACAGTTTGGAAGAAGGCACAGGTGGTGCAGGCAAATGTCCATTTACCCTTTGTCTGGGTCTGTCATCCCCAAAGGCCACTGGCTTTTAGGTTGCTAAAGAGTAAAGTTACAGTTTTAAACACTTTTTTGTAAGGTTAAAGTCAGATCAAACGCATATACAAAAATGTAGTTAGATCATTTGCATGCTCAAAATCTACAAAGACAAATTCAGAGAAACCTTTTAGAAAACTTTGTATTGTTGACTTTTTTGCTTTGGTTTTATTGTTGTTTTCAATGTTATCGTTTTGTTTTTGTCAGCCTGACTTTTGCTCCTAAAAGTGCCTTTTTGTTGTCTCAAAGCAACTTTTGGTATTGCTGACACAAATCTCAGCTGGCGTTCTTTCCATCTATCTAGCTGAGTTCGAACTATTTTATCCTTTCCATGACACTAAATTTGACCAAGCTGGTATTCTATGTGGTGTACCAAAAGAACTAGCTCTATAACCTGATTAGTTTCTCTTTCACACCCACCCCACCCCCTCTTTCAGAAACCTCTCATTTCGCTGAATCATTCATTACTCTTATGCATATATTGTGACATTTTGATACAAAAAACGTTTTTGTTACTTCATAAAAGTAATGAAATGCTTAAGTCCATGCAAGGAAAACTTGATATCTCTTAATCTTTAATTATAGATGGCTTCTGGTGAACTATGACATGACGGAGACTCAAGCTTTATCTCTTTGCTAACAATGGATACATCTGTTCAGCTACCTTATTCAGTTGATTTATTAGCAATGTCATAATTTGTTTTTCTTACGCAGATAAAACATTTGAATTTGCACTTTAGCCCTCGACCTTGAAGGGAAATATAATGAATGTTATCTTTCGTCATCTTTCGAAGTTTTTGCATCAGTTTTATTTGCCTTTTTCTTTCAGACAGAGCCGCACAGATACTATCTTAAGCAGGATTCATGCCTGCTATTAATAACTGCGATATTGTTTTAAGGCTGTCTTAAAAAAAATTTTGAAAATAATGAACACCTAGAAGAATATATCAGAGACCGTTAATGATAACAATTTTAACAGAATTAGTTTTAGACAACACTCGTGAAGACCGAATAATGTTGAGAATATTTTCACTGGCGTTGTCCCACACTTTTGAAAAAGAAAGAATACTTGATTCAGTTAAAGATCAATGAGAAGAACCTTTCACAAACGTTATTTCCTAAGTCATGTTTACTTTGGGAAGAAGAAGAAGATTTAAGAGAGAAGAGAGAGAGGAGAGAAGAGAGAGGAGAGAGAGAGAGAAGAGAGAGAGAGAGAGAGAGAGAGAGAGAGAGAAGAGAGAGAGAGAGAGAGAGGGGAGACTGAGAGAAGAGAGAGAAGGGGGAGACGGAGAAGAGAAGGGAGGAGAGAGGTAAGAGAGAGAGAGAGAGAGACAGAGACAGACAGACAGACACACACACAGACACACAGACACACAGACAACACAGACAACAAACATAGAGACAAAGATACAGAAATACACACACAGACACAAGAAAACAAAGACAAAGACAGAAACAGACACAGAGACTTTTTATTTTTCTTCTTTCTTTTTAGCAACAGCACAAAACCTTGACGCCACTATTTATCAGCGCCAAGGGGCTACACGTTTTTAATACATCATTTAAACTCGGCCTGTGTAGCTGGCTAGCAAGCTGGTCCCAAGATCCATCATCGGGCCAGAAGCATAACTCACAGAGCATGACGTGTGGAGACAGCATGTCCACTGTCATGACAACGCCTGAGGCCACGCTGTATCAACCGCCATCTACATCCTCAAGCCTCACCACCTATCAATGCCACCCTCGTTTGAACTCAGTGCAAAAGCAAGAAACCCCAGCGTGACGCGCTGTTTATTTCATGAATCCGTTGGCGGTTTTCAAAGGCCGTATGCACGCGAAATATGTTTCCTTTTGTTCTCTAGAGAGCCTTGTCAAATCGTCATAACTATTTTAATTGTCTCCTGTCAGTGAGGGATGGCTAGCTGAAGGAGAGGGATTGTATTGGGGAGGTAGTGGGGGGAGGGGGGGGGGGGGGTGTTGATTAAGCTTACATGTATGCAAATGTCGATTTGTTAGATCGGTTGAAACAGACAACTTAAAAAAGTAAAACCTTTGATTGGTCTACATATCCTCGGCCCCTCGAAGTTATTGCAACAACACTTTAGGGGAAAATTGTAGTGAGGAAAGACGAAGAAAACACAATCAGTTCAAGTATATATGTAAAAAATATACACCGAGATTATAACATGATTAAAGCTTACTTCAATTTTTTTCATAGATTTGATTGACTGTTCGTATCAAAAGTACAGAAACACTCATATAATTTTATCTACTTTTAATGAGCTCCTAGTTTTTAAAAATGTCAGGATTATCTTTTTAAAAGAATCAGCATAAAAAATTGTTACGTATTGGCTTATACTGGCCAACTTTTTTATCAATAATAATTTTATAGGCAAGTTTCTCGTATGATTTTTTAGATAGTATAAGCAATGACATTTTAACTGAGGTATACATGATAAAAACATGTAGACAAAAGATTTTAGACCTATATGGCTTACAAGGGAACTGTGTCCTGATATACGTTTTATGAGTAAACTAAAAAATGATCAAAAGGTCAGAACCGACTCTCAGAAAGCAAGCCTTTGGCTTTCTGGTCATACATGTTGCAGGTGTGTGTGTGTGTGTGTGTGTGTGTGTGTGTGTGTGTGTGTGTGTGTGTGTGTGTGTGTGTGTGTGTGTGTGTGTGTGAGAGAGAGAGAGAGAGGTGTTGTGTGTGTGTCTGTGTGTGTGTGTGTTTGTGTGTGTATGTATCTGTGTCTGTATGTCCGTCTGTCAGTCTGTCTGTGTCTCTGTGTCGCTGTGTGTGTATGTGTCTGCGTGCGTGTGTGCGTGCCCAAATATCCAACACAAAATCTCAGACATCAGCAATATAACAAAAAGTAACGGGTAAACAAAGAAACAAAAAAAAAAACAGACACAAACTAAGAAACAACCAAAACAAGCATACAAACAAACAAAAACACGAGAATATTGTAACACTAGCATCCTTCCACATGCCCTGGCTATTCATCTATGACTTTAACATTTAAAACGATGCTATCTCAGCTGGAACTTTCCCAGATAGCGGCACTAATCGTATTGCCAGAGGTTCTGTTCCATGGAAACAACTGCTGCGGGATGAAATAAACAAGTGTTCACGCTGAGATCAAACAAAGCCCTGAATGATTACGTGGAAGCTGTTCATGGCATGTGGGTAGTTAGTTGTCTGCCTCGCTGTCAATCTGTCAGTCAGTCAGTTTGTCGGTCTGCCTGCCTGTCTGTCTGTCTGTCAATGTCTCAAACTGCTTGCTTGTGTGTTTATTCTGCTTCCTGTGTTTGCCCAACTCTATCTCTCGCTTTCTGTCTCTGTCTCTGTCTCTCTCTCTGTCTTTCTGTCTCTGTCTCTCTCTGTCTCTCTCTCTCTCTGTCTCTCTCTATCTGTATCTCTGTTTCTGTCTCTCTCTATGTCTCTCTCTCTGTCTCTCTCTGTCTCTCTCTGTCTCTCTCTGTCTCTCTATCTGTATTTCTGTCTCTGTCTCTCTCTCTGTCTCTGCCTCCCTCTGTCTGTCTGTCCCTCTGTCTCTCTGTGTCTCTGGCTGTCCCGCTGTCTCTCTGTGTCTCTGTCTGTCCTTCTGCCTGTGTCTCTATGTGTCTGTCTGTCTCTCAGTCTCTGTCTCTGTCTCTCTGTGTGTGCGTGTCTCTCACTGTCTGTCTGTCTCTGTCTCTCTCTCTGTGTCTGTCTGTCCCTCTGTCTCTCTGTGTCTGTCTCTCTGTCTCTCTGTCTCTCTGTCTGTCTCTGTCTCTGTCTCTGCTCTCTCTCTCTCTCTCTCTCTCTCTCTCTCTCTCTCTCTCTCTCTCTCTCTCTCCTCTCTCGCTCTGCTCGCTCACTCTCTCGCTCTCTCATAATCTCTGAGAGAAAGAGGCTATGAACTGCATTAAACTAACACTTTGAAAAGCTGAGAGAATTACAATAACATTGTATTGAAAAAGGAAAGGGGTTGCAAATATAGAAAAGGGTCAGTCCGTTACTGAAGTAGCTTTATATCACAGCAGCAGCAAGCAGCAGCAGCAGCAGCAGCAGCAGCAGTAGTAGTAGTAGTAGTAGTAGTAGTAGTAGTAGTAGTAGTAGTAGTAGTAGTAGTAGTAGTAGTAGTCGTCGTCGTCGTAGTCGTAGTAATAGTAGTAGGAGGAGGAGGAGGAGGAGGAGGAGGAAAAGGGAGACAAGGAAGTAAAATAGTCGAAGTGGTCGTCGTCGTCTTTATCGTTGTAGTTGCTGTCCAATCCAATCATGTTGCTTTCAGGCCCGCCGTCCACACAAGCCATATCTAGGCTGTCACCTCGTCACATTTTAAAACCCTATTAAAACTGTGCAACTGTATACAGATTAAAACGGGGTATAAAACCACCTTCACTCTCCTTGCTTGTATCGACGACCTGGTCAACCATAAGGGTCAGCCCGTCGTCGCCGTCGTCGTAATAGTAGTAGTAGTAGTAGTAGTAGCAGCAGCAGCAGCAGCAGCAGCAGCAGCAGCAGCAGCAGCAGCAGCAGCAGTAGTAGTAGTAGTAGTAGCAGCAGCAGCAGCAGCAGCAGTAGTAGTAGTAGTAGCAGCAGCAGCAGCAGCAGCAGCAGTAGTAGTAGTAGTAGCAGCAGCAGCAGCAGCAGCAGCAGCAGCAGCAGCAGCAGCAGCAGCAGTAGTAGTAGTAGTAGCAGCAGCAGCAGCAGCAGCAGTAGTAGTAGTAGTAGTAGTAGTAGTAGTAGTAGTAGTAGTAGTAGTAGTAGTAGTAGTAGTAGTAGTAACAATAATAGCAATAATAGCAATTGTAGAAAGAGGAAGAAGAAGAAGTGGAAGAGGAGAAGGAGCAATAGTACACCCCCAACAGCCTCCTTCCTCCTAATTCAATACCGCAAAACAGCTCTTAAGCGGGCACACACCACTGGCTGATCATCTTCAAAGCACCTACGCACGGAAGGCAACTCCCTCTGTTGTTGCCAGTAAATGGCGAGTCCTTCGCTCCTGGCGACTGCCACCAGCAGAGTTACCCTACTTGGCTACTTAGAGTCATTTCCCTTTGGAGCTATTGGCGGTGGTTTATGAAGGCGGCCATGTTGACAAGTCACGTGTCATTACCGGTACATCGTGATAATCTTGGTTCGGTTGCACCGTGTGTTGCCTTGCCTCTACTTGCTGTAGTGTTGCCTAGGGTATTGCTTTGATTTTGGAAACACCATGTTTTATTTTCAGGTTATTGTTGTTTTATTATCAAAAGATTTATCATGTTATTATTCTCCCTCTGTCACTGTATCTGTCTCTATCTCTGTCTCTCTGTGCTTGTGTGTGTGTGTGTGTGTTGTGTGTGTGTGTGTGTGTGCGTGTGTGTATGTGTGTGTGTGCGTGTGTGTGTGTGTGTGTGTGTGTGTGTGTGTGTGTGTGTGTGTGTGTGTGTGTGTGTGTGTGAGGTCGGTTGGGCTATGAACAACAAGATTGGATTGGTGTGTGTGTGTATGTGCGTGCATGCGTGTGTGCGTGAGTGTCTGTGTCTGTCTGTCTGTCCGTGTGTGTTGCGTGCATTCGCGTGCGCGTGTGTGTATGAACATGCATCCAGGCCTGCTTGATATAAAAAAAAATACACATATTGCAAATCAATGAGGGATCTTCGTGCGGGTTCTTTACCATTTTCAACATGCAGTTAGATCTAAAATGTCTACTTGTATATGTGTCACGAAATTTAGCAAAAAGCTGTCAACGTTTTAATGATTAATACTAGTGCCAATTTTATTTTTCTTAGACATAACCACCAGCTCTTCTACAAAAATCCAATCAGTTAAACCAGCCGCCATGGCGCAGTGGTTAGCGCCGTGGATTCCGGACTGGAAGGTCGCGGGTTCGAATCCCATAAGTCATAGGGATTTTTTCGGGCTCCGGCCGGCTCCTACCCAGAGTGAGTGTGCTGTGGGCTCAGTGGGGAGACTGGGACCACACAGTCGAGCTTCATCCACTTTACGGATGCGAATTTGAGAGTGTTGCTCAAATTACCTGACCAACACTGCAGGTGTCTGTATCTCTCGGGCCTGGTTGACGCCGGGATATATTATGACAGTAAGCGTAGAGAACAACCCTGTCAAGTAGTCTCAAAGCGGATGCACCTCCACAGCAGCATCATTACATCATCCTCATCATCATTGATCATCATGCAATAATAAAAATTGCCTCTGATTCGGTGGCCTCCGTTGCTCTGGTCTCATGGTGACCTCAGATTCGGTTTCCCCATACGCTTCTGTGCCTGTGGTGAATTTGTGTTAAAGCCTTTGGGGTTGGGGGTTCGTGGGGAGGCGGTCGTTGGAGGGACGTTGTGGTGGTCGCCACCTTGGGTGGGTGACTCACTCAGTCTGGCTCCGCGACTGAGCTAATACTGTCGTTAGTAGGGGGCTTAGTAGGTGGTGTCCTGCGTATGTTAGCTCAGAACAGGCACCACTGAACACCACCAAAGTGACCCAGCAGAAGTGCAGGGCCCCTCTGGCTGGTGGCCCCGCGGCGGCCTAATATTGATGGACTCCCTGTGGACTCCCGACCCCGGGGGTGAGACACAACGAATCTGGGTATGGCTGTGGCGGGGAGATTGAAATGAGCGGCGTGGGAACAGCAGTACGGGGACGTCACAGAAGACGAGGCAGCAAAAAAAAAAAAAAAAAAAAAAAAAAAAATCCAATCAGTTACTGGAGCCCCCAAATTTAATCTATTATTTAGACTTTCCCAATGTTTAATGGTCCCTGACCTTGTATCACTACGCGAAATGCAAAACTAGAACTGATGGCATAATCTGTAAGGGCAATTTGTCATCTGTCATGACACTATCCCAGCAAAGCCCTATCAGTTACCACTCCCATTGCCTTGCCCCATCCCCTATCAGGTTCACCCTTGCTTGAACTCAGTGCAAAACAACAAACAAACAAACAAAAAACAAAGAAAAAAGGGAGAAAAAAGTCCCGCAGAAAGTGCTGTTTATTTTATGACACAGCTGCGGCCTTCAAAGGACGAGTGCACGTAAATAAAGTATATTCAAAGTGTTCCATGGGGAGCGCTACAATTCATAGTTATTTTATTTGTGTCTTTTTCTGGTTAAATAATTGAGAGAGAACGGTGTGTGTTAGGCTAGAGGAAGGAAAAGGGATAGGGAAAAGTTGACAGGAATGGAGACATGCATATATAGAATCGTTACGTACAATTTGGTGTTTAAAAAAAGCTTTTTAATAGTTCTGATATACATCTTTAGCATTTACAGACAAAGACGTAACTTTTTAGGTAAATAGTTTTAAAAAACAAGAGACACAAATAACAGGAGGAACTTTAATTTGCTTGAAATTGGAAAAAAAAAAACAATCAGCGTTTGATCAATAAATTTACAGCAGTTTCTTAGAAGTTTACTTTAAGCTAAAAACTGATCAGTGACTTGATTCTGCTTTTATGAATAAAATTATTATGACATGACATTTGTCTTTTCTGAATAACAGAATAATTATGTTGGGGTTGTTGTGTGTTCCCCAGTTTAACACCCCAAGGGTCACCAAGAATGTGCGTGATGTCTAACTCATCAAATGTCATAACCATCAACGGAGGATTGTGAGGACACAATCCTCTTGTTCTTGTACTTAGCTATATGAGTACCTGCCCTCTTTAGGGTCAGGGAAGGTAAAACAGCAAGGGAGAGAAGATGGGCGCCGCCCACGGAATACTGGCCCCTAGAGAAGCTGAGGTCTCTGATGCCTTGCTCCCTCACGACCACAGCGGTTAATGGGATACCTTAACCTTTTTGCCTTTACCAAGCTATTTAAGCAGCAATATTCCGATTTCGACGGATAGAAATATGTTTAAAACAATAACGATGGTAATGTAGCTATCTTACTTTATTCAATGAAATTGAAACCTGGATAAAAATCATATTATCGTGAATTAATGTCAATATGAGAGGAGGGTTGTATTATTTTTTTCTGTTTGGGAGGTTTTATGTTTACATGAATATGAACATTTAATCAGCGTTTATTGCACACATAAAACACAATCATAATGGGATTTTCTAAAAACTATTTATCAATATTTATGACCGCTGACAGAAGAAAAACCATAACCACAATGTTGATTTTAATCATCCTTCAGGCGTAAGCAACTATCTGAATTACACCAAAAACCAAACACATAGATCTTTTCACCATTTAACATATCTTAATAAAAGCTTTCATAAACTGAGTGGTTTCCACATTTTTTTGCAGAAAGACCAGAGAGAATTGAAATCGCCTACCAAAACCATCACGATAGTCTTTATAATATCTTGTTTTATATTTTTGTGAACAGAAACTGTCTATGTTTGAAAAATAGCACACTACAGCGGTGCCTGGCATCGCTCCATGACTTGAACCTTTCTGACTGATGATATCTCAGCTGGGGAGCCTTCCAAAACACAGGGCAAATTGCATTTGCTTTGCGGCCCTGGCCCATGAAAACAATTAGTGTGAGATGAAATACAATGAAAAAGACTTCACGCTGCGCCCAAATGAGGACAAAAGCAATTCCGATGACTTTATGGTGATTCCATCTGGTGGGGGTGTTTGTCGGTTTGTTGTCTTGTGTATCTGTCTGTCTCTATGTCTGTTCTTCTGTGTATTAATTTTGTTGATGTTGGAATAGTAGCCTGTTCTAGCCCTTTGTTGTGTGTGTGCATGTGTGTGTGTGTGTGTGTGTGTGTGTGTGTGTGTGTGTGTGTGTGTGTGTGTGTGTGTGTGTCTGTGTGTGTCTGTGTGTGTCTGTGTGTGTCTCTGTGTGTCTCTGTGTGTCTGTGTGTGTCTGTGTGTGTCTGTGTGTGTGTGACGGGGGGGGGGGATGCGTGGATGTACATGTGTATGTTCGTGTTTGCGTGTGTGTGTGTCTGTGTCTGTGTCTGTGTGTCTGTGTGTGTCTGTGACTGTGTCTGTGTGTGGATGGGTGAGTGTGTGTGTGTGGGTGTGTTTCTGTCCATTCGTCTGTCTGTCTGATTATTAGTCTCATTTTTTTTCAGCCTGTCTGCCGTCTTTCTCTCTCTCTCTCTCTCTCTCTCTCTCTCTCTCTCTCTCTCTCTCTCTCTCTCTCTCTCTCTCTCTCTTCTCCTCTCTCTCTCTCTCTCTCTCTCTCTCTCTCTCTCTCTCTCTCTCTCTCTCTCTCTCTCTCTCTTTCTCTCGTTACGGATATTGAAGATCTCTTTCATATCAGTTTGTAACCATATCCACTAGTGAATATTAACATTTCCAAAAAGATATCGTTTCAATTCTCTTTGTATTTCTATAAATTTTACATTGACGTTCGTTTTGCTGCAAACCTGCCAGGTGAAACAATAGATGAAGATCTTATCAACCCCATGCAGAAATCTGATATCAAAGAAAGAGAAAAAGATAGGAAGAACAATGGAAAAATGATAGAGAATAAAGCACGAATTGCAAAGAGCCAAAATGAATTATATATTCATTCATTCTTTTGCAATCTCTGCAGGGAAGGCCTTTATTTGCAGACAAAGTCTTTTCGTTAAATTCTATTTTTTTATAGTTTATTGCAAGTGTGTGTGTGTGTGTGTGTGTGTGTGTGTGTGTGTGTGTGTGTGTGTGTGTGTGTATGTGTGTGTGTGTGCGTGTGCGTTCGTGCGTGCGTGCGTGGTGTGTGTGTGTGTGTGTGTGTGTGTGTGTGTGTGTGTGTGTGTGTGTGTGTGTGTGTGTGTGTGTGTGTGTGTGTACCCGTGTGTGTTTGTGTTTGTGTGTGTGTGTGTGTTTGTGCGTGCGCGTAGTAGTAGTAGTAGTAGTAGTAGTAGTAGTAGTAGTAGTAGTAGTAGTAGTAGTAGTAGTAGTAGTAGCAGCAGCAGCAGCAGCAGCAGTAGTTGTAGTAGTAGTAGTATGTAGTAGTAGTAGTAGTAGTATAGTAGTAGTAGTAGTAGTAGTAGTAGTGGTGGTTAGTAGTAGTAGTAGTAGTAGTAGTAGTAGTAGTAGTAGTAGTAGTAGTAGTAGTAGTAGTAGTAGCAGCAGCACCAGTAGTAGTAGTAGTAGTAGTAGTAGTAGTAGTAGTAGTAGTGGTAGTAGTAGTAGTAGTAGTAGTAGTAGTGATAGTAGTAGTGGCAGCAGTAGTAGCAGTAGCACTAGCAATAAAAGTAATAGTCACTGTTACTGTTGCTACCCTTGCTGCTATTGCTATAGTACATCCCCAACACAGTTAATCCCCCTCCTCACCTATGACAAAACACTACAGCCCTTTAAAACACACACACACACACACAGCTCTAACTAATACTTTTTTTTTCCAAGGACAACATAATAACACACCGACGATTGTCTAGATTCGCTGCCATTAAGCAGCAAGTCCTACTCAAGATGGCGACTA
This sequence comes from Stramonita haemastoma, assembly GCA_030674155.1. Classification (NCBI taxonomy): domain Eukaryota; kingdom Metazoa; phylum Mollusca; class Gastropoda; order Neogastropoda; family Muricidae; genus Stramonita; species Stramonita haemastoma. The sequence continues at coordinate 58,313,347 of CM060321.1, read as the reverse complement.
GCCTACCCACCACCAGCAGCAGATTTACTGGCCTCTGGCTTCTCGGAGTCATTTCCCCTTGGATCCATTGGCGGTGGTGGTTTATGGGAGCGGGCACGTGGGCAGGCCAGGTGTCATGACCAGTGATGATTTCACAACTCAGCCTACCAGGCCTCTCTTCCCCATCCACGGTGCCGGGTCTGTCCCTGTGGTCTGGTCTGGTAGAGCGTGAGGTTCTTTGATGTGCTAAATGGAGTCCTTTATCAGACAGCGAATAGTGCTTGACAGAAGGTCGTGTACTTTGTGTTTGTGTCTCTGTGTCTCTGTCTGTATGTGTGTCTGTGTGTGTTTCTGTGTTTCTGTGTTTCTGTTTCTGTCTCTCTCTTTGTCTCTGTCTCTGTCTCTACCCTCTTTGTCTGTCTGCCTGTCTCTCTCTCTGTCTCTCTGGCTCTGTATCTGTCTCTCTATCTCTCTGTCTGTCTCTCTCTCTCTCCCCTGTGTCTCTCTGTCTGTTTGTGTGTGCGTCTGTCTGTCTACCTGTCTGTCTCTTTCGTTCTGTCTGTCTGTCTGTCTGTCTGTATCTGTGTATGTGTGTGTGTATGTTACTTTGACGAAGTCTGCCACAGGAAAGAAAAACCTAAAGAAATAACAACGTTAAGGAATTCAGCCAAACATGTACAATATATTGCTTATTTCCATCATTCAGAAAGAAAATCGTTTTAGGATGATTTACTCGATGTTAGAAAAAAGATACAAAGAGAGAGATGGGGAAAGAAAGAGATGGGGTTGGGGTGTGGGGAGAGGGGAGACAGAGAGAGATAGAGAGAGAGAGACAGAGACAGAGAGATAGAGAGAGAGAGACAGACAGACAGACAGACAGACAGACAGACAGATACAGAGAGAGACAAAGAGAGCGTTTGGTATATTAATTTTATGCATAAGAAATCTATAGTTTTTAACAGAAAAAAACTTCAAATCTTCAAGAGGTGTAATCAATGCCTAGGGCCTATAATCAATGCCAAAATACCCTGGGCCTACAATCAATGCCTCGGGCCTACAATCAGTGCCTAGGGCCTACAACCAATGCCTAGATCTTACATTTTAATCCATAATTTAGATTCAACGTGTGCTTAAATGTCCCCAGAATGGTATTGCATGCTATGCAAGGATGTAAAACGTAGAACCGATGCTGGCGCGATCTGTGGGGACACCATGTCAGATGACAGGACAAGAGCCAACGCCAAGTCCTATCAGTTACATCTGCTTTGCTCTGCCCCATCACCTATCAGTTTCACCCTCCTTTGAACTGGGTGCAAACCGAATCCTGGCGGTAAAGAGTTGTTTATTTTATGACTCAGAGGGGGCTTTCAAAGGACAAAATGCACGACGAAATATGTTTCATACATGGTTCCCTGGGGAGTATTGTCATCTCATATTTTTAGCTATTTCCTTTTCTGGGTGAGTGATTGAAGAATAGGGGTGGTTTGGTGTCAGGTTTAGGAGAGAGAGAGAGAGAGAGGAATAATCATGGGAAAGCTTTAAAGTGTAGTATGCAAATGTGAACAAATTTATTTATAGGTGCGATTTATCTAAAAAGATCAAAAACCATTTCATTTTCATCCACATCATGTTTTGACTTTCACGGATGTATGAACAACTCTTCCCCAAAAAATGTTGACAAGTTATGTAAAGACAGAATCAGTTTTAAGAATACACAGTGTTTAAACAGTAAAACTGATTTACAATGAGCTTACTGCAGCTTTTCGAAAACAATGATCATAAGCTTGGTTAATTGTTTAAATGTAGATCTTTAAAATGCATCAAGGATTCGATTTCCTACTACAGGAATTACTGGTTACAAAAATGACATAATTGAAATTATATATATATACATACATACATACATTATATAGACTGACGGTTAACCCTTCAAAAACAATGTAATCATCTTAGACTTTTAAAAGAAGCCTGTAAAATGCTTTCATATTCTACCTACGACAGGGTGATTAGCATAAAATAATTGCCTATTTTCATCTTTAAACACACACACACACACACACACACACACACACACACACACACACACACACACACACACACACACACACACATGAACACTCACACACACACACACACCACACACACACACATGAACACGCACACGCACACGCACACGCACATTTTCACAGAATTGGCTTCAGAATAATATAAAGAACACAAAGATGCACCAGTTCTATTCATTACTCTTTTTTATGTCTAAGCTGTCCTACAAATGTTAGTCTCCTAAAATTCATCATCAGGCCAAAGGAGACTGGAGTCACTAACAAGCAATTACAATAGCGTTTACGTTTTTGTTAGTTCAGTGGACAAAATCTGTTAAGGTTAAAAAAATTCAGCATACTGGAACAGTCCTGGCATTCATCCAGGCATTGAACCTTTCAAAACGATGCTGTCTCAGCAGGAGGCCTCTCAGATAACAGTGCTAATTGTGTGCTCCCTGCTTCTGGCCCTGTGCTAACCAATACTAGGAGACAACATCTACCACAGTTCACGCAGAGATCAAACGATGACAAACCAGCTCTGACGACCTGGCGGTCTGATACCATGTAATGAGGAGAGAGTACAGCCGCCGCTATAGTCTAGTGGTTAGGGCGTTGGACTCGTAATCTAAAGGTTGCGTGTTCGATCCCAGCTTTCGGCTATGGCGTTGTGCCCTTGGAAAAGGTACTTTACGGCTATTTTCTCACCCCACCCAGGTGTAAAAGAGAGTACCAACCTTGTGTTGGGGGTTAACCCTGCGATAGACTGGCGTCCTATCCAGGGGGGAGCCTATGATTCTCAGTCGCTTAACGCCACAGAAACCGGGATAAGCACCGGCCCTATGAGCCTTAGGCTCGGGACAGACTTTAACTTTAACTTTCGAGGAGAGTCCGTTTGTTTGTCTGTCTGTGTGTTTGTCTGACTATCTGTCTTTTTGTTTCTGTGCAACTGTTCAATTGACTCTAGTCTGATTCAAATAACAATGCATAGGAGAAGAGGAAGAAAAGAGGATATTTCACACATTTTCTTTCTTTATTATTACACCGAAGTTATATCCACTCCACCCCTCTATGAATACATGACCTCTCCCCCTCCCTCCCCCTCTCACGTTTCCTCCAGGAACACAAAACACACAGCACCAACTGGTTGTCTCTTGAGTACATTAGCAGGGACACAACTCTGTGTGTTGTTGACTGTTGCCAGCAGAGTTATCAGACTTGGTTACTTTGAGTCATTTCCCTATGGAGTCATTGGAGGCAGTTTATAAGGTCGGCCATGATAACAAGCCACATGTAACTATCAGTTCAAAATTAGCATTCGGGCCAAGCCAGACAACGCTAGCTTTGCTGCCTTTTGGTACCGTTGTGGCCGAGTGTATTGTGCTGAATAGGGATACAGATGAGCTTAGTGG
>CM060321.1:58259917-58302417 GCA_030674155.1 Stramonita haemastoma | reverse complement strand
GAAATATAAATGAGCTATGAAATGAAGTAATGCAGTGTGGGCAGACTGAATGGATGGATGAAGGAAAGGAGATAGGAAATAAGGACGGGAGGAAGGAGGAAAGAAAGGAAAAAAAGAAGGGAGGAAGGAATGAAGGAAGGAAGGAGTTACTTAATCATTTATCCTTCGGATGAGACTATAACCCGAGGTCCTGTGTGCGACCACACGCAGAACATCTTGCACACACGTTAAATCTTGTTCCGCTCTTCGTAAGAGTAGGCCATTGTGTGGCGGTGGAAACAGATGACAATATTTACAAAACTGCAAATACACGGGTACTGGATGTAAAAAAGCAATAACTTATTCCATTATCCTCGACATAAAAGAATAAATAAAAAATAAATAAAATTAAACACTCACACACACACACACATACAGACATCACATTTTCGTTTCCTCCTTTTTTTTTTTTTTTTTTACTAAGATAACTAGTGCAAGCAGAGCTGAAAATCTTGAAAATTCAAAGAACAAAATCACTAAAGCTTTTTCCATGAGCCACGTAAAGTCGTTCTGGTGGTATTCTAAATTGTTCTTCAATCCCATCTTTTTGTTTTAGTGTCGGCCTGTGTGTCCGTGTGTCTGTCAGCCTGCCTGTCTGTCTATCTGCCTGTTTGTCTGTCTGTCTGTCTGTTTCTCTGTCTGTTTGTCTGTCTGTCTGTCTGTCTCCCCCCCCCCCTCTCTCTCTCTCTCTCTCTCTCTCTTCTCTCTCTCTCTCTCTCTCTCTCTCTCTCTCTCTCTCTCTCTCTCCCCTCTCTCTCTCTCTCTCTCTCTGTCTCTCTCTCTCAACAACCAAAAACTAGTTTACAAACACGAAAACCCTGGAGTGATCAAAGGACATCCTGTTCTCAAGGGCTGATCTAAATAAATGTATGCAATCCCCATCTTATGCTGGCACACTCACACACACACACACACCACACACACACACACACACACACACACACACACACACACACACACACACACACACACACACACACACACATCTACACACACACACACCCCCCACCACCACCAACATCACCACCACCACCAACCACCGCCACCACCACCATCACCACCGCCACCACATACAACCACACACACACACCACACCACCACTACCACACACACACACTCATACACCCCCTACTTACACACACACACATACACACACATACACCCCCTACTTACACACACACATGCACACACTCACACACATGCACACACACATACACATACACACACATCTACACACACATCTACACACACACACACACATATACATATCTACACACACACGCACACACACACATCACACACACATCTACACACGCACGCACCACACACACACACACACACACACACACACACACACAACACACACACACACACACACACACACGCACACACAACACACACACTACCATTGCCCACTGAACGGAAATGACAAGCAGATGTTTCGCTATACAGGCAGGTCTGTGACGCCCACACGCCAACACCCTGAGAATTTGTGAATGACATTTCAAAATATTGGCTGGAGCCTGACTCCTGTTTGATTTATCTGTCTGGCTTGCTAGCTGGCTGGCTGGCTGGCTGTCTGTCTGTCTGTCTGTGTGTCTGGTTGGCTGGCTGGCTGGCTGGCTGGCTAGCTAGCTTGTTGGTTGCAAGCTAGCTGGTTACTTTGCTGTGTGTATAGTGTAGGGTGGTTTGGGTTAGTTGGTTGGCTGGTTTGGTTGGTTGGTTGGTTGGTTGGTTGGTTGGTTGGTTGCCTAGTTGGTTGGCTGGTTGGCTGGTTGGTTGATTGGTTGGTTTGTTGATTGGTTGGTTGGTTGGTTGGTTGGCTGGTTGGTTGCTTGATTGATTGGTTGCTCGATTGATAGGATGGTTGAATTATTATTGTGGGTTGTATATTATTTTTTGTTTGTTATTATTTGTTTTGGTGGGGTATTTTTGGAAGCGATGTTAATGTACGTTGCTTAAGTTTCACTTTGTTTGTATTTCGCTGTAATATATTCTATGGTATTGAAGTGTTTTGTATGCATATGAGTGCAACGCTAATGGCATTTTTGTGATAATGTTAAGCAGTTTGTTTACCCCTATAAAGAGGAAGAAAATAGCTCACGAAATGTCCATAATTATCATTATCGTTAATATCATAATTATTTGTGTCGTTATTACAGTGTTAGTTTTAGTATTATCATTATTTTCCACTCAAAAACTTTGCTTGGTGTGCTGGTCAAATTTGTTTATGCATGTGCTTGCGGCAAACTCTTTAATACACTACACTTTCTCTGAAGTTGGAGTATTGCTGCCTGTATGGCGAGGTAGTTAAAACAGTCATACTCGCAAACTTTGCAGTGTGAAAATTAATTTTCATCTCACAGTAATTCCCAGGTGGGATGAATGAATCAGAATGCACATTCTGGGTTACTCACAGATTGTTAAGCTGGGAAACACACAGCAACAACAGGAACAACAACAACAACAACAACAATAACTTTTACCAGTTGAATTCATGCCGTGATTATCCACACGAACCTTACTTTACTGTGCTCCTTACTTCATTTAGAAAAGGTTATGGTGTCCAACAACCTATGTGGTTGTAGGAGAGCTAAGGACCAGATATATCGGCTTCTTTGGGGTCTAGCATATTGAAGGTGGCGCCCGTCTTCTCTCCCTAGCTGCTTTACCTCCCCTGACCCTAAAGAGGGCAGGTACAGATTTACAGCTGGGTGAATTGGGAGAATGTATTGAAGCCAAAGCGCGCAAACAGTCACCCATCCACTTGATAACCATGCTTTGTGCTGTTTAATCTTAACTCAAGAAAGCGAGTGCTCTAACCACTGAACTGTTCCGTCCCCGCTTACTTTATATCAAGACTTGAAAAACAAAACATGTTTTGACCAACCGAGAAGTGTCCTCAGTCGACCTTCTATAATCCTGTTTTACACCGTAGTAAAAAAAATTCGACAGTGCACCTGCATTCACCGTGTAATGACCTCGCTCTCTGCTTCAAAGCACTTCTCTTGGTGCAGAGAAAGAGCGCAGGAAAAATACACAGCAAAAAAGAAGGGTGAAGGAAGCCATGATATAAACACAGAGTTATTACCCCCTCGTTGCTCTCTATGCCCCAGAGTCAGAAAGTGAACAATGTGAGAAATATGGCGGAAGCTGTGGATTCAGCTGGCTCTGTTCTTCAGCAGGTAGAAGGACAAACCATGCGAATATTCGTCTGTACTTTTCTTTATTTCGTGTCAGGATGATTTATCATAAAGTACAGCTTAAATAGATTGCACATGTTCATAAAAAAAATTTAAAATAATAAACACATTTTTAAAATTCTGCCTATTCACATGGAGTTTCGTTTTCAATTCTATATCTTGCAGTTTCAAATATGCATTTTGTTGAAACTGAAAAAGTACAATGATTTCAAGCAACAGAACACTTAGTCACAAGCAGATATGTGTACGAAAAAGTCATAAGCTTTTATTTTCCTACACACACACACGCACGCACGCACACGCACATGCACACACACCCACACACATACACACACATACATACACATACACACAAACACACATACGCCATAGCTAGCGAGCTAAAGCAAGCATACCAGAGAAGTACAAAACATCTATCTCTGTCTCTCTCTGTCTGTCTGTCTGTCTCTCTGTCTCTGTCTCTGTCTGTCTGTCTGTCTGTCTGTCTTCTGTCTGTCTGTCTGTCTGTCTGTCTGTCTGTCTGTCTCTCCTGTCTCTCTCTCTCTCTCTCTCTCTCTCTCTCTCTCTCTCTCTCTCTCTCTCTCTCTCTCTCTCTCTCTCTCTCTCTCTCTCTCCTCCTCCCTCCCTCCTCCTCTCTCTCTCTCCCCCCCTCTCTCTCTCTCACCCTCTTCCACTCTTGATATGAATCGTTCCCTCCCTTCCTAACTGTTTTCTATTCCCAAGACAATAAACGACTCATTTGCTGCACTGCGCGCCGTCGCTATCCTCACACACACACACACTCACACACTCACATACACATATCTCTGAGGGGAGGAAATGAGAGGCAGATGGCAGCATGGAGGTTGGTGCCAGAGCACAAAGGGTGCATCTCCTTGATTCTATGCCAGAGCCCTCTCTCTGTCCATGCAGAAGATAGCAGCTGCAGTGTTGTTGACGTGACTCCGATGGCACCATCTGAGTTGTCAGTGCGCGCGTCACATGAAAACGGTGGGAGAATGGGAGAGAGAGAGAGAGAGAGAGAGAGAGAGAGAGAGAGAGAGAGAGAGAGAGAGAGAGAGAGAGAGAGAGAGAGAGAGAGACAGAGACAGAGACAGAGACAGAGACAGACAGACAGACAGACAGACAGACAGACAGAGAGAAAGATATTTGATTTGATTTGATTTATTCTTTTATATCGAGCATAATGGAATAAGCAATCATGTGCTTTTTTTCATCCAGTCCCCGTGTGTATGCAGTTTTTGGAAATATCATCTGTTCCCACCGGCACACGATGGCATACTCTTACGAAAAGCGGAACAGGATTTAACGTGTGCGCAAGGTGTTCTGCGTGCGTTCGCACACGGGGCCTCGGTTAAGTCTCATCCGAAGGGGAGAGAGAGAGAGAGAGAGAGAGAGAGAGAGAGAGAAAGTAGAGAGAGAGAAGAGAGAGAGAGAGAGAGAGAGAGAGAGAGAGAGAGAGAGAGAGAGAGAATGGAAGAGAGCAAAATCATCTGCGTTCGAATCAACTTTCAGAAAATCACTAACAGCATGGTTGTAGGTTGCTGGTGTGAGTGCATACATGTCGCACTGTGTGTTTATTCATTTATTATTTTTATTTATTCATTTATTCTTGTATATCGAGGATAATAGAATAAGTAATCATGTGGGTTTTTTTTTACATCCAGTCCCTGTGTTTATGCCGTGTGTGTGTGTGTGTGTGTGTGTGTGTGTGTGTGTGTGTGTGTGTGTGTGTGTGTGTGTGTGTGTGTGTGTGTGTGTGTGTGTGTGTGTGTTTGTTTTCCTGCTTTCTGTGTCTGCGTGTTTGTGTGTGAGAGTGGGTGGGGATGGGAATGGTGGTGTTAGTGGTAGTGATGGTGGTCTTGCATATGTGCTTGTGTGTGTGTGTGTGTGTGTGTGAGTGTGTGTGCGCGCACGTGTTTGTCGATGTGTCTGTGTCTGTCTGTCTGTCTGCTTGTCTGTCTGTTTATCTGTGTGCCTTTTTGTCTGTCTTCACATGTGTCAGTTTATTACTTGTCTTCTATCTACCTCTCCTTGTTTTATGCTTATCTGACTTGTTGACTGGCTGGTTGGTGTCTCTCTCTCCTCTCTTCTCTCTCTCTCTCTTCTCTCTCTCTCTCTCTCTCTCTCTCTCTCCTCTCTCTCTCTCTCTTCTCTCTCTCTCTCTCTCTCTCTCTCTCTCTCTCTCTCTCTCTCTCTCTCTCTCGTCGGTCTGTCTGTCTGTCTGTCTGTCTGTCTGTCTGTCTGTCTGTCTGTCTGTCTGTCTGTCTGTCTCTCTCTTCTCTCTCTCTTCTCTCTCGCTCTCTCTCTCTCTCTCTCTCTCTCTCTTCTCTCTCTCTCTCTCTCTCTCTCTCTCTCTCTCTCTCTCTTCTCTCTCTCCTCTCTCTCTCTCTCTGTCTCTGTCTCTGTCTCTGTCTCTGTCTCTGTCTCTCTCTCTCTCTCTCTCTCTCTCTCTCTCTCTCTCTCTCTCTCTTCTCTCTCTCTCTCTCTCTATCTATCTATCTATCTATCTATCTACCTTCAGTTCAACACATATGTGGGCTTGTTTGTTTGTTTACTTGTTCGTGTGTGTGTGTCTGTCTGTCTTCCTCTCTTTGTCAGTGTGTACGTGTGTGTGCACGCGCGCGCGTGTATGCATGTGCGTATTTGTCTATTTGTCTGTCTGTCTATCTCTCTGTGTATAAATTTGTGTGTTGTGCGGTTTTTGTGTGTGTGTGTGTCTATTTCTTTGTATGTGTGTGTGTGAGTGTGTGCGTGTGTGATTGTGTATGGGCGTGTGTGTGTATGGGTGTGCGCGCGTGCAAGCGTGTGTATGTGTGGTAGAAACCAATCTATTTGTCACTTCAAAAGGGTCCATAGTGGATTTCCCTGCAGCAGCTGTGTGTAGTGTGAATCAGTGTGTGGTTATTTGTGTGTGAGCTGTGGAGTGAAAATCATGTGCACACTGCTCTTTTGAACTCATGCTGTTTTCCTGCACCTTTTACTGTCAGGGAGAGACAGACAGACAGAGACAGAGATAGAGAGACTGAGACAGAGAGAGTGTGTGTATGCATGTGTGTGTATGTGCGTGTGTTTATTTATTTATCTATTAATTTATTCATTTGTTTATTCATTTGTTTCTTTTATATCTAAGATAATGGATTAAAAAAAACATCTTTTATATCGAGGATAACAGAATAAGAGCTCATGTGCCTTTTTACATCCAGTCCCTGTGTGTATGCAGTTTTGTGAATTTTGTCATCTCTTCCCGCCGGCACACAATGTGTGTGTATGTATGTGTGTATGTATGTGTGTGTGAGCTTGTGTGCGTGTGATTATGTGTGTGTATGTATGTGTGTTAATGTGTGTGTTTGTATGTATCTGTGTCTGTAAGTGTGTTTGTATGTGTGTGTGTTTGTGTGTGTGATTGTGTGTGTGCATATGTATTAATTAATGTGTATATGTGTGTATGTGTGTGATTGTGTGTGATTGTGTATGTGTACGTGTGCCCGTACGTGTGTGTCTGGCGTACAAACCAATGTATTTGTCACTTCAGAAGTGTCCCCAATGGATTTCCCTGCAGCAGCTGTGTGTAGTGTGAATCAGTGTGAGGCTGTTTGTGTGTGAGCAGTGGAGGGAAAGTGACGTGTACACAGCTCTGTTTATCACACCAATTCTACACCTGCTGTTTTCCTCTCTCCTTCTCTTTCTTTATTTTTTTTTTTACTTCGTGTGTGTGTGTGTGTGTGTGTGTGTGTGTGTGTGTGTGTGTTGTGTGTGTGTGTGTGTGTGTGTGTGTGTGTGTGTGTGTGTTTGTGCGTGCGTATGTGCCTGTGGGCTTTGTGTGTTTGTGGAGTGTTTGTGTATGTGTATGTGTGCGTCTCTCTCTGTCTCTCTGTATCTGTTTCTGTCTCTGTCTTTCTCTGTCTCTGTCTCTCTCTGTCTCTGTCTCAGTCTGTCTGTCTGTCTGTCTGTCTGTCTCTGTTTGTCTGTCTGTCTGTCTGTCTGTCTGTCTGTCTGTCTGTCTGTCTGTCTGTCTGTCTGTCTGTCTCTCTCTCTCTCTCTCTCTCTCTCTCTTCTCTCTCTCTCTCTCTCTCTCTCTCTCTCTCTCTCTCTCTCCTCTCTCTCCTCTCTCTCTCTCTCTCTCTCTCTCTCTCTCTTTCTTTCGGGTTTTTTTTTTTTCAATCTTTTCTCTTTCAAAATAATTGTGCAATTTGCATACTCCTGCCAGTGGGACATGAATGGGGTCTAAAGACGCTCATAAATGTTGAAAACTGCTGCTTTGAAATTAGGCAATCGACAAGCAAGCACAAATCAAAACAACTAAACACAGCAAAAACTGAGACCTCTTTTTTGTGTGTGAGCTTCCATTAAGAATAGAGCCTGTCCATGTTGATATCGTCAATTTTTTCGCATTTCCTTTTTGAAAGTTTCATCCCAGTTTCGTTTTCATTTTTAGCAAAAAGCCTTTAAAGAGAATATTTCTTGTTGAATTATATCCAAAGGATTGGGTTTTCTTCCTTGCATGCTTGTTTTTCTCCGTCTGGAGATCTCACTGTTATTATGTGGAGCTTTATTAATAACACAAGAAAACAGAAGAAACAAGTTCAATTCTTGTCACTTTTCATTTCTGGATACTATTTGTCTCTGTATTTGTTTCTGTCAAAGTTGATTTGCTGGAAAATTCTTGGTAGAATATATCTTTTACAATTAAACATTATTCGCTCGTTTGAGCCTCGTTTAGTTGAGATTTGATTTGTTTTTGTCTGATTGGTAATTGTTGTCGGTGTTTGTTTTTTAGAATTCCATTTTCTCGAATCCTTTGGTTCTTTGCAAATGATGGCATTCATGTTTGCAAACAATTTTCTCCAAAGTTTTTATTTCTCTCTGTTTGAAAAAGTGCTGTTGCATTCATATTTCTAGTTTAAAACTAGGATTGTCAAAACGTATTGTTATTGTCTTTACAAAAACTATCTTTTTATAAGCCTTCGAAATTCAACCTTAAAACAGTCAAATTTGTTCTATTTTTTATCATAATCAAACAGTTTTTCGATAAAAAACGATACATGTTAACATTTACCAATAGCATCCCATATTTTGATATTCCGTGCAAGAGATTTCCTCTTTTCTATCATTCTCCTTGTTTTTATTCCTTGCTTATTTTCTGTCTTCCCAGTGTAATTGCTACCTATACCCTTTTCTTCAAGCAAATATTTCAAATATTCCTGTATTCCCGAAACCAGGATGTGCCTAATTCAATGGTGGGCTAAAACGGTCGCACAAACAAAGTCTTACCATTGGTTGACCTCAGAGCTCTAGCCAAAGAACAGAAAAAATCTGTCCGTTCTCTGTATGCAATCACCTTTGCTGCTCTCTGTGCAGTAAATGAGCATGGACAGTGTTGCATATATATATATATTTCAAAACAATGCTTCTATACAGTAATTGATGATGGTTTTGCTGGCAGTGTTATACCACAGTAAAACCACACGCTTGCGTTCTTTCTGATAGGCATGCCTCTGCCTTTTGCACCATGTTGTTTTTTCCTTGATCCAAAATTGGCTTAAAAGGCAAAGCAGCAAGGCAATACCAGTGAAATTTGACAGCTGGTTTCATTTAATGCATTACCTCATTGTCAGTTATTCCTCTGTCCGCTGGCAGCTGGTTCATGACACAATATGGCAGCTGTGTACACACACAGCTAAATGCGCGCGCACACACACACCACACACGCACACACACACGTGCATGCGCGCACAACACACAAAACAAACACGCACAAACAAACACACAGAAGCACACACACACACACATACCTACACACACTCTCTCACAGAAGACACAGACAGAGAGACAGGCAGACACACAGACACACAAACACACACAAACACACACAAACAAAACAACACACACACACGCACGCACACACACACACACACACACACACACACACACAAACACTGAATCCTACCCCCACCACCACTTACAATGCCTGATTTCGACTAACACACATGAACAAATACTGGTGCATATAACAGTTGCTAATAAACTACTTGCAGATGAAAAAAACACCGCGCAAACAAAAGAAAAAAAAGGTTAGCAACGATAACAGTTCCACTCCAAGCATCCTGCCACTAAAGAAGAAAAAGATAACACGCCAACAGCCTGTGTTATAAACTTCACAGTACGTCAGGCCAATTACATTTCACAGCCAACTCAGCGATAAGGAATACATCCGTTTAGAGACATCTGCTCTGCAAACATATCTAAACAAAGAAATGAAATTAAACAATAAACAGAGACACAAAAATCTCAACTACTTTCAGTGTCAGTGTTATTGGAGGGTCATTTTCTGGGTTTTGGGGTTTTTATATATTCTGTACCACTTTCTGTCGCAGCAGATTTTTATACGTAAAATTCGCGCTACTCTCCCCGGGGAGAGCACGTTGCCAAAAGTGCAGCGCCACCCATTATTTTTTGTTTGTTTTTTTCCTGTCTGCAACTGTAATTGTTTCCCTATTAGAGTGGCTTTTTCACATAATTTTGTTGCCAGGGACAAGCCTCTTGTTGCCGTGGGTTCTTTTACGTGCGCTAAATAATGATGTGTAACACATGAGACCTCGGTTTACTGTCTCATGCGGAAGATTAGCACCCAGACCACCACTCCTAGTCTAATGGATGGGGGAATAGTTTTTGGCCCAAACGATTCGAACCATCAAACACTCCGACCCAGACTTTTTGCTTTCTAGGCAGGCGCGGTACCTCTAGACAACCGATCCACCATGTGTTGCATTTCTTACTCATGTGTGAGTGAACATGCATACACACATATGCACACATGCACACATTCACAGACGCACGCACACAAATACACACACATACACCCTCACACACATAAACACAAACACACTACTCCCCCCCCCCCCCCCCCACACACACACACATACAAGCAAACACACTGACGTCTAAATTCAAATATGAACACAAAACACTGACTCATACAAAGTTTACTAGAAAGGCATATATATACATACAGAAACAGAGGCAAAGAGTGATATTTACACCAACATCTGTGCTCCAAACAACACGACAGGGAAGAAAACAGGGAAAAAGTTGACACACCAACAGCCTGTGCTATACATTACGCAGTACGCTGCCAATTACATTTTACAGCTAACAAAGCGATAAGGACTACATCACGTTACAGACAACTGGCTCGGCAACATCCGTAAAGAAACAGATAAGATAAAGCAAAATAAACAAACAGAAAACCAGGATATTACTTTTAGTGTTTGTGTCATTAGAAGGTTCTTGGGGGGTTTTCCTGCTTTTTTGTTTTGTTTTGTTTTGGTTTTGTTTTTTGGGGGGAGTGTTTGCTTTTGCTTTTTTGTTGTTTTTGTTTGTTTTTTTGTTTGTTTGTTTTGTTTTGTTTGTTTGTTTTGTTGTTGCTTTTTTGGAGGGGGTACTCTGTTAGCACATTCAAAATTTTCGATTCTTCGTTCCTCAGCTAGAGCTCTGAAGTCTACCAATGGGACTTTCACGTATGCAACAGTCTTTTTGTACACCATTTAGGTAGCATCATTCTGACTTCTGAAACACATATTATTGATGCTTACTCAAGAAAGATTTCACAATCAAACTTACACGCATTCATGTGAATACACGTATACAAACATTTCTGATTTAAAACGACAAACGCACAAAACTCAGTCATTCGACAATTACTTGGAAAACACACCGACCGACGGAAACAAGGCAAAGATCATAATTCACAGCAAACAGTACAACATTGAAGCAAAAAAGGAGAACACATGAACAGCCTGTGTTATAAACTTCATAGCACGAAGCCCGATATCATCTTTTACAGTTAACGCTGCGATAAGGAATGCTTCTGCTTTGATACAACTGGCTTACGTCGCACGCGTGCACACACACACACACACACACACACACACACACACACACACACACACACACACACACACACACACACACACACACACAAACACACACCGCTCTCTCTCTCTCTCTCTCCTCTCTCTCTCTCTCTCTCTCTCTCTCTCTCTCTCTCTCTCTCTCTCTCTCTCTCTCTCTCTCTCTCTCTCTCTCTCTCTCTCTCTCTCTCTCTCTCTCTCTCTCTCACTCTATATATATATATATATATATATATATATATATATATATCTATATCTATCTATCTATCTATCTATCTATCTATCTATCTATATATATATATATATATATATATATATAAATATATATATATATATATATATACGCACACACACGAACATGCGCGCGCGCACACACAAACACACACTTCTAGTGTCTTCTTCTAAAGAATAAGCACGTAATGCTAATACCTGCCACCCAGCTAGACTGACTATGAGACAGACGGAGAGGAAGCTAAGTATTACCATTGACAGTTACACGCCGAATATCACCCTCATTAAAGACACGAAAGATTGCAGTTAAAACAGCCTGCGTTATAAACTTCCCAATACGCAAGCCAAAGACATTTTACAGCTAACACGGCGATAAGGACTACTTCGGGTTACAGACAACTTATGTCTTGCAATGTTTTATAACTTGCAATCCCCATCTCCCCCTCAAAAAGAAAAACAAAGAAACGACAGAACAGCAGTAATAGAAACAATCAAGAACAACAACAAGCAACAAAGTGCTTTCGAAGTCAGTGTCATTGAAGGATTATTGTGTGAGAGATAACGCTTTTTAGTACTTCCCAGCAAGTTTGCACACCGATGCTCACATACACGCAAACACACACACACTCGCTAATGTACACGCACGTACGCATCACACACGCACGCGCATGTTGACATATCCATGCACACATAATCACACACACATACACACACATACACACACGCACACACACATATACACACACAAACACACACATACAAACAAACACACAAACACACACACAAAGTAACACACACATACAAATACACACACACAAACACACACACACACACACACACACACACACACACACACACACACACACACACACACACACAACTCACACACACACAAACACACACACTTACACATACTCACACATAAACACTATAAAATAAACAGACAGAAAAAAAAGCAAGGCGTTTTTTGATTGTCTGTTTGATTGTCTGATCTGTTTTGATTATTCATATTTAAAAGTTAATAGATAAGCACCCATGTACTATATCCGTATGCATACCGTTTTGTAAATTTCATCATCTGCTCTTACGACTCACATTTACCTACTCTTCTGAAAAACAAAATAATTTTAACCTGTGGTGAGTGGAATTAGCCCTGAAGTTAAACTAGAAAATAAATCTCCTTGAACGGGTGTCTTAGTGGTGGCTCAAACTGGGGCTCGAACGCATGCTGTTAAATCGCTAACTTAACGCTCCATCCACCAGGATATACGGCCCCCTAACACTTAACAGCAACATTCTTTAATCCTCAGGTAGCACGTAAGATGATATTCAGTTTATATTAAAAATGATTTAAGTTTGTTGGACGATAAGTTTGTAAACAAGATAAAGTCAAAAGGTAACATGCGACAGTGTGTGCTATAAACTGCAAAGTACACAGGCCAATTACATTTTACAGCTAACACGGCGATAGGGAGTACATCCGTTTAGAGACATCTGCCTCATAAAAACACAAAATTACTTGTAACATTACTGTTTTATTGGGTTTCTGTGTGTGTGTGTGTATGTATGTGTGTGTGTGAGTGTGTGTGTATGTGTGTGTGTGTGTGTGTGTGTGTGTGTGTATGTATGAATGTGTGAGTGTGTGTGTGAGTGAGTGTGTGTATGTGTGTGTGTGTTTGTGTGTATGTATGCGTGTGAGTGCGTGTGTGTGTGCTTGTATGTGTGTGTGTGTGTGTGTGGCGCGCGCGCGCGCGCGCGCGCGTGTGTGTGTGTGTGTGTGTGTGTGTGTGTGTGTGTGTGTGTGTGTGTGTGTGTATGTGTGTGTTTTCGGGATTATATTTGCACGTACGGACACATGCACACATAGGCTTACACACTCCTAACTCCTTCACATAGACTAACACCAATCAACCCACACACCCACTTATACACACACACGCACGCACACACACACACGTGTATATGTATATATATTTTTTTTTATTTATACATATATATATATATATATATATATATATATATATATATATATATATATATATATATATATATAAAGAACGTGTATACAGACATACGTATTAATAATATTTTATTTGGATGTAAAATGTGTATGATTGTGTGGTTGTGCTTGGTTGCGTTTTTGTGTGTGCGTGCGTGCGTGCGTGTGTATGTGTGTAAGTATGTAAGTGTGTAAGTGTGTTGGTGGGGGGTCGTGCACGCGCACGTGTACATGTGCACTGCAGAGAAAAAAAGTAAAAGACAAACAAAAATCAGTAACACAGAGAGAAAAAGACAGAAAAGAGAAGACGGAAGAAAACAAACAACTAGTTCACAAATAAGTGTAAAGACAGCCCGAAGTCAAATGTCGTTTCTGTGACTGCTTTATGTGGCCAGACATAGGCATGAACAGCATAGTTCTCAGGTCAACAACACTCTCCTCAACTTTTCCTCTCCCATTAACAAAAATCGGTCGAAGCTGTTATACGGACTTTTACATGGAATAAAATATCAAATTCTAGAGCAACATGATTTCTTAGAGCATAACCTATTTTTTTAAAGCTGAGGTCGTCGTTGAATGGAGGGATGAAGAAGATCAGTAAAGGAGAATAAAGAGGGTGGATATATTTTTTTAAGCTGTTCTGTCTTTTTTTCCTAGTTTTTTTTTCTCCTGAGGAAGTTATTGAGTTCGATATATTTTCAATAATATCGTGGTGGTATTGTTGTTACGCGTTCCGTGCGTTAAAACAGTGAGGGTAGCTAGAATACGCACTCTCTCACTCATCCTATCCGGGTACCACGGTGAGGCTGTAAGTATACACCCGATGAGGAGTTTGCGTGTCTGATAGTTATCAAGTACCTCGCAGTTTAGCTGCCGTATTTCTGTTTGATGGATTTTACTTCTTCTTGTTCTTCTTGTTCTTGTTTTTCTTTTTTTGTTCTTGTTCTTGTTCTTGTTCTTGTTCTTGTTGTTGTTGTTGTTCTTCTTCTTCTTCTTTTAATCCTTGGCAGTTCTTCTCCTTTATTGTCTTCTTCTTTACAATTCTTCTTCTTCTTTTTCTTCTTCTTTGCAATTCTTCTTCTTCTTTGCAATTCCTCTTTGCGATTCTTCTTCTTTTTTTTGAAATTCTTCTCCTTCTTTGCATTTCTTCTCCTCCTCCTCCTTCGTCTTCTTTGCCATTCTTCTTTTTCCTGGGCTCAGTTTATGCCAGAATTCATTATGATAGGAGCAATAAAACAGAGCGCTGTGGAAAAGCCTCAAAGCTTGTGTATTTCCATCGCAGCATCATCAATCAACCTGACCACCATTAAACATCATTTATTGATAGAAACCTGTCACTGATTCGGCGGTCCTCGTTGCTCTGGCAGTACAGGGACCTCAGCTTTTGTTTTCCATGCATAATAATTATGTGCCTGTGGTCAACTGGGTGTAGAAGCACTCAGGGTCGTAGGTTCATGAGAGAAGGCTGCTGTTAGGACGGTGGTGTGGGCACCACCTCCTGTGGGTGTTTTGCTTCAGCTTTTATTACGACTAAGCTGTCAACGCCGACAGATGGGAGATCAGTAGCTGATGCCCTGCATAGTATTGTCTGAAAAGTAGACACCAGTGATCGGTGGATCGGTGGTCTACAGGTAACGTGCCTGTATAGAAAACGAAAAGTCTGGATTGGAATGTGTGGTGGTTCGAATCCCGTTGGGGCCCAAGACTTTCTCCCCCATCCATTAGATCATACGTGGTGGTCTGAGTGCTAGTCTTTCGGATAAGATGATAAACTGAGGTTCTGTGTGTTAAACATCATTATTTAGCGCACGTAAAAGAACCCACAGCAACAAGAGGGTTGTCCCTGGCAAAATTTTGTAAAAAATTAAAAAAAAACCACTCTGATAGGGGAACAAGTACAGTTGCAGACAGGAAAATGGAAACAAAATAACGGGAGGCGCTGCTCTCGAGGCGACGCGCTCTCCCCAGGGAAAGCAGCCCGAATTTCACGCAGAGAAATCTGCTCTGACATAAAGTGGTATAAATAAACAAAATGAACACCACTGATGTGACCCAGAGGCAGTGCAGGACATTTCTGGCTGTCAACCTCCCGGTGGCTTGATGTCAATTAACAAGGGCCTGGAGACAGGATCTGCAGATGAGCCTGTCCGTCTATACTGGCACGGAGATATGGAGACGACAGGCGTGGGGACTGCACAGCAAGAATGTCAATGAAAAGAACTGAACAGATTCACTTACATGTCATCACAGCATACGAGTTCCTGCAAAAGAACACAAAGAGAAAATGTCCTATTTGGATATATGATAAACGCGCATGCAAGCACTCATTAGCCTTTGCATTCGTGCGCAGGCGTGCAGCCACGTTCTTGAAGTATCAAATTCGCTACGGACCTGATAGGTAACACACAACCACATCAATACCAAACACCAGAAAAGCACACACACACACACACACACACACACACACCCGAAAATAAAAATGTTCAAGAACACTGTTTTTGAAGTATAGAATTTCGCTCGGATCCTTTGTATAGGTATAATGTGACACAATTCCAGATTGAATTACCTTGGAGGATAAAGTTTCCAGAAAAGCACTCACTTCCTTTATCATGACTGCATCTATTTAGTAAACATGATACGGCTTGTTAAAGAATTCTGACATTGCACACAGATTTGGTTTCAAAGAACAAATACCACCAAACAGACACAGAAGCAGAATAGCAGGAGAGAGAGTGAGAGAGAGTGGAGGGGGGGGGGTACAAGGGACAGATAGACAAGAGACAGACAGAGAGACAGACAGAAGGAGAAAGAGAGAAGACAAACAGAGAAAGAGAGAGAAAAAGAAACAGTACAGACAGACAGACGATGAGACAAACACATACATACATCATACTCTCTCTCATACATCATCTCTCAACATCTCAGCACAGTCGTCACCTCCAAGGATCACACCACCTACACTCATCTCATCACTCACACCATCTCACACACACCACCACACTCACACCACACCACACACACACACACACAACTTACTTACTTAAACACACACACAACAGCAGGTTAAGTGAAATGAAAAACCACAACACACACACACACACACACACACACACACACACACACACACCATTGTTCTACTCCTCTTCATCCTCATATTTGTAATCAACACTATAAAGTTGAATTCTTTTTATTTGCTTGTTGTTTGTTTGATTGGTTAATTTTTTTCGGAGTTTATTTGAGGAGGGGGATTGGGGGGTATTTGTTTTGTGTGGTGTGTGTTTTGTCATTGTGTTATGTCTCCTAGCAGAAACAACACCAAAAATGTACGCAAACAACATAACCCAATAGATTTAGCCACCAACGCTATCATTAACTGAGCCACCGGGGAACCCACACACTATTTCGTTTCACTCAGCGACTTAGCTAAGGAACACGAGTGTTTTCTTATAGATAAGGGAAGACAACTACGCCCGTCAAGGGAGACAAATAGTACTCACCAGAATCGATGAAGAAAATGGAGAAGAGCTAAGGACAGCCAGTGGGTGTGTAACAAGACCCTTCTTGTGTCCGTAACAGTGATATGGTCCGTGAAAAAAAAGGAATAAGAAATGTATAATGTATTTAGATCCTTTGATACTAATGAACTTGTTATACTATGGAAAACACGCACGTGTACACCCATGCAACACACACACACACACACACACACACACGACACACCCACAGCGCGCGCGCGCGCGCGCGCGCGCGCGCGCAACACAACACACCACAACACAAACACAACACAAAATAAAGAGACAGAGGGGCAGACAGACAAAGAGACAGGCATTTACCCCCCCCCCCCCCCCCCTCCCTCTCTCTCTCTCTCTCTCTCTCTCTCTCTCCTCTCCTCTCTCTCTCTCTCTCTCTCCTCTCTCTCTCTCCTCTCTCTCTCTCTCTCTCTCTCTCTCTCCTGAAAAACAAAACGAAACATTCTTTCTATCCACACTTTGTTAACTCTTTGTTTTATGAACTTCAGTCCTTTTTTTTTGTTTTTTTATTTAACTCTTGTGTGTTGGCTGTGATCCTGGTACACTTCAAAGAATTTATACAGCTGCGTGCAAACCAGTCATCTGCGTTTGACATTTGCATGCTGGTTTTTTTTTATTTTAAGTATTATTTCTCTCTCAATAGTTGTGTTTGTCAGATTTCTCACTTTTTGAAGAGCGTTTGTTCTTCTATTAATAACGTGATCGTGACAGCTTTTGTTGGAATGTGAGAGGTATGATGAAGGGTATTTTTGTCACATAATTAATGTTGCACTACAGAGTTAATATGCTTGCAGCACCAGAGGCTTTTGTTTCTCTGATATCTATATCCCTGACAGCTGTGTCATAGTTAAACGCGACAAAATCAGGTAGGGTGAAATGTTTTGTGTGTGTGTGTGTGTGTGTGGGGGGGGGGGGGGGTGTTATAGTTTGTTTGCACTTGATTTTTATCATTGTTTTGTATATCGTTTATAGTCGGTCTGCTTCTGTATGAATAGTTGTGTATTATTTACATTAATTAACACTTCATGTATGATTCAAGGCTAGTTTATTTATCGCCTTGTTCATCTCGTTAAGTTCTATTTTAGTGGAGTTTGGTTGAATTTACTTTAATTGAATTACATGCATTTATTTTGCTTGATTCTGTTTAGTTTTCAATTCACTCGGATATTTTTTTTCCATTTCATTCCATTGTGATTTGCTTTCTGCCCTGCCGTTCTTATTTCGTTTCGCTTTGTTTTCGTTGTGACTCATTTCATCTCTTATTCTTTTCTACTTCATTATATTTTATTTTTGCTTCGTGACATACCAGCCTATTCCTGCTTCACTTTGGTCGTTGTACTTTCAGTCTGTTTACTGTGTCACGAAGAAAACAGAGGTCATGCAACAAATCAATATATCTGTAAATCAGACAGCCATGACTGCAAACAATACAAGCACATAGTACCAGTGCATAGATTCTTCATGACATGTACAAAGCTTGCATGACACATTACAAAATGGCACAAATTGACATCACATGACAGTACCTAGTATGCCTGTACACGGCATGGCATGGTCCTTTTTTTGGCATAAAGCTGTTTAACTATATCCTCTGTGACTGACTTTACAGACTTTTTGAACATTTTTTAAACAAAATCAAAGAGTTCTTAACTCTTTGGTACATGCAACATTTTAGAACAGGGAGGTATTTCATAAATGATACCGTTGTACTGGTGTTGCCAGTGAAAAAAAGATTACAAGGAACACGCTACCTTGTTGTGCCTCCGCAAATGTTTGTAGCAAAGTATTGTGTAGAACACTCGTGCCAATTGTATCGTCAGACTCGCACCTACGCACAAATTCACGCAGGCACGCATGCACGCGTGCATGCATACACACACACACTCACTCACACACACACACACACACACACACACACACACACACACACACACACACACACACACACACACACACACTCACTCACTCACTCACTCACTCACTCACTCACTCACTCACTCACACACACGACCATTGTGAGCGTGGGAACGGATAACAAAATTAACAAAACTGCAAGCACACGGAGACTAGATGTAAAAAGGCACACGAGGCGCTTTTTCCATAATCCTGGAAATGAACAATAAATAAAAAATGAATGAACAAATAAGAATCAATAAAGAAAAGAAAAGAAAACATATACACGTATTCATGCACACTCTCTCACTCACTCAACTCATCCACCCACACATGCACACATACGCGCGCGCGCGCACGTACACACGCACGCATGCGCATGTGTGCGCGCGTGCACGCTCACTCACACACTCAAACACACGCAAATGTGCACCTGCTGCCTTTTGATATCATTGTAGCAATACATTCTACCTTTCTGTGATTCTTTGATCCTGTATATGCACAAAGGCTGCAAATAATTAATCCCTGGTTTTTATCATGTTGTTTGCGAGTACATAGTGTGATAAAAACAATTTACATCTGCTCAGGTTTTTCTATGTTCTAAAGAACATCTATCATTGAATAGTTTTGATGATACTGATTCTATTGCGCTCTAGCTTTCGTTAGACACAAATCTACGATATCTTCCTCGGACAATATACTTTATTTAAACAATATTTCAATTCCCTAATGTCAGATTGCCACGAACTTAATTGATGGGAAAAACAGTCGCATATGCAAAATTTCACCATTGATGAATCCCTGAACTCTTGCCTAGAAATGTAGAAATAAATATAAACAATTGTTTCATATTTTTACTTTTTAAAGGTTTATAGTTATTTTTAAAAATCTATTCTTAATCATAAAATGCCTTAAATGCTGTCATTGAGAGACATTATTTTCTAGAAATTACTTTTTCTATATTTTAAATAAATCTTTCACAAATCATTTTCAAGTTGTAAATGATTATCTGCACTTGTTTTTTCTTCATTACTTTTTCCTCAACTTATAGATTTATAGTCAGAAGTCATGGGAAGTTTATTCAAGATGATTAGTGCAAAAACGTAATTTCTTTTTTGCGAAATACTTCACCTTTATTCGAAATGATATGTACGTATTGTCTTTTTCACCGTATATCTGGTAGGGAAGTTTATATAAGTTTATAACCTGTGATGCAAAACACACAACAAAGAAATGAACATACAAGTAAAGCGAGAAAGAAAGAAAGAGGGAAAGAAGTGGTCTTCCAAATCCTTCCGCGCTTTTCAGACCAATGTTATGGAGTAAAAAGCATTTGGCGTGTTGCCAATGGCTCTTTAGTTTAACTTTATTGTTTGAACTGATTGTAGCAACATTTTTAACAGCTTTATGCTTAGGACAAAAAAGGTTGCATAGATAATAAAGACGGTTAGATACTCTCTAAGCATACATCAGTGGACACATTACTTAATGACAACAATAAAAAACAAAAACAATAAACGTTGTAATATGAAAAAAGAAAAAAAAAAACACTTTTTAAACAGTATCGTATGATGATGATGTGTTAGCTGCTGTTGATTTTGCCATTGCTGCAACTGCTACTGACGATCATCATCATTGATTTATATTTTTTTCTTGTTGCTCATGTTCTTGTTTTCATTATGCCAACACAAAAAAATACGTGGAACGTACACAGAACAAGCAGCATTCTGTGAACACTTCGACTGCACGCAAGCCCCACTTTAACAGCGAGCAAGAAATAAGTTTGGTTATGTTTGAAGTAAAAATACAAAATCTTTATAGCTTAGGTGTTCAAGAAAATAATCTCTCTCTCTCTCTCTCTCTCTCTCTCTCTCTCTCTCTCTCTCTCTCTCTCTCTCTCTCCTCTCTCTCTCTCCTCTCTCTCTCTCTCTCTCTCTCTCTCTCCTCTCTCTCTCTCTCTCTCTCTCCCACGAGCATACATATGGAACTTATAAACTCTTACATAATCATGCATAACTGGGTTCTTTTCTCTTCCTCATGCCGATACACACAAAAGGGAATGAAAGATCTATGCAATCTAAGCAAATTATAATCTGACGGTTTCCATAAAGAGCATCCAAGACAAATCTACGACTTCATAACCACTGAAACCAGAATTGAATTCTGGAAGGAAGGAAGGTGGCAGGATGGTTAAGACGTTCGCCTGCCAACAAGTAAACCGTGAGTTTCTGGGTTCGTACCCAGCTTCGCTCTTGCTTCCCAGTTTGACGAAAAAATTGAACTGATTGTCAAAGTCAATCGGATGAGACTATAAACCGAGGCCCCGTGTGCAAACGCACGCAAAATATCTTGCGCACACGTTAAAACCCCGTTCCGCCTTCGGAAGAGCAGGCCATGGTGTGTCCGGTAGGAGCGGATGACAAAATTATAAAAACAAAACCAGCATGCACACAGGTGTCGTGTTTAGACACCATCCCTGAGGGGAAAAAAAGTAATGGGTATGCGCTGCATTTGTGACGACGCGCTTCCCGGGGAGAGCAGCCCGAATTTCACGCAGAGAAATCTGCTGTGAGATAAAGTGGTATAAATAAAAAATAAATAAATAAATAAAATAAATAAATAAATAAATAAATAAAATTACTTCATCCACTGGGACTATTGCAAAAACAATATATAAAAAAAACACTCAGTGTTGATGATATACCTCACTTTTTCCGACAAGATAAAGTTAATAATACAAAAATTCATCATTTGTGTATGTACTTTCACACAGGAGCAGAGCATTCATTTCAATGAGTCATTTGCATAGCTGATTACAAAAGACATGGCCGCTTTTGTCCAATTTAAAAAAAGGGAACGTTGACATTGATTGTGGCTTCAAATCACAGGAGAGCAACGCAGGCATGAGGGACGGAACTGTTAACGGAGTAACGAGCTTCTATTTTGACATGCACGAGCGCACCTGTATACCTGAAAGTCATTTTGTTTTCATTGGTTTTTTTTTGGATTTATTCATACTTGTTTCAGTGAGAGACAGACAGACAGACAGACAGACAGACAGAGAGAGTGTGTTGTTTGTGTGTGAGTGTGTGTGTGTGTTTGTTTGTGTGTGTATGTGTGTACGCATGTGTGTGCGTGTGTATATGTGTAATGCTTGTGTGTATTTGTGTGTGTATGCATGCATGTGTGTATATATACGTGTGCAATGCACGTGCGCGCGCGCGCGCGCGTGTGCGTGTGCGTGTGTGTGTGTGTGTGTGCACACCGACGCGCGTGCTTGCGTTTGTGTTTGTATGTATTCAGCTACCTGGCAAGCCAGCTTGCTGGTTGATGTAATTAGTTGTCTGGATGGCAGAAAGTGACAGCTTCATATTTCGAACATACAACATGATGATCTGAATGATATATGCCTTAGTCATTGCTTTGCCGTGTGTTTGAATTTCCTCTCTCTTTTGCAAAACCTGTACACACACACTAACTGAGATCAATGTAACAAAATAACACCAGAAATCATAAAACCCCACACTCATTATGTTTTTATTATCCTTATGACTTGATTTGCAATCACAAGTGGATATAGGGCCTAATACTTTTCTGTATTGCTTTTGTTTGTTTATTTTTTAAGAAAACAAACGCAAGAGTTTACCTATACATCAAAATCGTACTTAATTATTGACAACATTTTCGTATTTTAGATTTTCTTGTATAAGCTTCGTTTTACGCCAACACGTTCAGACACTCGCGTACTTAAAGGAAAAGAAATTTACGAGTTTGATTTAAAACTTGTTTCAGCAGAAGACAATATCCAGTCCAAACGATTTACTTCAAGTGCGAGCAGTTCTTTTGATCGGCCATGCTGAAAGTGCAAAAGCGAACACAGCACATCACCCAGTCTTTGTCTCCACAGAGAGAAAGTGCTTTTACAATGTCGGCTATCATTCTCATTGAAGTAATATTTCATGTTTTCAGCCAGCTCTCTGGAATCTTCTTTCAAGATTTGCTCCATTGTCTTTACAAAGGAATTATTGCTTCCTGAGTTTCGTCTTCCACGCATCAGATTTCGGACAGTCCACGTTAATAAAGATGAGTGCATAAAATGGTTTGATACTTTCTTCACTACACAAACATTATGCAGGTATCTGTTTGTCTATCTGTTTGTTTGTCTGTCTGTTTCTTCTGTTTTGTTAACTGGGGTCTCTTCTTTTTTTCTTCTTCTTCCTCGTCCTTTTCGTTCTCTGAATGAGTGCATTTTATTAACTTATTGTTGTCTTTTTGTCCTTATTTCTTGTCTGCTGTCTGGTACTGGGTGTGGCCTATTGTTCTTGGTATTTGGATTATCATTGTTTTTGTTGTTGTTGTTTAGGTAGAGGAGATTTTTTTATCTTGATCTTATCCCTGATTCGGGCGAGGACTGGATGTAAAAAAACAAAACACGAATTCCTTAACCTCGGTATACACGTGTGACGTATGTGATTGGGTGGGTGTGTATGTCTGGTTGTGTGTGTTCTGTTTAAATCTGTCTGTCTGTCCGTCTTTCTGTCTGTCTCTCTGTCTCTGTCTGTCTGTCTTTCCGTCTGTGTGTGTGTCTGTCTGTCTGTCTGTCTGTCTGTCTCTCTCTCTCTCTCTCTCTCTCTCTCTCTCTCTCTCTCTCTCTCTCTCTCCTCTCTCTCTCTCTCTCTCTCTCTCTCTCTCTCTCTCTCTCTCTCTCTCTCTTATCTTCCTAGCACTTCTTGTTTGTTCCTTGGAAAGAGCTCTGATGTTTAAAAACAGAACTGTTTGGATATGCGACCATTTTACTTGCCATTAAGACATCTGCACTCAGACTTTGGGGACCTAGCAAATTTGACTTGTGTACCTGTAAGGAAATGTACAAAAGTTTACTCTTAATGGATAATGTAAACCTAAAACAAAATCTTACATATGGAAGCTGTTTATCTAATGCTCTTTGGTAACCCAAACACATTGTCTATTTTTTTCATATTTTATTCTCCCTATGATCACATTGGTAAAAGAAAAATTGGTTATTTTTTCTATTTAGATCAGCGAAATTTTCAAAATCAATGCAGGTAAAGAAAGCAAAACTGTTAGTATAGCGTCGATACAAAAACATGACAATCTTGACTGCTTCAATCAGTTTAACTGGGAAGTTGCATGCAGCCTGACTATCACGTTCGCTATTCACGACAAAAATGGGCTAGACAATAAAAGACATCAGAAGCATGCACGTGAGATTTTCAGTGTATGCATACACAAAGATGAAAGAAAGACACATAGTTTGTATAAGGCCTTTGAGGTGAACTAGTCTTTGAGCAGAAGCATTCACTGAACTGATTTTTTTCATGAAGAAGTAGTATACACAAGAAAATTAAAATGGCCAAATGTTCCAGTAAAGTAGATTAAAACAAATCAGGGATATTTCTTGCCGACCTGACTTTATACGTTGAATTTTTTTTTCTTTAGAATCTTACTTGTCTTAAAAGATTGTATTTCCCTCGGAGCGATGTTCCAAGTCGTCAATGCATGCGACTTGTTTTAATTAATGTTTTTGGTTTGGTTTGGTTTGGCTGTTGGGTTTGTTTTGTTATACTTTGTTTTAGGGGAGGGAGTTGCTACAGGCATTGTCTTATCACTTTTATCGGCGGCTCGCGGTGCCTGCTTTAATATAACCATTCAAATGTTTAAAAAGGGTTAAGGTAAAGGTGTCCCATAACCTGTGTGGTGTCGTAGGGGAGCGAGGCGTCAGAGACCTCAGTTTCTCTAGGGGCCAGCATATTGAGAGCTGTACCCATCTCCTCTCCCTCTAAACTTTACCTCTCCTGACCCTAAAGAGAGCAGGTACCCATTTACAGCTGGGTGAACTTGGGGACTGTAATGAAGCCAAGACGCGCAATCACCCATCCACTTTTGCAACCACTTCCAACGCTGCTCAACCTTAGCTATGGGAGAGCAAGTGCTCTGACCACTGAGCTATCCTGTCCCTATTTTGCATGTGTGGATGCAAAAAGGTGAAACGCTCTGATGTCTGCGCATTGATTGGTTTGAGCTTGAAAAATCATTTAAAAAACATATCAATTATCCAGAAAACCGTCGTCCTCACTCTAAACTTTGACATTTTGGACCATAAATTTTGGACCATTTTTGTTTTTCACCTATTCTACTCGCAGGAAAGTTAAAACAAAATGAACAGACGTGAACTACAAAACAGAATTTAACCACCACAACAGCAGAGCCCAAGTGGACACATCGTTGTTGGGGAAAAAAATCTCTCTCAAACTTTCCAAAATTCAATCTGTGGTTCTAAGCTTAGGAAAGTCAGCCTAGAGATTGACAGCACTTGCATAGAGATGGGCTTCCAAGCATCGCCACAAAGCCTCCTTAAAGTGGTGATGTCTACAGGGACTACAGTGCTGTTTGTAAAGAAAAAAATGGTGATTCAGATGGGCTCTAGTTACAGAGAAGCGAAAACAAAAACTCGTAGGGGGAAACTGATAGCCTAGTGGTTAGTACATAGCGCTTGCAATCTGACGACCCTGGTTTGATTCCCGTTGAAGGGGATATTTTTCGCTGGAGTTAACATCAGTGCAGATTTCACTTCCCGCAAAAGTCATTCGGGTGTGACTATAAAACGAGGTCCCGTGTGCAGACACATGAAGAACATCTTGTGCACACGTTAGAACCTGTTCCACTTTTCCGAAGAGTAAGCCATTGTGTGCCGGTGAGAACAGATGACAAAATTCACAAAACCGCATACACACAGGAACTGGATGTAAAAAAGCACATGAGTGCTTATTCCATTATCCTCAATATAAAAATAAATACATGAATATAATAATAGATAAATGATATTAAGTGAATAAAAGTAGAACAAAAGCTTAATTTTTTTTAATCAAACTTGTCTCGTATACATGCACACTGACAAATGAAGCCTTGTGTTTTTTCGTTTGCTTCTATAGTGCTTCGTT
This sequence comes from Stramonita haemastoma, assembly GCA_030674155.1. NCBI lineage: Eukaryota > Metazoa > Mollusca > Gastropoda > Neogastropoda > Muricidae > Stramonita > Stramonita haemastoma. Next base: position 58,276,647 of record CM060321.1, on the reverse strand, counting down.
GTATCGTCATTTGCAGTTTCACTTTATTTGTAAGTCAAGTCTTGATGCACTTTCATTGGTTTGTATTGTTTGGTTTCTTTCATCTGTCTGTCTGTCTGTCAGTCTTTCTGTCTGTCTGTCTGTCTCTCTGTCTGTCTGTCTACCTGCATGTCTGTATGTCTGTCTGTCTCTCTGTGTGTCTCTGTCTCTCTCTGTGTTTCTCCGTCTCCGTCTCTGTCTCTCTCTCTCATATCAAAAATTATCTTTTTTCCATTACTAAATACAAAAAAAATATTATCTCCATCTTTTTTTTTCACCGTATTTCTCAAAGTCATACAAATAAAAGGCAGAAACAAGATGTGTAGTTAAAGAAACAAACGTCACAACATGAAATATAAACAAAAAATGTAATGCAAAATACAAAATACTAAAAAGTCAAATATACCAAGTCCAATCAGTTGAACTGAAAAAGGTTACATGCAGCATAGAAATTACACTTGCTCTTTTTGATCCAGGTATATCCAGTGATGATTACGTAATCATTGGAATTATTTGTATGAGTCTGTAAGTCGATACAATTACACAGCCAAATTGGAGGATGACGTACAACCTCCTTTCTTTTAAATTTCGTATTGCCTGTTACTGTCTTTATATCTGTTTTTCCTTACTTTTCTATGTTCTCTCTTGCCTATTTTGGCCTACACAGTCCATTTTCTCGTATCAAACATACGCATGCACATATATGCACACACATACACACACATAGATAGATAGATATAGATAGATAGATAGATAATAGATAGATAGATAGATAGATAGATAGAAGATAGACAGACAGACAGACAGACAGACAGACAGACAGACAGACAGACAGACAGACAGACAGATGGACGGACGGACGGACGGACGGACGGTCTGACGGCCTGACGGCCTGACGGCCTGAGGGATAGATAGATAGATAGATAGATAGATAGATAGATAGATAGATAGATAGATAGATAGATAGATAGATAGATAGATAGATAGATAGATAGATAGATAGATAGAAATGTATGTTAAACGTCTAGTAATCCCATTGAGAAAATTGAGAAAATGTGTATTTCGTACCAGCTTTTCTTAGGTTGACAAATTGCTAAACTACACTACATTCACTCATGGGTTAACCATAGATATTGGAACTTGCTTACTCTCATACAAGAGAATAGGCTGGGTAGGTCAAAACAAGCAAGAGAAATGATCGACAAATTAAGGCAATGGCAGCTCTGCCTATTGATTGACATTGGAGATGATAAAATTTCAGGTTCTACAAGCATTTTAAGAAGTTTCAAACAATAACTCGTGACTTAAGTATCTTCGGGTAATATTGTATACTACCCTACTGCATCTGTAAAATAACAAAAGCAACTTGAAGAAATACAAGCTAAACCACGTGAAGAAATCGAAACACCAAATACAATTTTAAGATACCAACTGAAACGAAATCGAAATAAGATGTCCATAAGAATGAATGCAAGTTTACCAGTTTTCAAATGTGGGTATTGATTTCTAGCTTAGGAACATCAGCACGGAGTCTCAAAAGACTTGCATATAAATGTATTGTTTGGCGGTGAAGGCATACGATGCCAAGAAACTTTCTTTAAGTGGTAATGCCAGAGGATTCGCAGTGGTACTGTGAAAATGAGGATTTGGTTTGGTTCTGGTTACCGGAGAAACAAAGCTACTGTGAACGAACACAGATCAATTCAATCTTCGGTACATATGTCTTGTGTGTGTATGTACCAACCATTTACATTGAGTGTGTATTTCAGTGTTTATTTGCTCATCTGATCTAAAACCAAATTTCGTGTTTAGTTTCTGTTTGCTTGCTCGTCCATTTGTTTATATTGCAGGTATTTACTCTCTCTCTCTCTCTCTCTCTCTCTCTCTCTCTCTCTCTCTCTCTCTCTCTCTCTCTCTCTCTCTCTCTCTCTCTCTCTCTCTCCTCTCTCTTCTCTCTCTCTCTCTCTCTCTTGTGTCGATGGGAACGGATGACAAAAATAATGAACAAAACTTGCATAGACACGGGGACTAGATGTAAAACAGCACATAGGTTCTTATTCCATTATCCACGAATTGAAAGAACAAATGAATGAAAAAATAAAGCTATTCCACCTTAGCGGAAGCAAATTCAAACTGCTACATCGATTATTGTGTGTATGAACTTTACATTTGTCCATCTTATCTAAAACCGTCACAACACACACACACACACCACACACACACACACACACACACACACACACACACACACCACACTTCTGTTATCCTCGATATAAAAGAATAAATAAATAAAAATAAATAAATAGATAAATAAAATACACACACACATACTAACACACTAACACACACACACACACACACTCACAGAGTCAGTATTGTGGTGGTGTGTGGTGTGTGTGTGTGTGTGTGTGTGTGTGTGTGTGTGTGTGTGTGTAGTGTGTGTGTGCGTACCTTTATGGTAAACGTAACAGATGTTTGCATTACTACACCCCAGAAGCTTTGAACAATTTTCTGCTCAATACTCTTTCCATCATTATGGTAACACAAACATCCCAAATGCACGCTATCAAAATGTCCTCAAACAAAAGCAGTTAGGGACAACAAATGTTTAACAATTAAAATACAAAAATCATATGGTTCATTACAGTTAGAATCATTTTAACTGGACAGTGACATGCAGCAAAGCCATTAGATTTGTCATTTTACATTGTGTGCTGAGGTATAAATCATAAGAGTCATGTGTGTGATATTTTCCATGCAAATATACACACAACTGGGAGCACCCCATACCGCAAGACGTGATCATCGTTGTCGGCTTGGCTTTAAAAGCCATGGACTGAGCGAGTATTGTTTACAAATAACTGTAGGGCCTATCTCCTTGGAATCATTCCGTCCATCTGCGCTGCTTAATGTACAGGAGAAATAAGACACGCTTTTTGCACCTGTTTCTGCATTTTTCTTCTCTTTTTCTTTTTCTTTCTTTCTTTTCTTTGTCCTTGGGAGCTATATTTCATCCTTTCAACCTTCACTCTCATTTAAGCTGTCTTGAATTCCCTCGGTGTATTAGAATCTTTTTTTTTCTCTGTTTTAGCCGAAGCTACTGCTATATCAAGTAACTGCTTCTTAATAAAGCTTTTTAGAAGCCTATTCATTCGGTTGATTTTGTAAAGAAAAACAAGCAACAGTAACATTCAACAAGTAGAAAAGTTAAATTCGATGTTGTAACAGAGTGCAGATATTTGATCTGCCGCGACTCTGTACAACTTCTCGGCAACGACAGCACGGTCAGACAGCGGGAATGTGGCCTCTAGAAAGAGGCTGCATAAATACTACATTTTACCGCTACGGGCAAAGTGCATGCAGAGGACGGCTTTCGACCACCCCCCAACGATACAGAACGTCGCACAATTCACAGGTGTGGATCCAAACGTTACACCCACGACACCGATTGGCAGTTCCGATCGCAAGGGAAGTAATCTAATTACCGCCCTGCCACAATGTTTTTTCCAGGGTTTTTTTTCCGAAGCGATAATACTAGAGCTTGAAAATGCAAAATACTTTCCATGGAAGAATTTTCAGAGTTTATGCTTTCCAAGATGGCAATATCACAGTGCAGCATGCAGATGCAGAACACTTTTCATAGAAGTTTTTTTTCCAAGGTTTATGTTTTTCCAAGATGGTGGTAGCATGGTTTGCAGGTGTAGAACACTCTCTAGAGACAAGTTGTTTTTCCTAGGTTTATGCTTTCCAAGACTTCAGTACCACATGGCATCATGCAGATGCAAAATACTTTCCAGAGAAGATATTTTTTCCAGGGTTAATGTTTTCCAAGATGACTGACAAAATCACATAGAGAGGACACTGTTCAAACTCCATAGCCCAACAGATGATAGTTGCAATATGTGTAGTATATAGAATAAAAAAAAATATCCATTACCGATTACAAGAAGATAGCAGAGGCATTGGCAGGTCTGGACACTAGTTGAAATAGGGGATTGTGAAATCGTAACGCGGTTGCGCAACAGGCACACACAACGGTTTTCATCAACGGACCTTGATCTTTAATAACATTGCATTATTTTATCTTCAAAGTAATTGCACATGTCCAGCATTAAATAAACAAAATAATCAACAAAACCCGGAAATCAAACGGCAGAGTATAGCCGAGGCCAAATGTGTTACCACTTATTGATGTACACTTAATGCAAGAGCTAACATTAAAAGGTTGTTCTGTTTTAAATTATTTTGTGAATTTTTTTGTCACAATAACTATCTGCAGTCTCCTTTAAAGGAGAAAAAAATCCTCTGAATTAAAAACATGACTGCCTCAATGTCAGGCACCGCTCTAAAATGTCATACACACAAATATGCCACCCTCATACAACAATCCCATAACACGATGTATACAATCATGCAGTGATAGCAAGTGGGTTGAGAGAGTCTGAATAAACATTCTAAAAAAAACTCTAAGAGTATTTAAGCTGGACAACACGCGACGAAAATTGCTAGCAAACATATATTAAAACGCATCAACAAAACTAAAACGGAAAGGGCAGCCGATCATGCCAACATCATACAAATGGAAACAAGCGGCACACGAAAATGTGTATACAACTTTCCCAAATTCAGTATTGATTTTACAACTTAGAAAAATCCCCCAGGGAACTTCACCACTTGTACATAAATGTTTTCTGGTATGGAAAGTATTCAATACCACAAAACTTTCATAAGTGTTAAAGCCAGAGGGGACCACAGCCTTGTTTGGAAAAAAAAAAAAAACAGGTCTGGTTACAGGAGAATAAAAAGTTGTAGTGGAAGAACAAAAATAATCTCAAGCCCTAAAGAACACGTTATTCTTTCCTGCATGCAGGCTTTCAAAATGTAACGAAGTTTGTATTCAGTTGTTTGCTTTCTGCTCTGTTTGGATGTTAGTTTGTTTGATTTTTCGGTAGTTTTCTCTCTATCTCTCTGTCTCTCTGCCTCTGTCCCTGTCTCTGTCTCTCTATCTCTCTGTCTCTCTGCCTCTGTCCCTGTCTCTGTCTCTCTATCTCTCTGTCTCTCTGCCTCTGTCCCTGTCTCTGTCTCTCTATCTCTCTGTCTCTCTGCCTCTGTCCCTGTCTCTGTCTCTTTCTCTCTTTGTCTCTCCCTCCCCCCCCCCTCTCTCTCTCTCTCTCTTTCTCCCAGTTTCATCAAATTGGAATAACGATTATAGCTATTACTTGATTATAGGAATTACTCTGTCTATTATGTGATTTAAACAACAAACACACCACTATTACTGTATAACACCAAAAAAAATGTGTGAGCAAATCTGAATGTGTATGAGTGGTAGCACGACATACGGTCTTAATATGATTTCATGGTATCTATTGCTTTGAAACGAAAGCAAAAACTCAGTGTACAGTTTTACATCTTAACCGTTTGAGACAGACGCTAATGCACATTAGATACTGTATGATATAATACACAAAACTTCTATCATCGTTTAACCAATCGTTTTGTGGAAATGGTGCACGCAATATACCTATAACCATTGCTCTTTTTATTCAAAAATATGTTAAAACAAAAGAGTATAGAATCCAAGCGTATGCCATTATGTTTTAATTGTATGCATTTATCACAATCTGGCCTCCTGAGCATTAAAGAAAACGCAGTTAGCTAATGTCTGTGTGTTTTTCTTATTTTCATAATATTTTAACAATCAATGAGCGAATTAGTGTAGCAAAAAACGAAAAACATCAAAACATTCGCTTTCCACCAGCCAAGGTTAAGCAGCATCATGCGTGGTTACCAATCGAATGGGTGACTGTTTGCGCGCCTTGGCTTCAGTACACTCCCCAGTTCACCTAGCTGTAAATGGGTATTTGCCCTCTTTAGGGTGAGGGAAGGTAAAGCAGCGAGAGAGAGAGATGGGCGCCGCTCTCAATATGCTGGCCCCTAGAGAAGCTGAGGTCTCGGATGCCTTGCTCCTCTACGACCACATAGGTTATGGGACACCTTTACCTTTTTACCTTTATACCTATCAGAGAAAATGCGTCACGCTGCGGTTAAGCGCCTGGCACGTCAGTCCCAGCGCATCCGCCTTGTGCATAAGAGAAACTTGACATATTTTAATTCTTTCTGAATAGAAAAAAGCGCAGGAGAATGGACCAAGAACGCAGAAAATAAACAAGAAGTAGGTGATAGAAAAAAAAGAAACAAGACAGAAACAGAGTGATAGAAAAAAAATAACATTTCTACCAGAAAATTTCCAGAATGCGGGGATGCTATTTTATATACTGACACGCACCTGGCATTCCCAGAGAGAAATCGCAAGTATTAATTCTCTTACAACTGTCAACAGTGGGTTCTCAAGATTACCACACAATCTTATTGAGACAATCCAAGTTATTTTCCAACAAATGGTCAAATCGGAAACAAAAAAAACCCGTAATCTAGCATATGAATAATTCACAAATAGAAACAAATGTTACAGAAAAACCTGTTAGCATCTCTTCAAAATTTGATATTGATTTCAACTCTGGGAATGTCACCATGAGATTTACAACACATAGATAATATATACCTGACTTGTTCGGAAAGAAGGGTATTTGATTCCACGGAACTCTGTCTAGTGTTGGTGCCAAGAGGGATAAAACGGTTGTTTGTAAAAAGTCAAGTTGGTTCTAGTTACCGGAAGAAAGAAGAAGAGTTGCAAAGAACAAAACTTAAGTCTTTAAATACTTGGGTGCAGAAATTGTCTGTGTGTTTGTCTCTCTGCTTTGTCCCTGCCCGTTTTTTTTCGTTTTAGTTATATTGTTCTGTTTTGGATTCTGTGATTGGTTTTCTTTCTCCTTGCTTTCTTTCAGATTTGTTTAGATGCGCTCTGTCTCTCTGTCTCTCTGTCTCTGTCTCTCTGTCTCTCTGTCTCTGTCTCTGTCTCTCTGTCTCTCTGTCTCTGTCTCTGTCTGTCTGTCTGTCTGTCTGTCTGTCTGTCTGTCTGTCTGTCTGTCTGTCTCTCTCTCTCTCTCTCTCTCTCTCTCTCTCTCTCTCTCTCTCTCTCTCTCTCTCTCTCTCTCTCCTCTCTCTCTCTCTCTCTTCTCTCTGGTTTCTGTTTTCGCTGCATAAACAACAAGTAATAGATGATGTATAAGGTGTTGGAGAATGCAAAAAATATGTTTTTTGTATGTTTGGGGTTTTGTTGCTTGGGTTTTGTTTTTAACTAATTCTGTTGTTTTCTTTTTCACTATTTCTGTTTGTTTTTTTGTAAATTTTTCTATGTACATCTGCTTTTTATTTTCCTTCGCTGTGATTGTTCAGTTTTTAGTAGTTTTGGGGGGGTTGTTTGTTTCAGTACCTGTTTGTAATTATTTTTTCTTTTTGAAAGAGACAATTCTATGGTGATTATAGTTTCTTTTTTTCATTTTCTCTGAAAAATATATCTTGTGACTACAGTAATAAACACCACAATAAGCTCTTATTAAAAAAAAAGAATTCAGTGCAGCATTTGCAAACAACTCAATATGTACATGTCCTCAATGCCATAAGTGCTTTGATTTGTTTCTACAAGATATAGCGCTATATAAAGTCCATGTTATTATTATTATTTTATTATTATTATTATTATTATTATTATTATTATTATTATTATTATTATTATTATTATTTATCATCATCATCATCATCATTATTATTATTATTATTATTATATTATTATATTTATTATTATTATTATTATTATTATTATTATTATATAAAGTCCTACACAACATCATCGCCTATACCTTCTTCTTCTTCGTCGTCGAACGCTCAGACAGCAACCCTGAGGCCCTGACAAATGCTGCTGTGTGCTGAAGGCCTCCTGGGGTCCAAAAAGTTTGACCCTCCTCAGCAGGTCAGTAGGCCAGATATTGGCCCTCAGGTTTTGGTGTGCTGGACAGGAATAAGTTTTCAAACATCTATATTCAATTTAGCACAAAACTGCAGTAGCTCCAGATAGCATGCACGATAAAAGAGACACAAGACAACGTTTGGGGTGTATGCTTTCCAACTTGAGAGACTAAGTGTATGCCTTATCAGATGCATCATCTGTTCTGTACCTCAAGCCGTGACCCCAGAATGAGTTTATTTTGGTTCAGTACATAGGACTGGGAAGTGGCCCAGCTACTTATCATCTGCTCCTAAGATGCAAAATGTGAAGTCTTGCTCTGTTTGGCCAAATTTAAAAGTGCCTGTATGTCTCAATACCATTTGACGTGGGGGAAAATATGAGATTAAAAGCGTAGGGCTCTCTATATATGAATATTTTGTAGTTTCAAACTAAGCTGAGCACCCGTAATATACTACGACCATCTTCATCACCGCTGATCAGAATACGGACAACAGTATTTGTCGTTTGAGTTCTAAACAGACATTGTATCCGCGTGCCTGAGTGTAGCTGTGTATTCCAAGTCTGGAGGTACAGAATGTGGAGCAGAGGGGCACAGGAACCCCAGAGACCTTCCAGAGTTCTGAGTTCTGTCAAAGTTGGCATGAGGCGTTTTTGTCATGCAGTAACAAGTGTGGCTCTGGACATCCTTGGTAGAGGTCTGAAGCTTCTTTTCATTGCTTGCGTCCACCAGTCGCCACGACCAAGTGAACTCTTTTGACTGGTGAGTTACCCCTGGTGGCCAATGTGCAATCAAACCATGTGTCCTTTATTTAGTTCCATCTTCTAGGACTGGTCTGTTTATGCCCCCAGTTCCTGTCATTTTCTTAACTTTTACGTGTTTACTGTTGTGCGATGTCAAAACCTTCTGAATATGGAAGATTATTTGAAACTGCTTTAAAAAAAGTGAGTATATTTGCCACTTCAGTGACTTCCTTTTACTGGAGGTGTTCTTGGCAAATGTACCACAGGAGTGGTTTATAAGTGACCATAGTATTATGCGCATGTTTGATCAGATTGCGCACCACTGACAACCAAAAAAGACATCAAACACCAATGCAGGCTCTCTTCTGGCTCGCTTTCATATAGGAACTGGCGTTGATAATTTCCCAAGGACCTCTGATTGTGGAGACAGGGCAAAATAAATTGAAATCAATATTGGGAATCAAAATAAGGTGTGTGGCATCATTAGCACTAGCCTGTGATAGGCGTTGAAGAAAAACGCGTGCTTTCTATAACCTCACGATTGAGCCGAGAATTGTCCCAACAAGCCCAAGTAATGATTACACTGCACGCAAACATTGAATTACATTGATCGAAATAACAAGCATGGATTGTTGCCCTTTTAGCACCGGTCGCTATCATTGATTACATTATCTTTGATTGTTTCTCCGTGTTTCTAATTGCCTGCTTAAATTGACTAGAACTTGTTTGGGGTTTTTTCTTCGACTTGAAACGGGCTGGGTTTTTATTATAATTTCAAAGGGCCTATTCATTATGTAGACAAATAGTTCTTAAACTAGGTACACAAAGCCAATGTGCATAAAGCCAAAATTATTATGCACGTGAACATCTTTCAAACAGTACTATTTAAGATGCATCTGTCTGATTCCATTAGACACAAAGCAAATAATCTATTGAATACAGAGAAGATACCATGTTTTGATACAGGTTTTTGGTAATCAAAGAAACATAACAATGTTTTTATCAGTCTTAAGGATCAGAGGTGTGTTAGAAAATAAAACAACAAAAAAGCCACACACACACACACAAACACACACACACACACACACACGCACGCACGCACGCACACACACACACACACACACACACACACACACGCACGCGCGCGCGCGCGCGCGCACACACACAGAGTTGTGGTTTTCTTCTGCTTTGTTTTTCAGGCTTTCCTCTGGCAAATACGGTAGAAAATACAGTGCAGTCTGTTGCTATCATTTCGTGACAATTCTTTGCTCAATAACGATCACCTTTCTTCAAGAGATATTTCCAACACTTTTGTGTATGAATATGATCAGAGGGGCCACAACACCTGACCGAGCAGACCTGACCCTGAGACTCTGTCACACAACCATACCTCACGCGTCGTGAGCAATTCATATCAGGTGATTATACCCCTACTGCCGAGAGATCAGAGGCGTTCGTGCTAAGAGCAAGTTCCTTGTGACTTCAAATAAAGCATGGCATTTGTGCTAGTTTAGGTTGCACCACGCGCGGTTTTATGTTTTGACCTTTTGACTGTTTTCCTTAGAAATTTAAATACACATGCACCCACTTACCCCCCCCCCCTGCAGGGATACGTGTGTGTGTGTGTGGGGGGGGGGGGGGGTCTGTTTGTAATTTATATCATCTCCACCTTCAAGAGAATCAGGTTTAGGAATTTCCTCTTTCCTATCTTTCTCTTTGTCTATGCCTTGTTCATTTTCTTTCTGTCAACACCTCGTGTAGTTTTTTTCCTTATCGGTATATTATCCTGCCTTTTTCCACAAAGACTTAAAAAAGAACTATAATTCTCTCCCACGCCGAAGTCGGATGCTCTGGGCCTGACTTGTCAAGTGCTTAACGGCATTGCCACACATATTTGTTCAAATGACAGACAACAGTAGTTGCTGTATGAGCGTTCAAAGAAGAAGAAACACGCGTGTAGCTCTTGCCAATGCATACCACACAATAAGAAGCTTTCTCGTTAAAGGCGAGTTTTTTACCCACAGCCCATGTGATTTTGCAGAAGTTTGACTTATTTAAATGGGTTTAAATTTTCAACAGGAATTGTACCACCCTTAGTCCTTTGTCGCCCTTAGTCCTTTGTCGTCTGCTAGCTTCCTAGTCGCAATAAAAATTATGCATGCGCGGAATCAACACTGCAGGAACAAAAGCAATCCTAATTCTAATGATCATTTACAACTTAACGAAAACTACATCCATCCATCCAAAGCCTTTTTATGCCTTCTTGGCATGTAGGGCAGCAACAAAGGTTCTCCACTCCTGCCTGTCTTGGGCCAGTTTCTGAATGGTTCCCCAGGAGTGTTGGAGGGTCTTCAGCTCTGTTTCTATTGTCCGACGCCAGGTGTTCTTGGGTCGTCCTCGCCTGCGTTTTCCGTCTGGTGTCCAGTGGAGGGCTGTTCGGGCGATGTTCCCTTGTTCCCGTCGGCTGATGTGTCCTATCCATCTCCATCGTCTTTGCATAATGATGGTATCTATATTTTCTTGGTCGCAGCGGGCCAGGAGTTCTTGGTTGGAGATGGTCTCAGGCCAGAAGATGCGCAGTATTCTCCTGAGATTCTTCGTGTGGAATGTAGACAGTTTGTTAATGTCATTCTCAGTCATCCTCCAGCATTCTGCACCATACAGGAGGGTGGAAAGTACGCAGCTCTGATACAGTCTTAGTTTGGTCTTTGTGCTGTATTGGGATGACTTCCACACATTGTTCAGATTTCTGTAGGCAGCTCTTGCTTTGTTGATGCGGTTTTTGATGTCACTGCTTGCTCCGCCATCATGCCTGACAATACTCCCAAGGTATGTGAACTCTTCAGTTGTTGGCAGATCTTCTCCGTTCACTGTGACAGGAGAGGGATTCTGAACGTTTAGCATCATCACCTCTGTCTTCTTCTGGCTGATTTTCAGGCCTACTTGCTGGGCAAAAGTGTTGAGACGGGATGTCTTCTCCTGGATATGATGGTGGGTGTGTGAGAGCAGTGCCAGATCGTCAGCAAAATCTAGGTCTTCAAGTGTTGTGAAAGGGGTCCATCTGATGCCCCGCGGCTGGTCAGCTGTTGTCTGTCTCATCACCCAGTCGATTGTCAGGTTGAAGAGCAGTGCCGACATGGGGCAGCCTTGTCTGACGCCGGTCTTTACACTGAAGCTGGTTTCACTGTTTCCTACTCTGCATGTGAAGTTTTTGTAGAAGCTCTTAATGACTTGTACAATCTCCTGCGGTATTCCATATGCTCGGAGTATGCACCATAGACTTTTTCGATGTATGCTGTCAAAGGCTTTCTCAAAGTCTACAAAGTTGATGTACAGCTGTCTCTGCCATTCCGTGCACTGTTCGATGATGTTGCGCAGGGTAAAGATCTGATCTGTGCATCCTCTTCCTGGTCGAAAACCTGCCTGTTCTTTTCTGAGTTGTTGGTCCACTGCTTCTGAGATTCGTTTAATTATTATTTTGCTAGGATCTTGCTGGGAATAGATAGCAGAGTGATTCCTCTCCAATTGTTACAGTTGCTCAGGGCTCCTTTCTTTGGGATCTTCACGATGACTCCTTTTGTCCAGTCTTCTGGTAGCTGTTTCTCCTCCCATATAGCTGTAAAGAGTGGTTGTAGAACCGTGGCTGCAAACTCTGTGTCTGCTTTGAAGAGCTCTGCATTTAGGTTGTCCTGGCCAGGGGCTTTTCCGTTCTTGAGAGATCTGATGGCTGTTATAATTTCTTTCTTCTCTGGTGGAGTGGTGTTAACACTGAGGTCGGCATCAGGGTCTTGTACATCCGCCTCTTCAGTTGGTGGCGGTCTGTTGAGAACTTCGTTGAAATGTTCTGCCCATCTAGCATCTTGTTCTGCTTCTGTGGTAAGGAGTCGGCCCTGTTTGTCTTCAATCGGCGTCTCGGTGTTTCCCCGGTATTTGCCACTGACAATTTTGGTGATCTTAAACACCTGTCCTTGTTCTCCTTTGGCGGCGGCCTCTTCTGCTTGGCTTGCAATATCATCCAAGTAGGCTCGTTTGTCTGCTCTTGCCATCTTCTTCACAGTTTGGTCTGCCTCTCTATACTGTTGTTTGAACCTCTCTCTTATTCTCTCGGACTTGGTTTCCAAAATTTTCTTCTTCAGTTCTCTCCTGTTCTCAATGGCCTGCCAGGTGTCTGTTGTGATCCACTTTTTCCTCTTCCTCTGTCTCTGTCCTAAGCATGTTTCGCTGGCTTGTGTGTAGGCTGTTTTGACTTGTTCCCACATGGTGTTAATACCAGTCATGTCCGGTTGTGCGTAATTTTCAGCATCCACCAGTGCTTGGAACTTGTTTTTCAGCTGAAGGATGAAAGCACTCTTTGCTTTGGTGTCACGCAGCTTCTCCACATCAAACTGTTGTTGTCTCAGTTTCCTAGATATATTTTTCCTCAGCTTTGAAAACTACATGGTTTTGCTCTAAACCCTTAACCCTGAATCCAGTTTCAAATAGCCTTTTTGTAGGCCTATATTCTGTTCTTTTTAAATGGTGAAAATGAGGGGAAAACGTTAAGCTGGAGTCTAGCTTGTAAAGAGTTTTATTTAGATACTTTACTGTGCAGATTGGTTTTGTTCAGCTGAAGAGCGTTTGTTTTTTCTATTGAGGTAAAAAGCAAGACAAATTGAATTCCGTTTGTATGTGACATGTTTGTAATGTTCAGTTATATAAGCATATGAACATGATATAGAATAGATGTTGGCAATAAAGATACGCATCCTGCTATTACCGCTACTGTTTTTGCAGATGGTGAAAACGATAGTAGATGTAACACCGGTAGTGGTGATGCTTGATGATGCTGCCGACAAGAAAGCAGGAAGCGTTGAAAAATTAGCTGAACAATACTTAAAAAAGAGCAGTCAACATTCCTGCAGGAGACAATGTCAATATCAATACTGACAAAAACATTGTATTTATTTCTTAGTTTCTTTCTTCATTTCTGTGTTCTCTGCGACCTTATTTATGTTGTTTTTTCCTCAGGACGGATCTGCTTCTGCCCGTTTCGAATTATTCAGTCTAATTTTATATCATTTGTTAAATTTATGCTATTTTTAAAGGTGAAAGTGTTCCCATAAGGTGTGAGAGGCCTCAACTTCTTCAGGGTTTAGTTTTCAGAGATGTGCCCATCTCCTCTCCGTCGCTGCTTTACCTTCCCTGTCCCTTATCAGAGCAGGTACCCAATTATATCTCGTCGAATTGAGGGACAGCACTGAAACAAAGGTGCACGAACAGTCACCCACCCAAGAGGCAGCCACACACAATGTTGTTTAACCTGTGCTTATAAAGCCTAATGATCAGTTGAGAAACTAGCAGCTTTAGTTTCAACTCAAATAAAAGTCGGTAAACCAACTGAAAAACAGCCCACAAAGAAATGACTTGTAAAACTAAAATAAAATTAACAGCTCTAGTTTCAACTCAATTAAAAGTCGACAAACAGACCCAAAAACAGCCATCGGAGAAATGACTTATAAAACGTGAAAAACTTATTGCTTTAGTTTCAACTTAAATAAAAGTCGATAAACCAACCCCAAAACAGCCAACAAAGAAATGAATTATCAAAAACGTGACTAAGATAAACAGAAATCACATTATAAGATACTGAAATAACCCTGTTTTGTATTCTTTTATCAAGAACGAACTGAACGCACCCACACAAGTTCGTGTCTTTCCCCCTAGCTACTCATAAAATGTAATATAACAGACACACACACACACACACACACACACACACACACACACACACACACACACACACACACACACACACACACACACACACACACACACACACACACCTCCACACACACACACACACACACACACACACTCACACACACACACACACACACACACAACACACACACACACACACACACACACACACACACACACACACACACACACACATATTCCGCGATCGCGTGCAGAAAACACGTTAGCGAATTTGAGACTTTAAAGCGTGCGCCTACTCTATAACTGTCAAGGTGACTCCACGCTAGATCGTCTTTCCAACAGAAGACAGTCCGGTACTAATTAGCTGTTTAGGCAAAGATACCTGACCCTACCCATCTTTGTGCGCGTGTCAAAGAGGTCATGACTGAGGTGAGAAAACAGACACGGGGAGAAGAGGGTGTGACATCTTCCTTGGACGCCTGGATATCTTGTTTCCTCTCTGCCACGTTGGGGGTATTAGATGGGGAATGTTAACGATACACACTCGTGTAAGAACGAAGCTTGGCTAAATGAGGGCTTTTGTGCGTACGTGTGTGTAAGTGGGCGAGAGAGAGAGAGAGAGAGAGAGAGAGAGAGAGAGAGAGGAGAGAGAGAGAGAGAGAGAGAGAGAGAGAGAGAGAGAGAGGAGAGAGAGAGAGAGAGAGAGAGAGAGAGAGAGAGAGGAGGGGAGAGGAGAGAGAAGGGAGGGAGAGAGAGAGGAGGAGAGGGAGGGAGGGAAGAAGAGAGAGAGAGAGAGAGAGAGAGAGAGAGAGAGAGAGAGAGAGAGAGAGAGAGAGGAGAGAGAGAGAGAGAGAGAGAGAGAGGAGAGAGAGAGAGAGAGAGAGAGAGAGAGAGAGAGAGAGGAGAGAGACAAGGCAAGGCAAGGCAAGGCAAGGCAAGGCAAAATTCTTTTATTCGAGGATAATAGATAAGCACTCATGTGCTTTTTTACATCCAGTCCCGCCCCTTTCAGGGATAACATCAAGATAAAAAGACAGCCTCGACAGACAGAGAGAGAGAGAGATGGAGAGAGAGATAGAGAGACCGCAGACTAACAGACAGACGGACAGAGACAGAGAGACACTGAGAGAGACAGACAGATAGACAGACACAGACAGACAGACAGACAGACAGACAGACAGACAGACAGACAGACAGAGAGACAGAGAGAGGGGAGAGGGGAGAGAGAGAGAGAGAGAGAGAGAGAGAGAGAGAGAGAGAGAGAGAGAGAGAGAGAGAGAGAGAGAGAGAGAGAGAGAGAGGACCTTCATTTTTACCGCCATTGTTTATCTTCTCTTGTAATCAGGCAACATGTACACTTATTGACTCATCTTCTTATATATATATATATATATATATATATATATATATATATATATATATATATATATATATATATATATATATATATATATATATATATATATTGCTGGATGTGGATGTTGCTCGGAGAGTGGAAACAAATTTTTAAAAAGCCTTTTAAGTACATTCTGAATTCTGACTGCCAGATGTGTATCTGTGTTAGAGAGGGAAAGACAGACTTCAGTCAGAGAGACAGAGAAACAGAGAGATACATACATACAGACTGACAGACAGGCAGACATACACGCACATACATAGTACATACATGCATACAAGCATGCAAGCATACAAGCATACATACATACATACATACGTACATACATACATACATAGCACTATTATATTTATATTATTTTGATAAGTGGAAAGGCCTTACTTTTTTGTTCTGGTTGTTGTTGTGTATGTTTTTTGTTGTGTTTTGTTTGTTTTTTGTTTGTTTGTTTGAATGTTTGTTTGTTTGTTTTTGTTCATATGTGTAGGGTTTTTTTATTTATGAAATATAATCATAAATCATTATTATAATTCTTCTGGTTGCTGTTTGTGTTTTCCCCCTTCCTCTTGATACCCCCTCCCCACCCGTTCCCACCCCCCTCCAATTTTTTTTCTTTTTTGAGTGTGTGGGGGTTTTTTGTGTGTGTGTTTTTTTTGGGGGGTTGTGTTTGTTTGTTTGCTTGTTTTTTGTTTGTTTTTTGCTTTAGTTTTGTTTTGCTTGGGTTTTTTTTTTTTTGTTTTGTTCATTATGTTTGTTTGGTTCTCTGTTGCTTTTGTTTGTTTATTAGTTTTTTGGTTAGTTTGAATGTTTGTTAGTGTATATGTTATTTCCTCTCAGTGGAGATTGGTATATTATCATGTGTATTGTTGCGTTTGTTTTTCGGGGTTTTATTTTTGATTTTTTGTTTGTTTGTTTTGTTTTGTTTTGTTTTTTCTTTTCTTCCTCATAACATAAGTATGAATTGAAGTGTGGAGATAATGTAATCTGACATAAGTTGCTTATTGACAT
>CM060321.1:58239917-58254917 GCA_030674155.1 Stramonita haemastoma | reverse complement strand
TTATTGCTCGTTTAAGGATTGGAGATTTTAAACAAAGAAAAAGCATTATTCATTTGATGGAGAAAAATAGAAAGCTAAAGATAACAATCGCAATAAACAAATAAACTAACAACCAAACATGAACGCAACAAAGAAAACCACTAGTGACAAACAGGGCCAAAATCCATAATTGCTATTTCAATCAACAGAATTCTAAGCTTGCGTGCAATACAACCATTAAGCAAGCTTGAAGGGGCAAAACTGTGCTCGGTGATTTCTGCATAAAAAGCGCACGATGATTATTATATTCTATGCGCATAACACACCAGTGCTAATGTTCCCACGCCACTTATTGCGATCTCCCAACGCAGAGCTCAAATTTTGTTTTGCCCAAACTCCATCATTAGAAGTCCTTGGACAATTATCAGCACTAGTCCACCCGTAAAAGGAAACCAGAAGCGTGTCTACCTTGGCCTTTGATCTCATCATTGGTTGTCAGATGTGCCTAGACTGATCCAACAACAGGCGGTGCAAAGCGTCCTATAATAATGCTTGTTTTCCTTAAAACCACAATTGCAGCCCATTCGCATAGTTCTCCTCAGTAGAATGCACCCACTGCTGTGGCAATCACGCCCAGCCTTTGATTATGTCCAATACAGTTTTCATATCCTGATACTTTTGACATGCCATCGTAGACATGACAATTTAGACATGTTAAAAGTTGGGGTCACCAAGAGACCAGTGCTACAAGATGACACTAAATCAAGAGCAAATTTCCTTGACTACATGATGATGACCTGTTTTAGACCTCCTGTCGAAGATGCTTAACAATACATAGCCGCTGTTGAGTGCAAGCAGCTACTTGAATTCATAGACCTTCACCACCTTTGAGGAGACCTGGCGCCAAAGACTCATCACTGCAAGAGAACAACACAGCAAACCTAACTCTTGACAGTTAAGTGGTCTCATCGTACTTCTGCTGCTCTGCATTTGTGTATCTCCAGATTTGAACCGAACAGTTACCTCTGGGTGCACCAAACAGATTGAAGATAACAAGCTGCCTTTGAAATCGAGGGACAAACATTTTAATGTGCATGGCGATCAGGGGTAATGATTGTGATAATGATAATGCAGTGACATTTAACCTTGGCCCGAGAACCTATGACAAATCTGTTTGTAGCTCTACGATTTCCATGTGATGTTTGCCAGAAAGATTAGACACTTACAGGGATGGTCAAACAGTGCAGGACATTAAATATTGCTCCCCAAAGAGTAAATTATATCTGTGTTGCCCCAGTCTTCTAAACTAAGCTCAAACAATGATATTCCGTGTGAAAGTCGACTAAGGCTTGAAGACAGGAGAAAAACAAAACAGAACAAAGACAAAAGATGCATCTAGCTCTTGTCAAAAATAAACTCATCCTCCAAATTTAAAAGTCATACACACTAATGTTGGCATGTAAGTTGTGTCCTATACGTATGCCATTGGAATGTTTTGTTGTACACTGTAGCGCTCTGTAGTCTACCTGGACCACTTTCAATGCAAACAATGAGGTGTAGGCCTGTGTTATAATGGTTACAGTTTTATTACACGACACTGGTCTGTATCTTCCTGCACTTAGCTGAGCTAGTAAGAATTATAATCACAGGAGAAAATGTGAAACAAAGATTAAAACACATCTTTGCGAAAGAAAATACTGAACAAAAAGCAGGCACACAGACAAAGAGATAGTCTATTTAAAGAAAAACAACAAGAAAAATAAAGGCATACAACTAAGGAGTAACAAAGGAAATAGACTAACTCAAGGGTGAAAGAAATCAAAACCAAACAAAGCAGAAAACCACTTGAAGAAATACAGGAAAAAAGGTTGCAGTTGTGTTTGCCAACACTGTATATATCATCCGTCATAAAAGCTGTTTCTGCAACAAAAACAGGAACAAAGAGAAAGAGGGCTGGGTTGCAGGAAAGTAAAATTTCGCTTTAAAAATGCATAGAAAAGTAAGGAATATGTAACAAAACAAATCAGAGTCAAAGAAATAGCGCACAAGCAGTAGATTAAGATAGGTAAGCAAACAAAGGCAAAATGAGCGTAGAATTAAAATAAACTGCAATATATTGCAATGCATCATACTCCGAGACGGGAAAGCTCAGCGGTCAGAGCGCTCGCTTTCCCCCAGCCAAGCTTAAGCAGCGTCGAGCGTGGTTCCCAATTGGATGGGTGACCGTTTGCACCCCTTGGCCACAGTGCAGTTCCCCCATTTCACCCAGCTGTCAATAAGTACCTGCCCTCTTTAGGGTCAGGGAAGGTAAAGCAGCGAGGGAGAGGAGATGGACGTCGCCCTCAATGTGCTGGCCCCTACAGAAGCTGAGGTCTCCGATGCCTCGCTCCCCTACGACCACACAGGTTATGGGACACTTTTACCTTACCTTACCTATCATACTCCATTGTATAGTATAGTGTCGTGTCGGATTGTATAGTAATGTTTCATATTATATTACTTTGTATTGCATCGTATACAACTTTTATCCACATCCAATGTCGGTGCAAGAAGTTCGAGCTGCCAGTCGGAAGGAGTAGCGCGTCGCCACAAGACCAGTGTAACCCTTTTTATTGAATTTTCCCTGTTGCTTGTGCATTTCTCTCCTATGCTAGCGGATTTTTACAACTCCCAGACTGCAGGTTTTGTTGTGGTTTTTTTAGGTACGTTTAATACGTTTTGCGCACAGGACATCAAGGTATCAGCTCAATTCAAATACTTGTGCCTACATCATCTCCCAAGGTTGAATGAACAGGGAAATGTTTGAATTAAAACAGGGATCAAACACAAGTGCTTTTTCCGCTTTTTAGACAGGTGCATTATTTGCAGATCCCTGAGACTTGGCAGTTATGCTTTCAAAATAAAGCGTTTCAAAAGAAGACTTTGAGTCATACCGTTACTCGAATCAGTCTAAAGCAGTGTCTTACAAGGAACAATTTGGCCCCATCTGGCATTACCAGCTGGTTGTGTAGCATTGAATACCTTTACTGTTAGGGAGGCAAAGGTAAAGGTGTCCCGTAACCTATGTGGTCGTATGGGAGCACGACATCAGAGACCTCAGCTTCTGATCCTAAAGAGGGCAGGTACCCAGTAACCGCTGGGTGAACTGGGGGACTGTACTGAAGCCAAGGCGGGCAAATGGTCACCTATCCAACTGGTAGCCACGCTGGATGCAACTTAATTTTGACGCGGGGAAAGTGAGTGCTCTGACCACTGAGCTACCCCACCATGATTATATATATATATATATATATATATATATATATATATATATATATATGTTATGTATGTATATATACATATTATATATACATATATATATACATACATATACATATATAATATATATGTATTGTATATATATGCAAGTACTGTGAATCCGTGGGCAGGCTTTCCTAAACTGAAAATCAATAAAAAGATTTTGAAAACTTGCAAACATATTCTCCTGTGACATTTGTTTGCATTTGTGAATTGTTTGTATGATCGATTGCGTTTGTGTCTCAGATTTAGCCATTCGTCCCAAACTCCCATGCGTAGGTTGGATAGTGTGTTGTTGTTTTTTTGTCGACCTTTACCAGTAACTTGGGGATAAGATTACGTGTGGTCTTAAAGAAATGACAGGACTATGTAAAGACGGTAAACCACTCTACGCATAAACATCTTTACTGTTGTTTGAATCAAAACGGTCAAGGAAGCATCGCTGATGTTGCTGTTGTTGTTGCGCGTTCTTCATCTTAACGCTCTGTGGGTCACCCAAAATGTGCACTCCGACTCACTCACCCCATCTAAGAACTACTGCGAGATTAAAATTGCACACTGAATGAGAACTTTGCGTGTGTGACTACTTTCAAGTACCTCGCTATATAGGCAGCCATACTCCGACTTCAGAGGATTTTCTCCTACACAGGAAAGTGCACATTGCTGTGTTAAGAGCTTATCATGGCAGGAGGCAATCCAACACAACATTTTACAACATAACAACACTTTAGGCTAAGCTTTGGCAATTAGCTGCATCAATATCTGATACAGCTTTTTGCCAGGGCAAAACATTGTGAAATGGTTACGGATTTGTCACACCGAAGCAAAAGTACAAGGCCCTTATTTTTCAAAGACTAGATTCATAAAAAAAATTGCTTTCACTTTGTTATAGTGTTTTATAGATAGAAAAAAATATGTAGCTGTGTGTGTTTGTTGATAAAACAACATTCGAAGTGAAGGAGAAGAGGTGGCACTGATGTCACATAATTGATGAGCAGCGTGCATCAAACGTGGTAATATAAAACTCGACAAATAAATAACACATAAAAACGAATATAGCGCAAACAAGACAACAACCAAACGCAAAGTTCCGTCAGTCAGCGATCTGTATGCATAGAGAACCAATAAAAAACACTTCCATAAGATGAATGTGGTTAATACAATGTAGATGTATCAAAAGCTTAGCAAAATAAAACAAGAACAAAAAAACAATTCAAACAAACATATACACAACAATCAAATACAAGCAATTTGTTATTTATTGACTTGTCTAACAATAAAACAGTAACATGGGGTCTTTTTCTGAGTTGACTGCATTCTTTCGCAACAGCTTTTTATTCTCTTGCAACAAGAGTCATGTTCTACAAACAAAAGCGGTGTTCCCTTTTGGTTTTAGCACTTAACAAAAGTTTAGTGGCATTGAATACTTTCACTACCAGAGACTGCACGCAAACATAAGAGCATTGAATCCCCAGGCAAACTTTCCTCAAGTGAAACACAATATCCAACTTTTGCAAAGTTGTACAAACATGTTCTTAAAACGCTTATTTTCCAATTGCAAAATGGTATGATCAATTGTGTTTTGTGTTACCGTTATTTTGTTTCACTGCTCGTTTTTCTTGAACCTTTGTTCTCTATTCTTGACATGCGCAATCGTTTGGTAGATAAAATCATACCAAGACCTTAGAGATGGAATTTAGCTTGATATGATGACAATTCTTGATAAAGAAAGGCGTGGGGTTTCAACACCCCTATATAATCTTTTATTTGATTTTTTTAATTCTGTTACATGACATTCGCTATCATTTAATTGATAAAAACATGCAATGATCTTAAATATTTGATTTTTGGCATGAAAAAATGACACCACTTGATGAATAAAGGCTTGGGGGAATTCACAATCCCCTTACGTCAGTCTTTGTGCAGACCTGCCAATGCCTAGGCTACCTTCTTGTGATCATGTTGTGATGAGTTTCAAGTTTGCATGTTAGATATTATGTAATCCATGTTGGTCAGGTAAATCAAAACGCAAAATGGCACCCTCTGTATACTCACGGCTTGACCGGAATGTCGGCTTCTGTAGCTGGTCATTCATCTATAATGGCGCAATCCTGACAGATGTGTTGCAGCCCATAGAAAACATTCCGCTCGCTGTGATGCCGCCATCTTGGAAAACCTATACCCATAAATTTGCTTCTCTGCTTGTTGAATATTTTACAAGCCAACGGGTATGCGGAAGCAGTTTCGTCAAAAAGCACGTAATTTGATATAGCAGTGACTTCACCTACAAAGGAATTAAAAGAAAGAAACTTCGTGTGCTGGGGCTATTGGAGATGACTTCAAAGTGAATGGAAGTCGAAATCATTATACAGATAATTTCCATAAGGATACGGGGAGGTGGGGGAAGGAAATGCAAGTATGTGTACACCAGGCTATAATGATAGTTGCTCCCAAGTAAAGTCCGACTCCGGGAATATCAATAAGAGACAAATCTGTAAGTATAATTATTACAATATGATAGGAATAGGAACACATCTATTGATAAACAACTTCAGCTAAGGCTATGGTTTTGATTAAAAGCCCAGCCGACCACGAAGGTCACATGAATGCTTGATGTTGCTCTCCGTCAGATGCGTGTGTGTTTACCCTTAAAATCAGCCCCTCATGATCGTTATATCTTTACATCCAAGCCCATTTTTGTCAACTAGAGCAAGTGTAATAGCTATGTTGCATGCGAATGTCTAATAACTGTGATTGAAATTGTCATGAGCAACACTGTTTGTTTGTTGTTGTTGTTGATTTTTTTTTTTGCAATTTGAATGCTTTGATTTGTTTTTGTTAATTGCATTTGATTCTAAATATTTTGACGACACGCGTTTAATATGCTTGTGTTCAGTGGATCAATGGTATAGAATAGGAAAAAAGAATCCACAAAGTTATAGGCACTGGAAGAGCAGTTATACAAACATTTATCAGAGTGGTTATGTTCTTTTGATCTTGAAGTTTTAATCAGATAGATAGAGGTGGGTTCAGCTTAGGGATTACTGAACTTTACCTAGCAGATGTGGGAGGAGAGAGAGAGAATGAGAGAGAGAGACAGAGACAGAGAGACAGAGACAGAGACAGACATACAGAAAGACAGACAAGAGAGAGAAGAGAGAGAGAGAGAGAGAGAGAGGAGAGAGAGAGAGAGAGAGAGAGAGAGAGAAAAGAGAGAAAACAGACAGACAGACAGACAGACAAACAGGAAGAAAGACAGGAAGACAGACATGCAGAAAGAGACAGAGACATAACAGAAAAGAGAGAGCAGAGAGGGAGAGAGATAGAGGAGGGAGAGTAAAAGGAAGAGAGTATAAGACAGAAACAGAGACAAAGATAAACATAGAGAGGGACAGAAAAAGAGAGAGGGGGAGACAGAGGATGGAGGGACAGGGGGGGAGAAGCAGACATTCACACAGACAGACAGACAGACAGACAGACAGACAGACAGACAGACAGACAGATTGACAGGTAGACAGACAGACAGACAGACAGACAGAGAAACATACACATAAACAAACATACAAAAAGAGACTAAGACAAATACACATATAATAAAAATAAAATAACGTAGGACGATAGCAGCATGACACAATGCGCAACAAAATAAAATAGACAGACTAGACAACAGACACGCAAAACAACAACCCCCATAAGCTTTAATCCAACAGTTCTGTAAGTTGGTCTGTATGTATACAAGCAAACATAATTTGATTAACTTGATTTTTGTTTTCTCTATTTTCCTGTAGGTGTGTTTTCTGTTATAATTGAAAACCTTTCGATTTGCTGTTTTTGCCATTTGCATGGTGGTCCTTTTTGACATTACCACTACGGTTGTTTTGTGGCCATTCTGCTTGTATATAACAATTACACGTAAATGTTGTGAACCCCCTTGGGTAGGCTTTTCTGAACTGAAGGTTAGTATATCGAGATTTGACAAAACCGCAAAACTATCTTTTTTAAAGCATTGTATCACACAACACACAACACACGCACACAACACACACACGTACGCACACACACATACACACACGCACGTACGCATGCACGCACGCACGCACGCACACACCACGCACGCACGCACGCACGCACGCACACACACACACATACACACAGAGAAAGAGAGAAGTCCTTCGGATGAGACTATAAACCGAGGCCCCGTGTGCGAACGCATGCAGATCATCTCGCGCACACGTTAAATCCTGTTCCGCTTTTCGTAAGAGTAGGCCATTATGTGCCGGTGGGAATAGATGACAAGATTTACAAAACTGCATGCACACGGAGACTGGATATAAAAAGCACACGAGCGCTTCTTCCATTATCTTCGATATAAAATAATGATAATAAATAAATAAATAACCACACACACACACACACACATACATACACACACACACACACACACACACACACACACACACCACACACACACACACACACACACACACACACACACACACACACACACACACACAATCTGTCCACGAATGTGCATCAAACTCGATCATTATAAACACAGCAACCTCCCCCCCCCCCCACCTACCCCCCTGCCTCCCCTCCCCTCACAAAATAGATAAAACTAACCAACAAAACAGAAGAACTTAAAAGAAATACAGAATATTCTTACCCTGCTGGTTTCTATAATATAACCAGGTTAGAAGTCTGTATATTAGAGACAGAACACACACGTGTCATTGAATTATTATGGTCACAACAGTTTTTATTAACTCCTGTTCCGAGAAGTAAACTGAATCCAAGTTTCTACAGATAACACTATGGTCCCCCCTGGCGTTAGCACTTTTACAGAGAGTTTTGTGACATCGAATACCTTCACTGCCGGAGAGGACAATTATATGCAAAAGCTGGGAAGCCCCGTGCTCATGTACCTAAGCTAGAAATCAATATCAACGCTCGTGAAGTTATAAACATGTTTCCCAATGATATCAATGTCTTTCTATTTGTACGCTGTTGGTATCTTAACTTGTGTGTCGCAGATTTGTTTACTTATGCTAGCTTGTTGTAAACTCAATATTTTTGTGGGTGTGTTTTTTTTTCTTGGAGATGAAATTAGTCTAGTGAAAAATGGTTTTAGAAAGGTCTTGTAATTACAGATTGTGGGCTGGAAGTTTGCAAGTGCGTGGTGAACTATTCTTGGCAGTTTTCTATCTTCCACTTGAATAAATGCGCAGACTTGCTGCAATTGCCTGAATGTTTTACTTCTTGTGTATATGTACAGAACACCAGGCATGTATGCTAAGAAATGTCATATTCCCGCTTTAATTTCTTTAGGTTGTTGAAGTAGCATACCTGGGGACGGGATAGCTCAGTGGTCATGTCAGAGCACTCGCTGTGACCCAAGCTAAGGTTAAGCAGCGTTGAGCATGGTCGTCTTGTGGATGGGTGACTGTTTGTGTACCTTGGCTTCACTACAGTTCCCCAGTTCACCCATTTGTAAATGGGCACTTGCCTTCTTTCGGGACAGGGAAGGTAAAGAAGCCAGGGGTAAGAGATGGGATGCACTCTCAATATACTAGCTCTTGGAGAAACTTCCACTTTCTCCTCTAAAATAGCGTAGGGTGTGGGAACACCTTTATCTTTTGCTAGCGTACAGCATTCCACACGCTGTGACACTTTTGGAGGTAAACTGAAACCCTGCAGAAAGCCAGAACTGTGTTTAGCCTTATATCAAGTTTTGCGAAAGAAACAAACATGCTAAAGAGGTCACATTAAGGCGCAGATATAAACTGCTATGGTGGCAACACTGACAAAAACAATTTTTAAAAGCAAACAAAAACAAACACGTCCACCAACACATCGTACATGTGGATTATTGAATGTTACTGAATAAACAAGCGTCCTAATGACAAATATAATTAATTCAAAAGTTAAAGAGAAAAGATAAAGTGTAGCAAGAAATCTATATATCTATCATTTTCACATGAATGAAGTAGAGGTGTGCTTTGATAATTCTCTCTCAAAAACGTGTTAAACAAACGAACAAACAAATAAACAAGCAGACAAACACACTCAGCGTCCAACGCTTATGAAAGTCTTGCCGACCACAAAGATCATACCAAGGCCGTGTGCTGTGCTCCCTTTATGCATATACACATGCCCTTAAAATGTCAAATAGATAATTCTTAGAGCTTATAAATTTCTCGCACACGCTTGATCACAAAGAGTTAGCGAAAAAATCTATATCACTTGAAGTTTTCCACTGGGAGTCATTCAAATGTTGATGAGTGACTTTTTTTTATATTGTTTTTAGCTGCTTAATCTGTTTTCAAAATGTCTATGAATTGCTTTGATTATGTGTGTCTTGTTTATATGCATATCTAATGTCTAATTTAAACGGTGAAATAGGGAAAAAGCTCGGTAATATCTAGCTAGTCTTATCAATCCATTTACATTTAAATAACTGTATTATATCTTATTGTTGTGTTTGCCTGATGCTTGCATCAGATAGTGGGAAAATGTATATTCATTACTAGGTGAGAAGAATCGTTAATGTCATCATAAACGAGGGTGAGTGAGTGAGTGAGTGAGTAGTGAGTGAGTGAGTGAGTGAGTGTGAGTGAGTGAGTGAGTGAGTGAGTGAGTGAGTGAGTGAGTGAGTGACCTATAGGCTATATTCAGCTATAGCCAAATCTAAAATTGCTGTCAGCTACTTATGTGATTGAAGTTATCAAGGCCTATATCAAAATGTCATTATGTCAAAAATTTTGTAGGGACATTATCTTCACCCATGGCAAGTTCATAGCATGTCTCCTTTGAAAGAGACCCCTAAAATCTGAAGTTGGAGTGTGGATGCCTTCGTGGTGAGAACTGGAAGTGTCGCACACGCAAACTTGTAATCCAGTGAGCACTTTCTCGTTCACCGTGACTTGCAAGTAGGATGAGCAAGTCCGATTGTGTCGTTAGGGTAGCCCTAAGGTGCTAAGCTGGGGAAAGCCTGACAAGAACAACAACAGCATCATTAACAATCACAACAACAACAACAATCACAACAACAACGATCACTACAACAACAATAATTAATCAAAATGCTGACTACCTGAAGCCAAAAAAAGTTTTTAAAAAGCTGAAATTTTAAAGTTGATTTTTTTTTGGTTGTCTTATGACTTTATTTATGCTTATATATTGGTGACATGATAAATTCCATGTTTAATTTACATTTATCGGATCGTTTCAATTTTGTTTTCTTTCAGGCAAAATAGGTTAATGAAAATCAAAAGTCCATGATGCTAGACACAGACAGACAGACAGACAGACAGAGAGAGACATAGACAGAGAGAAGAAAAAGAAGAAGTAGACGATTTAATAGGACATTCTCTTTGGCTAAAAACAATCAGTTGCGTGCATTGAGAACTTTAACGTTTACTTCAAAGAGATTTGACCCCATCATGACAAGACAATGGGAATATTTACAACAACATACAAAACCAAGTATGCAGTAAATGTTTCCAAGGGGAATTTTGCTCGTTTTTCTTCGTAGTTTATAGCTTGTTTAATTAATTTGGTTTTGTTTTCCTGTTTAATTTCTTAAATCTTAATTTACGGGAACGTTGGCTGTAATGAAATGATATTTCTTGGGCAGAAAATTTCACGAAGAAGTGTAGTTCAGTCCATACTACTTAAGGACTAATCAACATTTAGGAACAAGTTCACTTTAGTCTATGCTACTTATTGACTAATCGACTTCAAAGGCCTAAACAGAATTGCGTCGTGATGTGATCTGTGTGTGTGCATACAATAGAAATATCATGCTCATTATTGTTTCTATGGCTTTGTTGTCCAGCCTGTGTTCGTCAGAAACAGTTATGCAGCATGCAATGTTCCAATTAAACTGATTGAAGCAATCATGATTGATGCTTTTGTGTGGGTGCTCTGGTATTTCCATCTTCTCAGATCTGTTTTAATGTTTTACTCAATTCAACGTCGAATTAGCTTTAAGTGTAGTAATTGCAAAAAAAAACAACATGAAAAGTGGAAAATCATGGGTTTTTTAGCCAATGTGCATGTCAATATTCGATGTTTTTCTATGTCCTCAGTACATAGATACATGTCGATTTTGTGCACGCAGTACCAGCTAACTCTACATTTGATGTAACTAATAAGAGAGACAGGCAGACAGACAGACAGACAGACAGAGAGAGCACACTAACACATACAGGGGACGGAATAGCCTAGTGGTCAAACATTGCGCTGGCAATTTGACGACCCGAGTTCGATTCCCGTGGAGGGGATTTTTCTCCTGGAAATAAGATCAGTGCTGACTCTACTCTCCCCAAAAGTCTTTCGGATGAGACTGTAAACCAAGGCCCCGTGTGCGAACGCACGCAGATCATCTCGCACACACGTTAAATCCTGTTCCGCTTTTCGTAAAAGTAGGCCACTGTGTTGCGCTGGGAACAGATGACAATATTTACACAACTGCATACACACGGGGACTGGATGAAAAAAGCACAAGAGTGCTTATCCCATTATCCTCGATATAAAAGAATAAAATAAAATAAAAAATACACATACGCACGCACTCACGCACACACATACACACGCACACAAACAGACACAGACACACACACAGACACAGACGCACAGACACACACACACACACACACACACACACACACACACACACACACCACACACACACACACACACACACACACTCTTACAATTTATCAACCAATAAAAATGCACCAAACTTACTATTGTTAAAAATATACATACAAAATTAAAGAAGCAAACAAAGACATTCAAACAAAGAATTTTTTCTATAATATTGTTACTCGGTTTGTATGCACTCAATCCAAACACATGCAATGACTTGAACTGAATTCTGTTTGTTCACAGCAGCTTTGTTTCTCCCGGTAACCAGAGCCCAACTAAATCACCATTCTACATACACCACTGCCTTCCTTCTGGCATTACCACTTAAACTTTTGTGGCATTGAATATCTTCGCTGCCAGAAAACACATTTATATGTTAGTGCTTGGATTCCCTGGATGGACTTTCCTTAGTTGAAAATCAATATCAAATTTTGAAAAGTTTCAAACATGTTTTCTTGTGTGAGTTATGTTTGTCTGTTGGTATGCCAAATTGTATTTTTGTCTCAGTTTTGTTTTGAGTTTTTTTTAGTTGTTGATTCTTTAAGTTGTTGTTGCTCCTATTGATCGACAGACGCAGAGGCAGACGGATGAAGAACTGGATGCAGAACATCAAAGGTTGGACCAGCTTTGACATGACGCTGTTGCTGCAGAAGGCTGAAGACAGATCAGTCTGGAGTCCACCAACACATCCTATGTGTACCCCCAACGACCAGTTTGGGCTAGAGACTGCTGCTGTTGACATTGCTGCTGCTGCTGTTGATACTGCTAATGATGCTGCTGCTGCTTCTGCTTGCTGCTGCTGCTTGCTGCTGCTGCTGCTGCTGCTGCTGCTGCTGCTGCTGCTGCTGCTGCTGCTGATGATGATGATGATGATGATGATGATGATGATGATGATATTGGATGGATCAGGTGGATGACATTACTCTAAAGTATTTCTACAGTTTCAATTTGTTTTTAAAATCCTTGTTTAACTAACACTACGAAGTTTTGTGAACTCTCCCATCAATCAATACGCTGGAGTACCATTGCCTTGGTTCCGTTCTTATATATACACAGGCAAAATATCAGCCACATGTTGTAAGCAATATTGTCAGTCGTGCCAGCGTTTCTGGAGTTAATACAATGCAGAAGTACCCAGTATTTGCCAACTGGCTGATCGGTGAATTTGATAAAGTGGCTAGTCAAATAGACGTAGTTTCTTGGAAAAAATTATGCTAAATTCAGGGAAATGGTCTGAAGGCTGTAACTCATACCTGGGTCAGCTGAAATTCTGGATAACATGCCTATACGTTGGGTTTTTTGCTCTTAAGCGTTTAGGAAGTAAAGCAATATGCTGAAATACTTATCAAAATATACAGGTAATACAATAATGGGTAACTTTGGATAACAACATAATAAAATCCCATTATAACCTGTTATACTCATTACAAATTATTCCAAAACAAGGTAAACAGGCTGTCTCTAATTTTGGCGGTCACTTGCTCTATTATGAAGAACGAATGCTGTTTTAACTGACGACACCGACCAATGCACGCATCTGCCAGAGCCTTTTGCCTTGCTGTATGAAGGACTGGCTGCAGAATGTCAAAGATCGGACCTGCCTGGATATAGCGGCGTTGCTGTAAAAGGCTGGAGACGGATCAGCCTGGAGAAAAGTGTCAACCAACGTGTCACACGTGACCCCCTGACGACATTTCCTGGTCAAAGAACTGCTATTGTTAATGTATGGTCTAAAGTATGCATGTAAAGTTCCTGTGATTTATGCCATTTTCCGTTCAGTAGACAAACTGCTCACGGTGTCTTTGTGGGTTTTACCATTATTATTGATGAGGAAATTTGTCAAGCCTTTGCAAAAGAAAATCTCTTAGTAGATGAAGTGTGGATAAAATACAATATACTTTATGTTCCAGAGCATCCTTTAAAAAAACTGAACACTGAAAACAAAACACGCTCTTTGCTCTGTTATACCGTTTTGAACAACTCAACGGGTATTGTACAGCAACTTCCACAAAAAGCTCGTAATGATTTTGGACAGTAGCTTTAGTTTGGCAGAAATATTTGCTTATTACATATCCTGATATGATAATAACGCACGTACGCCAAGCAAAAGCAATGGCATTCATTGAAGGCAGTAAAGATCGCTTCAAAAGAGACCAAATCCTTTATGGCAAAAAAGCAAGACTCCTATGAACAACATACACAGTTACGTGCGGTAAAATTGTTTCTGAAATCTTATCCTTAGTCACTGGAAAGCTGATTAATTGCTTTTGATCACGATACTTCATGAACACTTTCATTCCAGTTCATGTTGCTTAAAGACCAGCTGTCCTCAAAGGCTTTATCAACACTGTGTGTTGTGCTCTCATCTTTGTGTATGCACACACTGAAAATCCTGCGTGCATGTTTCTGATATCTCTATTGCCTACCCTTTCTTGTCTTACATAGCGAGCGTAATGATTATGCTGCATTCAAACTTCCCAATTACACTGATTGAAGCAATCATGAATAATGTCTTTGTATCGACTATCTGGCATTTATTTTATTTCAAATTGTGATTCGTGAATTATTCAAATCGTTTCCTTAACTCCAAAATGGATTTCTTTTAAGACGCGTAATCATAAAGAACATAAAGCAGAACAGTAGACAGTCTACTTCAGTTAATCGAGAGCACTGGATAGATATTTTGACATGAAATGTTTTGTTTCATGTTTATATCAAGTAGAAAGAGGATGCTTATGCATACACGGTACCAGGCAAACGGTTTATATTTGATGGGACTTGTAACAAAAAGAGCGAGCGAGCGAGCGAGAGAGGACGAGGAGAGAGAGAGAGAGAGAGAGAGGGGAGAGAGAGAGAGAGAGAGAGAGAGAGAGAGAGAGAGAGAGAGAGAGAGAGAGAGAGAGAGAGAGAGAGAGACAAGACAAGACAAGACAAGACAAGACAAGACAAATTCTTTTATTCGAGGATAATAGATAAGCACTCATGTGCTTTTTTACATCCAGTCTCCGTATCTTGTAACGCGATTATAGAGAGAGAGAGAGACAGACAGACAGACAGACAGACAGACAGACA
>CM060321.1:58229917-58234917 GCA_030674155.1 Stramonita haemastoma | reverse complement strand
AAGACAAAAACGAAACAGAAAATCAGACATTCAAGTTAAACATACCATCAAACGCTTTTGTTGTTCTAATACCGACATGTTCAGACAAAATTGAAAGGTTAAGCTAAAATACCAACAACTCTCACTACTATTACCAACTTCACTTTGTTGTGCTTCTTTCCAAAGGTCGGGATAGTGATTAAGTCACACCACTTAAGAAACTTCATAACAATACGCGTCTCCCAAACATGAAAATTCATTCTTGCTCGCAGAAGAAAAAAACATTATAAACAAAATGTCCAGTGTTCAAATAAAGATGTATTGAGAGAGAAAAAGTATAAGAAAAGGAAAAAATAGGATGGAAACACAACATTTAATGTAAACAAACCAAAAAAAAAATGTCGAAATAAAAGCCCACGTGTCTCACGTTCAGTAATCCAGAAAGATAAACGAGAGATCATTTCCAACTGAATGCGTTTAGGAGTGTGTGTGTGTGTGTGTGTGTGTGTGTGTGTGTGTGTGTGTGGTGTGTGTGTGTGTGTGTGTGTGTGTGTGTGTGTGTGTGTGTGTGTGTGTGTGTGTGTGTGTGTGTGTGAGAGAGAGAGAGAGAGAGAGTGTGTGTGTGTGTGTGTGTGTGTGTGTGTGTGTGTGTGTGGTGTGTGTGTGTGTGTGTGTGTGTGTGTGTGTGTGTGTGTGTGTGTGTGTGTGTGTGTGCTAGAATTGCAAAAGATATTTTTCTTTGTAATTTTTATGTGCTTTCGAATGAGTTTTAGAACAAAAGGTTTAGGTGGTAGTAATTTTAACGTTATACTTCCTTTTGTCGGTGCTGGTGCTGGTGATGGTAGTTGTTGTTGAGGTGGTGGTGATGGTGGGGAGGGGAGTAACTGAGATTGATATTGTTGTTCTTGATGTTATTCTATAAAGTGTGCACTGCATTTGACAACACAGAAGTTAATTGAATGGGCTTGGCTCGTACAGTAGATGTGATTATTATGTAATGTCAAAGGATTTTTCTGCAAATTTATATCATATGTTATATCAAATGCATAATAAAATATATGAATGTATGAATGCATAATAGATGATGTGAGTCTATATTTATATATCTATATCATACATATATATATATATATATGATTATTTTCTATTTGTGCTCCAAAAATGTTTTGGATGTGTGTGTGCGTATGTGTGTTTGTGTGTGCGCACGTGCATAAGTGCGTGAGTGTGTGTATATGTGTATGTGTATATGTGTGTACGTATGTGTGTATATGTGTGTATATTTGTCTGTGCATGTGTGTATGTGGGGGGGGGGGGGAGAGTGGGGGTTGCGTTGACCCTGCATGTCAAAGTTCGGCTAAAGTAGGCAGTAAATCGCTGTTGTCCCTGGATATTGACCTTGTAACACAGGCAGGGTAAAGACAAATAAGACACCAGTAAGAAAAGAAAAAGCTTAAGCCTCTGGAGGCTGCCATGGCAATTTTCTTGGTTTTTGTTGTTGTTTTTTATACTTTAATTGATATAAAGAGGTGGTGGAACAGTTTTTGTCTGTTTGTTTGTACAACTTGATCCTTTTCTCTTGTTATCTGTAGGTTTGTTTGTATGTCTGCTCGTCTGTCTGTCTTTCTGTCTGTTTGTATGTATGTCTGGACGTCTCCTCCTCTGTGTCTGTCGTTCTGCCTGTCTGTGTCTCTGGCAATCCGCCTCTTGTCTCTGAATAAGTGTATTTCAAATATGATATAATCTCATACACATATTTACATATATACAGATATAGGTAATATATATGTAATAATAATGATAATAATGATGAAAATGATGCTGCTGCTGCTGCTGCTGCTGCTGCTGCTGCTGCTGCTGCTGCTGCTGCTGCTGCTGATGATGATGATGATGATGATGATGATGATGAATAATAACAACAACAACAACAATGATAATAATAAACCTGTCTACAGACGCTCGCTCTCTCTCTCTCTCTCTCTCTCTCTCTCTCTCTCTCTCTCTCTCTCTCTCTCTCTCTCTCCTCCTCTCTTCTCTCTCCTCCTCTCTCTCTCTCTCTCCTCTCTCATCTCTCTCTCTCCTCTCTCCTCTCTCTCTCTCCTCCTCCTCTCTCCTCTCTCTCTCTCTCTATATATATATATATATATATATATATATATATATATATATAAACTAAAGTTGTTAAATACAAAAAAAACCGATAAACAAACGGAATTAATAGATTACAAAAGATATGTCTATAAAAAATGGTGTCCTTTACTGTGCTGTTGCAAGCAGTAAACAGAAACGAAACGGCCCTCTGTCTGCGTATGAAGCCTATCTATGTCAAAGAATGTCTGGACAATCCTATCACATTTTCTTGTTAAAGGCAACCCGGAAAAGATAGAGGCGTCTGCGCCCGCGCGTGCGTGCGTGCGCACGCACGCACACACACACTCACTCACATCACACACACACACACACACACACACACACACACACACACACACACCACACACACACACACACACACACACACACACACAAACACACACATTTATACACATATACGCTGGGACTTGTGTGTCTGATTGGTTTTCAAGAAGTACCATCGCCGTAAAACCCAGACACATATCAAGTTTCGAGGATCCATATTTTTATCTTTAAAAGGAGATAATATACTCTGCAAAGCGTTAATTATTGTTGATGACAATTGTAGTAGTGACAGTGTAAAGACTAAGAACATGTTGATACAGGCCTTGTGACTTAGCCTACATTAATAACGAAACACAGCTTTTGGTCTAGGCCCATTCGAGAATAATGAATGTAGTACCCAACACCAATAAAACCAAAAAATGATATCAGAATAAACATTTGTAGAATTGCATTTTACTTAAATATTTGAACATATCTATTGACAAAGGCTCAATGGCCATCAAACACACACAAACAAGCACATAAACAGTACAAAATTGATTAGTATGTAAAATTTGGGGTTTTTTTTATCAATATTGCTCAAACTACATAGGACACATAGTAATTTATACAAACATTAGTATTTGTAAATATTTTTACCAATATAGCTCAAAGCCCACCGAATACACTGACAATGCATATAAACATCTTGCAAAAGAAAACTCTTTGTAGGACTATTATTAGACTGTATTCTATTGTACCAAATATTTGGTTTTGTGTGTTTTTTCTTGATTTTCCTTCAAAAATATTCTTTGCTAAGTTGCCTACTCACTCACCACCTCTGTGTTTGTGTTTGTGTTTGTGTTTCTCTCTCTGTGTGTTTGTGTTTGTGTTTCTCTATTGTGTGTGTGTGTGTGTGTGTGTGTGTGTGTGTGTGTGTGTGTGTGTGTGTGTGTGTGTGTGGTGTGTGTGTGTGTGTGTGTTTGTGTGAGTGTGTGTGTGTGTGAGTGAGTGCCCGTGCGCGCACGCGCGTGGGTATGTGTGTGTATGTATTTTTTTATGTTCATGGCCTAGTTTTTAGTATGTCCTACAAAACATATGATTCAAAAACAAAATCCTAGAAGTATAAAAGAGACAAGACCAAATCTAGCATACAACGTCCGTTATTCAGTTGAGATTTAAGCTTGTAGGCCTATTGTTTTTATTGTGTGTGTTCTGAGCTCTCACACTCCCTGAAGTAGTAATCATTTGTGTGTAAACGCTATCTTTTGCCTCATGTTTTATTCGTCAGCTTCTATACTTTCTCCTACACACTGTTTGATAAAACTCTCGTGTAACCAAAGAAATGCTGCAAGCATTTTCTGAAGGCAATCTTTCTACTCGACCAGATTAGATCTTAAGGCTCACCAATGGTGAAATTTTTATGTATGCCCACAATGCCCGTTAATGCCCACAATCAAGGTAGCCGTATACCGACTTCGGAGATAAAGCCTAAGCATGACATAAATGTGTACGCAGGCTTTTCTCAAATGTTGTCATCCATCTCTACCAGCCTGCATTGGCCTACTCTTCCAAATGGTGAAATAAATTTTAACAAAAGCTCAAGTTGATCTCCAAGTTTTGGTTTTATTAAATTTTATGTACCCGTTTCCGGGCAGGGGGGGGGGGGGGGGGGGTGTTCTTGAAATGAAATATTGAATTTTGAAGCTTGCATGCAACTCCACATGGGACCTCGGTTTCAAGTCTTATCTAAAGAACATTCGAGGGAGTGGAGTCAGTAGTGAGTTCAACTTCAGGGGGAAAAAATCCCTCCGAATGGTTGTCCCAGTGGTGGCTCGAACACGGGCCCTCAGAATACAAGCACAACACTCTAACCACTAAACTATCCCGCCTCCGCTTCTATCATTGGATATTCCCGAGGTTTTGGCTTGGCTTTTTTTTAACTTCTCTCTCGTACACATGGAAATGAAAAGACATTCACTGCAATAATCTCCGCTCCTTTTCTGTTAGAAAAAAGGCTGGGACGTGATTGTGCCGTACTGGAAAAGACGAAAGAAAACAGTATGATATTCTGAAAACGCTTCAAGGCAATGGCTCTGTGTGTGAGGACTAGGGGCTGTTGTGTGTGGGAAAGGAGAAGGATGTAGCATCAACGGATTGATTCTCTCATTTTCTGTAATGTGACATTATATCTTTTTTGAATAAACAGTCTGATT
Organism: Stramonita haemastoma; assembly: GCA_030674155.1. Lineage (NCBI taxonomy): Eukaryota > Metazoa > Mollusca > Gastropoda > Neogastropoda > Muricidae > Stramonita > Stramonita haemastoma. The sequence continues at coordinate 58,230,331 of CM060321.1, read as the reverse complement.
TTTTAAAAAACATTTTTGATAAATGATCAGGATTTTTTAAAACTTTTGAATAAAGGGTCGTGTTTTTGTTGTTATTTTTTACTTTGGGAGAATAAATAAAGATTTTTTTTTCAATTTTGAACAAAGCACAATGATTTTTGTTTTCACTTTTCGATAAGCAATCATGATTTGTTTTATTACTTTTTGAGATAAATTTTTTGCCGTTGTCATTTTCATCTGATAACATGTGGTGTGAGTTTGGCAAGATGCAATAATAAAAAAGAATATTCATTTGTCATATACTGGTTTTTTTGTTAATTTTGACATTACAGGTATGGGTTTGAAAATAATGTATTGCTTTTGTCAATGTAGGCATCCATCATAAAGTTGCTAGCTATGGCATTTTCCTGTTTCTGTGGTTTATAGTTTTGTTTT
>CM060321.1:58217417-58222417 GCA_030674155.1 Stramonita haemastoma | reverse complement strand
TGCAAAAAAGCGGAACAGGATTTAACGTGTGCACAAGATGTTCTGCGTGCGTTCACACACGGGGCCTCGGTTTATAGTCACATCTGAAGGACTTTGGGGGAGAGTGGAGCCCGCATTGATGTTAACTCCAGGAGAAAAGTCTCTTCGAACGGGAATCGAACCCGGGTCGTCAAATTGCGAGCGCAATGTTCTGACCACTAGGCTGTTCCGTACCCCCGTGTAGTGCGTGTGTGTGTGTGTGTGTGTGTGTGTGTGTGTGTGTGTGTGTGTGTGTGTGTGTGTGTGTGTGTGTGTGTGTGTGTGTGTGTGTGTGTCTGTGTCTGTGTGTCTGTGTGTCTGTGTGTCTGTGTGTCTGTGTATCTGGTGTCTCTGTGTGTGTCTCTGTGTGTCTCTGTGTGTTTCTGTGTGTCTGTGTAAACCCTTTTCGTGACCTCGTTTATAGATGGCTTAAAAATGAGTGATTTAAAAGAATAATCCAAAATATTGCAAAAAAAGAAACCATTATATAATGCCCTGTGTTCCGTGGAGGTTTTAGCATATAAGCTTGTTTTATTTCCGTGATCTCAACCCCCCTAGGGTGGTAATCATTTTCGTGTAAAGTATATCTTTTTGGAGTATTGTTTTTGCTTGATTTTTTATTCACTTTTGCACACTGTTTGATAAAGCTATCTTGTAACTGTACATTTTACAGATATTTCTTTTGTGATATTCCTGTCTTTGAACTTTGAACTTTTTTTTATAATAATGCCGAACATCTCAATGCAATATTGTTTGCTTCTTTTCAAAAATAACCGCTAAAGAAAAAATAGAGAGGGTGGAAAAAGCATAGAAAATGACGAAGAGTCTAAAACACAGCAGAGCAATAAATACTTATGTATCAAAGGGGAATGCTGTATGTGTGGGAGAGAGTAGCATAGAAGAAGGATACAGTCAAAAGTTTAACTATTTTCTGATCCATAATGGTATATGTAATGTTTCTTCTAAATTTTCTGAATGATCATCTTAAACTTTAGACTTTTGGTAATTTTTTACTTCTAAAATTTACGATGAAAAGATATGGTGCAAAAGTCAAAATGTTGAAAGAAAAGCACCGTCATACATCCCATACTATTTAGTTTTTGCTCTTTAGAAACATCGATTTTGTCACTGTAGGCATCCATCATGTCGTTGCTTGCAATAACTATCTCTTGTTCCTGCAGGTTTTTCTTGAAAATTTGTCTTGAGTTTTTTTATATATTTTTTGTTTCTTGTTGTCCTTTTTCTTTATTGTGTTATGAAGTATTCTTTTGTGTTTTTTCCTATCCATAATGCTTCTCTTGTTAACTTGATTGTAATTGTTATTTTTTCCCTATTTCTTTTATTTTCTCCTTCCGTCTTTTCCTTTGTGTGTCTCCATCAATCTGTGTGCGTGTGTGTGTGTGTGTGTGTGTGTGTGTGTGTGTGTGTGTGTGTGTTGTGTGTGTGTGTTGTGTGTGTGTGTTGTGTGTGTGTGTGTGTGTGTGTGTGTGTGCGTGGTGTGTGTGTGTGTGTGTGTGTGGGGAGTGTGTGCGTGTGTGTGGGGTGTGTGTGTGTGTCTGTCTGTCTGTCTGTCTGTCTGTCTGTCTGTCTGTCTGACTGTCTGCCTGCCTGCCTGCCTGCCTGCCTGTCTGTCGGTCTGTCTGTCTGTCTGTCTGTCAGTCTGTCTGTGTCTGTCTATCTGCCAGTCTGACTGTCTGGTTTTCTGTCTGGTTTTCTGTCTCTGTCTTTCTGTCTATGTCTCTCTCTGTGTCTCTGTCTCTGTGTCTCACTCTCTCTCTTTCTGTATGTGTACTTGTGTCTATCTGTCTTTTTTGACTTTCTCTCGTGTTTTATATCTGACTTTTATTTTTTCTTTCCTTCTTTCCTTTTATATTTTGTTGTTGTTTTTTCTTCAATTTGATTTTTCCCCTTCATGTAATTTTTTGGTTTTGTTTTGGAGCTCTTTCTTTTGTTATCTTACAAAATAAATGTTGCAGTTTCAAAACTTTCTTGATTGGCTATATTTTGATTCTGTAAAAAAAAAATAAAAAAATAGAGGAATATTCTTTTAATTAGCTTCCAGATTGTGGTGATAGTTTACTTCTTTTCTTCAGAATTTCTATTTGTTTTTCTGTTCACGTTCATGTACATGTGTGCACATTGTAGTTTTCTCTTTCTTTCTGTTTTGCCTTATCCAGACCCATGTGTATACAAAGTTAATTCTTTTTGTGCCTTAATGTCCAATCTCCTCTTAGTCTTTGAGTGGGTATCGTTATATATCTAATGTCTGATTTTCTTTTTCAAGTGTATGTGTTACATGCCGTTTTATCGATTAGTGTTTGCACATTGAACGTAGTTGTGATAGATTTTTTTTATAAACGAAAAAAAGCTTTTTTGAAAGAGGCATATGTCCATAAAACCAGCAAAGTGTGTGTGTGTGTGTGTGTGTGTGTGTGGTGTTGTGTGTGTGTGTGTGTGTGTGTGTGTGTGTGTGTGTGTGTGTGTGTGTGTGTGTGTGTGAAAGTCGAATTCAAAGTCAAACTTTTATTTCTAGATGGTACATTGAGTAAGTATGGATTTGCTTTATTTCATCAAGCCATCTATATTGGAAAAAGTCATGTCTCGGAAAAAAATCACTCGGGCAAAAAATGCGGATAATAGTGTGTATTTGTACACGTGCGTGCGTGCGTGCGCGCGTGTGAGCGCGAGCGTGTGTGTGTATGTGTGTGCGTGCGTGCGTGCGTGCATGTGCGCGTGTGTGTGTGTGTATGTGTGTGCGTGCGTGCGTGCGTGCATGTGCGTGCGTGTGTGTGTGTGTGCGTGCGTGGTGTGTGTGTGTGGTGTGTGTGTGTGTGTGTGTGTGTGTGTGTGTGTGTGTGTGTGTGTGTGTGTGTGTGTGTTCTGTGTATTCCTGGCTAGCAGGTAGCTGCAAATCTGTGTCTGTATGTCTGTACTTGTGTGATTGTCCTTTGGGAGTATTTTGATTGTGGTTCTTGTTTTTGCTTGTTTCTTTATTTTTTTTATGGTAATGGCTGAATAATTGATGCTTTTTGTAGTTAAGACGGAATTTAGAAGAGATCATTCAGTGGATAGTAGGTGTTGTTTTTCCGTTCTTATCTGTTTTTCAGGTTTCTATCTTTTTATGTGTGCATATGTGTGCATACGTGCGTGCGTGCGTGCGTATTTGTGTGTGTGCGTACCTGTGTGCGCGCACGTGTGTGTGTGTAGGTTTGTGTGTGTGTGTGTGTGTGTGTGTGGTGTGTGTGTGTGTGTGTGTGTGTGTGTGGTGTGTGTGTGTGCGTGTGCGTGTGTGTGCGAGCGCGCGCCCTAACTTCCCCAAGTCATTATCATTCCTGTTAATAAAATAATGATTGTCTATGGCTTATAGGGGATTTTTACCCTAGAGGCTATGTCAGTTCCACGTACTGATAATCTAAGTTCCAAGAATAACTGTAACTTTAAGTCTATCAAAACGTTCCGAGATGGATGTGTTGGCCTCTTTGTTATAATCCGATCATGAAAGTGTGCATAGTTTCACATTTTGAACCTTAACTATTTTCACCTCTATAAAGAATGAGGTCCAGAAAAATGAAAATGTAGGATGTAAGTTTGTATAATAGCAATTGTACACAGAAATTCGAACTTTTATACAGGTATATTTTGTTATTATTGACTGGTTGTTTAAATAGCTATTTTCGCTTGTTCTTTGTTGTTGTGTTTCCGACTTTGGTTGTTTTTGTTATTTTGATTTTAGTTTTGATACTTTGGGGGGGGGGGGGGGTTCTTAAGGAGGTGGGAAGAGCAGTGAAGTATATCAATAGGAATGAATTATGCATCAAAGCAAAATTAATTTTTGACGTGTACAAGATTTCTGTGGAGGTTGAAAACTAGTCCTACTGTCATATCTATATGATGCAAACTTTCTGTTTATTTGGTTTTTTATTGTATTTTATATCTCAAACTCAACAAAAAGTTAGAGCTGGCATCTACGTACTTATAACTTTATGGGGAAAAAAGTCATATGGAGGCTTTCCTGGACTTTGCCGTCGACCTTGTAACATTTACAGAGTGACAAAAATACGTCAAAAGGGAACTGAAATCTCTTGCGATTTCCTTGATTGTTTTCTCCGGATCTTTTGGTGTTTGAGTAAGTGTGTGTGTGTGTGTGTGTGTGTGTGTGTGTGTGTGGTGTGTGTGTGTGTGTGTGTGTGTGTGTGTGTGTGTGTGTGTGTGTGTGTGTGTGTGTGTGTGTGTGTGTGTGTGAGTTTGATATTTTAGATAAGGAGAGAATAGAACAATACCCAACTGTGTGTGTGAGTGTGTGTATGTCTGTCTGTCTGTCTGTCTGTCTGTCTGTCTGTCTGTCTGTCTGTCTGTCTCTCTCTCTCTCTCTCTCTCTCTCTCTCTCTCTCTCTCTCTCTCTCTCTCTCTTCTCTCTCTCTCTCTCTCTCTCTCTCTCTCTTCTCTCTCTCTCTCTCTCTCTGGGGGGGGGGGGGGGGGGGTCACGAGAAGTGAAGCGGACAGGGCGTACATTTTCTGTGAGCAGCAGTAAAACTAGAAATTCAGTCAAAAATGCCAGTTACTGGACTTCCAGCGGCTGTGGAGAGGACCTTAGGCGCCCTGCTGACTGACAATGCAGTTTCCAGCTGGAAAGTGGCAGGAGAAGGGGACAGCGTGGTTTTTGTCTTGCGACTGAAACCAGTGGACACAGCAGTGTCAACCAACATGGCGGATCCAACAGTGAATCGCAGCACACAAGCACAGTACTACAGGAAAGAATCGTTTTCTCAAAGACGACGAGATGTGGAGATGTGGAGCATTCTCGAAAGCATAAAGAGAAGCAGGCAAGTGTTGTGTGTGAAAGTGACTGAATCCTCAGTGCCTCGAGTCTGCCTGACAGTGGAGTAGAACAGGGGAATATAGCATGTGTAGATACACATGGAATAGACCTACCAACAACACACACACAGGACATCAACACAAAAACATCAGTTAAGTTGCCA
>CM060321.1:58204917-58212417 GCA_030674155.1 Stramonita haemastoma | reverse complement strand
GTTTCAAGGTTTTATTGTGTCGCTTCTGGCATTTAACAAAAACTTTTATGTACAGTTTTCTGTTCGTTTTGTTTAATTCGATATTGCTGATCTGCTTGTTTATGTTTTTAATCATGTGTAAATTTATCTTCAATTAGCAAACAAGCTTTTCTTACCAGTCGTTTGATTTTGGGGATGGTGTTGGCGGTGTTTTATTAAACGTTATTTGCATGTCCTTTCTGTTTTTCTTCTTTCGTCGGTCTTTTTTCTTTCTTGCTTGTTTACTTTCTTTTGATATCCTCCTCTCAACCTTTGATGCTTTCCTTGTTGTTTTTTTTATTTGTCTTTCCTTTCTTTTATTCCGATATTCATTTGGTATGTATCATTTTATTTTTTTAGGGGACGAGATAGCTAAGTGGTCAGAGCACTCGCTTTCCCCAAGTTAAAGTTAAGCAGCGTCGAGCGTGGTTACCAGTTGGATGGGTGATCGTTTGCGTGCCTTGGTTTCAGTTCAGCTCCCCTAGTTTACCCAGCTGTAAATGGGTACCTGCCCTCTTTAGGGTCAGTGAAGGTAAAACAACGATGGAGAGGAAATGGGCGCCGCCCTCAATATACTGGCCCATAGAGAAGCTAAGATATCAGATGCCTCGCTCCCCCACGACCACATAATTATGTTATGGGACACTTTTCCCCTTACTACATGTTATTTTTATCTGTTTCTCTGTGCCTTCTTTGTCTGCTCATCTGCATGCCTGTCTGTCTGTCAGTCTGTCAATCTGTCTATCTGCCTGATTGTCTGTCTGTCTGTCTGTCTGTCAGTCTGTCAATCTGTCTGTCAATCTGCCTGATTTACTGTCTGTCTGTCTGTCTGTCTGTCTGTCTGTCTGTCTGTCTGTCTGTCTGTCTCTCTGTCTGTCTGTCTGTCTGTCTCTCTCTCTCTCTCTCTCTCTCTCTCTCTCTCCTCTCTCTCTCTCTCTCTCTCTCTCTCTCTCTCTCTCTCTCTCTCTCTCTCTCTCTCTCTCTCTCTCTCTCTCTCTTGTTTTTCCACTGTCTTCCTTTCCCTTGACCCTGTTACGTAAACTGTCCTTATTAGTCTGGGAAAGTTGCAGCTGATGCTTTGTTATTTATCACTCATACAGGCATTTCAATTTTTTATGACGTGGGGGTGGTGTTTTTGTTCCCAGGAGGCGGTGGTTATGGAGAGAAGGTAAAGAAAACAGGGGATAAGAAAAATATGATTGAAGATTGGGCTCTGTGTGTATGTGTGTGTTTGTTTGTGTGTGTGTGTGTATGTGTGTGTTATGTCTGTGTGCGTGCGTGTGTATATGTGTGCGTGTGTGTTTTGTGTATGTGTGTGTGCGTGCGTGTGTATATGTGTGCGTGTGTGTGTGTGTGTGTGTGTGTGTGTGTGTGTGTGTGTGTGTGGTCTGTGTGTGTGTCTGTGTCTGTGTCTGTGTGTGTGGTTAATCGGTTGCCTGAATTATTTATAGACTGACTTCTATGTAGAACGTTCTTTAATAACTTTTACTTCATTTTTTTTCTTAGGAAATTCCTAAGTTCATTCATCTGATCAATTCCTACCATGAGAACATGAGTAGAAACTGCAATGTACTTGATCAAATAAAGTGCCTTGTATGCTTTGCTGGTAAATGGTTTTGCCAGTGAAAATAACAACAATATCCATGGTATTACACAGGGCAGTTTAACACAGAACAAAATGATACAGATCGCTCCGCATGAAACAACTTAGAAAAGCAAAGCCATCAATAGCAACACATATCATTCCTCAACAGTTTAGCGCGTTGTAGCACCGATATCATTAACTAGTTGATTAGTATACTGTTTTGCTTTACGTCCTTTAAGAAGCATATGCAAGAGAAATGAGAGTTGCGGAGATTAAATCCAGATAATCCTCTGATTTTTATTTTGCATGAAATAAGCTCCCTTCTAATAGCAAAACCACGTAGAAACGTGTTTAAATTGTATTTGCCTGACTGTTTTTTTCGTTTCATTTTGTGGTGATTTCAAGGGAGGCCTTAGGGCTTAGCAGTCCAATATTCTGTGTTTTGTCAACATGTACTGGGTTTCTTTTCATTCTTTTTGGAAGTAATCAGCACAGCTATATTGGCCTTTTCTTGCACACTAATCAACATATTGCATGAATCATCCCTATTATTGCAAGTTCTTGTTCTTTTTGTTCTTCTTATTGATCTTGATCTTCGTTTTCTCTTCTTCTTCTTCTTCTTCTTCTTCTTCTTCTTCTTCTTCTTCTTCTTCTTCTTCTTCTTCTTCTTCTTCTTCTTCTTCTTCTTCTTCTTCTCTTCTTCTTTTCTTCTTCTTCTTCATTCTTCTCTCTCTTCTTCTTCTTCTTTGCATTTTTTCTTCACTTTTTTTTAAACAGTCCTCCTCTCTCTCTTAATCCTTCTCCCCTCCCTCCTCCTTTTCCATCTGCTGTTGTTTTTCTTTTTCTGTTAATGCCTTTCTGTTTTTTACTTTCCATGGTGACAAAAAAAGGAAAAAATGACGCAAGCCGAAATAATAGAGACAGGCAAAAAAAGAGAAAAAGTAACAAACAAAACTTCATAAAATGTACATGCTGCTGACAGGAGAGCTCAGGAAAGGAAGAAGCAGGTCAAGTCGATCTCTGAGGAATCAGGATGTCAGGATGTGTGTGGGGGGGGGGGGGGGGGTATTGTGTGTGTGGAGTGGGGTGTGTGTGTCTGTGTGTGTGTTTGTGTGTGTGTGTGTGTGTGTGTCTGTGTGTATGTGTGTGTGTGTGTTGTATGTCTGTGTGAGAGAAAGAGAGAGAAAGAGAGGGAGAGAGTGTGTGTGTGTATGTGTGTGTGTGTGCGTGTTCGTGTGTGTCTATGTTTGTGTGTCTATGTGTTTGTTTGTGTGTATGTGTGAGTGTGTTTGCGTGTGTGTATGTGGGTGTGTATGTGGGTGTATACGTGTATGTATGTGTGCTTGTGTGTGTATGTTTGTGTTCGTATTTGTGTCTCTGTGTGTTCGTGCATGTGTGCGTGTGTATGCGTGCCTGCGTGCGCATGTATCTGTATGCGTGAGTGTGTGCAGGCGCGCGTGTGCGTGCGTCTGTGTCTGTGTGTCTGTGTGTGAATGTCTGTGTGTGTGTTTCCTTGTCATCCTGTCCACTAACTCCAGTGGGCAATGCTGCAATGAAAGGCAAAAGGCAATGACATGTGTCCCTCCCTTGCCCAGCCACTGCAGCAAGATTGACTCCGTCATTGACATCCCCAGTCATATGTGTGTGTGTGTGTGTTGTGTGTGTGTGTGTGTGTGTGTGTGTGTGTGTGTGTGTGTGTGTGTGTGTGTGTGTGTGTGTGTGTGTGTGTGTGTGTGTGTATGTGTGTGCTCCATAGTCTTATATCATACTCCCCTACTTCTCTGTCTCTGTCTCTGTCTGTCTGTCTGTCTCTCTCTCTCTATCTCTCTCTCCCTCTCTCTTCTCTCTCCCTATCTCTGTCTCTGTCTCTGTCTTCTGTCTGTCTGTCTGTCTGTCTGTCTGTCTGTCTGTCCTGTCTTCTGTCTTCTCTCTCTCCTCTCTCTTCTCTCCCCTCTCTCTCTCTCTCTCTCTCCTCTCTCCTCCCTCTCTCTCCTCTCTCCTCTCCCTCCCCCCTCTCTCTCTCTCTCTCCTCTCTCTCTCTCCTCTCTCTCCTCCCCCTCCTCCCTCCCTCTCTCCTCTCTCCCTCTCTCTCTCTCTCTCTCTCTCTCCTCTCTCTCTCCTCTCTCTCTTCTCTCTCTCCTCCCCTCTCTCTCTCTCCTCTCTCTCTCTCTCTCTCTCTCTCTCTCTCTCTCTCTCTCTCCTCTCTCTCTCTCTCTCTCTCTCTCTCGTCTCCACGTCTTCTATAATCCGTCTCTCCTCTCGCTTCTCTCTGGGTGCACCCAGTGTGATTAGATGAGGTGCACGTGTTCCTTCGACTTTCTCTAACAGGATTTAGTGGTTAATGGCAGGTCAGTCAAGTACTAACCTGTGTTCTCTGCAAGGACAGTATTGGTCATAGCATTCCTTTGAGTGATGGTGACATTTATGTACATACTTCTTCAATCAATCAAAATGTTAGCAAGTTTTGGGGCAGGAAAATAGGGGGTGGTTTATCAATCACTGTCTCTTCTTCTTCTTCTTCTTCTTTTTCTTTGCATCTTCTTCTTCTTCTTCTTTTCTTTTTCTCTTCTTCTTCTTCTTCTTCTTCTTCTTCTTCTTCTTCTTCTTCTTCTTCTTCTTCTTCCTTCTTCTTCTTCTTCTTCTTCTTCTTTGCATTCTTCTTCTTCTTCTTCTTTGCATTCTTCTTCTTTGCATTCTTCTTCTTTGCATTCTTCTTCTTTGTTTTTGCAATTCTTTTTCACAAGTCTTCTTTTTTTGCATTCCTCTTCTTCTAGCAATCTTTTTTTTACATTATCCCATCCATCTATAAAATCTGTATTAAGAACAGTGGAGTGGCTATGCGTCACCTAGTGAATGATCAACTAAGGCAACAACAAAAAAACGGAGATAGAAAATGAAAAATACGATAAAAAACAAAATAAAACAAAAAAAGCCTTCCAAGCAAACTGTCCTACCCAAAAAATGGCAAAAGAAAAGAGAGAAGAAAATCTCAGAATGCACGGTATTCCTTCGTCTTTCTATAAAACAGATTTAGTGGGCAGTGTGGCAGGTCAGTCAGAAGTAATGGCCTGTGTTTCTCTTGGCCAAGCCAGCAAGGTTTGCCCCTGCCCCCAACAGTACTGGTCATGTGAATGCCCTTACAGCACACGCGCGCACAGTGATAGTGGCTTTTCTACACATTCATCTCCATTCCTGCAAACTTGTTAGCAAGTGTTTGGGGCTGGAGAATAGGGGATGGCCTTTCAATCACTGTCGGTGAATTTCCTGTGCTGGTGTCCTTGCTATGAGTCAACATGGTTTTTCTTTTCTCTTTGTTTTTGGTTGTTGCTTTTTTTGTTGTTGGTTTTTTTGGGGGGAGATGAATTCTGTCTTTTTGTCTTTAATTATCTCTGTCTGTCTGTCTGTCTGTCTGTCTGTCTGTCTGTCTGTGTCTCGTCTCTGTCTCTGTCTCTCTCTGTCTCTCTCTGTCTCTCTCTGTCTCTCTGTCTCTCTGTCTCTCTGTCTCTCTGTCTCTCTCTGTCTCTCTCTGTCTCTCTCTGTCTCTCTCTGTCTCTCTCTCTCTCTCTCTCTCTCTCTCTCTCTCTCTCTCTCTCTCTCTCTCTCTCTCTCTCTCTCTCTCTCTCTCTCTCTCTCTCTCTCTCTCTCCTCTCTCTCTCTCTCTCTCTGAGCCGATGAAAAAAAGTATGTAATGCTTACTTACTCTGTTACCCTTCAAAAATAAAGATTATTCATTCAAAGATTATTTATCTCTCTCTCTTCTCTCTCTCCTCTCAATCCTCATCCTCTCTCTTCATTCTATTCTCTTCTCTCTCTCTCTCTCTCTCTCTCTCTCTCTCTCTCTCTCTCTCTCTCTCTCTCTCTCTCTTCTTCTTCTTCTTCTTCTCTTCTCCTTCTCCTTCTCTTCTTCCTCTTCTTCTTCTTCTTCTTCTTCTTCTTCTTCTTTCTTCTTCTTCTTCTTCTTCTTCTTCTTCTTCTTCTTCTTCTTCATTCTCTTCTTTTCTTCTCTCTCTCTTCTCTTCTTCTTCTTCTTCTTCTTCTTCTTCTTCTTCTTCTTCTTCTTCTTCTCTTCTTCTTCTTCTTCTTCTTCTTCTTCTTCTTCTTCTTCTTCTTTCTTCTTCTTTTCTTCTTCTTCTTCTTCTTCTTCTTCTTCTTCTTCTTCTTCTTCTTCTTCTTCTTCTTCTTCTTCTTCTTCTTCTTCTTCTTCTTCTTCTTCTTCTTTCTTCTTCTTCTTCTTCTTCTTCTTCTTCTTCTTCTTCCATGCTTGTCCTCTTTTTCCTCCTTCTCTTTTTTTTTTTTTTATCATCCCTGATTGTTCTGGTCCACCCTTTCCTAATACTCTCCTTCATGATATATGAGAAAACTGCCATCAGCTTAGAAAAAAGAGATAATAAGGAAAAAAAACACCTTAACAGGAACAAAAAAATGAACAAAATGTAAGAAAATGATCCCTACAACCAGATAAAAAGGACAAGAAAAGCCAAGGACAAATTTTCCATCAGTGACATCAAAATGTATGTGTTCTACCATCTTTTTGCCCAGTAGTCGATCAATGATGATGCAATAACATACGAAAATAATCACATGTGTTTCTTTCGACTAAACTAATGCAAGTTGCTCCACCCTATAACACCCACTACCAGTCATTCTTATGCGTTACAACTCTCAAACTGAATTTGTCTCTACAGTGTATTCCTACATCTTTCCTTGTGTTTGCATGACTAGCTGTGTACTGGCTATTCATTTATTTATTCAGTTTTTTTTTCATTTACTCTCTCATTCATTTATTTGATAGTTTATATAATCTTTTGTTTATCTGTTAATCAATCTTTTTTTTATTTAGGTGACAATAGATAAAGCCCTGATATGCTTTTTAGCATCCAGCTCCCATGTGCATGCAGTTTTGTTAAATTTTTGTCATCCGTTCCCATAAGCACAAATGGCCCAACTACTTTTCTGAAAGGTTGAACAGGTTTCAACGTGTGAGTAAGATGTGTTCGTCTATTTGCACATCTGTCTATCAATCTATCTATCTATCTATCTATCTATCTATCTATCTATCTATCTATCTATCTATCTATCTACCTATCTATCTATCTATCTATCTATCTATCTATCTATCTATCTATATATATGTCTATCTATCTATCTATAAATCTATCTATGAATCTATCTATCTAGTCTATCTATCTTATCTATCCATCCATCTATCTATCTATCTATCTATCTATATATCTATCTATCTATCTATCTATCTATCTATCTATCTATCTATCTATCTATCTATATGACTATCTAGCTACCTAGTACCTATCTATCTATGTATGTCTCTCTCTCTATTTATCACCCGATCTATCTACCTATCTCTCAATGTATCTGTCTATTTATCTACTGTTTTTCTGTCTCACTCGTACACACGCACGCACGCACACACACACACACACCACCACCACAACCACAACCACCACCACCACCACCACCCACACCACACCACAACACACCACACCACAACACAACACAACACAACACCACACCACAACAACACAATCCACACACAGCAATTCAAAAGATGTCAATAAACCACATACGCTGGTAAACAACATCTTGATGGCTCAGGGAAAGGAAACTAGATGAGATTTAACCTTTCAAATACACCATACCTTCCTCAATCCAAATGATGATGAGCATGGAGGGAGGACGGTGGGGGAATGGCTGCAATGCATCAATCAAGGAAGCTGGATTTCTTCTATTGCTGCCATGCTGTTCATCTTATGAGTCAGCAAATATATCTGGGAGAAATTAGAATTATCTCCGTCTCTCTGTCTCTCCCCCACTGTTCTTCTCTGTCTCTGCCTGTCTGTCTGGCCTTGTGTTTGTCTGTACGTCTCTGTCTATGCGTC
>CM060321.1:58192417-58197417 GCA_030674155.1 Stramonita haemastoma | reverse complement strand
GCTTTCTAGACCAGCGTAGTACCTCTAGACCATTGAATCCTTTGTTTGGGCTTACAGTGATTTCACAAGTCTCGGGTACAAAATAAGTGTGTTCTCTGTATCAGCGGGATACTTTCTTGTCATTAAAAAATGGCATTTTTTACGTTTCATAGATATGAAAAGTGCTTAGCTACTCTTAAAAAATATCACATCCTTATTTATTTATTTAAATGATAAACAAAGAACACAACAGGTACCAGCAAACGTCCCCAAATTTGTGCCAGAGAGACACAGACAGAGAGGCAGACAGACAGGAAAACAGACATAGGACTAGACATGGGGCACAGAGAGAGAGAGAGAGACAGAGACAGAGACAGAGACAGAGAAACAGAGAGAGAGAGAGACGTACAGATCAAGAGAGACAGGAAAAACAGAGAGACAAGGACACAGGAAGTCAGAGACTTAATAATGAGAAAACATGAAGGCCGTGAAGCAAGCAAGCAAGGAAAAGAAAAACAAAAGAAACAAAAGAAAAAACAGCCAGAGCAGGGTTAGACAAAGAAAGGCAGAGTGCTCATCTAACAAGGTGACAGAGTCAGAAAGACAAGACCTGACAGAAAAGGATAAAAAAAAAGTTTTAAAAACACGGAAGAAAGACGAAAACCTTGAGATTTTTTGCCCCTACGAAACAGGAGCCATAAATAAGTGAAAACTGCTGCCTGTTGTTCTAAGAACCGGTCTCTCCTGTAAAAGTTGCGTTGAACTAGATACAAGCCAGAGGTGACGACGGAAACGGTATAGTTAAATACACACACACGCACGCACGCACGCACGCACATACACACACTCACACACACTCACGCACACACTCACACACACACACACACACACACACACACACACACACACACAACACACAACACACACACACACACACACACACACACACACACACACACACACACACACACACACAGGCGGACATGGATAACAACAGAGAAAAATGTCTCTTTTATATATAAAAAAAACTAGAGCTCCTAGTTTGTCTAATGGCGAGAATTTGCGTATGCATCCATTGTATTATTCGCCTCTCAGGTAGCCCCATTCTGACTTCCAGGATACGGTATAATCACGAAAATTGTACGCATGCTTTTTTTCTCTACTTTTTGTCGAGTTTCACATATTTCTCCCAGCATGAAAGGATCTACACTTTCGAAAGGTGGAATGGAACTTTAACGACTGCGCACGATGTTTTCTGAGTGTTCGCACACAGGGCCTTGATTTTGCTGTGTCATCCGAAGAGCTTTCGGAAGAACGGGGCCATTTATAATGTAAGGCCTAGATTTAGAGTGATATTCCCTAAATCGGGTGCCTACGTGATGGTTCGAACCCCGGCTGTCAGATCACGGGCGCAACGCTCTAACCACTAGGCTACAGGCTCCTCATTCACAAAACACGTTTGAGTCCCCCTTCCCTTTTGCATAAGGTTAATCTTTCTCTCTTGTATACAGCACTTCTAAGCCCCTCTTTTACACAGCATTCTTCAATCCCTCTTTTACACAACACTCTCCAACCCGTCTTTTACAAAACACTCCTAGGCTAATCCCTATTTTAAACATTCCTCAATCTTTCTTTTACCCAACATTCCTCAATCACTCTTTTGCATACCACTTCTCAACCCCTCTTTTACACAACACTCTTCAATCCCTCTATTTCACAACATTGTCCAGTCCCTCTTGCATAATTATCTAGGCAGGTGTGATAACTCTAGACCACCGATTCATCCATTGTTGTTGTTGTTGCTGCTGCTGCTGCTGCTGCTGCTGCTGCTGCTGCTGCTGCTGCTGCTGATGATGATGATGATGATGATGTTGCTGTTGATAATGTCGTTGTTGTGTTCTTATTCTTCTTGTTCTTGTTTCCGTAATTCTTCTTATCATTTTTCTAAAGATCTTCTTCTTCTTCTTCTTCTTCTTCTTCTTCTTCTTCCTCTTCCTCTTCTTCTTCTTCTTCTTCTTCTTCTTCTTCTTTCTGTAGAAGAAGTTAAAGGGAAAGAAAATCTGCTGGAGAAAAACAACATGTCTGACCACATGGCTTTGTGGGCTACACAGAATTTACCTGGCAGGGAGTATCACAGAGAGAGAGAGACAGAGACAGAGACAGAGAGACAGACAGAGAGAGACAGAGAGAGACAGGGAGAGACAGAGACAGAGAGAGAGACAGAGAGAGACAGAGAGAGAGTGGGGGGAGGTCATGTTCCTGGTTTGGCTGGAACACGTGTCATTACACACAGCCATTCACTGCAACCTTGTTCACTGCATTTACACAGCTGCGGAAACGTGAGGGTGCAGATAGAGTTTCAATGTGGACATTTAAAAACAAAAATTCTTTGGGGGCCAATAATGTTGTTTACTGATTGTATGGTTTTTGTTTGTTTGCGTGTTGCTGTTTTTTTTGCTTTGTGTTGTTTTGTTGTTGACTTTTTCGTACATTATGATTATGTTCCCTGTCATTTTAGACACTTGTCTTTAAAATCCTTTTCGTGGTTTCCTGTAATGGTCATTTTTTTCTATTTTTATTTTATGCTGTTTGTGTGTCTGTTTTCGTTTCTCTCTCCATATCTGTCTACTTTTCTTAATCTCTCTCTCTCTCTCTCTCTCTCTCTCTCTCTCTCTCTCTCTCTCTCTCTCCTCTCTCTCTCTCTCTCTCTCTCTCTCTCTCTCTCTCTCTCTCTCTCTCTCTCTCCTCTCTCTCTCTCTCTCTCTCTCTCTCTCTCTTCGATCTATCTATCTATCTATCTATCTATCTATCTATCTATCTATCTATCTATCTATTTATCTATCTATCTATCTATCTATCTATCTCCATCGGGATAGCCTAGTGGTCAGAACATTGCGCTGGCAATTTGACGACCTGGCAATTTGACGACCGAGTTTGATTCCCGTTGGAGGGGATTTTTCCCCTGGAGTTAACATCAGTGCTGACTCCACTGTCCCTAAAAATCTTTGGATGAGACTGTAAATCGAGGCCCCGTGTGCGAACGCAGAACATCTTGCGAACACGTTAAATCCTGTCCCACTTTTCGTAAGAGTAGGCAATTGTGTGCCAGTGGGAACAGATGACAATATTTACACAACTGCATACACACGGGGACTGGTTGAAAAAAAAGCCCACGAGTGCTTATCCCATTATACTGGATAAAAGAGAATGAAATAAACAAACAAATAAATAAATAAATAAATAAATAAATATCTCTGTCTCCTGTAGGAGGCTTGGGGAAAGTCAGAGTGGGAGGTACAGCTTCCTGGTTAAACTGGAAGAAACATGTGTCACTGCACAGCACCTGTTGCCGCAGCCACGTCCATTGCATTTACACAGCAGCTGAACAGTGAGGGCACACAAAGAGTTGCAATGACAACATTTCTTTTTAAAGCTATTTGGAGCCTATAACACTGTTTGCTGATTTCTTTCTTTTTTTTTACATTTTATCTGTAAATGTTTCATTGAAACTCTAATATCTTCTGAATTTATTGGGTGAGGTTGTTTTGTATTTTGGTGTTGCTTTCCTGTCTATTTTTAGTTTTCTCTCTAATGCTACCAGTTGTTTGTCTCTCTCTGTATCTCTCTCCAGAAAAACACAGTGTTGGCAACATGAGTTAGAGAGCGTTAGAGAAAGTAGGAGGCAGGGAATATTAGAAGGTGAGGTACATTTTGCTGGTTGGGCTGATAAAACACGTGTCACCCCTTGCTTTTCACTGCAGCCTTGTTTACTGGATTTACATAGCAGCAAAAACGTGAGGACGCAGATAGAGCTGCCAAGTGAATTTTTTAAAAAATCATTGCGAAGACTATACAGCCATGGCTGATTTTATGTTTTTTAGGGGTTTTACGGTTGTTGTATGCTTTGTTTAGATATTTTGTTTATCAATTCTTTCACCGTCATATTTATTCCTTGTCTTTGGTTTTGGATGTTATTCTGGGTCTGTTTCTGTTTCTCTTATATATCTTTAGGATCTATTTTTCTTTGTTCTCAAATGCTTAGACAGTTGTGTGAGCGAAAATGCGTTGCACTGCTGTTAGACCCCTGAAAAGTCAGACCCAGTGCAGTGCATCTGACTTTGGCCTGGGAGAGAATTGTTATCCTGTTTAAGTCTTGCTGGTAATTAAAAAAAAGGCAGAAGAGTGGAGCAAAATGAAGGAAAAAGAGACAAAAAGGAAGTTACAGGAAGAAAAAAAAAGAACAAGGCACAGAAAACAGAGAGATATATAAAAGAAGGAATTCCTAGCCCATAATTTCAAGAAGGAGGAGATGATATTTATACTGACATGCCTGGTTTCCCTGAAAACTTAACCTTTATGATTTGCAATCACTCTTTGTCTCTCTCTGGAAGAAAAAAAGAAAACACTGTTACCATCATCACTTTGTGAGCTAAATAAAATTGGGGACTGTACCTTAAAGATATCATGAGACTGTAGAAAGTGTTTGTCGATTTTAGGTTTTAGGGGTTATTGCTTTTTTTTTTCTCTCTGCATAATAGAGAATAAACTATAAAAAAAATAACAGTTTCTAATTTTATATCTATAATTATATAGCTTTCTTTTTATTTCAGTTTAGTTGATGAATGTTTCTGCTTTTCTTTCTGTTTTCTGTCTTTCTTCCCCCCCCCCCCCCCCCTCTCTCTCCTCTCTCTCTCTCTCTCTCTCTCTCTCTCTCTCTCTCTCTCTCTCTCTCCTCTCTCTCTCTCTCTCTCTCTCTCTCTCTCTCTCTCTCTCTCTCTCTCTCTCTCTGGGTGGGGGAACATCTTGCTGATTTGGGCTGGAAGAGACACGTGTCATTACTTCCTGCCTTTTGCTGCAGCCTTGTTCATTGAATTTACACAGCAGTGGCAACGTGAGGGCACATACACTTTCCATGTGGACCTTCCTTTTTTTGAAGCCTAAAACATTGTTTACTCGTCTTGTTTCTTTTTTTCGTTTATCATTTTTATATACGGTTTAATTCCCCCCTTTGCTCTCTTTTT
>CM060321.1:58137417-58187417 GCA_030674155.1 Stramonita haemastoma | reverse complement strand
TTTTCTGTTTTGGGGCTACTTGTTCGTTACTGGCAAATTATCTCTTTGTTAATGAACCCGTTGAGTGTGACTCGAAGAATTAGTCCTAATTAATGACTGTTGTTGTTTTTTATGGCATAACGAAATGGGAACGATTTTTTTCTATAAAATCTGTAAGGCCCACGAGATCTTTATATAGATTAATTATACACTTTTTTGGATAGCATGACAGTCTTCCTTTATTTTTTTTTATCGTATTATGTTTTGTTTGCTTTATGACTGTTGGTGCTGTTGTTGCTTGTATCGTTAGTGCTTCTGCTACTTTACTTTTTTGCAGTCACTCTCTCTCTAAGTCTCTGTCTCTCTCTATCTCTCTCTCTCTCTAAGTCTCTCTCTCTCATCTCTCTCTCTCTCTCTCTCTCTCTCTCTCTCTCTCTCTCTCTCTCCTCTCTCTCTCTCTCTCTCTCTCTCTCTCTCTTACACACACACAGATATCTCCATTGTCCCTTAACATTTCTAAGCAAATCTTGTCCAAACTCTTTCTTCCTTTGCATCCATGTCTTCTCTTTTTCTTCTCTATATTAGTTCGTCTAGGACATTTTGGTCAGTCTTCTAGTCTGGAAAGTATTTGTCTAAGACCAACCTCTTTCAGTCAGTACCAGTACAGTCATTGCTACTTTGGGAGCAATTTTCTGCAGCTTGTTTGTCTTGCAAAGTCACTCCGGCATCTTAGGTGAAACTGATGGTGGTTTTGGCCGTCTGAGGCTCCTGACAGGAAAAGACTCAACGATGCAATGGTCTTTACGTCAAAGTATGATTAAGGAGACTTTAGGACTAAGGGGCATGCTATGAGAATATGTGAGAAAAGAAAAAAACCTAGCCTTTTTGTACACCTAAGTTTAAAACATCCACTTTAAAAAAAACCTGCTGGTTATTTCCTCATCTTGCATCTTAATAGTCAAAATATTTTTCATGCCTTGCATGAGGACTATGAGACCCTTTATGAGAGTATGAGTACGAAAAAAAGAGCTTATTTGTGAACTTAAGCTTTTAACTGTTTATTTTTTTTAACCTGCTGGTTTTGCTCATTTGCTCTTAATAGTCGAAATTTTTCTTGCGCCTTGCATGCAGATATGATAGCCTTTATGATATGGCATTTCATGGTCATGTGAAGCGGGACAAATAGTAGTCTGTCTTGTAATTTTCATAGGCTTTTGTCTATTACACGCTCTATTTTTTTTCTCTCCTGCTCGTTTTCTCTTCTTGCTCTTAATATCGTACCATTTCTCTTCGTTTGCCCTTGCATGCTAGCTCTATCGTCTTCTGCTTCGTGTCTGCTGGCTTCTTCTTCATGTCTGTTTCTGTTGTTGATCTGTCTGTCGTCTGTTTCTCTCTCCTGTGTCCGTCTCTTTCTGTTTCTCTGCTCTCTCTCCTATTTTCTCTCTCTCTCTCTCTCTCTCTTCCTCCTCTTCTCTCTCTCTCTCTCTCTCTCACTCTCTCTCTCTCTCTCTCTCTCTCTCTCTCTTCTCTCTCTCTCTCTCTTCTCTCTCTCTCTCTCTCTCTCTCTCTCTCTCTCTCCTCTCTCTCTCTCTCTCTCTCTCTCTCTTCTCTCTCTCTGTACTCTCTCTCTCTTCTCTCTCTCTCTCTCTCTTCTCTTTTTTTCTTTAGTGATTTTGCACCTATTACTTTTTGTTATAGCCTTTAACGCAAGTTATTGCTTCAGGGTACGTAAAGAGACCAAGCAAGCGAGCAAGACAACAACAAACAGATAAACAGATAAACAGATAGACCGATAGACAGACAGAATAAACAGACATATGATAGACAGAGATAGTGGCATGACTGTTTTCAGTTTTTAGTCTTTGAATTTGAATTGATTCGCATATCTCCCAGAATCCATCTTAATTCGAAAATTAAGGTGTCTTCCTGACAAAATATTCTAATCAGTTGCCATGCACGTATCAGTGTCGATGCTGTTCTACAAATTCCATATTTTCAAAGTGTGACAGGAATTTTAAGCAGGACAATCTTCGTGTTACGTTCATTAGAAACTTTCTTACAGAGTAAAAACAAGTCATCAGAGATGCAACATGATGTGTTCATAATTATGGAAGCACACTTCTGTCATTCATATTCTGCAGGTCATAAATGATGTATGTATGTATGTATGTATGTATGTATGTATGTATGTATGTATGTATGTATGTATGTATGTATGTATGTATGTATGTATGTATGTATGTATGTATGTATGTATGTATGTATGTATGTATGTATGTATGTATGTATGTATGTGTGTTGTGTGTGTGTAGTGTATGTATGTATGTATGTATGTATGTATGTATGTATGTATGTATGTAGCGTGTATGTGTGTATGCGTGTATGCGTATGTATGCGTGTATGTATGTATGCGTGCATGTATGCATGCGTGTCTGAATGGATGGATGGATGGACGGATCGATCGATCGATTGGTCGATGACACACACACACACACACACACACAACACACACACACACACACACACACACACAATATATATATATATATATATTATATATATATATATATATATATATATATATATATATATATATATATATATATATATATATAAATATATCACAAAGTATTTCTTTTTCAGGAAAAAGACTATAATTACCAAAAGCATCAATGGCAATGGGCTTTTTTATATTTTCTTCATAAAATAATCATTTTTATGACATAATTGTTATTCAGTGGTGTTTACTGCGGTAGAGGAATCTATAATGGAACATATACATATTTCTGGTAATCATATCCATAACTTTTTCCCACTTTGATAATTGTGCTTGTCACAATTTAAAAAAAAACTTTCCGATGAAAACTAAGACACACTATCAACGTTTACGACCAGGCACCGATTAAGCACTCCTACCTGATGGTACCTATTTGTCTACACAGGTTTAATCTTTCTCCTCCTGTTCATAGGGATCTGCGTTTATTCGACCTTTAAAGCTGGAATTTCATAGCCAAAATGTAATGATAACAAAATACAAAGTTGTAAAATCAATCAAGCCTTATGAATACAGAATTAAAAGAACATATCGGTTAGATCAGAGGTACGGTGGATATATTGAATCAGAAACACGACACTTTTTTTGAAAATGACATTTCTGTGCAAAATGCAGTAAAGAAAAACATCTTTCACATGTAACTGCACTGCAGTTGACAGAGAAAGCAGACAGGGGTGAAATCAAAGAGGCAATCAGGCGGAACAGAGTGATAATGGCGGGGGAGGAGGGGAGGGGAGGGAAGGAGGAGGGTCTGGCTGCTGTCCAAGTTTATTAAATAAACTATTGACAGGTTAGCTGACAGCACCATTCAATCAGATCGTGACCAGGTTGTTAAACAGAAAGTGCTTTAGTAACAAGTTGGAGGGTAGAATTGAAAGGGTTGAGGGCAGAGAATATTCCATATTTGTGATGCAATGTACACACACACACACACACAGACACCACACACATACGCACACATACACACACACTCTCTCTCTCTTCTCTCTCTCTTCTCTCTCTCTTCTTCTGTCTCTCTCTCTTCTCGTCTTCTCTCTCTCTTCTCCTTCTTCTTCTGTCTTCTCTCTTCTCTCTCTGTCTTTCTGTCTGTCTGTCTGTCTTGTCCTGTCTGTCTGTCTGTCTGTCTTTCTGTCTTCTTCTCTGTCTCTCTTCGTCTTCTGTCTCTCTCTCTTCTGTCCTCGTCTCTCTTCTCTCTCTCTCTCTCTCTCCTCGTCTCTCTGTCTCTCTGTCTCTTCTCTCTGTCTCTCTGTCTCTTCTCTGTCTCCTCTTCTCTTCTCTCTGTCTCTGTCTCTTCTCTGTCTCTGTCTCTCTCTCTCTCTCGTCTCTCTCTCTGTCTCTGCTCTCTCTCTCTCTCTCTCCTTCTCTGTCTCTCTCTCTGTGTGTCTCTATGTCTCTGTCTCTGCTCTCTCTGTCTGTCTCTGTCTCTCTGCTCTGTGTCTTCTGCTGTCTGTCTGTCTCTGTCTGTCTGTCTGTCTGTCTCTGTCCTGTCTGTCTGTCTCTTCTTCTGTCTGTCTTCTCGTCTCTCTCTTCTCTCTTCTCTCTCTCCCTCTCTCTCTCTCTCTCTCTCCTCTCTCTCTCTCTCTCTCTCTCTCTCTCTCTCCTCTCTCTCTCTCTCTCTCTCTCTTACATACTTCTCTCTTCTCATTGTAACGATATGTTCGTGCCTGTCTAATTTTAAGATATGTCCAATGTCAATGTCATTATCCAAAGCTTGAAAATATTCTTAATCTAGAATTGAAACTCGATTTAACTTCAATCCTTTTTATGAGTGGTAAAAAGGACGCTGTCATATATTTGACGAACATAGTTTTGTTAGGCACTTGCAGGGGACACTTGTGAGAGGAAGACGCAGGAACAGAAAGAAAAGAAGAGGAACTGGATGCAAAAAAGATACCCAACTAAGACTGAATGAATCGGCCTTGACATGGCTAGCTGTGTTGCCAGCTGTAAAATAGGGTGAAGACAAAACCATCCTGGAGAAAATTATACACCAGCGGGTCGCTTGAGTTCTCAGGTCCCCGGACGACCATTTAAGTCAAGGGGTTGCTGATGATACTGAATGGGAAATGCATCAGTTTTGATAGGTTCTTGGGGATTTTTTTTATATTCTGTTTGAAATGTCCATATCGTGCTCATAGAATGTTGGAAAGGGACAATGATGAGGATTAGGATGGACAAAAAGAATCTATGAACAAGTGTTTATGTGTGTGTTTGTTTGAGCGCGTGCGTGTGCGCTCGTACATACACACACTCACACACACACACACACACACACACACAAACACACACACACGCCGCGCGCGCGTACGCAAACACACACCACGCAAACAACACACAAACAACACATCACACACACACACACACACACACACACACACACACACACACACACACACACACACACACACACACACACACACACACACATTTCTAATATCACTATGAGTGAATAGACGTTAAATTGAAGAAAGCTACACACTTCTTTTAAATTTCTTGCGCACATCACCACAGCCTTTTTGCTTCTGCTTCTTCTTTCGCTCCTTTTTCCCATCATGGCACACTGTACATGCATGTATACAGCCCACAGCTGAAGCCTAGACAAAGGGAGAGAGAGACCCCCAGACAGCATCCCAGCATCGCAAGAGTTGACGACTGACGTGGATAGGCGGAAAACATCCAGCAGGCTGTCAGCTTGTATCTCTGGAAAATAAAATAAAAAACCAGCATGACAACTCCGTTAGGAAAAAGATGAAAAAGTAGAAGGCTAATGGAGGTATGGATGTAGACGAGTATCGATATTTTACTGTGTTTTTTGTATCTTAGAAATTCTACTGTCTGGCTGTTAGGGGAAAGATCTCTGTATGTGACTGTTTGTAAGAGATATTTATGGGTATTGTAACGAGGACTTTTACTGTGGTGGAAGAGAAAAACAAACGAATCAAGATCAATAAACTTTTTTGTGCGATACTCAAGTAAAAAAAAAAACAAAAAAAACTTGAAGATTTTGACAAAGGATTTAGAATGATTCATGAAGAACATAAGATCTTTTATGCGTATAGGATAGCTTTTAAACGTTTTGGTGAATGAATGAATGTGAGGGTGTAGATGAAGTCCTCTATCTTTGATCGGTGATGGGTTTTGTTTCTCTCTCAGAAGTCAGAATGTGGCTGCCTAAACGGTTGATTAAAAACAGTCGCAAAGAACAAAATCTCACCGGCTGATGAACTTTTGAGTACAAGTTAATGTACGAAAAAAAAAACCACAACTTTGTTTCAAAGATTGATGTACAAGCAACTGTCAAATATTGTAGGCCTAAATATTAATATCGTTAGTAGTCAGTTAGTTGTGACATGCCGTGTCTGGAAAAGGAGAGAGACGAAAGAAAAATCTGTTTTTGATGGGTTGAAAAAAACACATGCCTTGTTTTGCGCTTATTTAGTTAGAGCTGTCAACTGATCTGACGCATTCGGCCTCTAGTTTCCACAGGATTCTTTTTTTATAATTATCCTTCGGAAAATGTCAACACTTTGTTCCCAAACCAGAGGATGATATGATATGACAGGTCTGATGAGGCACGAGAATCCGTGCACTTTTATCAACTGTTCTGTGTGTGTGAGTGTGTGTGTGTGTGTGGGGTGTGTGTGTGTGTGTGTGTGTGTGTGTGTGTGTGTGTGTGTGTGTGTGTGTGTGTGTGTGTGTGTGTGTGTGTGTGTGTGTGTGTGTGTAGGGCGTTTAGACTAAGCGTATGTCTATGTGTGTATGCGTGTATTTTTTTCTTTTCAATAATAATGAAATAAGCCCCTATGTGCTTTTGTTTACATCCAGTTCCCGCCTGCATGTTTATAAGTGGAAGAAGGTGGATAAAGGGACGTTGTTGTGATCGGTGCCCTAAGTGTGGCAATTCTCTCAATATTTGCTTCGCGACTTTACTAGTGTTGTCCTAAATAAGTCACATCCTGTATGTGTTGTATCAAAACGGGCACTGCTAACTAAAGTCATCCAGCAGTAGGGTAAGCTTCTTCTAGCAGTGGGCTTATGGGACCTGCCATTCAATTTCAAAATCAAATTCAAGTATTTCATTATCTCAGAAACAGAGAAATTCAGGCGGGTTGCAAGCCGTACATAAACACAGTAAACATGTAAACATAGTCTCACAGATGTATGTACCACAACACAGGTTTCGAACATCAGCACGCACCCATCACAATATAAAGAGCACACACAAAACAGCAATACCTCGGCCAGGTAGTAACTCACCCAAGTAAAGCCAAGTTAAGTTTTTCGTTGACTTCTGGCTTAGAGGTTAAGTTAGGTCATGACAAGTGTGGGTAATGCCAGGTGGTTAGATAATAATGAGAAGGGTGGATTTAGATCAGCCAGTGTGGAATCGTCACAGAAAATGAAGCAATGAAAATGAATTGTTGGGATATGTATGTTGCATTTTTCTGTACTAATTGATATATTTCTGTAGGGAAATGCAAGAAAAATGTATAGGGCAACACACAAACATATGCGTATACATACACACATATACAAACAACACAACACACACAACACCCACCACACAAACATACATTCACACACACACACACACACACATACATACACATACACACACACACACACACACACACGTGCCACACAACACACCCACACAAACATACACAGACACCACACAGACACACACACAGGAACACAGCTACACAGCGACACAGACAACACAGACACAAACACAGACACAGACACAGACACAGACACACACACAGACACAGAACACAGACACAGACACACACACACACACACACACACACACACACACACACACACACACACACAACACACACACAATTACTCCTCAAGCATAATTTCTGATAGTAAAAATCATACGCACATTTATGGCCTAGAGACACTCTCAATATCCTGTCTTTTGTGCGCCCAGTCTTTGAAGCAAATGTAGATGAGCATGCAATAATCATAGTCTTCCTTTGAAGCCCACACCGATGGTTATTCAAGATTAATGCACGGGTGACCAAACTGTAGGTTACATATCAAGAAAAAACAATTACCCAAGTGCTTCTGAGGAGAAGATGAGACGGAATACCAGACAGCAGAAAAGTGTGTTGGAACAGAGTGTCTACGCAATGCTCATTGTACCGGGAAGACATAAACCAGGAAAAGCGTCTTTATTGCTCCTCTCGTGTGTGTGTATGTTAACTTTTTTTTGCTGATAGTTTTGGCATTTTGTGTTTTATATTATGTCTTGTTTGTTTGTATTTGGGTTGTTTTTTTGTTTGTTTGTTTGTTTGTTTGTTTGCATAAATGTTATATGTCTGTTGTGGTTTTTTGTTTTAAACTTTTTTTCTTTTTTCAATTGGCAATATTGATTGTTCCCAGGCTGTGCCCACCATCTTTGTATCCCCATTTTAAGAGTACTCCACAATAACGGGGGTGCAACTACTGAGTTCACTTCCAACGCTTGAGAGTGAAAGACCTTTGCAGGGCTAGGATTTTGTAAAGAGGAAGCTGGGCAATTTGGTCGGATGTCTCGTCACTATCCACTACTCTTTGCCAAGAGTCGCATGAACACTTGAAGGATGAAGATACAGGAGCAGTTACACTGGACAAAGGGATATCAAAGTCTGGTCCAGCCTTGACATGGCTGTGTTGCTATAAAAGGCTGAGGACAGACCAGCGTGGAGAGCACTGTCCACTACCACAACATCTCTAATGCTTTCCTGACGACCATCTAGTTTGAGGAATGATGATAATGAAAAATTTGGTATGTATTTCATCAGAAGAAACCGGTCTTATTTTTATTTTCGTCAAACTAGTCAGAGACAATTCTATTACAATCAAAATGATCTTTCCATTGCTCTGCATGTCAACTGTTATTGTATAAGGGCGTAAAGAATTTTAAAAAGAACTGCTTATACTTGCTGGCAGATACCTCTTATGGAATGATCATTAAGACATCAGTTTGATAAAAGTATGAATGAATATGATATTTTGTCATTGTTCTACATGGAACACAATTTTTTTAAAAGTCATTCAGAAAGTTATACCACGCCATAGAGCTAATTAGTGATATCATGAGCAAACTAGCTTCTCCAAGATGAACAAGGAGTGAACTAACCCAACAGAGCAGCATGTACACAAAGCTTGAAAGATGCTTTCCTCATCAGTGTTCTCACAGAAACGTATATTTGAAACTGTAAACTGCATTTGACAATCGCCGCTCAATTTGATAAAACCAGATTTAAAATCTTAAACCCAGTTTATAAAACGTTCTTTTCCATCACAACGAACAATATCCATAGAAAAACACAAAAAAGTGCCCTTCTTTATCAGCTAGGTTTGAGTCAAGCACTGCTCTTAGTCAGAATCACCGTCTGGTAACACCAGCAGGGAAATCCCTCCCCTCCTGACATATCCCTCCGGCATTTGTCAGCTTTGTGAGAGAGGCCTTCCAGTCTGCTGGCTGGCAGAAAGAGATTGATGGGGAAGGAGACAGAGGTGTGTTCTCACAAAGACCATAATCGTTACTTCTAAAGCAGTAGACAGATTCAGCCCTCTTTTGTTGAGTCTCTGTCTTTCATCATACCTAAGAGAGGATGATCAGCTTATCAATCTGTCTTTTTTTCCCTGTTGGTTTCTCTCTTTGTTCCCTTGCCTTTGCATTTATGGGCTTTGTCTGGTTGTGATTTGGGGGTAAGGGTTGGGAGGGGAGGGGAGGTAGGGTTGTTCTGAGGTAGGGAGGACAAGAGGGGAGGGGGAGGGACTTCAGCAAATTGAGAGGAGAGAAAAAAGACTTGAAGATGATGAGCGTTTCCTTCAATGCTTTCAATCAATCAGCTTTGAGGCTGACAACCATGTTGAAAATGGAGGTCATATCATGGCTGTCAGGGGTTTTTTTCGGAAATGGAACTTGATTGAAAAAGGAACGGACTAATTAAGCCAACAGGTTAGATTTCCAGGATGGAAGAAATGTCACTTGTTTGATCCTTTTGTCACTTGCACAGTTAACTAAAAGAGCACACTAAGGCAAATATTAAGAGATTGGGGAATAAACTTTACATCTATTGAAAATATCTTACCACTGGTGAAGCTATGGATACTAGTCGAGGAGCAAAAAACTGACAATAACAGTAGGTTTCATACGAACGATCCCAGTATGTGGAATCTGCAGGTATTCATACTTCACTGGCTGTTCTAAATCTTTGACGCTGGACGCTTCCAAAAAACCCCCCAAAATCCAGATGGAATACTAAATAATTCCTAGCTGTGTTTTGAAATCAGTTTGTCCTTTCTTTCCCTCCGGTGAGACTATAAACCGAGGCCCTGTGTGCGAACGCGCGTAGAACATCTTGCGCACATGTTAAATCATGCTCCGCTTTTTTTTAAGAATAGGCCAATGTGTGCCGGTGGGAACAGATGATAAGATTTACAAAACTGCATACACACGGGGACTAAATGTAAAAATGCACGTGAGTGCTTATTCCATTACCCTCGATATAAAAGAATAAATAAAATAAATAAACAAAAAAAAAAAAAATTTCCCTCCCAAGGAGGATTTATCATCTAACTCGCTTGACTTGCCAGAGCGTCACATTAGGATACGCTGAATTGTCCTATCACCCCAGCTGTCAGCCCTAGTGATGCTGTGATATTCCTTACTGCTGCAGCAGCGGTAATATCACAGCACCATCGGCAGCACCATCTACAGCTGCCTGGGCTTCGTGTAGCAGCTGTAATATTTTCTCATAGGGAGAGAGAAAAAAATGATGGAGAAAGGGTTGTTGCTATGTAAGTCGACATTACGAGGTGTGCTTTACCAGAAGCATACAGTGCCTTAATGCAGTCCACTTTTTGCCGTAGATATGTTCACCTGTCTGTCTCTGCACCGGCTTTTATCTATGTTTCTCTATCTCTCTGTTTTTGTTTGTCCGTCTCCCTCTCTTTCTCGTATTATACATATATATATATATATATATATATATATATATATATATATATATATATATATATATATATATATATATATATATACGTGTATAAATATATATACATATATATATAATGACTAAATACAAAAATACAAATACACACACACACACACACACACACACACACACATATATATATATATATATATATATATATATATATATATATATATATATATATATATATATATATATAATTATATGCACAGAAGCACACACATACATGTGCACGTGCGCACACATATACACAAGCATGTGTTTGCTCACTTCATAACTGTGTGAAACCTTGGATCCTTTGAATCTTTGTAACGACATGATAAAGCAAACAGATCAGATCCTTGCTGAAATATTGATCAGTGATAGAGATCTGAGACCATTATTTACTTTAAATGTTTTATGCCATGTTT
The DNA here is from genome assembly GCA_030674155.1 of Stramonita haemastoma. Lineage (NCBI taxonomy): Eukaryota > Metazoa > Mollusca > Gastropoda > Neogastropoda > Muricidae > Stramonita > Stramonita haemastoma. The sequence continues at coordinate 58,176,474 of CM060321.1, read as the reverse complement.
CTCAGCCTAATGGTGTGTGAAACATTTCATATCAATAGTTAACATTGTGCATACGTTTTACCAGCGATGTTGAACGTAGAATCGTTTGCTTCGTACACAGAACGTTCTTGAGTATGTCATTGTTCGCGATTAGTTGCACGGCATAATGACCATGAAACAGTGTTTATAATATGTTTATGATAATGTGATGGCTTGCTTGAAATTACTTATTTTAATCAAACTGTGTCATGATGATTAACTTTTTTTAGGCTGTCTCATCTTCTATGACCTTCCCGTTCTGCTGTTCCCACACCGCTCATTTCAATCTCCCCGCCACAGCCAAACCCAGATCCTTAATGTCGCATTCCCAGGATGGGAAGTCCACAGGAAGCTCATCAATACCAGGTCGGCGAGGGGCCACCAGCCAGAAGGGCCCTGGACTGCTGCTGGGTCACTTTGGTGGTGTTCCGTTGTCCCTGTTCTGAGCTACCATACATAAAACATCATCCGTTTCATTGTGATGTCATCATTCTCTGTCCGTTTATCTGTCTGTCTGTCTGTCTGTCTGTCTGTCTGTCTGTCTGTCTGTCTGTCTATCTGTCTGTCTGTCTGTCTGTCTGTCTGTCTGTCTGTCTGTCTGTCTGTCTGTCTGTCTGTCTGTCTGTCTGCTCTCTCTCCTCTCTCTCTCTCTCTCTCTCTCTCTCTCTCCTCTCTCTCTCTCTCTCTCTCTCTCTCTCTCTCTCTCTCTCTCTCTCTCTCTCTTAAATTCTGTTCCGTTTTTCGTAAGAGTAGGCCATCGTGTGCCGGTGGGAACAGATGACTTTTACACAACTGCATACACACGGGGACTGGATGTAAAAAAGCACAAGAGTGCTTATCCCATTATCCTCGATATAAAAGAATAAATCAAATGAAATCTCTCTCTCTCTCTCTCTCTCTCTCTCTCTCTCTCTCTCTCTCTCTCTCTCTCTCTCTCTCTCTCTCTCTCTCTCTCTCTCTCTCGCGGTTGGTCACGAGACGCGAAGCGGACAGGGCGTACATTTTCTGTGAGCTACAGTAAAACTCGTAATTCATACAAAAATGCCAGTTACTGGACTTCCAGCGGCTGTGGAGAGGACCTTAGGTGCCCTGCTGACTGACAATGCAGTCTCCAGCTGGAAAGTGGCAGGAGAAGGGGACAGCGTGGTTTTTGTCTTGCGACTTAAACCAGTGGACACAGCAGTGTCAACCAACATGGCGGATCCAACAGTGAATCGCAGCACACAAGTACAATACTATAGGAAAAAATCCTACTCCCAAACCCGCAGGGATTTGGAACGCGCTCGAAAGCATAAAGAGAAGCAGGCAAGTGTTGTGTGTGAAAGTGACTGTGTCTTCAGTGCCTCGAGTCCACCTGACAAAAGTGTAGAACAGCAGAATGCAGCGTGCGCAGATACGCATAGAGTAGACCTACCAACAGCACACACACAGGACATCAACACAAAAACATCAGTTAAGTTGCCATCATCAGTTGATTTAGAACCTCCGTGTATGTCTGATTGTAGTGACTGTGCTGATATGTGTGTTTTGCAGCCTGAGGTGAACGATGATAATATTGTTGGTGCATTCGACAAAGGAAATGTCAAACAGTATGTGGCTACTCTAACTGATAGATCAGTACAGAAAAGGCTGAGAGACAGACAAAGAAATACACACTTTAGAAAATCTGTCCTACATCATTCAGATGGTGAAGATATTGTGACGTGTGAATCAGATGACATTGTGATCCAGCTCGCATGCCAACCAGACACTGAGCCAGTATGTGTGTACTGGTTTGTCAAACAGCAAGAGAAAAACATGTTAAAAGAGGAACGTGTCAAACTCGCCAGTTTGCGGAATGGGAAGCGAATCCAGAACACACTACACACGGAGACCCTTTCGTGTGCTTCAAGGGACTTGGCGACACTTAGAGAACTATTACATCGCTGTCTTGGCTAGCGTAGGCGGAGGGCCTGTGACAATGACTGGACGAAAGAAAGGCTCGGAATGCCGTAACATATCCGGACTGTAAAGAGTGTCGTGTCTCGATGTACATTACAAATCAATGCTGTGGTTTCCATGGCATGGAATGGTGTTGTGTGTCAGCTTAAAGCAATTATCGTTATCGTTATTCGGCAACCCCCTTCATGTATGGGCCAGTGGCCTTTTTTCATGAATAAACCTTTCGAGTTCGAGTTCGAGTTCGAGTTCGAGTTCGAGTTCTCTCTCTCTCTCTCTCTCTCTCTCTCTCTCTCTCTCTCTCTCTCTCTCTCTCTCTCTCTCTCTCTCTCTCTCTCTCTCTCTCTCTCTCTCTCTCTATGGTTCCTTAGAGTATGGTTCCTTACTTTTGGTATTTGGATCATTATAATTGTTGTTGTGTAGTTGTGGCTATTATTTTTTTTTTCTATCTTAATGTTATCCCTGAAAAGGGCGGGGACTGGATGTAAAAAAGCACACGAGTGCTTATCTATTATCCTCGAATAAAAGAATTTTGCCTTGCCTTGCCTTGCCTTGTCTCTCTCTCTTCGGATGTAACAATCCACGTCTCTCCCTATCTACCTTCACCCTCTCCCTGTTCACAGCCACCCCGCCCCCTCTCCCCATCACCTGCTTGTTAATGTTGCTGTCTGCAGGTTAGTTCCAAGGTGCTGAACAGGTCTGCAGGCAGGGCGGGAACCTTCTTGTCACCTTCTGCCACTGCAGTGCAGTGAGAGCAGGGATCAGAGAGAGAGAGAGAGAGAGAGAGAGAGAGAGAGAGAGAGAGGAGAGAGAGAGAGAGAGAGAGAGAGAGAGAGAGAGAGAGAGAGAGAGAGAGAGAGAGAACCAGAGACAGACAGACAGACCGAGGGAAAGAAAGAAAGATGGATTTACATATAGAAAAAGAGGTAAGAGATAGATATACATAAAAAGAGGGAGAGAGGAGAAGAGAGAGGGGAGTGAGAGCATTGAGCGTGTATTGAGACATGTGTGCATACACACATACACGCACGCGTACACACACACACACACACACACACACACACACACACACACACACACACACACACAGTGCCTTCAAGAAAGAAAACCACGCATGCATCAATAATGACTGGAGAACATTCCCTGCATCGCTCTGTTCCATGTCTGCTGCCTGTGACAAGACCCCCCCCCCTCCTCCCCCCCCCCCCCCCCCCCCCCCCCATTGCTACAGGATATTTACTGCTTTTTCCTCTGAAAACTTTCATCAATAATGCAGGACATATGTTCATATCTCCTGTTGTGGCATCAGATGTGACGTTGCTGACATTAATGTGACGTTACTGGCAATACCTTTCTTTTGGTAATAGGAAAAATGCATCCAGTCTTCTTTTCTGTTAAAACAGTATTTGGTGTTCCTCGTATTTTTCATAAATAGTGCAGAGCTGTTTCATAAAGGGAGGGAAAATGTGGGCTTTGACAATGACGTCATATCTCTTCTAACTCCATGGGGCATGAACATACACTATGTTTAAACCGCCCTAAAGAAGAAATATAAAACAAAAACCTGGTTGTGTTTATACAAATAACACTGAATACTTATCACTCTTTATCGTTATTGGTTTATGTGCAAGAAAGGACTGGATGCAAGCGCTTTGATTTGTTTTTACAAGGTATAGCGCTATAGAAACTCCATTTATTATTTTTATAAAAACAAAAACGTAACAAAGTCAGGTCTCTTTACAGCATACCTAACCCCAAAAAACAAAATCATGCCAAGAGTTTTGTCTGGAAGCAGTTCTCTGGATATGAAAAAAAAAATCTTACCTTTGGTTGCTGGCTATAACTGTCGTATTTTCCTCACAATAACCGCTGCAAACCTTTTGCTATTGTTTGAGACACGTCTGTCTCGTTCGTTTTTTTGGAAATAAACGCCTGGTGCAAGCCAGCTAGAGAAGAGCCTCCCTTGCCATATCCATAAAGTACTGATGGTTACACCTTCTTGTCCGTTTTGCAGACGACACAGAGAACAGAACGGGTGAAAATGTGTGTTTAGCAAAGCTACATCAGTAAGATTTCATTTTTGCAATAGCGTTAAATTTTGTTTTGAAGTAAAACAGTCAATTTGAAAGTCCTTGTGAGGAAAATATAACCGATTTAAGGTGTTTCCTTTTGATGAATTCTACTTCTTTTTATTGTGGCAGTTGTTGACTCTTTATAAAGTCTTTTCAAAGGTTGATTTGAAGTGTTTGAAAACATATTCTAACTCTTTTCGATTTTAGAATTGTTTGGAAGTGTCTGTCTCATAAAAAAAAACATTTGTTTGTGTGCAATACAAGATTTTGTTAAATTCCTGAAATTTATTCATATAGAATTTTCAATGGATATTTTTTCATTCCTCGGCGAAAGCTTAAAAATCCATCAAATTCCATGACAAGCGTAGACAATATTGCAAAATGGATAGAGAAACATTTTGCATAAGACTCAGGCTCGACACAATAATTACATTAGATGAGGAAACTGATGAATGATTTATCAACATATTCCCCGAATAATTGCGAAACAGATTAATGGAAGAAAACAAAAATTTTCGGAATATTTCAGGGAGCAGGGATTGTCAGCCGTCAGGCAGGGGCTATACTTGCATTATGAACGTGGTCTGTTTAAATCTTATCCGCTGACTTTATAATGATATCCACTCTGTCCATCTGATAATGTTGCTATTCTGATGGTTGAGTGTAGGTTTTTTGTTATAGGTTGTCTTCCCCAAACTATACTTCCAGAAAATGTAAGAGCAGGAGCACACATGCACATGCTCTCACGCACCCGGGAGGGTACACACACACACACACACACACACACACACACACACACACACACACACACACACACACACACACACCACACACCCCCCACCACCACACACACACACACACACACACGCACCCCCTCCACACACACACACACACACACACACACACACACGCACACGCACGCACACACTCCACACCCACCCCCCACCCCCCACCCCCACACACACACAGCAAAAGTTCACTCACATTAACAGCGACATGAAAATGATACCTTACATTCTGGCTCCGAGTCCTCCGCCTTTGAAGAAGAAAAGCGTATTGCCATGTGATCCCTACTGCCTTCCTGTCCGCAACATTATCATTATTCCACAGGAGGGTGTACGGGGAAACGAGGAGACTGCAGGCTGTAAATCAGGAGGAGAATGCAGGCTGCCTTCACTGTAAGAGCCTGAAGATGAGAAAACTGGAGATGCTTTAAGACATCTTGTTTAGCATCCTCCTCCTTCGTAATTCCGAAAGAGGTTTTATTTGTTGTTGTTCTTCGTGTTTTGTCTGTGGGGATACACGTGAGTGTGGTTTTATATGGCGAGTCGTTTCTCAATATCATTGCTTTACACACACACACACACACACCGCGCGCGCGCGCGCGCGCGCGCGCGCGCGCGCACCACACACACACAACACACACACACCACACACTATATATATATATATATATATATATATATATATACATATACATATACTATATACATATATATATATATATATATATCACATACACACATGCACGCACGCACGCACGCACGTGTGTGCCTCAATTAACAACAACAACAACAACAAAAACCACACGAAGCCAACATGAACACAGTCTCCTTAACGTCTTGTCTCCTCATCTGTTCTGCCTTTGAAGAAGAAAGCCAGACCGTCATGTGATATTTTATTGACCCTCTTCTCTGCTAGAAAAGCAGTCGTTAATTCAAATCAGCATAGCATGCCACACAAAGAGAGAGAGAGAGAGAGAGAGAGAGAGACGAAGAGAGAAGAAGAGAGAGAGAGAGAGAGAGAGAGGAGAGAGAGAGAGAGAGAGAGAGAGAGAGAGAGAGAGAGAGAGAGAGAGAGAGAGAGGGAGAGAGAGAGAGAGAGAGAGAGAGAGAGAAAGAAAAAAGCCTGAGGCTATATAAATCTGAGAGGTAAAAGTACACTACCACTATCTGATAGAGAGGGTAAGAAGAAAAAGGAGAAAAAGAACAAAAAAAACCCCCTAAAACAACAAAACATGGATATAAAATGAAGGGAGACCAATTCAAGCCGCAGGCGTGATTCATGGGTGATTATGCCGCTTGCTTTTACGGTCATACAGGCTCTGTTATTTACAGGATATTGTTGTTTGATATTTTCTTCTCTTTTTTTCTCTCTTTTTTTCTCTCTCCTCTTTTTTTTATTGGTTTTTATGTTTGTTTTGCTTTCTTTTTGCGATTCCTTTTGCTTTTTTGTCCTTTTTTCATTACGTAAGGTTTTCTTTGCTTCTTTTTTTAAAGTTAGTTCTTTGTTTTTTATTCGGTGTCTTTCGTGTTGGAGAAGAGAAGAAGAAGAAGAAGAAGAAGAAGAAGAAGAAGAAGAAGAAGAAGAAGAAGAAGAAGAAGAAGAAGAAGAAGAAGAAGAACAAGAACAAGACGACAACAACAACAACAAACAACAACAACAACAACAAAACAAAAGAACAAGAACAAGAAGAACAAGAAGACCCAAGAGGACCAAGAACAAGAAGAACAAGAACAAGAAGATAAAGAAGAAGAAGAAGAAAGCAGAGGAGGAGAGGGAGGAGGAAAAGAAGGAGTAGAAAGAGGAGGTCGAAGAAAGAAAAAGGTGAAGAGGAAGAATGTGAACAAGAAGAATGCAAAGAAGAAGATTGCGAATAAGAAGAACGCGAATAAGAAAATGCGAAGAAGAAGAAGAAGAAGAAGAAGAAGAAGAAGAAGAAGAAGAAGAAGAAGAAGAAGAAGAAGAAGAAGAAGGCCTACTCTTCCGAAAAGGGGGACAGGTTTTTGACATTTGTACAAGATGCTCTGGATTTTATCCATTTTTATTTATTTATTTATTTATTCTTTTATATCGAGGATAAGGGATTCAAGAGGTTAGTCTGTCACCTGCTTAACCAGTGACGCCGCAGCCTGCAAAGGGACACAACCCCGACCACTTCCACCTCCGCCACCTTTTTCCAGCAGACTGGAAAGCAAACACAGCCAATAGCTTGTGGCGTGAGACGTCAGGGGAGACCATTTCCCGCTGGGTGTCCGGCAGCCATTGATTCTGATAAACATCGACCTTGTCTGAAAACCCAGACACTGAAACTGGCCTCGGTGGAGATGTTGGTTTTTTCCTTTTTCTTTTCTTTTCTTTTTTTTGTTGTTAAATGGCTACCTGTGGAGACTTCAACAATTTTGGTTTAGATTTCCAGTGTTTCAACTGCTGTCTACTCGTATCTTTTGTGCGTGAAAGAAGAAGAATTTGAAGAAGAAGAATTTGAAGAAGAAGAATTGAAGAAGAAGAATTTGAAGAAGAAAGAAGAAGAAGAAGAAGAAGAAGAAGAAGAAGAAGAGAGAGGAGAAAAGAAGGAGGAGGAGGAGGAGGAGGAGGAGGAGGAGGAGGAGGAGGAGGAGGAGAGCAAAATAGGAAGAAAGTAAAGTATATAACGCAAGGCAAGGAAGAAGCAAAGGTGTGGAATTTTTTTTGTTAGTATGTGGATTTTCGCAGCTTAGTGAGCATTGTGTCCATGTAATTGTTAACTGTAGCAAAGAGTCAGAAACCAAACTACACAACACAAAATTGCATTTCACGAAGACAATGCATTAAGTACAGAGACATTACTTACATCTAGCACTCATAACAGAAAACAAACTGAATATAAAAAAACAAACAAAAACAGCAATGCAATATGTGCACACCAGCTAACGTCCATACAGGTACAAAGAGATACTGGCTGACAAAAAAAGAAACTGACAATATTTTAACATAGAAAAAAGGATATCTTTAATCAAAGAAAAAAATACCACAATGAGCTACTAAGCATACAGGAGACCGTTAAAACTAAGTCAATAAAAGAAAGTACCAAAGAGCCTTTATCTAACCAGGAGCAATTTTGTGTTCAAAAGGACACAACTCTTGTCAGCTTTCAACTCAGGGCAATTTCAGCAGGCTGGTAAGCAAATGCTGCCATTTGCTATTTCCCTAGTGGGTGTACTGCAGACACTGATTCCGTTAAAGATCAGACAATGTCTGAAAACCCAGACACTCAAACAGCGCTCACTGGCGCTGGGGAAAATTTACTGGTTGGATTTCAAGTTCGAAGTAGTACAATTGCTATATTTTGTCTACAATTTGTATGGTAAAGTAGAAAAATAAAGATCGAAGGAGACGACAGAAGAAGAAGTAAGAAGTAGTAGTAGTAGTAGTAGTAGTAGTAGTAGAGTAGTAGAAGTAGTAGTAGTAGTAGTAGTAGTAGTAGTAGTAGTAGTAGTAGTAGTAGTAGTAGTAGTAGTAGTAGTAGTATAGTAGTAGTAGTAGTAGTAGTAGTAGTAGTAGTAGTAGTCGTAAAATATTGTATACTGTGTCTGAGTTCATCAATGTCTGTAACCAATGAATAAGAACCATGACAATGAAATACCTATGCCTGTTTTCATACATTTCATACCTCTCTTTTTTTCTTTCTGATAACGAACATACCTATATATTGTAACATATGCTAGTCCTCAAAAGGCCAGAACATAACTATCATGATAAAAACCACAAATTTAATAACAATGTAGGAATAGTGGACTTCTTTGTCCATGGATTCTTGTCATGTATGCAATTATCTTTCTGCAATAATGGGAGGAAACAAAAGTTATCTCAATGAACAATTTCAGTTGTAGCAGTGTAGCCTATTCTTATTCAGATGCTAGCAGTAGCATCTCTATGACAAATACATTGTGTGCGCTTTCTTGGAGGAAACTAAGGACACGAGACCAAAATGATCATTTGTATTCCCATGGCAGGAGAAGACTTTTATATCCACATACTACTGTTCATCTGACAGAAAGAAAGAAAGAAAGAAAGAAAGAAAGAAAGAAAGAAAGAAAGAAAGAAAGAAAGAAAGAAAGAAAGAAAGAAAGAAAGAAAGAAAGAAGAATGAACGAAAGCAAGAAAGAAAAAAGAAAGAAAGAAAGAAAGAAGATAAACGAAAGAAAGAAGAAAGAAAGAAAGAAAAAGAAAGAAAGAAAGAAAAGAAAGAAAGAAAGAAAGAAAGAAAGAAAGAAAAAGGAAAGAAAGAAAGAAGAAAGAAAGAAAGAAAGAAAGAAAGAAAGAAAGAAAGAAGAAAAGAAAGAAAGAAAGAGAAAGAAAGAAAGAAAGAAAGAAAGAAAGAAAGAAAGAAAGAAAGAAAGAAAGAAAGAAGAAAGAAAGAAAGAAAGAAAGAAAGAAAGAAAGAAAGAAGAAAGAAAGAAAGAAGAGAAAAGAGAAGAAAGAAAGAAAGAAAGAAAAAAACATCAGAGTGAGACACAGAGACAGAGAGAGAGAGAGCAGCATAGTCCTCGAGGCCTCATCCAAACATGAGGAAGGCCAGTAAATTAGCACAAAAAAGGCTTCAGGTTGTCTGCTGTGTAAATCATGATCTTAACAGAGACACATTTCTGTCAATCTCAACATCTCTGTCAATTTCACATCTCTGTCAATCTCCACATCACCCTATCAATCTCCACATCACTCTGTCAATCTTCACATATGTCAATCTCCACATCTTTCTGTCAACCAACCTCCACATCTCTCTCCAATCTCCACACCAGCCCTCTCCCTGTAGACTAAAAAGCAAATGTGGCAATACCTTGAGAGACGACAGACCAAGGGAGACTACTTCCCAGTAGGGGGTCCAACAGACATTGATTCTGAAACACAACAGAACTTGTCTGATCCCAGACACTCAAACAGAGCTCCCTTGAGAGTGGGTGGGGGTAGGGGGAAGGTATGGAAAAAGACCACCTGGGAAGATTTCAATGGGTAGTTTAAAACCTTCGCGTGTTACTATGTCAGTTTTTGTCGATACTCTTTTTGCTGTAAAATGGAGGGATAAAGAGCGTGGAGATGTTGTAACAGGTAGACAAGGTGGATGAAGAGGAGGAGGAGAAGAGGAATTGCGAAGATTTGCGAAGAAGAAGAAGAAGAAGAATTGCAAAAAAAGAATTGCGAAGAAGAAGAAGAAGAAGAAGAAGAAGAGAGAAGAAGAAGAACAAGAACAAGAACAAGAACAAGAACAAGAACAAGAACAAGAACAAGAAGAAGAGTGCTTTAAATCATAGACCATAACATGAAAAACGTGGTCTGCTACTGTTTTGATTCTTTTGTTGTTGTTGTTCTTGTTGTTGTTGCTGCTGCTGCTGTTCACAATCTATGATTTTGCTTTGAAATCGTGATGGAGGTGAAAGAAGTTTGGAATCATTCTTAAAAGAAAACTGGTGTTTGAAAACTGAACCTTGTTACGCACGATGTGGTGAAATTATTTTTACAACAGATCGATGCTGCACATACTGTCCAGAAAGGAGAGAGAGAGAGAGAGAGAGAGAGAGAGAGAGAGAGAGAGAAGAGAGAGAGAGAGAGAGAGAGAGAGAGAGAGAGAGAAAGAGAAAGAGAGAGAGAGAGAAAGAGAGACAGACAGACAGACAGACAGACAGACAGAGAGAAAAGAAGAGAGAGAGAGAGAGAGAGAGAGAGAGAGAGAGAGAGAGAGAGAGAGAGAGAGAGAGAGAGAGAGAGAGAGAGAGAGAGAAAGAGAGAGAGACAATGACAATGACAATGACAATGACAATGGTTTATTTGCGATAAGCATTACGCCCATTCACAAGGGGACAGAGGGATGGGGACTGGGCACAACACATAAATTGGAAACAAAAAAACACTGTCAATGACAGCCCAGATGAACAACATGTCATGGAAATCCACAACATGGGTTTGCAATAATTGAATAGTATCAGTAATAACTATACATGTGATACAAACTATCATCAGATTCCAGTCATTTGTTTATGATTATGCTGATAATTATACGATAACATCATCTGTCATGACACAATTTCAGACTGTCCATTGGTCATTATTGGAGCGACTATGACACATCTCTACAAGCAAATTCTTTTCTAACAGGTTTGAAAGTTGTTGTCACTTGATCTAACTTACTCAAAAGATTATCCATTCTGTTGTTAAACAGGTCATTGATTTCTTTAAAGCTGTTCAAAATATGGCCATTCATGGTTTCTATGGCCTCACATGTCTGCCCCTCAATAAATTCACCCGAATATTCTGCCTCACTCTCCACACACTCAGAACCAGACACACTCACTTCTTCCTCACCATCCTCTTTTTCTCTCTCACACATTTCCTCTGCCCTTACTTCTGCACTCATGTCATCACTATCACATTCCTTCCCTTCATTCCCATCTTCACCACACAACTGAACACTTTCTATATTGTCAAAGTTGACTGTCACTGTCTGTCTGTCTGTGTCACGTTGTGTCAAGTCAATCTGCTGACTGTCAAAAGAGCTTCTTGAAGAAGGAGGGCACGAATTGCACATGGACACATCAGTTGGAGGGGCAATCTGTGCACGGTTTGCAGCATACACTAGACTGGGCGGGGTAGGTAAGAATAAACCGGAGGGAGATGGAGCCTGTTTGTTTACTTTTTCATCACGGTTTGCTCTGTGTGCTTCTGCACGATTTTTGTCGCGGCACACTTGCGAAAAAGATTTTTTGCGATATGACCTTTGACCTGGGGTGACAGGAAAATGGTTGTCAGCTTTGCCTGTTAATCTGAGAATAATAACTGTCTGGTCACCTCTACCATCCACTTTGAATGACGACAGTGTCTGTTCTTGTAATGCGGCATTGAGCATACACTCCAAAGTCACTGGGAGTCCTGTGACTGGCATTTTGATGCACAAAAAGAGAAAAATAACACCACTTTACTCAGAGCTTACACAGAAGCGTCTTGCTGGCAGCCAAGCAAGGGAAGCCACTCGAAAGAGAGAGAGAGAGAGAGAGAGAGAGAGAGAGAGAGAGAGAGAGAGAGAGAGAGAGAGAGAGAGAGAGAGAGACAGACAGACAGACAGACAGACAGACAGACAGACAGACAGACAGACAGACAGAAAGACAGACAGACAGACAGACAGACAGACTGAGACAGAAGAGAGAGAGAGACACAGAGAGAGAGAAAGCATTTTAGATTATATTACAGTGTAGTTGCTAGTTTCAGTATCTAATACAAAGAATCAGGATGAATACCAGTAGGCACGATTGAGATAATTCCACTGTAGAGCAGGGTCTTTTCTGGCTCGTGGCCTTATGATGGTCAAACGTTGATAGCTCTTGGCGATTGTTTAAGTGTAACAGAACAGGCATTAATCCAAGTCTAATTCATCTAATAAAGACAACTTTCTTTGCTGCTCATTCTCTCTGGTAGAGACCTATACTTTTTTAATAGTCTTCAACAGCAATAACATGTTGGTTGCTCTGATAGAAACAGATCTACTCTAAAATTGCTTGAATATACACCTCTCTCTCTCTCTTCTCTACTCCTCTCTCTCTCCTCTCTCTCTCTCTCTCTCTCTCTCTCTCTCTCTCCTCCTCTCTCTCCTCTCTCCTCCTCTCTCTCTCTCTCCACCCACAAATCCTAAACACCAGAACACCTTCAATAATACCACCACAGCCTGGTTCCCTGATGCAGCATCAAAGACTGAAGCAGACAGATTCATGTGGAAGCAGGAGCAGGGAGAGATGGTCAGATGTGGGCAGAACATCAACACCAGACTGCTTTCCTTCCATCCCCTCTGCTGCCTCTCTTCCCGCCACAGACCCATCACTCCTCTCCTCCCTGATGGCAGCGGTACAGAAAATACTGCTGAAAGTAACCCACATCACTACAGCCACACCAGGAGAGCATTGGGTTGTATGACAAAGAGTGATACAGTAAACGCAAGTACACTGAGCTAATTTTGAATCTTTTGTAGAGGAGAGCTGTAGGTCATTCGGTTTCTTGGGGACATCACTCTTTTGTAAAAGAGCTTGAAACCGAACTTGAGACGCAGGAAATATCTGTTAAAATTCTTCTTTGTCAAACGCTCAGACAGTAACCATTGTTGTTGGTCACATATAAAGTCAAAGTGCCTTGCCCTACTGTCAAGCGCCTTACCAGTCAGGTCAGTGCGTCTGACTTTGGTGTGTAGCGTTAACATGAAAACTAGAGTGTGTGTGTTTAGTGCAAAGTTTACGTTTGTGTCTTGAAAAATGGTTACAAATGGTGTATGAAAGTTATTTCAAGGTATTATGTGTACCCATTATGTTTGACTGTTGTTGTCATTCGATGTACTCAATATTGCTCTGACTGTGCGCAAAACTAGGCTTGGCTACTTTCAAAAAGATGAAAAAGGACAAAGAAAGAAATGTATGACAGAGACACCACTTTACTACATTTAACTTTCACAAATTCAATGACCAAAGAAAGGAGAAAAAGGTAGAAGGAGAAGAGAAAAAATATGTGACAAAGCCATATTTCACTACATTTAACTTCATTAATTATTTTTCAAAGAGATATCATAGGAATCGGCACTCACATAATACGCAAATCTAAAAATTTTTCCACTTCATGAGCAATGCTACATAGATGTTTCAGTTTAAAGAAAGAAAAGACGTTGAATTTGCACCACAGCCGCGATACACACCACCACACGCACACACACACAACACACACACACACACGTATATATACATACACACGCGGCGCGCGCGCGTGTGTGGTGTGATTATACACCTAACAGACGCTATCAGGGACAGTAACAGGGACACACGCACAACACACACACACACACACACACACACACACACACACACCACACACACACACACACACACACACACACACACACACACACACACACACACACACACAAACTCTCACACTGTTTTTATACATGAACAAAACATACTACAATGACCACAAACAACGACTTGACACACACACACACACACACACACACACACACACACACACACACACACACACACACACACACAACACACACACACACAGAAGCAGAGTCATCAACCCAGATAGCTCCAAGCACACTGACATATGCTTCTTTTTCTCAGACAGTGCTAAATCCCCAAAATGACACTAATAATAAGTCGGCTTCGTTTATTGAGGTAACATCAAAGAAGCAAGCAGACAGAATGATGTGGCAGATGCTATGGGATCTTCAGATACCCCTGGAACATAAACCCTATGTCGTGTATATTTCGTTCCCGGGGATGGCTGTTTTCTTGGCGCAGACAAATAACCTCCCGTCTGCTAACCATCCACCGTGGAGAAGTGGTTAGAACATTGAAGTACTGCTTTGGAAGGTCGCGGGCACAAATCCCACCACAAACACATCATGCTTTTTTATTTAATCAAAATGATATTGCTTCTCTCTATAGAGGTGCAACGAGAAGATTTAGACTTTTCTTGTTCTTGTTGCTGTTGTGTTGTTGTTGTTTTCTTTTCTTCTTCTTCTTCTTCTTTTCTTCTTTTTCTTCTCTTTTCTTCTTCTCTTCTTTTCTTCTTTCTTCGTCATCTCTTCTTCTCGATCTTCGCAATTCTTCTTTTCAATTCTTCTTTTTTTCTTCGCGTTCTTCTTGTTCTTCTTTGTCTTGTTATCTCACTCTTAATGTGTTGAAGAAGAAGATAGAAGAAGACAAGGCAAGGCAAGGCAAATTCTTTTATTCGAGGATAATAGATAAGCACACATGTGCTTTTTTACATCCAGTCCCCGCCCTTTTCAGGGATAACATTAAAATAAAGATATTAAACAATATAACTATACGCAGTACCAAACAACATACAGAAATAAGTACACTGCATATAATAAGGTAAGAGAAATGCGACAGTACACTACATATAATGAGGTGAGAAAGGTGCACTCATTCAGAAGAGAAAATCAGAAGTCACAATAAAATAATTTGAATTATAAAGAAAAGAAAAGAAACGAAAACAAGAAAAAAAATAGAACAAAACAAACAAACAAACAATACAAACAAAACAACAAAACAAAACAAAACAAAACAAAACCAAACAAAAACAAAGAAACAAACAAAGAAAACAAGAAGAAGAAGAAGAAGAAGAAGAAGAAGAAGAAGAAGAAGAAGAAGAAGAAGAACAAGAACAACAACAACAACAACAACAACAACACGCAAACGAGAACAACAGAAGAAGAACGAGATGAATACGTACAAGAACAAAAAGAAAATAGAAAACAAATGAGGAAAAAGAGAGAAAGGAAGATAAAGAAGAGAAAATTCTGCCTAATATGATTATGCTAAGGATTCTGTATCGTTTCCTTCTGTTGAAGATAAACATCTTCCGAAAAAATACCAAGACCCTCTGTAACCTTTCTATCAGAATTCTTCTTTCCTTCAGTTGAGAACAAAACCACACAAACTCTGGCTATGACATCTTCTCTCTAACCTAGCCCACTGTCCACAGGTTATGACACACCATCAACCTCTTCTTAAGGAAAGTGATGGAATCAAAAACTTGTGACAAAACTTCAGTACATGCAGATAAATCAGGTCTTCTTTTAACTTTTGAGAGTATGTCTCAAGGTTAGACTGATTACATTGGAAGTGTATACTTTCAGCTTTTTGGGGCAAAAAAAGACATTGTTGGTATAGTGTTTTAAAGTTGCAGACAGTGTTACTATATTTCAGAACGTACAAAAAGAAAAGAAATCCTTCAAGGCTATCGAACGATCAGACGGTAACACAACTTCCGATGTTCTGACAAAGAGACCCATTTGTCTCCTGGGTGTCTGGCACCTGAGCCGGTGTGCAGAGGATTACTTGTCTGGTTTCTGTCTTCATCAAGTCTTCTTCAAAGCTTCGTGTGCTAAGAAATCACAGCCTCTGCTCTGATCAAAGTCAGATAGTTTCTTTTTTAATATGAACAAAACAGAGACGCCACAAAAAAGACAGACACATTTTTTTTAAAGCCCAACTCTGCTATTTTTAAAGAACACGTTTTTTTAACTTTGATATTGTTTTCTTGATTCTTTTTGGAATTAATGTACAGGTGTTCAATTACGGCACCTGATATTAGTATCTCTGAATTTTTATTGCCCAATTTTTTTTTAGACACTGACAATGTTCAGGTAAAAATAATGTGATGTTCCGATCATCTGTTTGGTTATTGGGGAGTGAGGTGTCAAATACTGCAGCTTTTCTAGGGGCCAGCATATTGAGGGCGGCGCCCGTCTCCTCTCCCTCGCTGCTTTACATTCCCTAACCCTAAAGAGAGCAGGTGCACACTTATAGCTGGGTGAACTTGGGGGCTGTATTGAAGCCAAGGTGTGCAAATGGTCACCCATGTACTTGGTAACCACCCTCAATAATGCTGCTTAACGTTAGCTTATGAAAAGCGACTACTCTTCCCCTTGAGATATCTCGTCCCCATAGCATTGTGTTTAAGCTCTGAGCACCAAAACTAAAATACAATAGTCGGACGAATTATGTACTGTAGAGCGCATTGAAGTTTACATGTTATGATACTCGTACAGTAGTTTAAAAATGGCAGAAACTCGGTAAGACAAAAGGAAAGCAAAGAATCTTGTTTAACGTCATGTAACTGCTGCTTATCTGAGTCACACCTTCACAACCATGGTTTTCTGTTTTGATTTGCGCGCAATCACACGCACAAACACACTGACACACATTTAAAGAAGAAAATGCAGGCAAAGGCACACACATACACACACATGTACACACACACATGCACACTCACACACATACAGGCGCTCGTGCATCCTGGAGCACACACACACACACACACACACACACACACACACACACACACACACACACACACCTGCGCATGTGAAGGCTTGTGTTCTCACAGTTTAACAGATAGACAGATAGACAGACCGACACACACACACAACACACAGAGAGACAAAGACAGACAAAAAAGGCATAGACAGAGATAAACAAAGAGACAAAAAGACAGACAGACAGGCGAAGACAGTGGCAGACAGAGTCAGAACAGACAAACAGACAGACAGACACACAGACAGGGAAGTTAGGGGTCAGGTATTACACGGTTGTTTTTTCACGCGAGAGCACTAAGCATATTTTTTATCTGAAATCTTTACATGTACCTTTTTCTTCTCAAGGCTGTGCCATCATACACACAGCTGATATACCGTTTTTCTAAAGCCTACCTCACTTTTCTGTGGCTAAGGTTACCAACTGTGGTTTAAAACAAAAGCAGGAAAGAATGGGCGACAAAACCATTAAAATCTCCTTCTGAGAAACTGATCCTGTTTAAATTACATCCTGGTCTTTTGCTAAAAGAAAAGTGCTTACATACCCTTTTTTTAGCTTTATCTGTCCTTCACTTTGGTGTTGCAAAATAAGTATACAGCTCTTTATGTCTCTGCCTGTGTGCTAAGTGTCTGCTAAGTTATTGTGATCTTTATTTGACACGATTTATTTCTCTGTGTGTTCACGTGCATGCACACGAGTGTTTGTGTGTGTGTGTGTGTGTGTGTGTGTGTGTGTGTGTGTGTGTGTGTGTGTGTGTGTGTGTGCTGTGTGTCTGTGTGTCTGTGTCTGTGTCTGTGTCTGTGTCTTCAATTTAACGAATGTGTGCGTGTGAGTGTGTGTGTGTGTGTGTGTGTGTGTGTGTGTGTGTGTGTGTGTGTGTGTGTGTGTGTGTGTGTGTGTGTGTTGCGCGCGCGCGCGCGCGTATATGTCGGGCGCGCGTGCGTATGCAAAATCGGGTGGTCTTATGAACTGACCTAATCTCGAGATGTCCCATGTCAAACAATTTCCATAAATCTATCGTACTTTGCAAATGTGAAGTTAAACTGACTGTTCTTATGCTCGTACTTTTTAGCTGTAACGTTCAGTTGCCTTGATCAAATGTTAAAAAGAAACAGTATGAGTAATGAAAGGAAAAATTTGAACAACATCAGTATTTAATTTATTTTATTTTTTATTTCATACCACTTTATGTCACAGCAAATTTCTCTCCGTGAAATTCGGGCTATTCTCCCTGGGGAGAGCGCGTCGCCACAAGTACAGCGCCTACCCATTATTTTTTTCCTCCTCAGGGATGGTGTCTATGCACGACACCTGTGTGCATGCTTTTTGTTTTTTTTATAATTTTGTCATCCGCTCCTACCAGCATACCTGCTCTTCCTGCTCTTCCGAAAGGCGGAACGGGGTTTTAACGTATGCGCAAGATGTTCTGCGTGCGTTCCCACACAGGGCCTCGATTTATAGTTTCATCCGAATGAGACCGTATTTGTTAATTCCATCAGTGGCTAGATCTTTGTTTGTTATACAAATTAGATACCAGTTATTTTCTTTACTGACTTGTTCTGATTACGCTTTAGTCAACAGCTAACAAACACTTTTAGACATGATGTAGCAGCCAAAGGACAGTGTTTGCGTGCTTTGGGTTACATTTACGAAAGACTAAGCACGAGAGAGAGAGAGAGAGAGAGAGAGGAGAGAGAGAGAGAGAGAGAGAGAGAGAGAGAGAGAGAGAGAGAGAGAGAGAGAGAGAGAGAGAGAGAGAGAGACGCAGACGCAGATAGTTTATTTATATAGGCCTTAGCCCCTTATGAAGGGGAATGTGAACAATACAAGACATGGTGTGATGAATATAGTGAAAAATCATTTGATCATTAAGCACACTGCCTTATAAAAGAGAGAGAGAGAGAGAGAGAGAGAGAGAGAGAGAGAGAGAGAGAGAGAGAGAGAGAGAGAGAGAGAGAGAGAGAGAGAGAGAGATTTAATGTTCATAAGTCTTCAGGCTCCTAACACAGAGAGAGACAGAAAGAGACACAGAGAGGCACAGAGAGACAGACAGAGAGAGAGAGAGACAGACAAACAGATAGAGAGAGAATCTGTTTTACTGCGACAAATTGAAAAGAAAACAGCACACACTCACGCACGCACGCACACACACACAGACACACACAGTGTTGTGACAACATTGAACTTTAATTTTTATACTACAAAATGCCAGTCACAATGATGCGATAGTGAATACACGAACATGCATACACCTTGCACATTTAAAGACCGAACCAGGGAGAAACAAATTAACGATTTTGTTGCGATAGTATTGCAATTTCCCACAATTTCACATACAAAGCAAAATATCAAAACAAAATGGTTACTCAGACCCCCTGTACTTTCAGTACAAGCACTCCTTCTACCCACCTATTACCCACCCACCTACACACACACACACACACACACACACACACACACACACACACAACACACACACACACACACACGTCGCAACATGCCGCTAACATGCCGCAACACCATTCATCTTGTGTTGCTGTAAAATTTGCGATGATTTTCATGAGTAAGATAATTCCAATGATTTGCCAGCGATACAGATTACTCCTCTTTTGTGAATAATTATAGCCCAATAAAAATTCTTTTACTGTAATTGTCTTTTTCCGCTTTCAAACATGTATGACACTAGAACATAGCTACACTTTCAAAACAGGATTTTTTATCTTGGTGGCCTCAGTTACATGCAGATCATGGAGCACCATCTTTTCTTCTAGTTTGTTTTGTTTTAATAAATTTGATCGGTGCTTCACATGTCTCTCTTCATAAGCGAAAAAAATGCGGAGGGGGGGGGAGGGCGGGGTGGAAGGAGTTTCAACATAAACAATGATGTTCTACTTTTATCTATGATCTGGAACAATGAGTAATAGTTGCAATAGTTAACTTATTTATAGCGTAGTAATTTCGGTAATTTCGAGAACCGTTTCAAATAGATCAAACACACAAATATCTGAGGCTGTATAAAAACATCGATATAAAACCTTTATTTGGCTATAATAATATATCAAAATTTTAAAAAGTCCATTAAAAAATAAGGTACTTTAAAGGCTATAGAAAATATAAAAGATAAGAAAAATGTTGGGGTGAAGGGCTAATTCTATTTGTTCTACCTTACACATGCTTTGGAGCAACTAGTAATGATTATTTTAGTCATCCGCGAAACGTTTTAAACGTAGATATTATGTACCCAACACTTCTGTAAAGCTGTAAAAAAAAAAAAAAAAAAAAAAAAGCCAACCCCCCCCCAAAAAAAAAAAAAACAAACTCAAGGGCCTTTGGTTTTAAGAAAAATCAGTGGGGTTTACATCAGATATTGTATACTAAGGACTATTTAAATAATTCATCTACTTCCAAGGGCTTTCCTTCACGGAAGATAATTTACATTGCAAATAAAGTAAATCCAAAATCACATATTCTAAACTTTTAAGCGCATTCAAATCACAAATTTTTATTACCTCACAAAGAATTTTGCGTGGGTTACAAGCTTTACATAAAACAGTAAATAGGAAACAGTTTTATCACAAAAGAATAGCATAGCACAGTATATGACCATTACCACACACACATTACAAGACAATACCTATACCAATACCAGCATTTTATCGAAGAAAAATTCACGTGGTCACAAGGCATATATACATAAAAATGATAAACAGAAACATTTATCACAGAAAGCATTAAAATTTAATCTTAAAAAACTGGCAGGCAGGCAGGCACGCACGCACGCACGCACACACGCACGCACGCACACACACGTACATACGGGCGCGCCCACACATACACACCCACGCACGCACGCACGTACACACCGCACACACTGGGGCTGACAAACATCTCCATCCATCCTAAGTACACTTTTCTCAACAGAATTGATGTGTTGCTGTAAAATCTGTACCTGTTTTCACATGGAAGATCAGTACACAGATCTGCCAGCAACACTAAATATTTATGCAAATATCAAAAGCCACTATAGTTTTTTGTTGGTTTTTTTTGTTGGCCGTCCTTTTTAACATATACAAAGCAAGCAAAGAAAAAAGTTACAAAGACCACAACACACACACACACACACACACACACACACACACACACACACACACACACACACACACAACCATAAAACAGCATATAATGCACACAGGATTAAAAAATAAAGCTATCATATAAAATCCAGTCACTTACTATTAGCTGTGTTTTCTGCTGTAAAGAATGCTTCGCAAAAACATACAGGTGCACATCCACAACTAGTCAAAAATATTGAATATTTTTTGGGGGGTGGCCTCAGTTGCATGCAGATCATGGAGCATCATCTTTTCCTCTTCCTTTGGAGTTTCTGAAGAGGGGGGAGTGGCGTTTTGTTTTGTTTTGAAACAGGGGTGCTTCACACATCTTTCTTCATTGGCCAAAAAAAACAAAAAAACTGGGGAGGGGGCTATTTTGTTTTTGTCTATTTCAACATGGGCGTTTACATTCCACTGCTATCTAACTTCAAGTCTGGGCAACTGATACTATAGCTTTATACACACACATAAGAAATAATTTCTACAAAGGAGCCTTTTTGGCTTTAAATTTATCAGTCCAGTCGTGTTTAGCTACATTAATTACTGTATAAAACACTCAAAATCATCTTCCACATGTTTACTTTCTCAAAGATATTAAGAAGACAAAAAAAGAAAAGTGAAAATCACAAGTTTGCATTTTTTATGTGTTGCTGTAAAACATAAATATGCACCTTTGACAAGAACACTAATGTGTTGCTGTAAAATCTGCCATAACCTCTACTGGAAGATCAGTACGCAGATTTTCAAGCAGCACGAACTAACACTATTTTACAAAATGCCATGGGCCATTACAAGATTGACAATCTCATGAACAAAAAAGCTAATCAAAGTTAAATATTGCAGTAAAGAAAAAAAAAAAAAAAAAAAAAAACCGGCTCATTGTAAGTTGGTGTATAATTCATGCCAACACTAGAGAAAAGGATAACTAGACTCATGTACAACACCAAATATTTGCAATATCGCTAACTTGTGCTTTAAAATATATACAAAACAAATGAATAAATAAATATATCAATCATATTGGTGGCCTCAGTTGCATGCAGATCATGGAGCAGTATAATTTTCTTTTGGAATGGGGTTGTTTTACTTTGTTTTACTTTTTGTTTGGGGTTGTTGGTTTTGGGGTTGCTGGTTTTTTGTGGGGGGTTTTTTGCTCTTCTTTTTTATATAAATGGTGCTTCACATGTCTTTCTTCCTTGGCAAGGGAAAAAAAAGAAAGGTGGGGTTAGGGGGTGTTTCCGTTTGTCCTACCTTATGTATAGTTTGGAGCAACTTATAATGGTCATTTCAGTAATTCAAAAATACATTTCAAACATATATATATGTACACAAAACATACAAAGCTGTACTAAAAAAACAAACTTCAGGGGCCATTGCTTTAGCTGTAAAAAAATCAATCTAAGAAAAAAAATCCTGTATAAAAAATCATCTACTTTCAAAGGCTTTCCTTATTAGAAAATCATTTACATTGTAAATACAGTCAAACCAACATCACAGATTGTTAAGCATTAAGCACATACACACACACATCGCCTGATACACAACTTCACCCATAAGTACACTTTGTTTTTTAATATAATTAATGTGTTGCTGTAAAACCTGTACTGGTCTTCATATAGAAGATCAGTACACAGATCTGCCAGCAACACTAAACATCATTTAAGCAAATATCGAAAGTGACTACAATTTGTTTTTGCCTTTTAAACTGGCATACAAAGGAAGCAAAGAAAAAAGTTATAAAGAACACATACACACACAATATATCCTTCGGATAAGACTATAAGCTGTGGCCCCGTGTGTGAACAAACGAAGAACATCTTGCACACACAATAAATCCTAAATAAATAAATAAATATATATAGATATAGATATAGATAGATAGATAGATAGATAGATAGATAGATAGATAGATAGATAGATAGATAGATAGATAGATAGATAGATAGATAGATAGACAGATAGATATCTATCTATCTATCTAATATATAGATATATAGATATAGATATAGAGATAGAGAGAGAGAGAGAGAGATATATATATATATATATATATATATATAACCGAGTATAATGCACACACGAGAGAAAATTAACACATCATATAAAACACCAGTCATATACAATAAATAAACATATAAAACGAAAACACACCAGTCACATTCTATTGGCTGTAAAGCATGCACTGCAAAAAACATACAGCTGATGCACATCCACAATTTGTAAAAAAAAATGTAAAAAATTAAAAATAAAGTTTTGGGGGGGGGGGGGGGGGGGGGGCATGGCCTCTGTTGCATGTAGATCATGAAGCACCATCTTTTCCTCTGTTTGGTTATTCGGAAGGGGGATTGGGCATTTTGTTTTGTTTTGAAACAGGGGTGCTTCACAGGTCTTTCTTAATTGGCATAAAATCGAATTTTCAAAATAGGGGAGTGAGCGGTTTCTTTTTGACATTTCTCAACACAAGCATTATATATCACTGTTATCTTACCTACAGTCTGAAAGAACTAATGATATATTTTTTAGAAATTTTGAGAAATATTTCAAGTTTGTATTCACAAAAGATCTCAAGCTGTACATAAAACATGACCAGGGGCTTTTGGGGGGCTTTGAAAGAATCAGTCCAGTCGTGTTCAGTTACATTAAAGGACAGTATTAAACTTTCAAAACCACCTTACATATGTTAACTTTCTCAAAAATATTTTTATAATAAAAGGAGAGAATTCAACATTACAGACTAAGTTTGGAGTGCCTGCACACACATTAACCAACAAACCACAATATTGTGACAAGTTCACATGTATTATATGTTGCTGTAAAATCTCTATGGTCTTCACGTAAAAGATCAGTACACATTTCGCAGCAAAATAAACTAACACCATTCTTGCTTAATTAAAGTTACATATCTAATCATATGACTTTGTTTATATACATATGAGAGAGAGAGAGAGAGAGAGAGAGAGAGAGAGAGAGAGAGAGAGAGAGAGAGAGAGAGAGAGAGAGAGAGAGAGAGAGAGAGAGAGAGAGAGAGAGGGAGGGAGGGGGGGTGCAGGCAGTACAGGGCCTGAATTATCTTCAATTAACAACAAAAAATTTAGAATGGGAGCTTCACATGTCTGTCTTCACTGGTCAAAAAAAAGTGAGGGGGAGTTCAAAATGAACAATTATATTGTTTTTCTCTATAATCTGAAGTAAGTAATAGTTGCAGTAATTACTTGATTGTAGTCATTTCACTATTTGGAGAAATGTTTGAAATACATCACGTACACAAACTATCTTAGGCTGTATAAAAGCAAATATTTAAAGCCTTTGTTTGGCTAAGAAAATATAACATTTAAAAAAGAACATTCCAGGTTGTTAAGGACTGAATAAATAGATAAAAACTACCTTCAGAGGGCCGTTTTTAAATTACAAAAAAAATCAACATCAGATTCCCATCTCTCAGCATTCGCACACACATGACCTGGCATCCTAAGTATGAACTTTTTACAAGAACACTATTGTGTTGCTGTAAAATCTGCCATGATCTTTACATGGAAGATCAGTACACAGATTTTCAAGCAGCACAAACTAACACCATTTTTACAAATATCATCAGCCATTACACGATTTGTTTCAATTAACACTTGATCTGATGAACAAACAAGCCAATGGAAGTTAAACATTGCAGTAAAAAAAAAAAAAAAAAAAAAAAGGAAAACACTCTCATTGTAAAATGGTGATAAATCCATTCCAACACCAAACAAGTTGATAACTAAACTTTTGCACAACAATAATCATTTAAAAATAATGCTATTTTCTGCTCTAAAGCATATACAAAACAAACTGCACATTTAAACTTATAAAAAATAAATAATCAATTATAATAAAACTGATAGCCTCAGTTGCATGCAGATCATGGAGCACCATTTTTTCTTTTGTTTAGGGTTTTTGGGTTGTTGTTGTTTTTTTTATTAATGGGTGCTTCAAATGTCTTTCTTCATTGGCCAAAAATCAAATAAAAGAAGGGTGGGGTGATGGGGTGATTCCATATGTCCTACCCCAGGTATAGTTTGGAGCAACAAGTAATGATCTTTTTAGTATTTAGGGGAAACATTTCATACATAGATATGTACAAAACACTTTTGTAATGCAGTAAAACAATAATCCCAAACGTAAATAGCCTTTGCTTTTTTTTTTTAAATCAGTCTGTAAAATAGATACTTTAAAGACTGTATAAAAAAAATATCATCTACCTCCAAAGGCTTTCCTTTTTGGAAGATTATTTACAGCTCAAAAAAAGTAAAGCCAATAATTATCACAGATTCTTAAGTTTTAAGCACACACACACACACACACACACACACACACACACACACACACACACACACACACACACACACACACACACACACACACACACACACACACAAACTTACCTATCATAAGTAAACTTTGTTTGTGTGCTGTAAAACCTGTACTGGTCTTCACATGGAAGATCAGTGCACAAATCTGTAAGTAACACTAAACATCAAAGAAAAATGCTACACACACACATACACACACAATATACATTTTTATGTGTTGTTGTTTTATTTATATTTCAACTCCACTGCTATCTAACCTAAAGTCTGAAGCAACTTATGATTATTTCAGCAATTTGGGAAAACATTCCACAATTCGTACACATAATGTTTAGATTACGAAAAGATGTCAACATTACAGACTCTTAACTTTTAAGTACATATACACGCATTAACCAACAAACCATCTTATTATCACACGTTTACATTTTTTATGTGTTGCTGCAAAATCTATTTTTTCACATGAAAGATTAGTACACATTTACTAGCACCATTCTCGCTAAAACGAGACAAAACAACAACAAGAACAAATAAAAACAAAGCACCAGTCGCATACTATCAGCTGGATTTCTACTCTAAAACATGCACTGCAAAAACATTTAGCTACACATCCACAACTTATAAGAACTATTTATTTTTTAGGGGGTGGCCTCAGTTGCATGCAGATCATGGAGCACTATCTTTTCTACTTTTGTTTTGTGGACAAGGAGGGTCAGGGATTTTTTGTTTTTAAATCGGGGTGCTTCACACGTCTTTCTTCATTGGCCAAAGAAAAAATGGGAAGGGGGCTGTTTAGTTTTCTTTCCATTTCAACATGGGTGTTTACATTCCACTGCTATCTAACCTAAAGTCTGAAATAACTGGTAATAATAATTTCAGTAATTTTGAGAAACATTCTAAACATTTGTACACAAAATTTTAGCGTACAAAAAGATGTCAACATTACCGATTCTTAACATTTAAGTACATATACACAAATTTAACCACAAACCATTTTACCAACACAAGTTTACTTTTTTATGTCTTGCTGCAAAATCTATGTTTTCATATGAAAGATTAGTACACACCTACTTGCAAAAAAAACTAGCACCATTCTTGTTAAAAAGAAAAACAAAAAACCCCAAACAACAACAACAAAACAAAACATAAAGCACCATTCGCATACTGTCATAAGTACTTCCGCTGTAAAACATGCACTGCAAAAGCATTCAGCTGCATATCAACAACTTATAAGAAATATTTATTTTTAAGGGGGTGGGCCTCAGTTGCATGCAGATCATGGAATATCATCTTTTCTTATTTATTGTGTTTTGGAGTAGATGTTATTTTTTGTGTTTTTGAAACAGGGGTGCTTCACACATATTTCTTCATTGGCCAAAAAGAGAAAACTGGGAATGGGGACGTTTTGTTATATTTATATTTCAACATGAGCATTTATATTTCACTGCTCTCTAACCTAAAGTCTGAAGTAGCTAACAATGATAATTTAAGTAATTTTGAGAAATACTCCAAACAGTTGTACAGAAATTTTTACATTACCAAAAGATATTAACATCACAGATTATTAAGTTTTTCTCACTACTTTTTCTCAATAATACTTGTAGTCACAGTGAATGCCATCTCTAGTAGATCCAACGTGTAGGCCATTTTTATGTTTTGTTCCCAATCTCTTGCCTTGCAGCATTGAAGATGTATGCAACGTATGGTATTACAGCGAGACTGACCAATAGCGATAACAAACTTATGCATCCCTTGCTTCCTTAATAGATCCCCAAAACTTAAGCACAAAGATTCACCTAGTGCTTATATTTGTCTTATACTTTTTCTTTTTTTTTTCTTTTTTTTTAACATATTCAAGCAAATATTTTCTTTCTCTTTTATCATTAGTCTTTGAGACAACTAAAGGCCGGAATATCAAGATTCTGTAGAATAGCAAATTGTCTACTTTTATTTGAAAGTTCTTGCTGTCAAGTAAAGAGGTGTTAGTTTTCAATCACGGCGGGCCTCTAAGGGCTCATCCATGAGCCAAAATCGAGTGCGGTCAGTCCAAATCACATGGTTCATTACCACTAGAAATGCCTACAATGCTGCCACTGAAAGACATTAATTTCCTAGAATTTATTTCATTCAATTTTTCCTTTTAATTTGAACTTGACAAATTTTAGATTACAAAATAGATTGTCTAACATTACAAGATTCTTAAGTTTTAAGTACATAACAATCATTAACCACAAACATTTTATCATCACAAGTTTACATTTTTATGTGTTGCAAAATCTCTATGGTCTTCAATATGAAAGATTAGTACACTATTTTACCAGCTAAAAAAAACTAGCACCATTCTTGCTAAAAAACAAAAAAAAAAAAAAACACCATCACATACTATCATTGTATTTCTGCTGTAAAACATGCACTGCAAAAAACATACAGTGCACATCACAACTGTTAAAAGAAAATATAGGGGGGTGAGCCTCAGTTGCATGCAGATCATGGAGCACCAATTTTCTTATTTTTGTTTTTCAGAGGGGATTGTTTTGTTTTAATACAGGGGTGCTTTACACTCTTTCTTCATTGGCCAAAAAAAAACTGGGAGGGGGCTGTTTGTTTTATTTCTTATTTCAACATGAGCATTTACATTCCATGCTATCTAGCCTAAAGTCTGAAGCAACTACATAATGATAATTTCAGTAATTTTGGAATAACTATCCACAATTGTACACAAAATTTTTAGTTACAAAAAGATTAACATCAAGATTCTTAACGTTTTAAGTACATATACACACATTTAACCACAAACCATTTTATCATCACAAGTTTACATTTTTATGTGTTGCTGCTAAATCTACTATGTCTTCAATGAAGATTATACACATTTTACCAGCAAAAAAACTAGCACCATTCTTCTAAAAAACAAAAAATAAATAAAAACACCAGTCACATACTATCAGCTGTATTTCTGCTGTAAAACATGCACTGCAAAAAACTACAGTGCACATCCACAACTTATTTATTTATAAAAATTTTAGGGGATGTGGCCTCAGTTGCATGCAGATCATGGAGCACCATTTTTCTTCTTTTGTTTTTGAGAGAGAGGGATTGTTTTGTTTTGATACAGGGGTGCTTTACACGTCTTTCTTCATTGGCCAAAACAAACTGGAAGGGGGCTGTTTTTTTTTTATTTCTATTTCAACATGGCGTTTTACATTCCACTGCTATCTAACCTAAAGTCTGAAGCAACTAAATGATAATTTCATAATTTTATCAAACATTCCGCAATTTGTACACAAAAATTTAGATTACAAAATAGATGTTAACATCATAGATTCTTAGTTTTAAGTACATATACACACATTAACCGACAAACCATTTTATCATCACAAGTTTACATTTTTTATGTGTTGCTCTAAAATCTACTATGGTCTTCACATGAAAGATTAGTACACATTTTACCAGCAAAAAACTAGCACCATTCTTGCTAAAAAAAAAAAAAAAAAACAAAACATCAGTCACATACTATCAGCTGTATTTCTGCTGTAAAACATGCACTGCAAAAAACATCAGTGCACATCCATAACTTGTTAAAAAAAATTTTATTTAGGGGGTGTGGCCTCAGTTGCATGCAGATCATGGAGCACCATTTTTCTTCTTTTTGTTTTTTGAGAGAGGGATTGTTTTGTTTTGATACAGGGTGTTTTACACATCTTTCTTCATTGGCCAAAAAAAAACTGGGGAGGGGCGTTTTGTTTCTATTTCTATTTTCAACATGGGCATTTACATTCCACTGCTATCTAACCTAAAGTCTGAAGCAACTAATAATAATAATTTCAGCAATTTGATAAACATTCCACAATTTGTACACAAAATTTTTAGATCAAAAAGATGTCAACATTAAGATTTAACTTTTAAGTACATATACACACATTAACGACAAACCATTTTATCATCAAAGTTTACATTTTTATGTGTTGCTGCAAAATCTATATCTTCACATGAAAGTTTATAACATTTACCAGCAAAAAAAACTAGCACCATTCTTTAAAAAAAAAAAAAACCACAAAAAAAAACAAACACCAGTCACATACTATCAGCTATATTCTGCTGTAAAACATGCACTGCAAAAACATCAGCTGCACATCACAACTAATTATAAAAATATCATTTTGGGATGGCCTCAGTTGCATGCAGATCATGGAGCACCATCTTTTCTTCTTTTTTTTTTTTTCGGAGGGGGGTGTTTGTTTTGCTTTGAAACAGCGGTGCTTCACACATCTTTCTTCATTGGCCAAAAAATAACGGGAAGGGGCGGGTTTTATTTCAATTTAACATAGAATTACATTTCCCCTGATATCTATACCTAATCCGAAGCAACTATAATAGTTTCAGCAATTTTGATAAACATTCCAAACATTTGGACAAAAAAATTAGATTACAAAAAGAAGTATGTCAACATCGCAGATTCTTGACTTTTAAGCACTTGCACACACACATTAACCGACAAACCACTAAATCATCACAAGTTCACATTTTATGTGTTGCTGTAAATCTACTATGGTATTCACATGAAAGATGCGAGTACACATATGTACCAGCAAATATAAACCAGCACCATCCTTACAAAAAAAAAAAAGAAATATATATAGGGCAGCAGTACAGGTTCTGAATCGCGTAGGGAAAACTAACATACATTCGTTCACCTTGCCATCAAGAGTAACTTTTCCCATAAAAGTTATTAAAAGGGGTATTTTCTTAAAGGCATCACTAAGTTCCAGTCCACCCTACATACTGAGAGCACTGTTTTATATAAAAGTCATCATTATAGCCAACAAAAGGATTATTTTTTGGCAACTTTTTACAACTTTCATGTCTTGCCTGCATTAAATCTTCAGGTTTTTTTTAAAGTGGGTTTCGATACAAATAAAGTGGGAACAAAATAAAATAGAAAAGGGAAATAATGTCAGAAAAAAACTAGTACTGAGGGTGTATAATTGCATGGATTTGCCTGCCACATATATCACCTACACACACGCGCGCGCTCGCACACGCCACGCACGCACACACACACACACACACACACACACACACACACACAACGCACACCACAACAATCTTGCCACACGTTTTAACATGTTCTGCTTTGGGGGAAGAGTAGGCCATAATGTCCCCGCGGGAAAGGATGAAAATAATTTACATAACTGCACACACACAGGGGGCTTACTTTCCATTTCTTCGAATAAAACAACCACACACACACACACACACACACACACACACACACACACACACACACACACACACACACACACACACTGTAAGCCCTCTATCCCCTCCCTATTCCTCCATGCTCCCACTTTTCTCCACTTTAACACATTTTCCTTTAACATACACCCCCCTTCCCAACCCCCCAACCTACTCCCTATCCCTTTACAAAACCGTGTCTGCCTACCTCCACCTTCCTCCGTAATATTCAATATTACATACACAATTCCATCATTTTCCCCTGCCTCAACTGATTGTTGTACTCTCTCTAATTCCATTTTTTTCTGGAAAAAGTCTCTATACCCTCCCCACCCCCTTTACACACCATTCCCCCCTCCATAACACCCCCTCCCCCCCCCCCCCCCAAATCTACCAATCTCTAAAATTTCTCGACCATCTCCTTTCTGACCCAAAGTAGATTCTGGCCGATTTTTTTTTCTCCCCCCTCCCCACCCAAACCCTCGAAAAAGATCGTAACTGTGTCAGGCGCTGCCACTGTGCCCACCTGCCTTTATGTCCACATGCAGGGCCCGGATTAGAAAGAAAACAGGTTAGTGTTAGGGTTAGTGTGAACAGTTAGGCATTAAATTAAGGTAGGGAGGGCTGTTGGTCAGACGTCGGTCTGACTGCATGTGGACACAACAGCATATAGGACACGATGGCAGGTAGTTTGACTCAAATCACAAATTTTGAATCCTATTATTTTCGTAATTTCCGGCCGAAAGCACTTGTGTGCTTTAAAATGGATATATCTGAAAATTATTCAATCTATTTTAAGTCAAAATAACCCATAATATACGACCCAAAAAACCCAATGAGTTTAGCTTCATCACCTATTTTGTCTACTAGCGATTTGTTTATTGGTCCTACCCTCTCCTTCCGAAAGAGTTTTCTTTAAAATCTACACAAATAGATGCCCCCCCTCTTCACCTACCCCGTTTTTCCTACCCCGGAAGACTTGTTATGTATCCTATCCTCTCCTGCAAAATGACCTTTCCTGAAATATCTCCTACAGGATCAGTTGTCCCCTCCTTCACTCACCCAATTTTGCTCACTTCTTGTTTACTTGTATCGGTATCCTACCCTCTTCTTCGTAATGCCTTTTCTTCAAATCTCCCCCTTTCACAATAAGATGTCTGCCTCTTGTTGACTCATCTCCTCTCTCCCTCTCTCTCTCTCTCTCCTCTCTCTCTCTCTCTCTCTCTCTCTCTCACACACACACACACACACACACACACACACACACACACACACACACACACACACACACACACACACACACACACACACCATACAGCGCTTATGCACCGTCTACTTTCAAGAACACTTTGACGTAAAAAATGTAACCATTAGACAAGACAAGTTTCTTCTCTATAGTGGAAGGCAATCTACAATTGCACACCAGTGACAGACCAGCAATGAGATATGGAACTTTATAGGTGTCTTGCAGACAATAGTCTCACAGCATTTTAAACTAATCAATCGCGCAAGAAAATATTTTACTGTAAAGCGTATAGCATTTGCGTCTAACATAACTGATGGCAATCAGTTTTATGCTAAAAGACAGGAACAAAAATAACCAGTTCTTTCCTCTCCCTAGATATTCCATTTCTTGACACTCCTTTACATATAAACGCCCACACACATATGTATAAAATATCTCAGAAGCCGGTATGCGGCTACAACGGTTGCACACACAAAATCTTACCATTGGTCAACCTTGGAATTCTAGCCAAGGAACAAATCTTTTTACAAAAATCAGCAAGGTTAGTCTCAGCCTATTTTTTGTTGTATCAACTACCCACCATGTCTTGCAGAATAAATGACTTGAAGGACTGTTGTATTATCTACACACGTCTCTTCGGAGACAACTCTCCATTTTAGGAGGGGGAAAGTTAACAGTTTGAAAAAAATATTCAGAATATAAACAACCGTATTTTTATTTTTTTAAACAATGAACATGAAACGCAAATACTTTAGAAAGGTGAAAAAGGGGGGATGGAAACAAGTTTTGAAATATTGTGCAGGTATGATAAATACCTTTACTTTTACCTTTAAGAACAAAGGCAAAAATAGAAAATCTTTAAAATTCTCTCTCTCTCTCTCTCTCTCTCTCTCTCTCTCTCTCTCCTCTCTCTCTCTCTCTCTCTCTCTCTCTCTCCCCCTCCCCCTCCCCCTCCCACGGCAACAAGAGAGTTGTCCCTGGCAAAATCATGTAGAAAAAAGCCAGTGATAGGAAATCAAACTCTTTCGCAGACAGGAAAAGAAAACAAATGGTGGCGCAACTCTTGTGGCGACGCACACTTTCCGGGAAGAGCGGTCCGAATTTCACGCAGAGAAACCAATCTGACGTGACAAGTGTATCACAAGTTTTCACAGTAACAGGTCCATCAATCCTGCTCTTGTTGATCCAGTCCATGGTGATGATGATGATGATGAAGTCCACGGTGATGATGAAGAAGTCCACGGTGATGATGATGAAGAAGTCCACGATGATGATGATGATGAAGAAGTCCACGATGATGATGATGAAGTCCACGATGGTGATGATGAAGAAGTCCACGGTGATGATGAAGATGTCCACGGTGATGATTATGTACACAGCGATGATGATGAATTCCTCGGTGATGATGATGATGAAGAAGTCCACGGTGATGACGATGAAGAAGTCCACGATGGTGATGGTGATGATGATGATGAAATCCACGTTGATGATGATGATGATGATGATGATGATGATGATGATGATGATGATGATGAAGTCCTCGTTGATGACGATGAAGTCCACGGTGATGATAATGAAGTCCACGGTGATGATAATGAAGTCCACGGTGATGATAATGATGATGATGATGATGATGATGATGAATTCCACGGTGATGATAATGAATTCCACGGTGATGATGATGAATTCCACGGTGATGATGATGATGATGAAGTCCACGATGATGATGATGAAGTCCACGATGATGATGATGATGATGATGGTGAAGTCCACGGTGATGGTGATGATGAAGTCCGCGATAATGATGATGAGATGATGATGATGATGATGATGATGATGATGATGATGATGATGATGATGAAGTCCACGTGATGATGATGAAGTCCATGTTGATGATGATGAAGTCCTTGTTGATGTGATTGATACACACAGGTTGCGGAAGTCCTGGTGACAGAAATAATGAGGACATTGGTATATGCTTGGTTTTATTCATGCATCATCAGTCTTCATTGCTTTAACTATATGAAATCAACCCATCTAAGATGCACACAGTAATAAAAAAAATTGTGCACCCTCTCTGACTGCGCACTATTAATGTAGAGAAATGCATGGAGTCTTAGTGTTTAGCATTGTCCAGCTTAAGTACTCAATTCTCTTTATCTCACTCATTGCTGTAAAAATTGAGTACACACTAAATGAAAAGTTTCCATGTATGACTTTTGAATGCCTTGCCATAAGGCAGCCATATTCACTTTCGCACTCAATGGACGACACATATTCTGCTATGATTTTGCTATTGAAAATCTCAATATTTTAAAGCATAGTATCTTAATGGGGCCTTGGTACTGGCACTTTGTATAGGCCTAAACCAATGACTGACGACGATAGCAGCCCAAATTTTTAGTCTACCAAATAACCGGGTTTTTTCCCTTTCGTTTCTTGTCTCATCCGAAGAACTTTCGGGGTCGGCACTGATTGCTCAAACCTGGGCTCGAACCTGGGTTGTCTGATTGTAAGTGCAACGCTCTAACCACCAGGTTATCCTGACCCCCCCCCCCCCCCCCCCAACACCTATACAAAGAGATAAAGGTCAGACAAAGATTACAAATACTACCTGTCTGTCATGCTTTCAGTCCACCGGTGGTGCTGGGTCTGACTTCGGTGATTGGCGGGGAGAACACAAGGAACGCGTTGGTTGACGGTATTCTTCAGGCTGGTCTGTCTTCGACATTTTCAATGTAGTCTTGCCATGTCAATGTCGGTCCATTCTTTCTCTATCCAGCTCTTTTCATCTCCAGCATCTTTGCCCCAAGCATGGCATACAGGTTAATCTTGGCAAGAGAGCCGTGATGTGTGACATGATCACACCACACCAGTTTTCCCCCTTTACAACAGCCAAGAGGGGTTCCTGAGGCCCAGCGCTTTTTTAAAAATATTTTTTCACCACATTGACTTGTTGGCTCTGATGTCATGGCAGGAGTTGGGGGGTGGGGGGGTAAACAAGACTTTTAGTTCAAAAGCTTGAATTTTCTTTTCCTGTTCCTCTGTCAGCGTCCAACTTCCACACTGGTGTAGAAAGATAATATAAAAAAAAGTGACGAGGGCTGTTTGGAGACTAAGTTTGGTTGGAAAGCTCTCTCCACTCTTCCAAATCCTGGTCACTTTTGCCGTGGCCGAAGTATCAAGGGCCAGCCTAATCTTTGCTTCAACTGCAGATGGGCCATCTTTGGTCAGTTTGGAGCCAAGACAGTGAAGGGGTCAGGACCCTGGTGACTGTAATGTCACTGAGGATATTTACTATGACCTTGATCTTCTATGCTCCGATCTCCATATCACCATTTCCAGCTTCTTGCTCTAGTCTGCATGCAAGTCACTCGCTCGGTCATTTCAAGAAAGATGTTGAATAAAATATGTGAGAATATGCGGCCCTGTCCGACATCCATTGTTAAAAACAGTGTCCGGCATGACAATTCATCAAGGCTGTGCTTCTGGCAGTGTCAAAGAGTGCTAAAATAATCATCTGCGCCACGTTAAAGATTCAAAGCGTTCGCTTCTATCATGCCACATTCTGGCAGTTGTTTTCAAGTCAATGAAATACTGAAACAGGTCTCTGGTCTTGGAGACAGTTCTCAATTATAGCCCTGTCGTTACTTCCAGTTGAGTTTCGTCCAAGATCTTTTAGCGCTTTTTGTTATAATCTGCTCACAATGAAATTGAGCATGTCATTATTTGCGTGGCTTATAAGAATAAATTTTCTGTAGGTCTGGTACTATTGTGGATGCCTGCTTGCCTTCACCTTCCTTTCTTTGTCACATTCCTTTCCGTTTTGCCTTTCTTCCAGCATGGTAGTACCTTCTGTACCTGGTGATTGTAAAATCTTGGCAGTGTTCTGACCATTTGCTGAAAACGTTTGTACTTTCGGGAGCAACGTACCAGATTTGTGATAAGTCTGTTCTGCTTGTCCTGGTGTGCTTTTAGATGATGCATGCTTGCTTCCTTGATCCATGTCTTCTGAAATCTTTATTTTCTTTTGATCACTTTTTGCCTGATTTTTTTTTATCTTGTGATATTTGTCACCTTTTGTACTTAAAAACCTAAAACGAATTTTCTTTTTCTTATCACCGAGGTACAAGATGTTAGTGATCTATGGTCGGTTTTGTCATTCCAATATTTCTGCCGCAATTCTTGTGACTTTGCTTGCAGCCGCTATGAGTTTCGATATTGGTGACCACAATGTTTCAGTGCTGCAAATTCCTACTATCTGTGCTAAAGGCTGCCAGTATCTGAGGGGCTGACAGTATCTGGGGGCTGACAGTATCTGAGGGGCTGACAGTATCTGAGGGCTTCCAGCCTCTCCGCATTGAGCTCGATGCCGGGGTTGGCTGATGGAGGCTTTTCCTTCAAGTTGTCAGCAATACCGATGTTGAGTCTGGGCATTGTTTTGTCTGAGCTTTGAAACTTGGCTTGGGAACGTCCTGGCTAATCACCTTGGTTACGCACCAGTCCATCAGCGCTCCAGGTCGTTCCCAGTCGGGGGAGGGAGTGCAGTGTTTGTGAGGATGAGCAGTGTACCAGTTGCTTTTGCACGCCATGGTGTGCGTCTTCTAAGCCAAACTTTCTCACTGTTCCAACCCAATCAGATCACGGTGACTACCCTCTCACGTCTTCTACTTGGTACTTGCTTCAGTCCCAGAGCCCTGAAATCATGAAACAGTA
The DNA here is from genome assembly GCA_030674155.1 of Stramonita haemastoma. NCBI lineage: Eukaryota > Metazoa > Mollusca > Gastropoda > Neogastropoda > Muricidae > Stramonita > Stramonita haemastoma. The sequence continues at coordinate 58,140,180 of CM060321.1, read as the reverse complement.
ATCACACTGAAAACTCAGATAGTATTAATGCTATAAACGCTTTTTCGTTTCGGTTTTTTGTGTTTTTTTGGGTGTTTTTTTTTTTTTTTTTTTTTTTTTTGGGGGGGGGGTTGGGTAGTCCCTGGCTTAACACCCTGGGTGTCACTTAGAATACGCCACTTCACTTATCCCATCTGAGAATCACTGCAAGACACTGGATGAGAAGTCTGTGTGTGTAGCTGCTTTCAGGTACCACGCCAAATGGGCTGCCATATTCCGACTTCGGGGGATTTTTTTTGGTAATTTTTTAGTGGAGATGCAGCAGGCTATTTAGTGTCTTGTCATGGATGAAGGCGACCTGAACAGTGCATTTCAAAGCATGATAGAGTTTTGATGTAGCCTTTGGCAGTTTACTGACCACCTGTACCCGACAAAGCTTTTGGCTGGCCACTTATGATTTTGCTACATGGTCAGGCCACTTACGATATATTTAACTGCATTAACATTTAACTGCAATACCAGATTTAACGGCATTAACAGGTGTCACTACATTAACAGATTTTACTTTAACATTTCAAAGCAATAACAGATTTCCCTGCATTAACAGGCATCACTATATGAACAGATTTTACTTCATTAACATTTTACTACATTAACAGATGCTACTACATTAACAGATGTCACAACTTTCCTTTTTACCCAGCTTCCCTCCTCCCCACCCTTCCTCTTGTTTTAAAATTTAGTTTGTATTTTATTTTTTATCGAGGAAATTGAAATAAGCACTCGTGTGCTTTTTACAATAAGTCCCCGTGTGTATGCAGTTTTGTAAATATGTTTCAACCGACACACAATGGCCTACTCTTACAAAAATGGAACAGGATTTGACGTGTGCGCAAGATGTTCTGCATGCGTTCGCACACAGGGTCTCGGTTTATAGTCTCATCCGAAGTACTTGTGAGGAGAGTCGAATCAGCATTGATGTTAACTCCAAGAAATGAGACAGCAAAAGAAAAAAAAAACTACCTTAACAAGCTATACACATACAGGCTTATGTCTTAAAACATTCAGCTTTTTAACGTTTAACTAAAGCTGTAGGTTTTAATATACTTACAAAATGCACGTTCTTTTGCGATGGTCAGATGGGCAGCCCAGTCACTGTTATGAAGGCAGCAGCACACTGCAGGTCCTGCAAGTCGCCATGGAGTGTCTTGGCCACTGAGGTGTGGGGAGGTGGGCTAGATGCTCTCTCGAAATACTTCTTGCAGCAGGTATGATTGAAGCACATGTTCTGTTGTCTGGCCACCAGTCTTTAAGGGCACTGCTCTTGCATGTCTTAAAGTTTCGTGTACAAATGGTGATGTGGTTTGGCCTTTCCTGGGACCGACTATACAGGCCATGCAGGGTCTTCATGCAGCACATTCCTCACACAAGAGCTCCAGTCTTGATGAAACAGTTCGAAGGCTTCTGTATGATGCACATGGTGACTTTTAACCACTAGATAAATGCTCTTGTGAAATAAGGGATTGGGGAGAGGAACGAAAGGAATGCTATAGAATGTGGAGGAAGAAGGGATAAGAGGGGCCACTAGGGAAATCCTATAGAATGTGAAGGAATAAAGGATAGGCCTAGGGGGAGGCACTAAGAAAATGTTACAGAAAGTGAGGGTAAAAGTAAAGAAATATAGGAGGGGGGAACTATGGAAATGCCTTAGAATGTCAAGGTGAAAGAATAAATGATAGCGGGGGTTACTAAAGAAATGCTTTAGAATATGAAAAAAATTAAGGATAGGGGTTAACACTATGAAATGCTTTAGAATAGGAAGCTGAAGAAATTAAGGATACAGGGGAAGGGGCATAAGGAATTTTGTTTTATTTATTCTTTTATATCGAGGATAATGAAATAAGCAATCATATGCTGTTTTACATCCAGTCCCCATGTGTATGTAACTTTGTAAATCTTATCTGTTCCCACCGGCACACAATGGCCTACTCTTACGAAAAGTGGAACAGGATTTAACGCGCACGCAATATGTTCTGTATGCATTCGCACACGGGGCTTCGGTTTATAGTCTCATCCGGACTTTTGGGGAAAGTGGAGTCCGCACTGATATTAACTCCAGAGGAAAAATCCCCTCCACCAGGAATCGAACCCGGGTTGTCAAATTGCAAGCGCAATGTTCTGACCACTAGGCTATATCCCGTCTAGTGTGAAGGTAAAAATGAAGGATAAGATGACCACTGTCACCAACCACCATTGCTCTCCTTTCGTCTCTTGCATTAAAGTTTTATGCGTTGGCTTTTGTTTGGGCGGGTTTTTTTTTTATTTCTATTACTCTGTTTTTGTTTTATTTCATTTAGGGTTTGGTTTTAGGGTTTCTACCATCCAATTTTTTCCGCCATTTAATATATTTCTAATTCACGTTTATCGGTTTTATCCTCATTTTTATTTCAACTCTATCTACTTTTTAGATTTTATTTATATTATTTTTATGTTGTTGTTTTTTTTCCGTTTTACTTCTAATCTTTGTATTTTTACTGATTTTATTTTGTTTTATCTTATCTTTTTAAACAAGGACTAAGAATGCAATCAGAAATGTGGTGTCCAGTGATCATATTACCTACAAAAGGACTGGACAGCCTAGTGGTCAGAACATTGCGTTTGCAATTTGACGACCCGGGGTCGATTCCCGTTCGAGGGGATTTTTCTCCTGGAGTTAACATCAGTTCTGACTCCACTCTCCTCAAAAGTCCTTCTATTGAGACTATAAACCGAGGCTCCGTGTGC
>CM060321.1:58122417-58132417 GCA_030674155.1 Stramonita haemastoma | reverse complement strand
CTCTCTCTCTCTCTCTCTCTCTGGGATATAGCCTAGTGGTCAGAACATTGCGCTTGCAATTTGACCACCCCGTTTGATTCCCGGTCGAGGGGATTTTTTCTCTGGAGTTAACATCAGTGCTGATTCTACTCCCCCCCAAAAGTCTTTTAGATGAGACTATAAACTGAAGCACGCAGAACAACTTGCACATACGTTAAATCCTGTTCCGCTTTTCGTAACAGTAGGCCATCGTGTGCCGATGGGAACAGATGACATTGACAAAACTGCATACACACGGGGACTGGAAGTAAAAAAGCATATGAATGCTTTTTCCATTATCCTCGATATAAAAGAATAAATAAATGAATAAATAAATAAATCTCTCACACACACTCACACACATACACACACACGCATGCATACACGCACGCACCTACGCATGCATGCACACACACTTGATTTTGCTAAAGCTATGATGTTATAAATCATAACTTCTCCTTAAAAAGGTTAATAGCTTGCTACCTTTTGCTCAATTATGTCAATGGGATCTCATCTTTTCTTTCTGAAAGACATGGTTTTTGAATGGATCTATCAGTACTTTTCCTCTAAACATTTATGATGTTCCTCAGGGCTCCGTTTTAGGCCTTTTACCGTTCTTAATGTATATCAATGGTCTTCCTTTTCTAATAGAAGTTCAACGCTAAATGTTTGCTGATGGCACCATCCTAGAAATAGTTGACTCTAATGCTCATGCCACTTATGATACCTACCAAAAATTATATAAATTCACCTTGTTCAGTGGAAACATTTGAGCCACAAAACTCTTCATCCTCATGAAATTAAGTTCGTGTTGGTCATAACAAAACAAACCACGTCAGCATCATTCTTAAATGTCATATGTTCTTTATTTTTTAATGTAGAATTTGAAAAAAGTAATAAATCACAAAACTTCAGGCAGAACAATAGATAGTAATATGTCCTGGTCAAAACAGCATTTCTTCACCACTACATCACATGCAGTATTCAGGATGTGAGGAAAGTGGTGTGGTGGAATTAGTTGAGGAGGTGAAAAACTAACCATCTATATCTTACACGCTTTTATGTATTGCCTGCTTGTTTAAGATTTACCTTTCCCTCTCTCAGAAACTGTTCTCCTTAATGACATTCTTTGCCTTCTATTCAATACATTTTGTTCACTTTATTCAACACCTTCTGGGCCTATGTTTTACATGTTCTGCCAGCTACGGCGGTTGAGAAAAAAACCAAAATGCATATATACTACTTGTATGCACAAGAGACAGCAGTATCAATATTCTTCTTGATTCCTGATATTTGCATTTTTTGTTTCGACAAATTCAAAACAGCAACGCAAAGCAGAAAAAAACTCAACATCCCGATCAAGCCATTGATCCTGAACACTGTCAGTCAGTGCTGACATTGAAGTGTGGGCAAAGCAAGCCCTGTCTTTCCCATTTTTGCCAGCTGTGGTGTGGATAAAGGGGACATGCTTTCATGGTGTCAACTGTTCTTCACCTTGTGGGAAGGCTTTTCCCCTTCATTTGCAGTCCTGCTCGGCAAAAATGACAACACATGGCTTGTTTCTGGGGGATGGGGCAGCCTTGTGGTTAGAGCGTTGTGTGCCCGCGATCTAACGCCCGGTTCGAGCTCAGGATCTAGTATTGTCAAACGCCCGATAGATTTTGTTTCATCCTAGACTTGAGATCAGTGTCATCTCCACTGCCCTGAAAGTTGAATGGGTGAGTCTATGAACCGAGGCCCGTGTGTCAACGCTCACAAAGCATCTTGAGCACGAGTTCAACCTGCTTTGCCTTTCAGAAGAGTAGGCCAGTGTATGCCAGTAGGAACGGATGACAAGACTTACAAAGCTGCAAGTTTTTTGGAGACTGGAGATAGAATTAAACCAACATGAGTTTTTTTTCAGTTTCCTCGAACTAAAGGATTACATTGGAGGAAAAGTTTTCTTTGTTGGAAAGTAAAAACCAAAAATTACCGAAATGAATACAGGTCGTCAGGTTGCAAGCGCACTGTTCTTAAGCCTACCAGCAAGCTATCTGAAGAAACAAGAAGCTGCCGCCCATTTAGCCTGGAACCAACCAATCAGCCAGCCATCCAACCGACACCCTCCCACCCAAACCCCTGAAAATGATGTAAGCAGCTAGCTCCAAGCAATTAGCAAGGTGTCTGCTACTCTTAAGACAAAAAAGTGATATGAAAGCATAGAGTTCTGAACCATTGAAGGTCACAAGCATGCCTGTGTTGGCACTGATAACACTGTCATTCATTTGGCCGGAGCTTCCTTCGCTTAAAAAAGAATTTGTTGTCATATAGCTAAAACACAGATTGAACTCTTTCTTTAGTTAGACCTTGTGTTTGCACTCGTGCACGAGTGTGTGTACGTGTTTGTCAGATTTTGTTTTTGATTGAAACATAATCACATATTTTTCAAGGTGTGTGAAGAAAACGTATCGCCATGTTTAAAAAAAATCTTTTGAACCAAAGCTTTAGCAAATGTAACATTTGTGGAGACAGAGGCCTTTCAGAATAAAAACAAATAGTCTGACGGCAACACTCTTCTTTGAAAACGAGAGACTTTAGGTTCAATTGCCATCTAAACTCAACGTGCAATGGCCCAAATAGCATGCAGAGAATCCGCCATAAATGAAAATGGTATATAAAATGGCATTTAAATCAATCCAACACAGTGTGCTACAATGCACCAGAGCATAGCGCAACACAATGCATTACGATACGATACAATATAAACAATGTAATACAATTAGCTCGATATTTAAAGATAAATACACTGCTCCTAAGAATATGAATTTCGGAACAAGGGAGGGAATTTTGAATTCTCAACTATGCATAATGCAAAACAAAAATGCTTTGGACGGTCGAGAAGGGGTAAACTAAAAAGTTTCATAAGATAAGATAACTAAAGCTTGAAATTCTAATCTCAAGTGTTTGCCTAATGCTAACAAATGTTCACAAATCCAGCTTTCCTTATTTTACATCCAGAAAAGCTCAGAAGCCCATTCTCAAACGTTCTCTAGGCAAAAATTCATCGACTTTATCCTGATATAATGCGTTACACTCTTCGGACTTAGAGAGAAAATCATTTGCAATGTCCCTTGATGAGTGCCATTAACTGAGGCTTTCTAGGGGGATTTTGGAAATTCAATGCCTCTGCTTAAACCTTTAATGACAAGTATTTTTGTGAACGTTTCAGTGACGGATAATCAGGCTTTATTGCTGGTGAGGATCTTAGCCTAACGTGTTGGATTAGAGTATTTTTCGGGGAGGGAGACTCCATTCTGATCCTTCTCAGGAGTCAGAAGACAGGCATTCTCTAACACTAAAGACTTCTTATAAAGCTGGTAGCTAAATGCCAGAATGATTGATTCAGTAGCTTGATGCACAATGCTACAATTGTTTCTGAGAGAAATTATGAGAAGCCAATCACAAAAAAATCAACTACCCGGCCAATAAATCAGCTCAGTAGCAAATCAGCCAAACATGACCCACTTTCGGACCAAACAGATAAACATTGTTTTGTTGGAGGTTTGAGGCCTTAGCAAACGAGAGACATAGTCAACAGTTTGTTCATTTTTACAATGGTGTGTGTGTTTTACACAGATTTATTTGTTTCCTTTGTTGTTTATGTTCTTATTCATTTTTATGTTTTCTTGTATTATAGACTTGTATTTTTCTGTTTTTAACTGAGTCTATGAAATTTTTAGAACTAAAAATATTCTTATGACTCTTTTACGTCCTTGTGCTTGATAAGCAATCTTTTTTGTTATGGTTGCAAAACATAACAGACTTTAACCATGTCTTGCTGCTTTACTCATTTTTAACATATTATTGTTTTAAAGGCATTAATTTTTCTGATCGTATTGATCAGTTAAAACTTTTTGAGACAGCATGGGAAAAACATCACGAAATCTAGAACGAAGATGGTAAAAAATCATGATTTTTGTATCAGATGCACCAATAAACCAAACCAAAAAAGAAGTAAAATCATGCCAGAAATGTGGTAATGCAGTAAAGGTCTGAAGAGGGTTAAAAATGATACAGAAAGCATGCCTCGACTCCTTGACAATGAAATTTTCAATATCTTGTTTAAATGAATAGAAATATTGACAGAAAATCCCCATAGCGTTGTTCCCTCAACAAAGTGAATTTGGCCTACGTTTTTACCCTCGTTAATTAGTTTCGGAAAATGTTATATTTCCCAAATGACAGATTAATTGACAGTCACATTTTCTATCCCTGTCTTCACTAATCTATTTTAAAACCCGCATCCCTGTCATTAAAGATGTTACCTGCCAAGTCATTGCTCCACTTTAAAGGGTGATTTGGAATGGCCAGATTCAACGCTTTTTTTCCCGTTTTCTTGCAGAAACAGATTATGCTATCATTAAAAAAAGCTCAAAGACTAATCCAATATTTTCCTCTTTTGCATAGTTTTGTATTTTTGATTATCTGATGACTTGTGTGTTTTGGAAAAAAAGAACTTTCACCAATATTTCAAGTGCCAAATAATAGCAAAAAAGGAAGTAAGAATTGTCACAAGTGCAGTAAGGCAGTAAAATAAAATCAGGTGAAATACTTTTGTAGTGGCAAGAGCCAAGAGAAAAAGAACAATAGAAAGAAGTAGGAGAAGAAGCACACAGATAGATAGATAGATAGATAGATAGATAGATAGATAGATAGATAGATAATAGATAGATAGAAGACAGACGAAGACAGACAGACAGACAGACAGAAGATAGATAGATAGATAGATAGATAGATAGATAGATAATAGATAGATAGATACGATAGATGATAGATGATGATGGATGGATGGATGGATGGATGGATGGATGGATGGATGGATGGATGGATGGATAGATAGATAGATGATAGATAGATAGATAGACAGGGTAGAAGACAGACAGACAGACAGACAGACAGACAGACAGACAGATAGATAGATAGATAGATAGATAGATAGATAGATAGATAGATAGATAGATAGATAGATAGATAGATAGATAGATAGATAGATAGATAGATAGATAGATAGCGAAAGAGAGAGAGAGAGTGGCGGACACACCCATACACACTCTCTCTCTCTCAAACCCCCCCTACACACACACACACACACACACACACACACACACACACACACACACACACACACACACACACACACACAAATAGACAGACACGGAGAGACATAGTCAGGTATACCACGATAGAAACAGAGATAGAGAGACAGTCAGAGACACAGAGGCACACACACAGCAAGACAGACAGACGGTTCAGCCTTAACTGAATTACAAACAAAACAGGCATGAGGGCTAATTTCGTGATCTGGGAGGTCCTCTTGACAAATGCAATTAGCCCGTCAGCCCCTGAATGTATCAGCTCCAGTGCTGTGTCCCCCAAATCTCGGTTTTTCAAACTCTGACAGGAATTTCAAGTAGGGCAGAGGTCATGAGAATCTCATTAGAAACTTCCTCACAAAGTAAGAAGTGATAAGAAATACTGCGTGAGGCAGACTTCATTACCTTTTCTATCTTTCACTTGCTAGTATGCTATCTATCATCATCTCTATCTCTGCTTGTCTACGTGTCCCTGTGTTTCTCTCTATTATTGTTTTTAATGTGCCTTTTTGTCTTCTCCTCTATCGTTGTTTTTTTTTCTATACGCCTATCAATCTACTGATCCACTGATTGATTCAATGACAAATTTATCCAACCATCTGCCTGATTTCATAGGTCGGCAAATGTGATTAATTTTCTTCTGACCCAGTTTACAAACTTAATGCAAGGGACTTAATTTAAGGCTTATGGACAGTAGGTAATGCTTTCATTCCACCTGATTACTTGTGGTTACTTTCTGCCAAAATCCGATTCCAACCATGTTATTTATAGCCCCGCTGACCACCCAGGCCATATCGGGGCTCTCACCTCGTGATTTTTTTCAAAATCTCAGAATAAAACTGAGCGACTTTATATATAGATTAAGACAGAGTGTACAAACTAACTCGTTGTCAGAAAATCATTTGTGAAAAAAGAAGTGCATTCAGAGCAAGGGTCAGTGTTTGCACTTTCTCAGGGTTTTTTTAAAAAGGAAAAAAGAAAGACTTTGAATCAATCATTCTGATAACCTTTTTTTTCAAATCTAAAATGATAAAAGGACGTTAAGATGTTTAACACATCAATGCTAGAATGCTTAGACATGTAACTTTAATTGCAGTGTTAATAAAACAACTTTAAATTGGAAACACACGCTTCTACAAGTCTGGGAACACGACTATTATCACAAAAAGATTATTTTGAATTTGAAGCAATTTTCATTCATTTTCCGTGACAGTGATTATCTCCATTAGCTATTAATTGCCTTTCAGAACTATTTACCGCGGCGAAAAGTTGTGGCAGTGTGGATATTACCGAAGCCAATAACTACATCTACAGATATGTCACATCTGATGGACGTGGCCTGACATACACCTATAAATCCAAACTTCAGAAGTAGGGCAGAGTGTTTATTTATGCATCAGTGCATTGGTTGGTGGCCATTACTTGGTCACACCTGACTGAGCAAAGCATTGATTTGTCTTTCTCAAGAGGTTGGGGCGACATTCATTCTACCTTGGAAACCAGGGGAGCACGTGGAGTCAATCTGTCACGCTTTGCAGAGCACAGTGTGGTCAGGATTGGTAGTGCCCTGAATGTCTGCATTGCACCAGCCGCCACGGTGCCGTGGTTAGCGTGTTGGGTTACTGACTGGTTTGTTCCAGGTTTGAATCCTCTGAGAGTCATAAGTTGTGGTTTATTTCAGTCTCTGGCACGCTCCTACTCAGAGTGACGTTGCTAGGGGTGACCTGAAAGACTCGGACCACACAGTCGAGCTTCACCATTGTGGATGTGATTTTCAGACTGTTGATCATATAACTTTATCAACACTGTAGGTGTCTGTATCTCTCAGCCTTAGGTGACACAAGTACATGAACATTATGGTAGAAATATAGAGTTCATAGTCCTGTCAAGAGGTCTCAAAGCACATACGCTTCCATGGCATCATTATTATTTTATTCTTATCACCAATGATCATGGTGCCATTGAAACAAGTCTCTGAGTTGGTGGCCTTGGTTGTTCCAGTCTCACAGTAACCTCAGCTTTGGTTTTCAATACACTTCAGTGTCCGTGGTTGGGTTACTTTCAAAGTCCTTGGCATTGCAAGTTCACAGGAAAAGGTGGTTGACAGGGCGTTATGGTAATATCTACCTTAGTGGGCCTCTCGCATAGTCTGGTTTTGCAACTAAGCCATTATTATCATTGACAGATGGTGTCATGCATAAATGCAATGATGGTGTCGTGCATAAATGCAATGAATCTTCTCTTCATAATTACTGTCATAGAAAACCTGATGTTTTTTAAAGACAAAAGCCCAGGCTATCAAACATGTAGGAGGGGGGGGGGGAGCGTGCGTGCGGGCTTGCGTTCGTGTGTGTGTGTGTGTGTGTGTGTGTGTGTGTGTGTGTGTGTGTGTGGGGTGTGTGTGTGTGTGTGTGTGTGTATGTGTATGTGTTTCTGTGTCTGTGTGTGTGTGAGTGTGTGTGTGTGTGTGTGTGTGTCTGTGTCTCTGTGTCCTTCTGTACAAACTAGGGAGAAATTTCACTCGCTTAGAGTTGACACAAACACATCTTACGAAAATATACCTAATGTGTATGTTCGCCAATAATGTTTAGCAGCTCTGAGAAAAAAAAACCCAGAAATTGTGTCCAAATAACGGCTGAAACATAAAGCAAAAATAAAAATTGTAAATCAGCCATGCATTTACCTAGAAAATTGACAGAACATGCAAAATAAACCACGGGTACAGAACATGAATCAGAAGTACGACACTTTCAAATTTGACTTTTCTCTACAACATTTAGTTTCAAGAAAAGACCCTTTTGATCAAAATACACTGCACAAACGCAGACGATGATGAAATCAAAGGAGCAATCAAGCAGAACTGAGTGATAATGACGGAGAGGGGGGGGGGAGAGGCTCTGGCTGCTGCTACAGTTAATAAACCATTGACATGTTTTGTTGACAGCGCCATTAAGTCAGATCGTGTCCAGATTGTTAAACAGAAAGTGTACTCTGAGTTTAGAAATTGAAGTACGTAAGAGGGTACGAGGGGGGAATATGAAACTATTCCATATTTTGTTTTTAGACTGTGTTAGGTTGAGAGAGATACAGACAGACAGACAAACAGACAGAGAGACAGACAGACAGACACACAGATAGAAAAAAGATATAGAGACAGACAGTCAGACAAATAGACAGACAGAGGGAAGGGACAATGAAAGGGGGAGAAGGGGGAGAGAGAAAAAGACAAAGAGAGACACACTGAAAGAGCATGACAGACTGACAGACAGTCTGACAGAATCAGACACATACACAGAGACAGAAATACAGACAGAGCAACAAGGAGAGAGAGAAAACCACACCTCCACCTCCCCAACAGACAGACAGACAGACAGACAGACACAGAGAGAGAAAGAGAGAGAGAGAGAGAGAGAGAGAGAGAGAGAGAGAGAGAGAGAGAGAGAGAGAGAGAGAGAGAGAGAGAGAGAGAGGGGGGGGGAGAGAGAGAGGGAGAGAGAGAGAGAGAGATTTTATTTTATTTTTTATTTATTCTTTTATATCGAGGATAACAGAATAAGCAATCATGAGCTTTTTTTCATCCGGTCCCCGTGTGTATGCAGTTTTGTCAATATTGTCATCTGTTCCCACCGGCACACGATGGCCTACTCTTACGAAAAGCGGAACAGGATTTAACGTGTGCGCAAGATGTTCTGCGTGCGTTCGCACACGGGGCCTCGGTTTAAAGTCTCATCCGAAGGACTGTTGGGGAGAGTGGAGTCAGCACTGATGTTAACTCCAGGAAGAAAATTTCCTCGACCGGACTCGAACCCGGGTCTTCAAATTGCCAGCGCAATGTTCTGACCACTAGGCTGTCCGCCCCCAGAGAGAGAGAGAGAGAGAGAGAGAGAGAGAGAGAGAGAGAGAGAGAGAGAGAGAGAGAGAGAGGAGAGAGAGAGAGAGAGAGAGAGAGAGAGAGAGAGAGAGAGAGAGAGAGAGGATAAAAACCCACATACAAGCAAAGACAGGATGGAAAAGATCAGGGGGGTGATAACCTTCTGCAAATCCTCACCTATCTTCTACACTCAAACCCATTTGCTTCCTGGTAACTGGGTTAGTCACTGGCAACAGGCACTGTATCCATGATCCGATTTCCATGTTTCTTAACTCCCCCCTCTACCTCGCCTCCTCCTCCCCCCCCTCTGGAGGATTTTATGATGATGTTACTCAGAGACTCATGTGCTTTTTTACATCCAGTCTCTGTATGTATGCAGTTTTGTAAATCTTGTCATCCGATCCCACCTGCACACAATGGCCTACACTTTCGAAAAGGGGAACATGATTTAACATGTGCGCAAGATGTTCTGCGTGTATTCAAACACAGGACCTCGGTTTATAGTCTCATCCGGAGCACTTTTAGACAGAGTTTGTATCAGCATGTAGGGTATCTGGTTAAGATCTAATTGCGTTTGGTACTCATTTTGTCAGTGTCCTTCTGTCTTTGTACTCGCTACCCTCCTCCATTTCTTCCAAATTCTGCCTATTTGTGTGTCTGTCTGTATGTCTGCCTGTGTCTTCATTCTTGAGTAAACAGAACATTGTTAAAATTATTAGGCCTACGTGCTGTACATGTCTGTGATGCTGTTTGTACATAACAATGTCACACAGAATGCAACAAAACAACAACCTTGGTACGGCTTTTCCACTTCTTTTCAATTTCAAAATGCTAATATAGAAAATAACCCAACTAAACAAAACATAAAAAGAGTAAATAAATGGACCATCGCATGCGCGTAAAGGATTTGAATGGAAGCGCTTCGATTTGTTTGCTTTACAAGATTCAGCGCTATATATCATTATATACCATACATTGT
>CM060321.1:58112417-58117417 GCA_030674155.1 Stramonita haemastoma | reverse complement strand
TTCAAACAAAAAAAACCAAACAACCCTAAAGCTGGTCCTCTGAAGAGACAAAGTGTGACTGTGTGAAGTCCAACAAACTGCAGTAACTGCTCCCAAGGTGGCAGTGAATGGAGTGGTGTGGTACTACTGAAACAGATTGGTCTGGGAAAAAACTCCTCAGACTCCGAGACTGAACAAGGAAGCAGCCGAAGAAAGAAATGGATGCCGGAAAAAGACGTGCACAATTAAGAAATGAAAGGATGGAGAAGAGAGAGAGAGAGAGAGAGAGAGAGAGAGGAGAGAGAGAGAGAGAGAGAGAGAGAGAGGAGAAGAGAGAGAGAGAGAGAGAGAGAGAGAGAGAGAGAGAGAGAGAGAGAGAGAGAGAGAGAGGACGAAATAGAGACAAAGAAAAAAAACACAATTATGAGAAAGAGGGAAATGTAATAGAGAGATTGACAAAGAGACAGACAGAAAGACTATACCTATATGCACCCACAATACATACATACATACATACATACTATACATACATTCACATACATACATACATACATACATACATACATACATACATACACATACACATCATACACACATACATGTCTATGTTGTGCATGTGTGTGTGATGTCCTGCTAATTGTTAATACAGACATGTTTACGCACAGTGCATGCTGCGATAGTGCGTGTGTGTATATTACTTATGTGTGTGTGCTGTGCTTTGATGTGGTACTGAGGAGACGAGAAAACAGACAAACATAAATTCAAACAAACAACAACGCATAACAGGAGACACAGACAGGCACCAAAAAATGAGTCACAGACAGAAAAACCCAGTGGACCATCTGAGAATGGGTCAATAGATAGTGGTGTTTACCGCTCCACACGTCAAAGAAAAGCTGACGACTAAAAGGAGCACTGATGAACAACTAACGAGCAACTACAAAGAAAGCACTAAACTTAAAGTCAACAAGATGAGGGGGGGGGGTCTTTTTCTTTTTTACACAAATACTCTGAACATTACATTTTGACCTAAAGAGCATGACAGCAATGATTTTTGGAGACTTTTTCCCCTGCCAGGACTTCAAACTGCAGAAACTAAAGCATCAAGTTGTCTTAAAGAGGCACTGTGATGACTGTTGTGTGTGCTAGTCAAACAAACTTCACGAACTGCCGGCTCTCTAGGCGGTAAGTGAATGGACTGGCATTGAATGAAACCATTGGTTTGGGGCCAGGACTGTCCAGACCCCAGACACTGAGCAAACAGGGAGGTACATGTACATGTACGAAATAAAGGGAAGAAAAAGAGGACGTGCGCTTTAGAAGAACGGCTGTGGCAAAACTTGTAGCTCTTGACATGGTGAGGAGAAAATGGAGAGAATTGTGTGGGCTGGTGAGAGACAAACAGATTATAGGTGGAAAGGGAGAGTGACAGAGATGGGGAGAGAGAGGCGGGGGAGAGGGAGGGAGGAGGGAGGGAGGGAGGAGAGAGAAGTATGGAAAGAGAGTGACAGAGATCGGGAGAGAGAGAGAGAGAGACAGAGACAGACAGACAGACAGACAGAGACAGAGAGGGAGAGAGAGATGGAAAGAGACTGTGACAGAGATGTGGGAGAGAGAGAGAGGGGGGGGAGGAGAGAGAGAGAGAGAGAGAGAGAGAGGAGAGAGAGAGAGAGAGAGAAGAGAGAGAGAGAGAGAGAGAGAGAGAGAGAGAGAGAGAGAGAGAAGAAGAGAGAGAGAGAGAAGAGAGAGAGAGAGAGAGAGAGGAGAGAGAGAAGAGAGAGAGAGAGAGGAGAGAGAGAGAGAGAGGAGAGAGAGAGAGAGAGAGAGAGAGAGAGAGAGAGAGGAGAGAGAGGGAGAGAGAGAGAGAGAGAGAGAGAGAGAGAGAGAGAGAGGAGAGAGAGAGAGAGAGAGAGAAGAGAGAGAGAGAGAAACTCAAACTCGATTGTTTTATTGATTGGGAGTACTTGGATAAGCCAGTATTTCCTTTACACTAGGCCTTCATCAAAAAGAGGGAAAAATAAACAGATAGAAAATCAAACAAAGCAATGAATAAATGAATTACTACTTATCAAAATTAATAAATTGATAAGTAATAGTTCAATAGATATTTCCCACATATTGACGAACGACATGTCCTTTGTACACATTCTAGTATATTTCTATATTACTGACATATATACATGCATACAAACACGAATTAACATCACACGCGCGCGCCAAAGAGAGAGAGAGAGAAGAGGGAGGGAAAGAGAGAGAGGGGAGTGAGAGAGTCTCCAATGGTAATAACTGCAAAAATGTGTAGCAGCAACAATGGTACTAAAGGCAACAACAACAATAGTCATGAAATACATATACGTAAAAACTGTGATAAGATACACAGAAAAGAAAAACGTATTTTTTTTCTCATGTTAGTTTTTAAAACTGTTGACGAGTCGCTAAGAACAAATCATTGTGATTACGGACTTGATAAAAAAAAACTATATATCGCAAAAATCATTCCAGTTTACTTTCCTATAAACACACACACACACACACACACACACACACACACACACACACACACACACTACACACACAACACACAACACACATACACACACACACATAACACACACACAACACACACACACACATGTTCCTGTTTCATATCGCAATTTGTTGGAAGGACAGTAACCTGAAGAACTTACTAACTAATGAACTAACTAGCAAACTGACTACACACACGCGCGCGTGTGCGAGCGCACGCACACACACACACACACACACACACACACAACAACACAACACACACACACACACACAACACACACACACCCACACACACAACACACACACACAACACACAACACACACCACACACATCAGTAAGAACGGATTCTTTGAGTCATAGTCAACTTGTCGAGGAATAAGCAGATAATTTTGTTAGCAATGAACAGGTAGTGGACTAAGGAATCAAAAAAAATCCTGTGAACGATCTGGTAGGATCAGAAAACTTTTAGGATCTTCACCCTCCCCTGAGTGGAAAGAATATTTTTTAAAAAAAGTGATAAAGACCTTTACATTATCAATCGCCTTCCTTCCAGAACTAAAAAAAAAAAAAAAAAAAAAAAACCAAGCATCGTAATTTTTTTGGCACCACGAAAAAAGGAAATCTTGCAATTATCTAATACCAGTCGTTTTTTTTTTTCAATCTTCTAATACAGTTTCATGGTTTTTCCCTTTTTTTACTTTGGTACTGTGTATTTATATGCATTTGACTCTTACATCACCAATCGCCTTCTTTCCAGGACTAAAGAAAAAAACAACAACCAAGCATCGTAATTTTCTTGGCGTTAGAAAAATTGAGATACCTTGCAACGATCTAATACCGGTCGGGTTTGTTTTTTTTAATCTTCTAATACAATTGTCAGGGTTTTTCCCATTTTTTAATATCAGAATTTTGTTTTTATATGCATTTGCAGCAGATGCTATGTTCAAAATATCTGATTATATACCAGCTGCCAAATGAAATGTGTAATGACTTACTTTGGGGCACGCTATAGGCTAAGCCATTGGCTTGTTGTTACTCTTAATTATGGTTTACGTGTATACTACATGTTATTTTATTCTGTATAAACATTTCTTTAAACCAAAAGAACTTCAATCGAAAAAAGAGAAACAGGCAATAAACAACTCGGAAAAAAAATTCAGGTGACTGCTCCCAGACCAACAGTAAGAATACTGGTGTTGTTGTTATTGGTGTTGTCATTGTTGTTGTTGTGTGCTCCCCACCTTAACGCCCTATGAAGGGGGGGGGAGGTTACCCAGAATATACACTCTTGTCTTTATAATCACACCTGAAAATCACCGTGAGGCTTCAAGTATTTTCATTTATTTATTTGTATCTATTCTTTTATTTTTGAGAATAGTGGAATAAGCACTTGTGTGCTTTTTTACATCTAGTCCCCGTTTAAATGCAGTTTTGTCAATGTTATCTGTTCCCACCGGCACTCAATGGCCTACTCTTCCGAAAAGCGGAACGTGTTTTAATGTAAGAGCAAGATGTTCTGCGTACGTTAGCACAGGGACTTGTTTATAGTCTCATTCGAAGGATTTTTACACACTGAACGAGAAGCTTGTATTTATGATTGTTTTAAGTACTTGGACCATAATTATAGACAGAAATTCTAGAATTCAAAGACTTTTTTTTTCATTTACAGGACGTTATGCTTACAGCTTGTCATAGCTAAGACAATAATTTCAACATAACATTTGAAGCATGACGATAATATTTTTGGAGAGACCTTGGCACTCAGCTTACGTTAATAACTGACAAAGTTTTTGGTCTGGCATGGTAAGCAGACTGTTTTAGGATCCATCAAAGTGGTTATGAAACAAAAGCTGTCAAATGTCAGACACTGAACAAAAAAGCAAGACGTTATCAGCAATAAGACAGACGTACCGATAGACAGAGCAAAAACACACACAGAGAAAAAGAACTGGAAAGGAAAAGACAAAAGACGAGGCAGAAAGATACGTGAAGTCAAGGTACATAGCCACAATGTTGTTGTTGTTATCGTCGATAACATCGGTGTTATTGTAGTCATCGTCGTCGTCGTAGTCGTCCACACACAAGCACAACACAACACACATACATACACACACGCGTGTGCGCGCACGCACCAGCACACACAAAAACACACCACAACACAACAACACAACGCAACGCAAGCAAACCAACGCAACGCAACGCAACGCAAAGCACACACACACACACACACACACACACACACAACACACACACACACACACACAACACACACACACACACACACACACACACACACACACACACACACACACACACACACACACACACACACACACACGTTAATACGAGCAATGACTCAGTCAAAATCACTGTTACAGAATATGAATCCGTGATTACACCTCAGCTGACCAGCGAGCCATCAGACTGTCCCATCCTTTACACATTGTCAGTCGCAAGGCTCAGACTCTCCCAGCGTTGTTTCTCCTACTGC
>CM060321.1:58094917-58109917 GCA_030674155.1 Stramonita haemastoma | reverse complement strand
AACAGAGACAGACAAAACGTTGAGTGACAGAATGACAGTAAGTGACATAAACAGACATGAACACAGAGACAGAAACGGAAGCAGAAAAGAAACATACAATTATAAAAAATAAAAAAAGAGAGAAATAAAGAAAGGAAATTAAATTGACAAAAAGGCAAATTGTAAACAGAA
Source organism: Stramonita haemastoma (assembly GCA_030674155.1). NCBI lineage: Eukaryota > Metazoa > Mollusca > Gastropoda > Neogastropoda > Muricidae > Stramonita > Stramonita haemastoma. The sequence continues at coordinate 58,109,746 of CM060321.1, read as the reverse complement.
AAAAGAAAATAAACAAACATAGAAACAGCAAATGGTTTTGTCAGCTCCAAACAAATTTTTGCTAAGAATTTATTGTCTAAAAAGAAAGTTGTGTGTGTGTGGTGTGTGTGTGTGTGTGTGTGTGTGTGTGGTGTGTGTGTGTGTGTGTGTGTGTGTGTGTGTGTGTGTGTGTGTGTGTGTGTGTGTGTGTGTGTGTTGTGTGTTGTGTCTGTGTTGTGTCCTGTGTGTGTGCCTGTGTGTGTGCTGTGTGGTGCCTGTGTGTCTGTGTGCGTGCGTGCGTGCGTGTGTGTGTGAGTGTGTGTGAGTGTGTGTGTGTTGTGTGTGTGTGTGTGTGTGTGTGTGTGTGTGTGTGTGTGTGTGTGTGTGTGTGTGTGTGTGTGTGTGTGTGTGTTGCGTGTGCACGCGCGCGCGAAAGAATTTTTATGGAAGTCTAAAGCTGCATTTCAAAATAAGTGGTTTAATACTGATCCAACTGATGCAGTCCCTGGTCATGTGCATATCTTTGTATGCACGTAAAACTTGTACACCATAACAACAAACATTGAAAGAAGGATGCAGGCAATGAAGATGAAATGCTTTAGCACACTCCTTGGCATCCCATACAGAGATCACATAACCCACGAGGAAGTGAAACGCCATCGTGGCATATGAGGAGTTTCTGACTTAGAGAAAAAAACGCAAACTGAAGTAGTACGGGAACGTCACACGAACGTGTGGACTTTCCAAAGACTGTCCTACCCCAGGGAACAGTACAAAGAAGGAAGAGGCAGACAGAGAAAACGATGGGAAAACATCAGGAGTTGATTGGCCTTGAAAAGTACGACATACTTCTACTGAAATCTAGGAATCGAGAGAAATGGAGGAAAGTGGCTGAAAAATCTTTAGTGTTGCCCTAACACACAGACAGAGAGAGAGAGAGAGACAGAAACAGAGACAGAGACAGGCATACAGACAGACAAATAGAGACAGACAGAGAGATAGCGTGAGAGAGAGATATATAAAGAGACAAAGAGGGAGACTCGTTCATCACGTGCATAAGCAGTTAAAAGTCCACTTAAGAGTTTTCAAATAACAGGATTTGTTCTGCAAAAAACAAAAAAGTCCCCCCCCCCCAAAAAAAAAAAAAGCCATGACACCGATCAATAATCTGTAGTTTCCAAGACAAAAACTGGTACCTTTGACGTCTCTATATCTGTCTGTAAGTCAGTCAGTAGGACACTCGCTATGTGTGTCTGCCTGCCTTACCTGTCTGTTTGTCTGTTTGTCTGTCTGTCCATCTGTTTGTTCTTTGACACTCGCTATATCTATCTGTCTGTCTGGCCCTCTGTCTGTCTGTCTATCTGTCTGATGGAAACTCGCTATGTGTGCCTGCCCGTCTGTCTCCCTGAGTGTCTGACTGTCTGTCTGTCTGTCTGTCTGTCTGTATGTCTGACTGTCTGTCTGTCTGTCTGCCCATCTGCCTGTCTATCTGCCTGTCTGTCGCACACTCTCTTTGTCTCTCTGACTGTCTGTCTATTTGCCTGTCTGTCTGTCTGTCTACCTGTCTGCCTATCTGCCTGTCTATCTATCTGTTGGTCACTCGCTATGTCTGTCTGCCTGTAAACATCGCCTTCATAACGGTCTCATCAAAAGTAACTGGACATTCTTCTTATCTGCGGAAGTTCTAAAAATGAACATATTTTTCTGAAATGTGAGTAAGCATTCTGCTTATTTGTATAAGCCTTTCAAGGATTTTTTAGTCTGTGAATTGTAAAACCCTTTGACAAAAAATTACAACCAAAGCCTTGAAATCAAACCACAATTCCAGAAATAACTCAGATCTAGAGATCCATCCGTTTTAAGCTTTCGTCTCATCGACTGAAATAAAAGTCTAAAAAGAAAAAAAAAACTATAAAAGATATATAAACAGTTTTTAAAAGTCTCCCAAAAAAAAAAACTTACAAAAACTCTACCAAAAGAAAATAAGACGAACAAAAAGAGAGTGGGAAAAAGGTTATGAAATGACGAAAAGAAGAAAAATGAAAAGAAAGGTTAAAAAATTACCCAAAAAGAGAAAAAAATGAAAAAAGGTATAAGATTACAAAGAAAAAAAATTGGTGACATTTTCCTTTCTCAGCATTTTTAAACCATATTTGACACAGAGGGGAATAACATGAATGAAAAAAGGGAAAAAAAGGTACAGCGAGTGGTAAAGACAGCAGCACTAATGGCATTATTGACGATGCTGATTTCCTCCGTGTGTGAGACAGAATGTCTGGCCGCAGGGAGGGAGGGAGGGGGGAGTCTGCTTGACAAGAGGCCACTGAGCACAGGATGGGCACAGGAGCCGAGTGGGTAGACAGCTGGGTTTGTGATTTAAGTGATCTGTAGTGTTTTGGGATTGAGTTTTGGGGGACATGTTAGTTCAGTTTGGTAAAGATGTTCCTGCCATGTACTTGATCAAGTTGTGTGTTTGTGCGAGTGTGTGTGTGTGTGTTGTGTTTGTGTGTGTGTATGTGTGCGCGCGTGTGTGCACGTGTGTGCGTGTGTGCGTGTGTGTATGTGTATGTGCGTGTTTGTGAGATAGAAAGAAAATATGACAATGTCAACATTTATTTCACATTTTTCTACCTTCTTTTCCCTCCTCCCCCTCATCCTCCTTTTCCATTTGTCCCTTGTCCACCCCCTTCTCTTCTTATTAATTTCTTTTTCTTTTCAAAAATTGCCAACCCCTTTTTGGACGCAGTCTCCCAAATATCTAGTATACATTAAATGACAACAATAGTCAAACATAGTCAAATAAGAATCGCTTTACGTTAATCTACAATCACCAATATTTTTTTCAAAACAAAAAGCCATTCCAATAAAGAATTGCTTTAAGTTTACCTGCAATCACCAATAATAACTTTTTTTCAAAACAAAAAGCAAATCAAATAAAGAATTGCTTTAAGTTTGCCTACAGTTACCAAAAATTATACCTTTTTCGAAAACAAAATAGTAAAGATCAAAAACAAGATCTAAAATTACCCATTCTATTTTTACATTTTCCTTTGACTCCTTCTGAGTTTATAGATTTTCAGATATAGACTTTGCCGTTTTTATCTGGGAATTGTGGCCTTCAGAAATCGTCAGAGGTAATCATAGCCTACTTTGACATAAGAGTCAAAAATAGCTCACTTCTGTTTAGTGTATCGTGTGTATCCGTGTATCCAGTACTCTGCTGGTGTGGCTGTAGTGATGCTGGTTACTTTCAGCAGTATTTTCTGTCCGCTGCCATCAGGGAGGAGAGAGTGATGGGTCTGTGGCGGGAAGAGAGGCAGCATGAGGTGAGGAATGAAAGCAGTCTGATGTTGATGTTCTGCCCACATCTGACCATCTCTCTGCTCCTGCTTCACATGAATCTGTCTGCTTCAGTCTTTGATGCTACATCAGGGAACCAAGCTGTGGTGGTATCATTGGAGTTGTTTGGGTTTTTTAGGTACTGTCTGAAAAGGAAATATGATATTTGATCGAGCTGTAGGACAGACACGTATTTCTTAATCAGGTGGAAAAATATGAATATGTCGTAGCAACCAAAGGTTTATCTCTTTATTGCGGATTGGTTCTGAACCTGTATAAGTGAATAAACTGATATTTTCTGAGTAGAAACCTTTGTTATCATTTTGGAATGTTTTCTGATAAGAAAGCTGGCTACCATTTTGGTAATATAATTTTGAAAAGCTTTATGCGACATTTTTTCGCTTAAAAGAAAGTATAATTATGTCCAGTTACTTTAGAGCAAGGTTTTTTTCTTAATGAAGAGAAAAAAACGACAATGAAAATTCTTCACAGCTAAGATACATTTTGGAGATATTTCATACTTTCTTTTATTGAGACTTTCGATAATGACACTTTGAAAAGGATCTATGGTCATAGGACGAGGTTTTTTTTTAATGTGTCAGGACTTTCTGTCCTGTCTGGTTATTTTTCATTTCTGTTTGTGTCTTTCTGTCTCTGCTCCTGTGTCCTTGCTGTCTGTCTGCCTTGTAGCCATCCCCTCTGCTTTCTGTCTATAGTTGGTCTGCTGTGCTCTCTCTCTCTCTCTCTCTCTCTCTCTCTCTCTCTCTCTCTCTCTCTCTCTCTCTCTCTCTCTCTCTCTCTCTCTCTCTCTCTCTCTCTCCCCACGCACACACATACGCACACACGCACACATACACATCATTTAAAGGATTGTATGAGTGTATGTTACAGTTTATCCGTATTCTAAACAGAACATAATAATCAATATACTTTGTCATGTACAAAATACCATGAAACCTCCCATGCATGAGAGGATAAAACCTCCTCGCCAATGCTATCAACTGCTCGGGGGGTACCCCTGGAAGAGAGATACACTCCATACACAGCGAGCAAGTAACATCACGTGATGCAGTGAGCTGTTTTCATGGTCACGTACTAATCGCCGGAGGTGGTCGAAAAAAAAAGGGGTGGACTATTCAGTTCTATCACATACACATACACACACAGACAAACAAACAGACAGATCGAGACAGAACAAAGAAAAGAGAAAAGAGAGAGAGAGAGAGAAGAGAGAGAGAGAGAGAAGGCAGAGGCAAAGACAGAAGAGAGAGACAGACAGACAGACAGACAGACAGAGACAGGACAAAAACAGAGACAGAAGACAGACAGAAGACAGAGAAGACAGAAGATCAGAGAGAAGAGAACAGAAGCAGAAGAGAAGACAGAACAAACAGACAGAACAAACGACAAAAACAGTAGAAAGAGAGAAGAGAAACAAAAAACAAACAAACAGAAGCAGAAACAAAAAAACCCAGGATTTTTCTACTACATGATTATAGAATATAGTATAGTTCTTTCTTCTAAACATAATCTGCATTTCTGTTAAGTACTTAGTTCTCAAGCCATTCTTATCACGCAACAGCCTTCTAGTTCGTTAAATAGGCCACTTTGCCGTGCGGTGATTAGAACAATTGGCTGTGGCTAAAAAAGAGAAAGAACCCAAGGCCCTTAGTGTCTGCATTAGAAAATGGAACCTGTTGAAATGTACGCCCGATTATTTATTTTTTTTTGCATTACAAAGAGATTATGTTCTGGGTTGTTGTTATTTCTGTGTGTGTGTGTTTTGTAAGTGTGTGTGTGTGTGTGTGTGTGTGTGTGTGTGTGTGTGTGTGTGTGTGTGTGTGTGTGTGTGTGTGTGTGTGTGTGTGTGTTGTGTCTAAATCTGTATCCGGGTATAGGTTTTTTGTCTTCCCATTTGTGTTCATAATGAATGCAGAAACATACATGTATGTACACACGCACGCAGATCTATGTATGCCACACACAAACATACACACAAAACATACACAACAGTATATATATATTATTATATATATATATATATTATATTATCAAGAGATACAGACAGACATACGGAGAGCTAAACAGAGACAACAAATCACAGAGAAAAAAGACTCCGAGAAAAACCAAGGGAAATGAATAGCTAAAATAAAGAAGGACAGGCAAATATACATAGAAACAGAGACAGATACACAGAGACAAAGACAAAAAGAAACAGAAAAAGTAACAAAAACGGACAAAACCCTTGAGAAGGACAATAGAAAAAATCCACAAATGAAAAAAATTGTTTGTTTTTTTAACCCCGCCACTTGCAGAATTCTTCTTCATTGAGAACATTATGTACATCTATTTGTTGTTCCTGCTTTCTTTCCAACATATCTTCTTACGCTACAACATCTTCACCTGGCGTGAACAGCACAGCACCACTCTGTAGCCCTGTAATCAAGGTGATTAGCTGTGGTATCGAGAACAAGAGCCTAAGCTATTTAGAATCTGCATTAGAAAACAAATCCTGTTGAAAACCCATCCCCGAGTATTCTTTTTCTTTGCAAAGAGATTGCTTTGTGTTCGTGCTTTTTGCCTTCATGTGTCTAAACCTGCATTCTCTAACGCTTTTGTCTATGTCTTTGACGTTACTAGCACGTACATAGACACGCATGTTCACACACACGTATGTTTGCACGCATTCACGCATACACCTTTGCAAACAAAGATAGATGTTCACAGACACACACAGACATACACACACGCCCACACACACTCATGCACACACACGCACGTACACACGCGCACACACACTCATGCACACACCGCACGTACACACGCACACACACACGAACACACACAATTTACAATACTGCATACAGATGGGGACTGGATATAGAATGTATTCCATTATCCCCGATATAAAAGAATAAATAAAATAAAATACAAATAACACAAAATGCAGACAGGGAAACAGAGACATAGAGAAAGAGACGGGAGAGGTAGAAGAAGGGGGGGCAGTGCATAATCATAGAAAAACACACCGAGAAAAAATAAGGAAACCGATGCTCATTCAAAACTTGGGATATAATTTGATACTTATCCCTCCCCTACACACTCCTCCAAACGCTCACACGCTCACACACACACATACACAAACACAGACTCAGACACAGAAAGACAGACGAGACACACACAACAACACACACACACACCACACCAACGCGCGCACACACACACCCCCAAACACACACACAGACACACACACGCGCGCGCGCGCGCGCACACACACTCAGAGAAAGAAAGGGACAGAGAGAGATGTGCAGTGCATAATTATAGAAAAGCACACACTGGAGAAAAGATAAAGGCGCATTCGAAAGAGAATGACTGAGTCAGCCTATGTATCCCATCCTCTCCACCCCCATTTCCCCTGCCTCACACACACACACACACACACACGCCACACACACACACACACACACACCACACACACGCACCACACACACACACGCACACACACACCACGCACACACACACACGCACGCACACACACACACACGCACACCACACACGCACACACACGCACGCACAACACACCACGCACGCACGCACACACACACACGCACACACACACACACACACACACACACACACACAATACAAGCGCAGAGCATTTTCATAGAAAACAATACACTAGAGAAAAGATAAGGAAACAGATGCTCAGTCAGAAACAGAGGATTCAGTTAGCTTACTTTTCCATACCCTCAACCCCCCCCCCAACACACACAAACACACACACACGCACACACACACACACACACACACACACACACACACACACACACACACACACACACAACAGAGAGAGAGAGAGAGAGAGAGAGAGGAGAGAGAGAGAGAGAGAGAGAGAGAGAGAGAGAGAGAGGAGAGAGAGAGAGAGAGAGAGAGAGACTCAAATAAGTCTGCATGACTTAAATTGCAATAAAATATTTTGAATCTTGAATCTTGAATCACGCACACACACACACACACACACACACACACACACACACACACACACACACACACACACACACACACACACACACACACACACACACACACCTCAAACTTTTAGTCTGACCACCACGACAGCTAGACACCACAGTGACAGTAATCTAGGTAGTTGCTCCAGTCATGGTGACAACATCAAAGACAGAATCCCACAGACTAATGCGACAGTGACAATAATATCATCAGATGTCTGGAGGAGAAAAACACCTACCAATGTATCTCCTTTCATACTGATTGTTGCTGAATAAACACTTTCTTGTCTTTTTGCGTTCTTCAGCGAGAGCTCTGAGGTTCACCATTGGTGAGACTTTTGAGTATGCGACCATTTTTGCCCTTCATTAAAGTAGGGGACAGGATAGTTCAGTTGTCAGAGCACTCGCTTTCCTCCAGCCAAGGTAAAGCAGCGTCAAACGTGGATACCAATTGGATGGGTGACTGTTTGTGTGCCTTGGCTTCAGTACAGTCCCCCAGTTCACCCAGCTGTAAATGGGTACCTGCCTGTTCAGGGTCAGGGAAGGTAAAGCAGCGAGACTGAGGAGATGGGCGCCGCCCTCAATAAGCGGCCCCTAGAGAAGCTGCGGTCTCTGATTCCTGGCTCACCTACGACCACATAGGTTATGGGACGCCTTTACCTTTTACTTTTGAACTTCGAGGAGGTGTAAGTCTTAGCTCAGGTGTATAATACTTCTGTCCCCATATGCACAAACATCCATGTCGCAGATAAACAGGTTCAACAACACCAATAACGATACAAAAAAGGAAAGAAGGTATGAGCAGCAAAGAGAGATCTCCTTATTGGACAAAGTTGGAGAAACAGCAATTTTCAGGAGGGATCTTCCCACTGTAAGTGATCTACCAAACAAACAATGGGGGAGGATCAACACTTAGACCAGCAACTTTAAGGAAACTTATCATAACACATACACACGCGCGCACGGACATGCACGCACGCACGCACACCACACTCACACACACACACACACACACACACACACACACACACACACACACACACACACACACACACACTGAGAAGTTCATAAGTTACAGCACTGAGACAATGCAGGAGGTAAAACTGTAAAGAAAATACTTCAAGACTCAAGACTCAAGAATCAAGAATACTTTAATGTCTCAACTTGAGAAATTATGAGTGGCATTCTAAAATTACAATTGCACTGCATGCATTGTTAAACAGAAGAAAAAGTAAAAAGCAACACAGTATCTTAAAATCAACAATACCCTGCGCCACATGCACACACGTACGCGGGCGCGCGCGCGCGCGCACACACACACACACACACACACACACACACACACACACACACACACACGCTCGCGCACACACGTAAACTTGAAGACCACAAGCTCGCGCACACACACACATATACACATATCAATAATATTTAAGAGTAACAAAGCAAAATTATAACACAATAGCTTAGAATTAAACATCCACACTTCCAAAATTTCGCCTGCTCTGTTCTCAGTCTTCTCTCCTCCCCCACCCCCTCCTCCGTCCTGCTCTGCTGAAGAGCTACTCATCATCAGACTCTTCTGTTTTCATTTATTTCAGTTGTGCGTTAAAATCTTTGTCTTCACAGAAAGCTTCTCCAATATATTCTGCAGTGTGTCAGTCCATAGGGTTTTTTCTCTGTTTACGCAGCAAGACAAAGGGTTTTCATACAATCAACAGACATTTCTACAAAATGAATGAAAAAGATACGGTACGCCTGGTAAAAAAAAAACAACTGCTATTTTCGAGCAAAAATTCTTATCCCCCCCCCCTTCCCCAAGATACCTCCAGCGCTATATTTGACTGTCTGTGTGTCAGAAAAAGTATTGCCAGTCGTTAGAGTCAATGTCTGCTAAACGCCCACTGGGAAATAACCTCCCTTGACATCCCACAATGCCTTTGCCGGATTTGACTTTTTGTCTGCTGGAAACGAGGCTGGGAGGGAAGTGGCCAGATTTGTGTCTCCATTAAGACAGACACTGTATTTAGGTGAGTATCACATTGCTTAATACGTCTGTGTACTGTATCCCTGAGCTTTGTATTGCTAAAAAGGTGGTTTTCTTTTTTGTTTCGTGTTTCACTGTGTAATATGATCTGTTGTACCAAGCATACTTTTAAAGAGGGGTGAAGTTCGGTTGATATTACAATTTATTAAAAGGATAGAGAGCAGAAAATAAGGTTTGCTTTGGAAAGGGGTGGGGGTGGAGAATAATGCAATCTCACTTGATAGGTTCTATTATTTGATTGAATGTTAATTAAGGTGGATCTTTGTAGTGAGAAATACATGTAAATATCAACCAAGATATCCTTCTGAAAACTTGGCCATTAAAGAATGAGGTACCTTTATGTATTTCACCATCTTTATTTTCCTTTCTTTCAGAACAAGAAAAAAAACTTGTAATCAAGACGAGAATATCAACCTCTTCAATTTTTTACATTCACTAATGATAGCTGATATCGTACTTTTAACTCATTAAATAGTCTATGGACTTTTATGCATTTCCCCGATATGCCACTTAAACAGCTGCTGACCCAACTAAAAAAAAGACCATTACGTTGACACCTCTACGTATCAAGATCTAAAGACCTTTCCAAAATGTTAATAGTTCTTCAAGAACTTTTAAAGAGAGTGCAGAGGTATAGACAAAAGCGACAATGGATTTAGTAACATTGTTTAAAGGATTAAAACAAAAGAAAAGTGCCAACGAAACTGAATAAATCCACAATGCAACAAGCTCTGCCTTTTTCTCCTTCTCCCTCTTCTTCTCCGATTTTCATTGCTCCTTCCTCTTTATTCACTGTAAAAAAAAAATTAAAAAAGCTAGAACAAAAACGACACTGTAACTCTGGACATTTTTAAACTAGCCATTGAAATCTTCCCAGGTGTCTAGTTCAACCACCACCACCCCCATCAACACCACCACTCACACCACTGTCACCACCACCACCACCATCACCACTATCACCACCACCACCATCACCACTCCGTTCGCTGTGAGTGTCTGGGTTTTTCAGACAAGTTCTGCTGTGTATCAGAATCAATGACTGTGCCAGCCACCTACTGGGAAATTGCCTCCCTTGGTCCATCTCTCAAAATACTGGCCACATTTGCTTTTTAGTCGGTTGGGCACTAGGCCTCATGTGAATGACTGACAGAGAGGTGTCCCTTCATAAAAAATCTTTATAGTTGCTAGTTAAGCAGCAGAAACGTAAGGCCGTTGTGTGCTGGTTTACTAGATTTCTTCAAGTTTGGAAGAAAAAGACAGTTCCTCACTCTCTGTGTCTGTTTCTCTGTCTCTGTGTCTCTGTCGCTTTCTCTGTTCTCTGTGTCTGTCTGTGTCTGTCTGTCTGTCTGTCTGTCTGTCTGTCTCTCTCTCTCTCTCTGTCTCTGTCTCTGTCTCTCTCTCTCTCTCTCTCTCTCTCTCTCTCTCTCTCTCTCTCTCTCTCTCTCTCTCTCTCTCTCTCTTCTTCTTCTTCTTCTTCTTCTTCTTCTTCTTCTTCTTCTTCTTCTTCTCGCATTTGTCTTCGCATTTTCCTTATTATTATTATTCTTTTTCTTCATCTTCACTATTTTTCTTTACACTTTTCTTCTCCACAATTCTCCTTCTTCGCAATTCTTCGCAATTCTTTTTTTTCTAGTTTTCTTCGCAATTCTTCTTTTTTACAATTCTTCTTCATCTTCTTTCTCCCTATGTTCTTATCATTACTCCACACACACACAAAAAAAGAAAGTTCAGAAAACTAGCCCTCAAACTCTCCCTGGATGACATTTTTCACACACAGATCCCTAGGGGTCCCTGTTAGAGTGTCTGGGCTTCAGACACCTTATGCTGTTAATCAGAATCAATGTCTGTTGGAACCTCACCGTGGAAACAGCCTCTTGAATCCCTTGACACAATGGGGACGGGATAGCCTAAGTGGTTAGAACATTGCGCTCGCAATCTGCTGACCCGGGTTCGATTCTCGTTTAAGGGGATATTTTCTCCTGAAAGTAACATCAGTGCAGTGTCCGCTCTCCCCAAAAGCCCTTCGGATGAGACTATAAACACACACACACACACACACACACACACACACACACACACACACACACACACACACACACACACACACACACACACTCGCACACACATTGTCTTCATATACTTATACAGGAACCTGTCATATCCCTTGCAATAATTATCATCCCTTTCTCTTCCAAGAAAACAAACTGTCGGGTAAAGGATGTTTTCAGGAGTAAACACCTCTTACCATCTACCGAGATAATCTTGTATCTCGATCCAACACAATTCAATTCAATCCACTCCGATGCAATCCTATGTAAACCCATCATATCATTTTTTTTTAATTATCTCTACTGACCACAGAAGCTATATCAGGACTTTCACCTTTTCGGTGGTAACAGAACACATTATTGCTGAGCCACTGTACACAGGATAGTTTAAATACTGACATTAGAATAACCCCTCTTTCTGTCCGTTCATTAACACCCTTGCCTCTTTTAAGGGTCAAACCAGGGCTGAGAAGTGGTAAAAATAATCAATGAGAGACAGGGAGAAAGACAGAGAGAAAAACAGACAGACAGACAAAAAGACAGACGGATAAAAAAAACAGAAACAGACAGACAGACAGAAAGAAAGACAGACGAGAAAGAAAGATAGACATACAGACACACAGACAGGCAGAAAGTGACAGAGATTTGAAATGTGTATTCATGCATGCATGTACACGGACAGAGACAAAGATTCACAAATAAACAAACAGACAAATAGACAGACAGACAGACAGAAAGACAGGGAGAGGGGGGGGGGGGCAATTCTGCTGGAAACAGAAAGAGAGCCAATAAATCCAAACCCAAAAGGCTCAGTTTGTCTGCTACGTAACCAGCCACAATGCAACATTCAAGGGGACACAACCCCGTCCACCTCCACCTCAGCCTCTTTTTCCAGCAGACTGGAAAGCAAACACAGCCAATAGCTTGTGGCAGGAGACGTCAGGGGAGACAATTTCCCGCTGGGTGTCCGGCAGCCATTGATTCTGATAAACATCAGACCTTGTCTGAAAACCCAGACACTGAAACAGGCCTCGGTGGAGATGCTTTTTTTCTTTTTTTTTTTTGTTTTGGCTATTTTTATTTTCTTTTTTCTTTTTTTAAGAAACTGTCACCCATGGAGAGTTTAATGATTACTTGTAGAGCTTCCAGTGTTACAGTGGCTGTTTTGTCCAAACATTTTTAATAAAGAAAGGAAGAGGTGGATGAGGTATGGTGAAATTGGTAAAGGAGAAAGGTGGGGGGGGGGGGGTTTAAAGACGAAATATGTGTAGAAGAAGAATGACGAAAATGCAAGGAAGATGAATGCATAGAAAAAGAATTTGAAGAATAACACAAAGAAGAAAATGCGAAAAATGAAAAAAATGCGAAGAACAAGAGAAAGAAGAAGAAAAAAAAGAAGATGAGGAGGACAAGAAGAAGGAGAAAAAGAAAAGGATGAAAAGAAGGAATAGAAAAAAAGAAAGAAAGAAAGAAAGAAAGAAAGAAAGAAAGAAAGAAAGAAAGAAAAAGAAAGAAAGAAAGAAAAAGAAAAAAAGATAGAAAGAAGCAGAAGAAGAGGAGGAGAAGAAGAAGAGTAAATCTTTATAATTGGTGCAATTTTTAAACTTGATATGCTCTATACCTGCCAAATATAATCGTTGAAAGAGACATCTTTGTCAATTCTATACACGATAATTATATCATTACCATTTTTGTGTTCAAATACTGTTTTCTCCACTGAGAAATGGGGTATTTGTCCAAATGTTAAGAGCAACAAGTTTAAATTAAGATGTTGCTAAGTCAGGGACGGGACAGCTCAGTGGTCAGAGCGCTCGCTTCCCCCAGCCAATGTTAAGCATCATCGAGCGTTGTTACTAAGTGGATGAGTGACCGTTTGTACGCTTTGGCTTTAATGCATTCCCCCAGTTCACCCAGCTGTAAATGAGTTCCTGCCCGCTTTAGGGTCAGACAAGGTGAGTCAACGAGACAGAGGAGACGAGCGTCGCCCTCAATATGTTGGCTCCTATGGAAGCTGAAGTCTCTGATGCCTCGCTCCCTACGACCACATAGGTTATGGGACACCTTTACTTTACAAGCCACAAACTAACATGTGGGAATAGCTTCTCCATGCCCGCCAATGCTTTTGTGCTGACAACATACACATTTTGCTTTATGAGAACCATTTTTCAGGAAGAAGATTAAGTGATTACTCGAACAAAACAGGACATCTGCAGTACTGTTTCCTATGTATAGTCAAAAGTGAGGGATAGTTATTATCTTTACATATGCTGAACATTGCATTAGGTTTTTCTTTTAGATTTATTCAAATTGCTTTTTTTTAGAAATAAATGAATAAACATTTGTGGTTTTTTAAACATCTACTCCCATTTTCATTTGGTTTTGTAAACTTTGTCATCCATTCTGATTAGCACACAATGGTCTATTCTTCAAAGGGTGGGACAGGTTTAACAAATGCGTAAAATGTTCTGCGTGCATTCGTACAAGGGTCCTCAGTAAGTATCTAAAAGATAGAGAGGGAGAGGAGAGGGAGAGAGAGAGAGGAGAGAGAGAGAGAGAGAGAGAGAGAGAAGACGACAGACAGAAGACAGACAGACAGACAGACAGACAGACAGAAGACAGACAGACAGACAGAAAGACAGACAGAGAAAGAGACACAGAAGATAGACAACAGACAGACAGACAGGGGGGGCAAAGTACTAGGCAGAGTAAGTACCCTTTACAATGGCATAGGAATTGGTTTCAGTCATCAAAGAAGTGCTCTTCATTATTTGAAGAGTGGCAGTTTGGTTTTATAGGGGAGACAATTCCTCGTTTTCATTTAAACTTCGTTTGCAGACAAGACAACAAACCCGACAAAGCCAACACAATTATTTAATGGGATTTGTCAAAGAAGGTTATTTCTTAGCTGCTTTTTATATCCGTAAGTGTGTGTTGATATATAAGTATATATATGTATATCAAAGAAAAAACTGCTCAATTATATTACTTCTTTTTTCGTGTAAGAGAAAAACTAAACACACATTGACATTTAAATGTGACTCGCCATATAAAATCACAGGTACGTACATCTCCTCAGGCAAAACACGAAGAACAACAACACCAAAAAAAACCTCCTTTGGATTTACTAAGGAGGACGATGCTAAACAAGATGTCTTAAAGCACCTCCAGTTTCTCATCTTCACGTTCTTACGGTGAAGGCAGCCTGCAGTCTCCTCCTGACTTACAGCCTGCAGTCTCCTCGTTTTCCCCGTACACCCTCCTGGGGAATAATGATATTGTTGCCGGACAGGAAGGCAGTAGGGATCACATGGCAATACGCTTTTTTTCTTCAAAGGCGGAGGACTCGGAGCCAGAATGTTAAGGTATCATTTTCATGTAGCTGATCAAATGGGGGAGCTTCTTGCTG
>CM060321.1:58054917-58082417 GCA_030674155.1 Stramonita haemastoma | reverse complement strand
GGCGCTGTCAGCAAAACATGTCAATGGTTTATTAACTGTGACAGCATCCAGATTCTCCTCCCACCCCCCTTTCCACCATTATCACTCTGTTCCGCTTGATTGCTCCTTTGATTTCATCATCGTCTGCGTTTGTGCAGTGTATTTTGATCAAAGAAGGTTATTTTGGGGATTTTTAACCGAATTTTGTAGAGAAAGGTCAAATTTGAAAGTGTAATATTTCTGATTTATGTTCTTTGCCCGTAGTTTATCTTGCATGTTCTGTAGTTTTTCTATGTTTACCTTTTGTTTCAGCCGTTATTTGGACACAATGTCTGGGGGCTTTTCCCCTCAGAGCTGCTAACATTATTGACGAACATACACATTAGGTATATTTATTTCGTAATATGTGTTTGTGGCAACTCCAGGCGAATGAAATTGCTCCCTAGTTTGTACAGAAATACACACAGACACACAGACACACAAACACAACACACACACACACACACACACACACACACACACACAACACTACACACACACTACAAACAATATATATATATGTTACACACACACACACACACACACACACACACACACACAACATTGATCTGCAAATGTGATTATCTTTTGACCCAGTTTATAACACCAAGTGCAAGGAACTTATTTAAGCCTTATGAACAGTAGGTAAAACATTTTTTTATCATCCGATTACTTGTGGTTACCCCCTGAGGTTAGAGTTGGTGCGTGCTGCAGTCTGAAATAGAGTAGGAGTGTGCTGCAGTCTGAAAATATGAGTAGGTAGTGTGCTGCAGTCTGAAAATAGAGTAGGAGTGTGCTGCAGTCTGAAATAGAGTAGGAGTGTGCTGCTTGAAAGAAGAGTGCTGCATCTGAAAGAGAGTAGGAGTGTGCTGCAGTCTGAAATAGAGTAGAAGTGTGCTGGATAAACAACAACTTATGACTCTCAGAGGATTCAAACCTCCGACAAATCAGCCAGTGACCCAACACGCTAACCACGGCACGGTGGCGGCTGGTGCAATGCAGACATTCAGGGCACTACCAATCCTGACCACACTGTGCTCTGCAAAGCGTGACAGATTGACTCCACGTGCTCCCCTGGTTTCCAAGGTAGAATAATGTCGCCCCAACCTCTTGAGAAAGACAAATCAATGCTTTGCTCAGTCAGGTGTGACCAAGTAATGGCCACCAACCAATGCACTGATGCATAAATAAACACTCTGCCCTACTTCTAAAGTTTGGATTTATAGGTGTATGTCAGGCCACGTCAATCAGATGTGACATGTCTGTAGATGTAATTATTGGCTTCAGTAATGTCCATACTGCCACAACTTTTTGCTGCTGTAAATAGTTCTGAAAGGCAATTAATAGCTAATGGAGATAATCACTGTCACGGAAAATGAATGAAAATTGCTTCAAATTTAAAATAATACTTTTGTGATAATAGTCTTGTTCCCAGACGTGGAGAAGCTGTTTCCGATTTAAAGTGGTTTTCTTAGCATTGCAATTAAAGTTACATATCTAAACAATCTAGCATTGATGTGTTAAACATCTTAACGTCCTTTTGTCATTTTGGATTTTAAAAATAAGGTTATCAGAATGATTGATTCAAAGTTTTTCTTTTTTTCTTTTTTGACAAAGACTTGGGAAATTACAAAAACTGGTTCTTGTTCTGAATACACTTATTTTTTTCACAAATTGTCTATCAACAGTAGGGTTAGTTTGTATACCCTGTTTTAATAGCTGTACAGTTTTGTTCTAGATTTAAAATTTTACAGGTGATAGCCCCATATAGCCTGGGTGGTGGGCGGTGCTATGAACAAGTTGATTGCATTGGATTTTGGTAGGTGTAACCACAAGTAATCAGGTGGTGAATGAAACACTTTACCTACTGTACATGATGTTTGAATTATGTCCCTTGCACGTGGGGTTGTAAATTGGGTCAGGAAACACTCAGTCACATTTGCAGACTAATGACAACAGGCAGATGGATAGATAAACCCGTCATTGAATCAGTCAGTGGATCAGTAGATTGATAGACAGGCGTACAGAAAAGAAAATAGAATAACAGACAAGATTAATAGGCACATTGAAAATAATTAGAGAGATAGACACAGGGACACGCAGACAGGCAGAGACAGAGATAATGATATATAGCATACAAACAGGCTAGAAAAGTAATGAAGTCTGCGACACACAGTATTTCTTATCACTTCTTCTTACTCTGTGAAGAAGTTTCTAATGAGATTCTCATGACCTCTGCCCTACTTGAAATTCCTGTCAGAGTTTGAAATCCGAGATTTGGGGGACACAGCAGTGGAGCTGATACATTCAGGGGCTGACGGGCTAATTGCATTTGTCAAGAGGACCTGCCCAGATCACGAAATTAGCCCTCATGCCTGTTTTGTTTGTAATTCAGTTAAGGCCGAACCGTCTGTCTGTCTTGCTGTGTGTGTGCCTCTGTGTCTCTGACTGTCTCTCTATCTCTGCTTCTATCGTGTTATACCTATGTCTCTCCGTGTGTGTGCGTGTGTGTGTGTGTGTGTGTGTGTGTGTGTGTGTGTGTGTGTGTGTGTGTGTGTGTGTGTGTGTGTGTGTGTCCTTCTGTTATCTGTCTGCCTCTGTCTCTGTTTATCTCTCTCTCTCTTTATGATTGTCGCAATAGTTTTTGATTTCCAAATTATTAAATCATTAAACATACTATAAAAAAATCTTATACAAAAGAGAAGAAGAAATAGAATACAAATTTTGTTAGCCTTTTCTTAACAGCCAAAAGTATTGGTTAGAACCCCCTCCCCCCCCCCCCCTCTCTCTCTCTCTCTCTCTCTCTCCTTCTCTCTTCTCCTTCTCTCTCTCTGTCTCTCTCTGCTCTCTCTTCTCTCTCTCTCTCTCTCTCTCTCTCTCTCTCTCTCTCTCTCTCTCTCTCTCTCTCTCTCTCTAATTCTCCTCTCTTCTCCTCTTCTTCTTCTTCCTCTTCCTCCTCTCTTGCCACTACAAAAGTCTTTCACCTGATTTTATTTTGCTCCCTTAATGCACTTGTGACAAATTTCTGTTTCTCTTTTTTGTGTTATTACTCTGGCACCTGGAATGGTGATGACAGGGTTTTTTTTTTCCAAAAACACACAGGTTACCAAGAAATCAAGTAAAAAAAAAAAATATCTAAGAATTTTTTAAAAGAAATAGGTATAGGATCATTTATTGACCATTAAAACAAAGATAGCATAATCTATTCCTGAAAGAAAAGAGGAAGTAAGCGTTGAATCTGGCCGTTCAAAATCACCTTTTAAAGTGGAGCAGTGACTTGGCAGGTAACATCTTTAATGACAGGGATGCGGTTTTTAAAATAGATTAGTGAAGACAGGGATAGAAAATGTGACTGTCAATTAATCTGTCATTTGGGAAATATAACATTTTCCGAAACTAATTATCGAGGATAAAAACGTAGGCCAAATTCACTTTGTCGAGTGAACAACGCTATGGGTATTTTCTGTCAATATTTCTATCCATTTAAGCAAGATATTGAAAATGTCATTGTCAAAAAGTCGAGGCACTGCTTTCTGTATTATTTTTAACCCTCTTCAGACCTTTACTGCATTACTAGATTTCTGGCATGTTTATACTTCATTTTTGGTTTGGTTTACTGGTGCATCTGATATAAAAATCATATGATTTTTTACCATCTCCGTTCTAGATTTCGTTGATGTTTTTCCCATGCCGTCTCAGAAAGTTTTAACTGATCAATACGATCAGAAAAATAAATGCCTTTATACAAAATATGTTAAAAATGAGTAAGGCAGCAAACAATGGTTAAAATGTGTTAAGTTTTACAACAATGATGACAAACAGATTGCATATCAAGCACAAGGACGTAAAAGAATCATATGGAATATTTTTAGTTTAAGAATTTCATATACTCAATTAAAAACAGAAAAAAGACAAGTCTATAATCACAAAGAAATCAGAAAAATGAATAAGAACATAAACAACAAAGGAAACAAACAAAATCTGTGTAAAACACATACTCAATGGTAGAAACGAGCAAACTGTTTACTATGTCTCTCGTTTGCTGAGGCCACCAAACCTCCAACAAAACAATGTTTATCTATTTGGTCCGAAAATGGCTCAATGTTTGGCTGATTGGCTACTGAGCTGATTAATTTATTGGCTGGCTGGTTGGAATTTTTTTTATTAGCTTTTCATAATTTCTCTCAGAGACAATGCTGGCATTCAGCATCAAGCTACCAAATCAATCAATCTGACATTTAGCTACCAGCTTTGGTAGGTAGGTCTTTACTGTTAGAGAATGCCTGTCTTCTGACTCCTGAGAAGGATCAGAATGAAGTCTCCCCCCCAGAAAAACACCACTAATCCAACACACTAGGCTGAGATCCTCACCAGCAATAAAGCCTGATTATCCGTCACTGAAATGTTCACAAAAACACTGTGTCATTAAAGGTTTAAGCAGAGGCACTGAATTTCCAAAATCCCCCCTAGAAAGCCTCGGTTAATGGCACTCATCAAGGGACGTTGCAAATGATTTTCTCTCTAAGTCCGAAGGAGTGCAACGCATTATATCAGGATCGAGTCGATGACTTTTTGCCTAGAGAACGTTTGAGAATGGGCTTCTGAGCTTTTTCGGGATATATAATAAGGAAAGCTGGATTTCTGAACATTTGTTAGCATTAGGCAAACACTTGAGATTAGAATTTCAAGCTTTAGTTATCTTATCTTATGAAACTTTTTAGTTTACCCTTTCTCGACCCTCCGAAGCATTTTGTTTTGCATTATGCATAGTTGAGAATTCAAAATTCCCTCCCTTGTTCCGAAATTCATATTCTTTGGAGCAGCATATTTATCTTCAAATATTGAACTAATTGTATTACATTGTGTTATATTGTATCGTATCGTAATGCATTGTGTTGCGCTATGCTCTGCTGCATTGTACCAAACTGTGTTGGATTGATTTATATACCCTTTTATATACCATTTTCATTTATGGCGGATTTCTTTGCATGCTATTAATTTTAGGCCGTTGCACGTTGAGTTTAGATGGCAATTGAACCTGCAACCTCTCGTTTTTAAAGAAGAGTGTTGCTGTCAAACTATTTGTTTTATTCTGAAAGGCCTCTGTCTCCACAAATGTTACAGTTTCTAAAGTTTTGGTTCACGAGATTTTTTTAAACGTGGCTACACATTTTCTCCACACACCTTGAAAAATGTGTGATTATGTTTCAATCAAAAACAAAATCTGATAAACACGTACACACACTCGTGCGCGAGTGCAAACATAAGGTCTAAAGAAAGAGTTCAATCTGTTTTGTGTTTGCCAGTGCACTTTGCTGCGGTGCATGATATTGCTATATGGACATCAAATTCATTTTTAAGCAAAGCTCTGGCCAAATGGATGACAATGTTATCAGTGCTAACACAGACATGCTTCTGACCTTCAATGGTTCAGAATGCCTTGCTTTCATATCATTTTGAGGATAGCAACACACCTTGCTACATGCTTAGATCATTTTCAGGGGGTGGGGTGGAAGGTTGATGGTTGAGTGGCTGGTTCTAGGATAAATGGGAGGTGGCTTCCTTGCTTTTTCTGGATAGCATGCTGGTAAAGACACTGCGCTCGCGATCTGATAGCATGTGTTTGTTTTTGGTAGCTACTTTTTTTTTTTACTTTGGAAGAAAAGATCCTTTTTTTTCTCCAATTACTTTGTTTCCAGGAAACTGAACAAACACTCATGTTGGTTTTCTATTATCTCCAGTCTCCAAAAAACTTGCAGCTTTGTAAGTTTTGTCATCCGTTCCTACTGGCACACACTGGCCTATTCTTCTAAAAGGCAGAGCAGGTTTAACTCGTGTTCAAGATGTTTTGTGAGCGTTGACACACGGGACCTCAGTTTATAGACTCACCCTAAGACATTCAGGGCAGTGGAGTTGACACTGATATCAAGTGAGGAAAAAATTCTAACGGGCGTTCGATGATGGCTCGATTAAGCTGAGCCCGAGCCCGGGCCGTTAGATCGCGAGCACACACGCCCTAACCACAAGGCTGCCCCATCCCCCAGACACAAGCCATGTGTTGTCATTTTTTGCAAAGCAGATTGTAAGTGAGGGGGAAATGCCTTCCCACCAGGTCAAGAACATTGACACCATGAAAGCATGTCCCCTTTATCCACACCACAGCTGGCAAAAATGGGGAAGACAGGCTTGCTTTGCCCACACTTCAATGTCAGCACTGACTGACAGTGTTCAGGATCAATGGCTTGGTCGGGATGTTGAGTTTTTTTCTGCTTTGCGTTGCTGTTTTGAATTTGTTGAAAGGAAAAACCAACCATCAAGAATCATAAAGAATATGGAATTTTGTTGTCGCTGTACATACAATTAGTCATTTCATGCATTTCTTTGTCTAAATTACCTGTAGCTGACTTAACATGTGAAACATAGGCCCAGAAGGTGTTGATTAAAGTGAACAAAATGTGAAGAATAGAAGACGAAGAATGCCATTAAGGAAAACAGTTTCTAAGAGAGGGCAAGGTAAAGCTTAAACAAGGAGGCAATACATAAAGTCGTGAAAGGTATAGATGGTTAGCTTTTCACCTCCTCCCCTAATTCCACCACACCACTTTCCTCACATCCTGAATACTGCATGTTATGTAGTGGTGAAGAAAGCTGTTTTGACCAGGACAGGTTACATAATTTATATTGTTCTGCCTGTAGCTTTGTGATTGATTAATTTGTACCCTTTTATATTAGAAAAATAAGAAACAGCTAATGTTTGAAAAAGATGCTGAAGATTATTTTGTTTTTGTGACTCAAATGTGTTCAATTACCAAGGCGATTTATACAATTCATGCATGGTATCAAAAATATATGGCGTGAGCATTACCGTCAACTATTTCTAAGATGGTATAATCACCAAACATTCTGCTTGAGTTCCTTTAAAAAAGTAAATCATTGATATACATTTAGAACGGTAAAAGGCCTAAAACGGAACCCTGAGGAACATCATAAATGTTTTGAGGAAAATTACAGATAGATCCATTCAAAGACTCTGTCTCTCAGAAAGAAAAGATGAGATACCATTGACATAACTGAGCAAAAGATAGCAAGCTAATAACTTTTTTAAAGAGAAGTTATGATTTATAACATCATAGTGTTAGTAAAATCAAGTGTGTGTGTGTGTGTGAATGTGGTGTGTGCGTGCATGCGTGCATGCGTGCATGTGTGTGTGAGAGAGAGAGAGAGGTGAACATTTTTTTAGGTTAGCTTATCTCCCTTAGTGCGTGTGTCCAGAGAAACACGTGGAAATGTGACTGAACTCGCTCACAAAGGGGCACACTGTGTTGGCAAGCACACACGGTTTTTTTCATTCGACCCCTGATGGTGGCCAAGACAAGATGCCTGAGACAGCTAGGCGAATTTTGCCTTGTCTCCGCCTGGTCATTTTCCCTACAGAATACAGGTTATTATCATTGTTCTGTTGTTGTCAGTTTGATCATTATTATACGCTTAAACGGAAACGTTTTGTAATTCAGAAAGAAGTAAAATAGTTGTTATACTGTTGCTTCTAAACAGACGAATATTTGAGCAGGGATAAATTAATTTAGCGTATGGTGGGATAAAAACCGGCATGTCCATTTGCTTTAGTCACTGATTGGTAAAAAAAAAATAAAACTTAAGTCCCTACTGCGAAGTTAACAGGGATATAATAACCTTTTTTGACTCCCTCACCTACAGGGCAAATGATATGGTGTGTGTCTGGTGAGTAAAAATGCAGACAGTTGTAGTTAAATTTGTAACAACAGTATCTTTGTGGCCTTCCTTCCATATGGAAATGAAGCTTGAAGTAGGCCTATGTGTCCTGACGTTTTTTATTATTATTATATTGTTATTTTAGCTGGTAAGCTTGTTTTACAATGACTTTCAGCTTTTACTGCAGATACTTCCAAGCTGTAAATTTCAGATTTCCGACTAAACCCCTGGTCGCAGTCACAAGCTGAACCAAACTTTAGCACAAAATTCAGGGCCAACCTTTTTGTGGCATTCATCATATGTGTATTGACATAAACCTCCGGCCTTAAAAAAGTACTTATTTTCAGTTAAGTTGAGAAGCTTGTGTACCAAGATAATTATGAAGGGGAAAAAAGTGCACTTTGGCCAACTCTCTGTAAAAAGTAAACCTAGGCATCCAGACATTTAGCAGCGTTTAAAAGGCAGTCATATAGTTTGGAACCAAATTTAAAACTTGTTTTTATTTCGTTCAGTTAATAGTAATGCAAATGACAGTTCAAAAAGCAGGTCTCAGCTAGTTTTGTTCGCATAAAGGAGGGTGATGAATGTGTGTGTGTGTGGAGGGGGGGGGGGAGGGCTTCTGGCGCATTATTTTTTGCGAAAATATTCAAAGCAGTGCTGTAGGTTATAACCCGGTGCTTTGTGAAGAATGCGGACACTGACTTCAGCCAGACTGCTTGAGAACTCGGGGGCACTGCACTCACATGGTCAGGCAGTGTGTCGGGAGAGCTTAACCTATTGGAAACCATCCTCCCGAAGTCGGAATGCAGCTACGTAAATGGTGGCCAGATCGGCGAGAAGGAAGACTATATGCTTGTAGTGTTTGGCCATGCCACCGTCCATGATTGACGCAATAATAATATGAATTTTTTACAGCGCTGAATCTTGTAAAGCAAAGAAATCAAAGCGTTTGCATTCAGATCATTCCCTTGCATGCGACCAGTTCACAATTTAATAAGATTAAGAAAAGATTTTGAAATTACGCACAAAATTCATAAAATCTACCATAATTGTATATTGTAATATATGCGTAAGATTTAAAGCAAATTTTAGTGTCCGGGAAATCGTGAAGAAAAGCTACAATAGACTGCGTTTGATTTTAATGTTTATTTTATGTTGGTAAGTGCTTTTGTCTTCTCACCTATGCCGTTTTTGTTCAACATAACCAAGACTTGATTTTTTTTCTTTCAGATTCCATGCCTGTAGCATCGCCAGACGTCTGTTCAACACTAAACATGGCAACAGAAAACCTGGCTGTCTCAGAAGAGCGTGAACAGGTAAGCTGTTAACTACCTTTAAAATCTTTCTTTTTAATTCTTTTATATCGAGGATAATGGAATAAGCATTCGTGTAGTTTTTTACATCCAGTCCCGTGTGTATACAGTTTTTTCAACCGTGTCATCTGTTCCCACCGGCACACAATGACTTACTCTTACGAAAAGTGAAACAGGATTTAACGTGTACATAAGATGTTCTGCGTGCGTTCGCAGACGGGGCCTCGGTTTATAGTGTCATCCCAAGAACTTTTGGGGAGAGTGGAATCTGCACTGATGTTAACTCCAGGAGAAAAATCCCCTCGAACAGGAGTCGGAACGGGTCGTCAAATTGCCAGCACAATGTTCTGACCACTAGGCTATATCCCGTCCCCCAGTTCAATCGATGTGAATTGTTAATAGTTATAAGCATTGTTTGATAGAGGCACCGAAGCCCTGCACGTCCATTCATTTGTCAAGGGAAAAAAAGACTGGTGCAATAGGATGAATTATCAACAATGCTCGATTTTTTTCATAGCTAGATAATTACGCTCTTTCTGTCGTTCTGTCTGTTGGTCTGTGTGTGTGTGTGTGTGTGTGTGTGTGTGTGTGTGTGTGTGTGTGTGTGTGTGTGTGTGTGTGTATGTGTGTCTGTCTGTCTGTCTGTCTGTCTGTCTGTATCTCTTTCTCTCTCTCTCTCTCTCTCTCTCTCCTCTCTCTCTCTCTCTCTCTCTCTCTCTCTCTCTCTCTCTCTCTCTCTCTCTCTCTCTCTCTCTCTCTCTTTCATTCTCTCGCACGCGCGCGCACGTGCACGCACACGCACACATGCACACACACAGAGCTGTTCAGAGAAATTTGAAATAGTTTTTGTTTTTTTCAGTATCTTTTTTTAGAATATCAAGATTTCAACGGAATCTTCATGGCATCTGCAATACACAATCTACAACACACACACACACACACACACACACACACACACACACACACACACACACACACACACACAAACATACACAACTCTTTCTAAATATTTGTATGTTCGTCTTTAAGATGGACTGTTTATTGTTATGATATCAATTAAATTGTTGACTTCATTTTATAGCCAGAGTAATGCTGACATTAAATCATCATTTTATTTCCGCTGATAGTTTCTCTCTCTCTTTCTCTCTTTCTCTCTTTCTCTCTCTCTCTCTCTCTCTCTCTCTCTCTCTCTCTCTCTCTCTCTCCTCTCTCTCTCTCTCTCTGTTCTCTTCTCTCTCTCTCTCTCTCTCTCTCTCTCTCTCTCTCTTCTCTCTCTCTCTCTCTCTCTCTCTCTCTCTCTCTCTCTCTCTCTCTCTCTCTCTCTCTCTCTCTCTCTCTTGTCTCTCTTGTTTCTTTCTTTCTTTCTTCTTTCTTTCTCAGGCTCTCTCCTCAACTTTTTTATTCCCCGCCTAGACTCCCCAAGTTCAAGTATGGTGGGACTTGCACCATTCCCCTCCCTTCCCTTCGCAAATTAGGCAGACACATTCCGACTTTGGGGATGGTGTCTAGACATATCTCTGTGCATGCGTGTTTGTTTTTTTTTAAAGTCATTCTTCCTTCCGACACGAAATAACCTGCTTTTTCGAAAGTCAAAATGGATTTTGAATATGTGAGCAAGACACTTGGCGTGAATTCGGTCATGGAACCTCGGTTTATAGTCTGAGCCATAGGACTCGTTTAATTCAGTGCCCATCTCGCAGGCCTGACAGTCCAACAGAAATACTGACCTGATTGCCTTCTTCACCTTCCCTCTCTCTGCAGGAGTCCTACAGTAGTCCTGCAGTGGATTCTCCCCCATTGTAATGAGCTTGACAATGAGACTGGAGAACTGACAAAAAAGAAAGAAGGCAAGACCAGATGACTACGTCTACCGGCCATTCTGAATCCAGCGCCACCAAAGCCAAGCATCAGAACAGGTGGATGACGCAACTTCTACATGTCAGACCTTTTTACCCGCTCATGCCACAGAAACACCCCAGGATTTTAGCTCAGGAGAGATCAAAGCCACCTGAATGATTATCTTACAGAAAACTGCGTGTAGAACACAGAGAAGAGCCTTTGCAAGACTGGCAGCCAGACAACAGATAATGTATTGCATCCCTACTCACGACTTGAGGCGCTCCTAAACAGTGACTATCCCAACCCTAGCCAAGAAGCTCTGCAACACCTTAAGGACCTGCAACGTACTGCTGGCTTCATTGTTGACTAAGCTGCTCATCTGAGGAACGCAAAATCTTCCACCAATCATGAATCTTGTGACCACAAACACCAAGCGGACATTGCTGTGCAGTATGATGCATCATGATCTCCTTTACCCTGGATTGGTCCCTGTGCAATGCTGGCTAAGGAAGAGGCTCCTCTTACTTTTAGTTTTCTTCTGTTCTGCTCGATTTTTGCTGAAGTTCAGCCATGGAGTGTTGATTTTTCCCTTCAACTGTCTGTCAGTTTCGGGTCATAGGTCACCGTTCTCCTGTTGGCGACATCGTTCTTGATGGTAGCTATTGATGCGTGTCCAGTCAACTGTTTCATCCCCTTCTGTCTTTTATTTCTCTTACTTTCTTTTATTCTTTTATATCGAGGATAATGGAATAAGCACTTATTTGCTTTTTTACATCTAGTCCCCGTGTGTATGCAATTTTGTAAATGTCATCTACTCCCACTGGCACACGATAGGCTACTCTTACGAGAGGCGGAACAGGATTTAACGTGTGCAAAGATGTTCTGCGTGCGTTCGCACACGGGGCCTTGGTTTAAAATCTCATCGAAAACCTTTTGGGGAGAGTGGAGTCAGCACTGATGTTGACTCCAGGGTAAAAATCCCCTCGAACGGGAATCGAAGCCCTGGTCGTCAAATTGCAAGCGTAATGTTCTGACCACTAGGCTATCCAGTCCTTTTGTAGGTAATATGATCACTGGACACCACACTTCTGATTGAATTCTTAGTCCTTGCTTAAAAAGATAGATAAAACAAAATAAAATCAATAAAAAATACAAAGACAAGAAGTAAAGTGAAAACAAACAAACATAAAAATAAGATAGATAAAATCTAAAAAGTAGAAAAATGAGTTGAAATTTAAAAAAAAAGAATAAAACGGATAAACATGAATTAAAACTAAATTAAATGGCGGAAAAATTAGATGGTAGAAACCTAAAACTAAACCCTAAATGAAATAAAACAAAAACAGAATAATAGAAATCAAAAAGCCGCCCAAACAAAAGCCAAAACATAAAACTTTAATGCAAGAGACGAAAGGAGAGCAATCGTGGTTAGTGACAGTGGTCATTTTATCCTTCATTTTTACCTTCACATTAGACCGGGATATAGCCTAGTGGTCAGAACATTGCGCTTGCAATTTGACAACCCGGGTTCGATTCCTGGTGGAGGGGATTTTTCTCTGGAGTTAACATCAGTGCGGACTCCACTCTCCCAAAAAGTAATTCGGATGAGACTATAAACCGAGGCCCCGTGTGCGAACGCATACAGAACATCTTGCGTACATGTTAAATCCTGTTCCCTTTTCGTAAGAGCAGGCCATGTGTGCTCGGTGGGAACAGTAAGATTTACAAAGCTGCATACGCATGGGGACTGGATGTAAAAAAGCAATGATTTTATTCCATTATCCTCGATATGAAGAATAAATAAAATTAATAGCATTTCCTTATGCCCCTTCCCCTGTATCCTTAATTTCTTCATGCTTCCTATTCTAAAGCGTTTCATAGTGTTAACCCCTATCCTTTTTTTTAATATTCTAAAGCATTTCTTTATTCTTTCACCTTCACGTTTAAAGCATTTTCATAGTTCCCCCTCCTTTATTCCTTTACTTCTCACATTCTGTAACATTTCCTTAGTGCCTCCCACTAGGCTTATCCTTTATTCCATCACATTCTATAGATTTCCCTAGTGGCCCCTCTTGTCCCTTCTTCCTCACATTCTATTGTATTTCTTTCGTTCCTCTCCCTTATCCCTTATTCCACAGGAGCCCTCATCTAGTGGTTAAAAGTCGTCATGTGCATCATACAGAAGTCTTCGACTGTTTCATCAAGACTGTAGCTCTGTGTAAGGAATGCGCTGCATGGAAACCTTGCATGGCCTGTATAGTCGGTCCCAGGAAAGGCCAAAACACGTCACCATTTGTACACGAAACTTTAAGACATGCAAGACTAGTGCCCTAAAGACTGGTGGCGATGCAACAAACAATGCTTCAGTCATACCTGCTGCAAGAAGTATTCGAGAGAGCATCTAGCTCACCTCCCCCCATCTCAGTGGCCAAGACACTCCATGGCGACTTGCAGGACCTGCAGTGTGCTGCTGCCTTCATAGCAGAGACTGGCTGCCCATCTGACCATCCAAAAGAACGTGCATTTTGTAAGTATATTAAAACTTAAAGCTTTAGTTAAACGTTTTTAAGCTTAATGTTTTGTTTTAAGACGAAAGTTTATATGTTTTTAGCTTGGAAGGTGGTTCTGTTTTATTTTTCTTTTGCTGCCTCATTTCCTGCTACCGGTCATTTGGTAGACTTAAATTTGGACTACCATCGTCTTCAGTCATTGGTTTAGGCCTATGCACAGTACCAGTTCCAAGACCCCCATTAAGATACTATGCTTGAAAATATTGAGATTTTCAATAGCAAAATCATAGCAGAATATCTGTCGTCCATAGAAGTTGAAAGTGAATATGGTGCCTAATGTCAAGGTATTCAAAAGTCATACATGCAAACTTCTCTCATCTAGTATGTACTCAATATTTTTTAGAACAATGAGTGAGATCAAGAGAATTTTCTTAGGTGACTGAGCCCTGGAGTGCTTAAGCTGGGCAATGTTAACACTAAGACTCCATGCATTTCTCTACATTAATAGTAAGCAGTCAGAAAGGAGGCACATTCTTTGTTACTGATGCGTAGCTTAGATGGGTTGATTTGTATAGTTAAAGCAATGAAGACTTACGATGCATGAATAAAAACAAGCATATACCAATGTCCTCATATTTCTGTCACCAGGACCTCCTCAACATGTGTCTATCAATCACAACAACATAGACTTCATCAACATCATCACTATGGACTCTTTTTCATCACTCATCATCATCATCATCATCATCATCATCATCATCATCATCGTGGACTTCATCATCATATCACTGTGGACTTCATGATCATCATCCGTGGTCTTCTCTCACCACACCCCACCACCATCATTCATCATCATCTCATCATCATCATCATCACTGTGGTCTCCATCATCATCATCACTGTGGTCTTCATCATCATCACCGTGGTCATCATCATCATCATCATCATCATCATCATCATCATCATCATCATCATCATCGCTGTGGTCTCCATCATCATCATCATCATCATCATCATCATCATCATCATCATCATCATCATCATCGCTGTGGTCATCATCATCATCATCATCATCATCATCATCACCGTGGACTTCATCATCACCGTTGACTTCATCATCACGACCGTGGTCTTTATCATCGTCATCATTATCACCGTGGTCTTCATCATCATCACCGTGGACTTCATCATCATCATCATCACCGAGGACTTCATCATCATCATCACTGAGGACTTCATCATCATCGTGGACTTCATCATCATTATCGTGGCCTTCGTCATCATCACTGTGGACTTCATCATCATCATCATTCATCATCATCATCATCATCATCACATCATTGTGGAATCATCATCACCGTGGACTTCATCTCCTCCTCCTCCTCTCCTCCTCATTATATCATCATCATCGTCACCGTGGAATTCATCATCGTCACAGTTGAATTCATCATCGTCACCGTGGAATTCATCAGCGTCATAGTGGAATTCATCAGCGTCATAGTGGAATTCATCGTCACCGTGGAATTCATCTTCACCGTGGAATTCATCATCGTCACAGTTGAATTCATCATCGTCACCGTGGAATTCATCATCGTCACCGTGGAATTCATCATCGTGGACTTTATCATCATCATCATCGTGGACTTCTTCATCACCATGGACTGGATCAACAAGAGCAGGACTGATCGATCTTTTCCTATGAAAACGTGTGATACACTTGTCACGTCAGATTGGTTTTCTCTGCGTGAAATTCGGACTGCTCTTCCCGGAAAGAGTGCGTCGCCACAAGAGTAGCGCCACCCATTTGTTTTCTTTTCCTGTCTGCGAAAGAGTTTGATTTCCTATCAGTGGCTTTTTTCTACATGATTTTGCCAGGGACAACTCTCTTGTTGCCTTGGGGGAGGGAGGGGAGAGAGAGAGAGAGAGAGAGAGAGAGAGAGAGAGAGAGAGAGAGAGAGAGAGAGAGAGAGAGAGAGAGAGAGAGAGAGAGAGAATTTTAAAGATTTTCTATTTCCGCCTTTGTTCTTAAGATAAAAGTAAAGGTATTGATCATACCTACACAATATTTCAAAACTTGTTTCCATCCCCCCTTTTTCACCTCTCAAAAGTATTTGCGTTTCATGTTCATTGTTTAAAAATATCAAGATACATTTGTGCATATTCTGATTTTTTTTTCAAGCTGTTAACTCCCCTTCCCCCCCCCCCCCCCCCCCCCCTATAATGGAGAGTTGTCTCCGAAGACACGTGTGTAATAATAAAACAGTCCTTCAAGTCATTTATTCTGCAAGACATGGTGGGTAGTTGATACAACAAAAAATTAGCTGAGACTAACCTTGTGATTTTTGTAAAATTTGTTCCTTGGCTAGAATTCCAAGGTTGACCAATGGTAAGATTTTGTGTGTGGGACCGTTGTAGCCGCATTCCGGCTTCTGAAATATTTTATACATATGTGTGGGGGGGGGTATATGTAAAGAGAGTGTCAAGAAATGGAATATCTAGGGAGAGGAAAGAACTGGTTATTTTTGTTCTTGTCTTTTTGCATAAAACTGATTGCCATTAGTTATGTTGAACGCAAATGCTATACGCTGTACAGCAAGGTATTTACTTGCGTGATTGATTAGTTTAAAAAACTGTGAGATTGTTGTCTGCAGGACAGGTATAAAGATCCATAGCTATTTGCTGGTCTGTCGCTGTTGTGCAATTGTAGATTGCCTTACACTTTAGAGAAGAAACTCGTCTTGTCTAAACGCTACATTTTTTATGTCCAAGTATTCTTGAAAGTAGACGGTGTATAAGCGCTGTATGGTGCGTGTGTTTGTGTGTGTGAGAGAGAGAGAGAGAGAGAGAGAGAGAGAGAGAGAGAGAGAGAGAGAGAGAGAGAGAGAGAGAGAGAGCTTATTGTGTAGGGGAGATTTGAAGAAAAGGCATTACGAAGAAGAGGGTAGGATACCGATACAAGTCACCAAGAGTGAGCAAAATTGGGTGAGTGAAGGAGGGGACAACTGGTCATGTAGGAGATATTTCAGGAAAGGTCATTTTGCAGGAGAGGATAGGATACATAACAAGTCTTCCGGGGTAGGGAAAACGGGGTAGGTGAAGGAGGGGGGCATCTTTTTGTGTAGATTTTAAAGAAAACTCTTTTGGAAGGAGAGGGTAGGACCATAAACAAATGCTAGTAGACAAAATAGGTGGGTGAAGCTAAGCTCATTGGGGTTTTTTGGGTCGTAATATTATGGGTTATTTTAGACTTAAAATGAGATTGAATAATTTTCCGATATATCCATTTTAAAGTACACGAGTGCTTTCGGCCTGAAACTACGATAGTAATAGGATCAAAATTTGTGATTTGAGTCAATCTACCTGCCATCGTGTCTTATATGCTGTTGTGTCCACATACAGTCAGACCGACCGTCTGACCAACACCCCTCCCTACCTTAATTAATGCCTAACTGTTCACACTAACCCTAACACTAACCTGGTTTCTTTCTAATCCTGGCCCTACATGTGGACATAAAGGCAGGTGGGCACAGTGGCAGCTTCTGATACAATCACGATCTTTTTCGAGCCTTTGGGTGGGAGGGGTGGCGGAGAAAAAAAAAGTACAGACTCTACCTTTTGGTCAGAAATTGATGGTCTGAGGAGTTTTGGGGATTGTTTATGTGAGGGTTGGGGTTGTGGGGGCTGGAGGGGGGGGCGCGGTCAGAAACGGGGGTGTAAAAGGGGCGGTAGATATAGACTTATAACAGAAAAAAGGGAATGGAAGAATACAATGATCAGTTGAGGTGTAGGAACAGTTATGGAATTGTGTATGTGTTATAAAATATTGCAGGAAGAGGGGGGGAGGTTAGGGAGACAGGTTTTGTAAAGGGGCAGGGAGTAAGTAGGTTGGGGTGGGAGGGGGTGTTAAGGAAAATGTGTTAAAGTGGAGAAAGGGGGACCATGGAGGAAGGAGGGGATAGAGGGCTTAAGGTGTGTGTGTGTGTGTGTGTGTGTGTGTGTGTGTGTGTGTGTGTGTGTGTGTGTGTGTGTGTGTGTGTGTGTTATTTCGAATATAACGAAATAAGCTCTCTGTGTGTATGCAGTTTTGTAAATTACTTTCATCCTTTCCCGCGTGGACATTATGGCCTTACTCTTCCCCCAAAGCAGAACATGTTTAAAAGTGTGCACAAGATTGTGTGTGTGTGCGGTGTGTGTGGTGGTGTGTGGGGGTTGCGTGTGTGTGTGTGTGGTGCGTGTGTGGTGTGTGCGTTGTGTGTGTGTGCGTGTGTGTGTGTGGTGCGTTGCGGCGCGCGGGGCGCGTGCGCGTGCGTGTGTGTGTGTGTGTGTGTGTGTGTGTGTGTGCACACGCGCGCGCGCGTGTGTGTGTGTAGGTGGTACATGTGGCAGGCAAATCTATGCAATTATACACCCTCAGTACTAGTTTTTTCTGACATTATTTCCCTTTTCCATTTTGTTTTTTTTCCCATTTTATTTTTATCGAAACCCACTTTTAAAATACCCTGAAGATTTGATGCTGGCGAAACTTGAAAGTTGTAAAAATTTGCCTAAAAAATGATCCATTTCTTGGCTATAATGATGACTTTTAAATAAAACAGTGCTCTCAGTAATGTAGGGTGGACTGGAACTTAGTGATGCCTTTAAGGAAATACCCCTTTTAATAACTTTTATGAGAAAAGTTACTCTTGATGGCAGGGTGAACAATGTATGTTAGCTTTCCCTACATGATTCAGAACCTGTCCTGCTGCCCTATATATACTTAAACTTTTTTTTTCTAGCAAGGATGGTTCTGGTTTATATTTTGCTGGTAAATATTATGTGTACTCATACTTTATGCGAATACGATAGTAGATTTTTCATCAACACATAAAAAATGTGAACTTGTGATGATTTCATGGTTTGTTGGTAAATATGTGTGCAAGTGCATAAAAGTCAAGAATTTGCAATGTTGACATATTTTTTTTGTAATCTAATTTTTTTTTGTCCAAATGTTTGGAACGTTTATCAAAATTACTGAAATTATTATCATCAGTTGCTTCAGATTTTAGGATAGATATCAGTTGAATGTAAATGTCCATGTTGAAATAGAAATAAAACTCGGCCCCTTCCCAGTTTTTTTTTTGGCCAATGAAGAAAGATGTGTGAAGCACCCCTGTATCAAAACAAAACAAAACAACTCCCCTCTCTCCAAAAAACAAAAGAAGAAAAGAGGGTGCTCCATGATCTGCATGCAACTGAGGTCACCCCCCTAAAAATAAATATTTATTATAAGTGGTGGATGTGCAGCTCTATGTTTTTGGAGTGCATGTTTTACAGCATAAATACTGCTGATAGTATGTGACTGGTGCTTTATGTTTTGTTTTGTTGTGTTTTTTTTTTAGCAAGAATGGTGCTTTTTTTTTTTTTTGCTGGTAAATGTGTACTAATCTTTCATGTGAAAACTATAGTAGATTTTGCAGCAACACATAAAAAATGTAAACTTGTGATGGTGAAATGGTTTCTTGTTAAATGTGTGCATATATACTTAAAAGTTAGAAATCTTTAATGTTGACATCTTTTTGTAAATTGAATTTTTTTGTGTACCAATCGTGGAATGTTTTCCAAAATTACTAAAAATCATCATTATTAGCTGCTTCAGACTTTAGGTTAGATAGCAGTGGAATGTAAACGCCCATGTTGAAATAGAAATAGAACAAAACAGTCCCCTCCCCAGTTTTTGGACCAATGAAGAAAGACGTGTGAAGCACCCCTGTATCAAAACAAAAGAAGAAAAGATGGTGCTCCATGATCTGCATGCAACTGATGCTACACCCTGTAATTTTTTTTTTTACGAGTTGTATATGTGCACTGTACTTTTTTTGCGGTGCATGTTTTACAGCAGAAATACAGCTGATAGTATGTGTCTGGGTTTTTTTTTTTTGTTTTTTTTTTAGCAAGAATGGTGCTAGTTTGGGGGGTTTTTTTTGCTGGTAAAATAAGTGTACTAATCTTTCATTTGAAGACCATGTAGATTTTACAGCAACACATAAAAATGTAAACTTGTGATTATGATATGGTTTGTGGGTTAATGAGTGTTTATGTACTTAAAACTTAATAATATGCGATGTTAACATTTTGGGGGGTAATGTAAAAAATTTGTATACAACTGTTTGGAGTGCTTCTCTAAATTACCAAACTTATTATCATTAGTTGTTTCAGATTTTAGGTTAGATAGCAGTGGAATGTAAATGCCCATGTTGAAATAGAAATAAAACAAAATGGCCCCTCCCCAGTTTTTGTTTTGGCCAATGAAGAAAGACGTGTGTAGCACCACTGTTTCAATCCCCACCCCCACCCACCCACCAAAAAAGAAGTAAAGATGGTGCTCCATGATCTGCATGCAACTGAGGCCACACCCCTAAAAATACTCATTTTTTATAAGTTGTGGATGTACAGCTGAATGTTTTTGCAGTGCATGTTTTTACAGCAGAAATACAGCTGATAGTATGTGACTGGTGTTTTATTTCTTTTTTCTTTTCTTTTTTTAGCAAGAATGGTGCTAGTTTTTTGCTGGTAAATATGTGTACTAATCTTTCATGTTAAGACCATAGCAGATTTTATAGCAACACATAAAAAATGTAAACTTGTGATGATAAAATGGTTTGTCAATTAATGTGTGTATATGTACTTAAAAGTTTAGATTCTGTAATATTGACATATTTTTGTAACCTAAACATTTGGTATACAAATTGTGGAATGTTTTCCAAAATTAATGAAATTATCATTAGTTGCCTCAGACTTTAGGTTAGATAGTAGTGGAATGTAAATGTCCATGTTGAAATAGAAATAAAACAAAACAGCCCCCTTACCAGAGTTTTTTTTGCTAATGAAGAAAGGCCTGTGAATCACCCCTGTTTCATAACAAAATAAAACGCCCCACCCCCCTAAAAACCAAAGAAAAAAAGATGGTGCTCCATGATCTGTATGCAGCTGAGGCCCCCAACTCCCCCCCCCCCCCCAACCCCCCCCCCCCCCCCCCAAAAAAAAAAAAAAAAAAGTTTTTTACTAGTTGTGGCTGTGCAGTTGTATGTCTCTTCAATGCATATTTTACAGCAGAAAATACAGCTGATAGTATGTGACTGGTGCTTTACATGATGGCTTCATTTCTCATCCTGTGTGCATTACACACCATATATATAGACAGATATAGATATATATTTCTTTGCTTGCTTTGTATGCCAGTTAAAAAGACCTCCCCCCAAAAATTGTAGTGGCTTTTGATATTTGCATAAATATTCAGTGATGCTGGCAGATCTGTGTACTGATCTTCCCGTGAAGACCAGTACAGGTTTTACAGCAACACATCAGTTCTGTTAAGAAACAAAGTGTACTTAGGATGGGTGAAGTTGTGTGTGTGTGTGTGTGTGTGTGTGTGTGTGTGTGTGTGTGTGTGTGTGTGTGTGTGTGTGTGGTGTGTGTGTGTGTGTGTGTGATTAAAACATAAGAATCTGTGATGCTGGATTTACTTCATTTGCAATGTAAATAATCTTCCAAAAAAGAAAGCCTTTGGAAGTAGATGATTTTTTTATACAGTCCTTAAAATATCTGATTTTTACCAGACTGGGGTTTTTTAAGCCAAAGCAAAGGCTCCTTATGTTTTGGATTATTGTTTTACAGCATTACATGTTTTGTACATATCTATTTATGAAAAGCTTCCCCTAACTACTAAAAAGGATCATTACTAGTTGCTCCAAACTATACCTAAGGTTGGACAAACAGAATCAGCCCCTCACCCCACCCTTCTTTTATTTGATTTTTGGTCAATGAAGAGAGGTATGTGAAGCAACTATTTATGTAAAAAAGGGGGAAAGGAAGAAAAAAAAAAGAAGAAAAATAACGAACCAAAAAACAAAACACAAAACTCCAAACAAAAAAGATGGTGCTCCATGATCTGTATGCAACTGAGGCTCAGTTTTATCAAAATGATTATTATTTAAAATATTCTTTTTATGTTTAAATGTGTAGTTTGTTTTGTATATGCTTTAGAGCAGAAAATAGCGTTATTGTAAATGATTATTGTTGTGCAAAAGTTCAGTTATCAACTTGTTTGGTGTTGGAATGGATTTATCACCATTTTACAATGAGCCTATTTTCCTTTTTTTTTTTTTTGCTGCAATGTTTACCTTCCATTGGCTTGTTTGCTCATTAGATCAAGTGTTAATTGAAACAAATCGTGTAATGGCTGATGATATTTGTAAAAATGGTGTGTGTTTGTGCTGCTTGAAAATCTGTGTACTGATCTTCCATGTAAAGATCATGGCAGATTTTATAGCAACACATTAATGTTCTTGTAAAACGTTCATACTTAGGATGCCAGGTCATGCTGTGGGATTGCTGAGAGATAGAAATCTGATGTAGATTTTTTTGTAATCTAAAAACGGCCCTCTGAAGGTATTTTTGTCTATTTATTCAGTCCTTATTAACATTAATGTTTTTTAAATGTTATATTTTCGTACCCAAACAAAGGCTTTAAATATTTGCCTTTATACAGCCTAAGATATTTGTGTATGAGATGTACTTCAGACATTTCTCCAAATAGTGACAAGACTGCAGTTTAGTAATTATTGCAACTAATACTTGCTCCAGATTATAGATAAAAACAATATTAATGTTAATTTTGAACTCTCCCTCTCTTTTTTTTGGCCAGTGAAGACAGACATGTAAAGCTCCCATTTGTGTGTGTGTGTGTGTGTGTGTGTGTGTGTGTGTGTGTGTGTGTGTGTGTGTGTGTGTGTGTGTGTGTGTCAATTGAAGATAATTCAGAACCTGTACTGCCTGCTCCCCTCCCTCTCTCTCTCTCTCTCTCTCTCTCCTCTCTCTCTCTCTCTCTCTCTCTCTCTCTCCTCTCCTCTCTCTCTCCTCTCCTCTCTCTCTCTCTCAATCCTGTTCCGCTTTTCGTAAGAGTAGGCCATCGTGTGCCGGTGGGAACAGATGACAATATTTACAAAAAAACTGCATACACACGGGGACCGGATGAAAAAAAGCACATGATTGCTTATTCTGTTATCCTCGATATAAAAGATTGAATAAATAAATAAATAAATCTCTCTGTCTCTCTGTCTCTCTGTTTCTCTCTCTCTTCTCTCTCTCTCTCTCTCTCTCTCTCTCTCTCTCTCTCTCTCTCTCTCTCTCTCTCTCTCTCTCTCTCTCTCTCTCTCTCTCTCTCTCTCTCCCTCCCTCCCTCCCTCCCTCCCTCCCTCCCTCCCTCTCTCTTATATATATATATATATATATATATATATATATATATATATATATAGTATATATATATATATATATATATGTATATAAATAAAGTCATATAATTAGATATGTAGCTTCAATTAAGCAAGAATGATTTGCTGCGAAATATGTAGAAATGTGTACTAATTTCTTACGTGAAGACCATAGAGATTTTACAGCGACATATAATACATGTGAACTTGTCACAATATTGTGGTTTGTTGGTTAATGTGCGTGCAGGTGCTTAAAACTAAGTCTGTGATGTTGAATTCTCTCCTTTTATCATCAAAATATTTTTGAGAAACGTAAACATATGTAAGATGATTTTGAATGTTTTATACTGTCCTTTAATGTAACTGAACAGACTGGACTGATTCTTTTAAAGCCCCCCAAAATTCCCCTGGTCATGTTTTATGTACAGCTTGAGATCTTTTGTGAATACAAATTTGAAATATTTCTCAAAATGACTAAAATTGATGTCATTAGTTCTTTCAGGCTGAAGGTAAGATAAGAGTGATATATATATAATGCTTGTATGTCAAATGAAACGGGGCCCCTCCCCTATTTTGTAAATTTGATTTTGGTCAATGAAGAAAGACGTGTGAAGCACCCCTGTTTCAAAACAAAACAAAATGCCCCACCCCCCTTCTAACGAGCCAAACAGAGGAAAAGATGGTGCTTCATGATCGGCATGCAATTGAGGCCATGCCTCCCCTCCAAAACTTTTTTTTATTTAAAATTCTTTATTATTATCTTTTTTTTTTTTTTACAAATTGTGGATGTGCAGCTGTTATGTTTTTGCAATGCATGATTTACAGCTAATAGTATGTGACTGGTGTGTCTTTGTTTTATATTATATGTTTATTTAGTGTATATGATTGGTGTTTTATATGGTATGTTCATTTTTTCTCGTGTGTGCATTATTATTCTGTTATATATATATATATATATATATATATATATATATATATATATATATATATAATATATATATATATATATATATATATATATATTCTTTATTATATTATATCGAGGATATTGGAATAAGCACTCATGTGCTTTTTACATCCAGTCCCTGTGTGTATGCAGTTTTGTAAATTTTGTCATCTGTTCCCACTGACACAATGGCCTAATCTTATCAAAAGTGGAACAGAATTTATCATGTGTGCAAGATGTTCTGCTGTGTTCACACACGGCCTGGGTTTATAGTCTCATCCAATGATATAATTGTGTGTGTGTGTGTGTGTGTGTGTGTGTGTGTGTGTGTGTGTGTGTGTGTGTGTGTGTGTGTGTGTGTGTGTGTGCTCTATATAACTTTTTTCTTTGCTTGCTTTGTATGCCTGTGCGGTGGGTAGGGCTCTAAGCAACATCATTGGATTGGATTGTGTGTCAGTTAACAAGACCAAAACAAAATTGTAGTCTCTTTTGATTTTTGCATAAATGATTAGTGCTGCTGGCAGATATATATGAAGACCAGTAGGTTTAACAGCAACACATTAATTATATTTAAAAAACAGTGAACTTATTATGGGTGAAGTTGTGAAGTTGAATAGAGTCCTTAAAGTACCTGATTTTTATTGGACTTTTTAAAATTATATATATATATTTTTTTTAGCCAAAAGAAAGGATTCAAATTCTTGTTTTTATACGGCGTCAGATATATTTTGTGTATGTGATCTATTTGAAATGTCTCAAAAAATTGAAATGACTACATTTAATAAATTATTGCAACTATTACTAGTTGTTTCAGACCATAGGTAAAAAAAAAAAGGAGAATGTAATTGTTAATGTTGAAATCCCCTCCCCCCCCCCCCCCCCCCACCCCCCTCTTTAGTTCTATTGTGAAAAAAGACATGTGAAGCACCCATTTCTTCACTTTTTTTATCAATTGAAGACATGATTCAGTACCTGAACTGCCTGCCCCATATGTATGTATGTATGGAGAGAGACAGAGAGAGAGAGAGAGAGAGAGAGAGAGAGAGAGAGAGAATATATATATATAATATATATATATATATATATATAATATAATATATGAGCAAGAATAGAGTGTTTATTTTGCTGGTGAATATATGTGTTAATCTTTCATATGAAGACCATAGTAGGTTTTACAGCAACACATAAAAAAATATAAACTTGTGATATATAGTAGTTTGTCCATTTGTGTGTTGTGTGCATGCATTTAAAACTTAAGAATCTGTGATGTTGACTTATGATTTTTGTCATCTTAATACCTTTGAGAAACGTAAACATTTGGAAGATGATTTTGAATGTTTTATTCAGTAATTAATGTAGCTGAACATGACTGGACTGATAACTTTAAAGCCAGAAAGGCTCCTGGTTATTATTTTTTGTAGAACTTAAAATGTTTTTTGTGTATAAAGTTGTATTATAAGTTGCCCAGATTTTAGGTTAGATAGCAGTGGACTGTAAAGGCCCATGTTGAAATCGAAATAAAACAGCCCCCTCCCAATTTTTTTTTTTTTTTTGGCCAATGAAGAAAGACGTGTGAAGCACCCCTGTTTCAAAACAAAACAAAACGTCCCCCCCCCCCCCCCTTCAGAAAAAACAAAGGAAGAGGAAAAGATGGTGCTCCATGATCTGCATGCAACTGAGGCCACCCCCCCCCCCCCCCCCAAAAAAAGAAAAAAAAAAGAAAAAGAAAAGGACAGAAATATTTTTTACAAGTTGTGGATATGCAGCTGTATGCTTTTGCAAAGCATGCTTTAGAACAGAAAATACAGCTGATGATCTGTGATTGGTGTTTTATATGATAGCTTTATTGTTTAATTGTGTATGCATTACACACCGTTTTATAGTGTGTGTGTGTGTGTGTGTGTGTGTGTGTGTGTGTGTGGTGTGTGGTGTGTGTGTGTGTGTGTGTGTGTGTGTGTGTGTGTGTGTGTGTGTTTGTGTGTGAGAGAGAGAATGTGTGTGTGTGTGTGTGTGTGTGTGTGTGTGTGTGTGTGTGTGTGTTGTGTGTGGTTTTTGCGTGTGTGTTTCTTTTTTGTAACTTTTTTCTTTGCTTGCTTTGTATGCCAGTTAAAAAGACCAAAAGCTGGTAGTGGCTTTTGATATTTGCTTAAGTTATGTTTAGTGTTGCTGGCAAACCTGTGTGGTGATCTTTCGCGTGAAGACCAGTACAGGGTTTACATCAACACATCATGTCTAAGAAGAAAAAAGTTTACTTATGATGGGTGAAGTTGTGTGTCAGCCCGTGTGTGTGTGTGTGTGTGTGTGTGTGTGTGTGTGTGTGTGGTGTGTGTGTGTGGGTGTGTGTGGTGTGTGTGTGTGTGTGTGTGTGTGTGTGTGTGTGTGTGTGCGTGTGTGTGTGTGCGTGTGCGTCTGCAGGTGTGCGTGTGCAGGTGTGCGCGTGGAGGAGTGGTACATGCGTGCTGCTTGTGTATCTGATTTTAAGGATTGAATTTTATTACTTTCTGTGATGAATATTTATGTATATCATTTTTATATATATATGCCTTGTGGCCACGTGAATTTCTCTTTGATGAAATGCTGGTATTGGTATAAGTATTGTCTTGTAATGTGTGTGTGGTAATGGTTATATACTGTGCTATGCTATTCTGTGATAATTCTATTTCCGAGTTAATTTTTTTATGTATAGCTTGTAACCTACGCAAATTTCTTTGTGAGATGATGAAAATGTTAAAATAGAATGTGCTTAAAAGCTAAGAATATGGATGTCGGATTTACTTTATTTGCTATGTAAATTATCTTTCATGAAGGAAAACCTTTGGTTGTAGATGAATTATCTGAATAGTCCTTACAGTATCTGATTTTTATCCCACTGATTTTTTTAAAAACCAAAGACCCCTGATGTTTGGGTTTTTTTTTTAACAGATTAACATACATGATGTGT
This sequence comes from Stramonita haemastoma, assembly GCA_030674155.1. NCBI lineage: Eukaryota > Metazoa > Mollusca > Gastropoda > Neogastropoda > Muricidae > Stramonita > Stramonita haemastoma. The sequence goes on along the minus strand of CM060321.1, from coordinate 58,055,868 downwards.
ACATATATATATATATATATATATATATATATATATATATATATATATATATATATATATATATATATATATATATATATATATGATTGAAATGTTTCGCCGAATAACTAAAATAATCACTACTAGTTCCTTCAAAGTATGTGTAAGGTAAGACAAATAGAATTATCCCCGGGTCACCACAACCTTTTTTCCTTTGTGGCCAATGAAGAAAGACATGTGAAGCACCCTTTTTTTTAAAGGAAAAAAGCAGAAGGAAAAAGGAAAACAAAACAACAAAAAAGGATGGTGCTCCATGATCTGCATGCAACCGAGGCCACCAATTTTATTTTGTATTTATTTTAGTTTTGGATGTTTGACTGTGTGCTTTGTTTTGTAATTTGCTTTAAAACAGAAACTAGCGTTATGGTAAATAGTTGGTGGTGTACATAAGTTCAGTTATTTTCTCTGATGATGTCATGGCTTATCCACTAGTTTAAAATGAATGTTTTGCTTTTAGCTACTACAATTTTTACCTTTGACTAGCTTTTTTGTTTATAAGACCAAGTGTTACTTAAAGAAACAAATCGCGTAATTCCCGATAATATTTGTAAAAATGGTGTGTGTTCGTGATGCTTGAAAATCTGTGTACTGATCTTCCCCGTAGAGGTCATGGCAGATTTTACAGCAACACATTAGTGTTCTTGTGAAAAGTTCATACATAGGATGCCAGGTCATGTGTGTTTGGATGCTGAAAGCTAGGAATCTGATGTTGGATTTTTTTTGTAATCTAAAAATGGTCCTTTGAAGGTGGTTTTTATTTTTTCTATAGAGACTTTAAAGTACCTGATTTTTACTGAACTTTTTTGTTTTGATTTTTTTTTTGCCAAATAAAGGCTTTAAATCTTTGTTTTTATACAGCCTCAGATATTTGTGAATTTGATCTATTTAAAACGTTCTCCACATTACTGAAAT
>CM060321.1:58044917-58049917 GCA_030674155.1 Stramonita haemastoma | reverse complement strand
GAAAATGTCATTATAAATCCTCCAACATTTTTTTGCTTATGGGTTTTCACTACTTTCTGTTCCCGCCAGATAGGAGAAAGACAAACAGAAACTGGGGAGAGTCTGGAGCCTTGCAGACTGACAAAAATGTCTGTAAATAACTCTGGAACACATTGGGAGACCAAAATGTCATAGGATGAGATTTCCCTCTGCAGTGGAGGTTAGCTCTGAGGCTGTAAATCACGGATTCAATTATTTCTGTAAACAGTGATTTTGCACTGAGTCATTGCTCGTATTAACGTGTGTGTGTGTGTGTGTGTATGTGTGTGTGTGTGTGTGTGTGTGTGTGTGTGTGTGTGTGTGTGTGTGTGTGTGTGTGTGTGTGTGTGTGTGTGTGTGTGTGTTTGTGTTTGTGTGTGTGCGTTGTTCGTGTATGTTGTTGTTGCTTCGATTTTACGTCTGTTCACTCAAAGTGATATTAGACGATGGGAAGGGAAGGGGAGGGTCTAGTATGTTGATGGATGTGTGCAGTAAAATGGGTGTCTTTTTCTTAATAAAGTATACAGTACATAAATTTGGGCTAAACAGTAATAACAACAAGTAAATACATAACAATTGCTAGTATAACTTAAAACTATAACAAATTTCCTAAAGAACTATTCATTAAAGATTTTGTTATACGAAATGCCAAATTCAGATTTTTAAAAATCTTATCCAAGGATTTTTCCGAGAAAGAAGGTAAGAATGGTTTTAGACTCTTACATTCAAAAATTATGTGACTGTTTGTGATTTTCTCACCGCACAAACATTTTGTATTTTTGCTATATTTAGTGGTGAACGCATTCAGTTTTATCCGAAAAAATAAAGCCCTGACCTTTCTTGCCGTGAAAAAACTTGTATTGATCTCAGAGCGATCGATAACCTTTAAATCAGGGACAGTGTATGAAGACCTTTCTGATATGCGCTCCTTTGGATAATAAGCCTTTTTGGCCCTGCTCCACGATGCCTCTTCTAGTAAGTGATAGCCTTCTTGTAAAGATAATGGAACGTGTAATTCTATAGAATCCTCTCCATGTTTTGCACCTCTCTTTGCAGCTCTATCAGCCCACTCATTTGGTAAGAATCCCACATGAGAAGGTACCCAACAGAAAGTGACACAAATACCCCTTAAAGCTAAAACATGTATAACATGATTGATCTCTAATATAACTTTAGACTTTTTCTTAGAATTTGTGGATTTCAATGCGTAGAGTACCGATTTTGAATCAATGCAGAGTAAAGTTTGAAATATATTCAGCGGAAGATCGAGAATATGGTTAAGAGCCATTAAAATTGCTATTAGCTCAGCTGTGAATATCGAATGATGTTTACCAACATAATAACATTTTTCTACTTTAAGCGATGGTATTACAAAAGCTGAACCTGTTTCTTGATCATCTAGATGTGAACCATCTGTAAAAACTTTTAGATGGTGACAATATTTCTGATCAATGTGCGATCGGACTTCAGAGATCATGATATTTTGATTTTCACTCTTAGCCATATTTGTGTATTCTATATCAAAATTTGCTTTGTTCATTTCCCATAAGGGATAAGGTAGAATTTTAGTTTGAGTATCCATGATATGTTGATTGATTCCAGATTTTTCAAAAAGGTCTGAAACATACGTACCAATTGTCTTTACAGAAGTTATCTGTTTCGCCCTTTTAGGAAATTTGATTTCTGATTTTATTTTTACTTCGTCTGTAGTGAAATTTTCCGTAGTTGTGCTTCTGAGTACGTATTTTGCACATGCCAACTGTCGGTATTCATCTAGTGGCAATTCTCCAATTTCACGGTAAGTTCCAAGAGTCGGTGCATGAAAAGGTACTCCGAGGGCAAGTCTGTATGCCTTACAGTCCATACTTTGTAACTTTTTAAGTAAATACTTTGGTGCATTGAAGAATACCTCTTGTCCATAAGACAGTTTGGAACGAATAAGAGATGTTGCTAAACATTTCAGATTTAAAGTGCTTTGTCCCCAAATTGCTTACTTACCATTTTAAGTAAATTCAAACACTTTCTTGCTTTAGTTAAGGTATACTCGATATGTGCGTTCCAAGATAGCTTAGACGTAAGAATAACACCCAAAAATTTTATTATGTTTTTATATTGAATAATTTCACTGCCAATCCTGAAAATCGGTAGCTCATCTGGGTTACTACCATTGTTAAAAAGTACTAGATGTGTTTTTTCTGCAGAAAAAGAAAGTCCGTTCTCAAAAATATAGTCATTTATGTTGTCAAGTTGGATTTGGTACATTTTTCTGATGTAATTTATTGCCCGTTTTGGTGTGTTTCGCTTCATGTTGACATTCATCCACATACATATGTCGTCTGCATATTGCACTAAAACGACATCATTTGACAAATTTTTTGGAAGATCGTGTAATAAAATATTGAACAAGACAGGAGCTATAACAGAACCTTGGGGTAGCCCCATGTGAAGAGACCTAAAGCCTGAGTATGAGTTGTTTACTCTGACTTGTATACTTCTATTACACAGAAAACTTTTAATAAAATGATATATATGTCCAGAAAACCCAAGATGTTTCAGTTTGAGCAACAATCGAGCATGCCAAACTTGATCATAAGCCTTTTTGATGTCAAAAAATGTAGCTAGAACGTTTTTTCGTCGAGCAAATTGGCTCTTAATGTGTGTTGAAAGTTTAACCAAATTGTCTATGGCACATCGGTCTTTTTGAAAGCCTGCCTGGTTGATTGGGATTATGTTATTTCTATGACAGTAATACATTAATCGTTTAAGAATAATACGTTCCATTAATTTGCCAGTATGTGAAGTCAGGGCAATAGGTCTGTAACTACTTTTATCTGTTTTTGGCTTTCCCTGCTTATGTACTGGAACAACTATAGACTGTTTCCACTTCATTGGCATGACACCATCAATCCAACATTTATTACAAAGTTTGTGTAGCAGAGATAAAAAATTTTCTGGTAAATGTTTCAGCATATCATTAGATACTGCGTCCAAACTGACAGATGTTTTCTTGTTGGAAAGTGAAAATAATGCTTCTTTTACCTCATTCAATAAGATTGGGGCATTGACATATTCATCATTATCAGACATTGGTTCAGAATGCAACTCTGTTTTGTTTTCCTCCTCTGTTCTATGTTTTCTATGCTCACATGATAGCCCTTCAATGCGCATTGATTCTGAGAACATGTCTACAAAGGCTTCTGCCTTTTCTTTGTTGGAAGGAAATTCTTTATTCCCCAGCTTTACTGGGCAACTTGGTAGACAGACACCATTTTTCATTTCATTAAATTTTTTCCAAACTTGTTTAAGATCTTTATGACTGGATATCTCACTGGTACAAAAAGAAGACCAAAACTGTCTTTTAGCCTCAGCAATAACTTTGTTACTATGATTTTTAGCTTCTTTCTGCTTGATATAATTTTCTGGCGTTTTATCTTTTAGATATACCTTATACATTGAACGTTTATTCTTAACTGCATGGTCACATGCTGGTGTCCACCATATATTTCCATTATGTTTCTTTGATTCACGCATGTTTATTCTAGGGATAGACAAACTAGCAGCTTGAAGGATGGTTTCAGTAAAAATAGAATAGAAGTGGTCTATGTCATCAGTTTCAAAGCTCTCAGTGTTGTAGGCTGCAAGAATGCTTTTAAATTTTTCCCAATCAGCTTGTTTATAATTAAATTTAGGAATCTTATCTGCAAGGGTGTCACAAGTAGCAGTTGTACTATGAAGAGTTATAATAACAGGCAGGTGGTCACTGCCAAGGGTGTCTTTGTGTGTTGTCCAGTCACATTCCGGAGCTAGTGCTGGAGATATAAATGTTAAATCTAAGGCTGATGCTCTATGAGTAGCAATGTCTGGAATTCTGGTGACACTGCCATCATTTAATAAGCATAGGCACGAATCCACTACATTTTCTACAAAGCGGTTACTGGATATTTTTTCACACTCTTTATCCCAAAAGGGGGCATGAGCATTAAAGTCGCCTGCAATAAGCCATTTTTCATCATCTTGAAGACTGTGTATCCATTCAGTATTATAAATGTTAGGCCCCTTAGGCAAATATATAGATACAACATTAAGCACTAAATCCTCTGCAAACTTTACTCTTGCTGCACATGAATGTACATCAAGCACTTGGTTAGGCACTGGTGAAGAGCAAACATTATAATCTATCCTTTCTTGGATGTAAATTGCTGCACTAATTTTGGTAGCAGCATCAACTTGCTGATGTACAGGTGGATAATAATAACCAGGCAGTTTGGGCAGTTTACTCCTGGTTACATTGAGGGATTGTAATATGATTGCTTGATAGTTATTGTCAGCAAGATGCTGGACTAAATAAGGCAAGTTGGTGGAGACTGACCGAGCATTCCACTGCATGATTTTAAGTGGACTTGATTGTTTAGAAGGCATTATAGTATACAAAATCTAGGCAACAAAGTAAGAATAGCCAATAATCTAAAAACAACTTTAAAAAAAATAATAATAATAATAAACTATGCAAATATATAACCAAACAGATCTAGATTAAGCACTTCTCAATCCAGTCTCTATACAGATGTGAAGCACAAAATCAGTCAAGTTCAAACAACAAGAAAGAAAAAAAAAATCGCAAATCACAACAGATATGTAGCTAATTGTACCAAAGTTAAGCAAACTAGTTAAGGTTGTAGCACACACTACACAATAGATTAACGTCTGAATCAATATCTGGCGATTGCTTCAAAGAAAGCAAAAAGTCACCATGGAATATATGGCCTGCTCACAGGGCTGCACCAGAAATTATGGCTAGCGTTGTTCCTATACCAGAATTGCCTGGGGTAATTTCTGGGAAAATATGAGCATTGTCTCCTGGGGTCAGCATAGTTGGCATCTTGTATGTTGTGTTTTGAAGACAACCAAAAATCTTTCTTTTTAAAAGTGGCAGCATAGCCAGACTGTGTGAATACAGAATTTTTCCTGGTAGTATTCACACG
>CM060321.1:58034917-58039917 GCA_030674155.1 Stramonita haemastoma | reverse complement strand
CCCCCCCCCCCTTGGGGGGACGGATAGCCTAGTGGTCAGAACATTGCGCTGGCAATTTGACGACCCGGGTTCGAGTCCGGTCGAGGAGATTTTTCTCCTGGAGTTAATATCAGTGCTGACTCCACTCTCCCCATAAGTCCGTCGGATGAGACTTTAAACCGAGGCCCCGTGTGCGAACGCACGCAGAACATCTTGAACACACGTTAAATCCTGTTCCGCTTTCCGTAAGAGTAGGCCATCGTGTGCAGGTGGGAACAGATGACATTTACAAAAACTGCATACACACGGGGACTGGATGTAAAAAAGCACAAGAGTGCTTATTCCATTATCCTCGATTTAAAAGAATAAATCAAATCAAATCTCTCTCTCTCTCTGTCTCTCTCTGTCTCTCTCTGTCTGTCTGTCTGTCTGTCTGTCTGTCTGTCTGTCTGTCTGTCTGTCTGTCTCTCTCTCTCTCTCTCTCTCTCTCTCTCTCTCTCTCTCTCTCTCTCTCTCTCTCTCTCTCTCTCTTTGTCTGTCTGTCTCGGCCTCTGTTTCGGTTTGCTGTCTCTATCTCTGTCTGTCTGTTTCTCCTACATCTCTGTCACTCTCCCTTTCCATCTATATCTGTCCGTCTCTTACCAGCCCTCACGACTCTCTCCATTTTCTCCTCAGCGTGTCTTAGAGCTACAAGTTTTGCCTCAGCCATACTTCTAAAGCGCACGTCCTCTTTTTCTTCCCTATATTTCGTACATGTATGTGTACCTCCCTGTTTGCTCAGTGTCTGGGGTCTGGACAGTCCTTGCCCCAAAACCAATGAGTTTCATTCAGTGCCGGTCCATTCACTTACCACCTAGCGAGCCGGCAGTTCATGAAGTTTATTTGACTAGTACACACAACAGTCAGCACAGTGCCTCTTTTAGACAACTTGATGCTTTAGTTTCTGCTGTTTGAAGTCCTGGCAGGGGGGAAAAATACTCCCAAAATCAATGCTGTCATGCTCTGTAGGTCAAGGTGTGATGGTCGGGTCTGTAGAAAATCAGAAAATGTGTGCAAAAAAGAGAAAAAGCCCTCCCCCCCCCCCCCCCCCTTCCTCCACCTTGTTGACTTTAAGCTTTAGTACTTTCTCTGTTGTTGCTGGTTAGTTGTTCATCGTGCTCCTTTTAGTCGTCAGCTTTTCTTTGACGTGTGGAGCGGTAAGCACCACTACTCCATTGACCCATTCTCATGATGGTCCACTGGGGGTTTTCTGTCTGTGACTCATATTTTTTGTGCCTATCTGTGTCTTCTGTTACGTGTTGTTGTTTGCTTGTTTTTATGTTTCTCTATCTGTCTGTTTGTCTCTCTCAAAAACACACATATGTAGACAGACGTACTTAGGCACACATGCACGTACGTAGGCACACACACACACACACACACACACACACACACACACACACACACACACACACACACACACACACACACACACACACACACACACAGAGTTTTCAGGGTCTCTCTCTACTCTGTCTTTATCAATCTACACGAAGGTGTCAAAATTAGCGCTTCAGTATGTTAGTAAATACACTTGCAGCATTCATTTAGACCTTGTCTTTTGGTATTCCAGCATACATTATTGTTTTTAGTCGTTGCTTAAAGCAGCTGTTCCTCTATTGATTATAACGACATACCACGGTCTTTTACATCGAATACTTCAGTATATTAGTACTAAATAACGTGTCTTCTTTTATTTGTAATATACATGCTTCTCCCACCTGTGATGTTCAGAATGGTGTGACTCTTCAAATCGTGAGAGCAGAGAATAAGAAGAACAAATGAATGGATTGCTCGTATCCTGAAATTTTAATATGTTGGCTTGAATAGCGTGTTTGCCTTTTCAATCAACTGTCAGATTCCAAAAAGGCCACAACTGTGATATGACCTTCATTATTAGCTCAGCGGTGAACATGACATCTGATTGACTGCAGTCCTTGAAGGAAAATAAAACGTCGTTTTCTTCTACCGTTCTTTATTTATCATTTTGCTGTAGTCTTCTCCCTTACCTGCCTGTCCTTCCTGCACTGGAAAACCCTCCCTCCCTCCCATAAAATCAAAGCAGACAAAAGACATTATTGCGTGGGAAGAGAACAAAGAGAGAAACTAGCAGACAAAGACAAATTAGTGCCATTCTTCCCCCACCCACCCCTCCTAGGCGTCATGAAATGCAGTAAATCAGTAGAGAGAGGGTTGAGATAGTTTAGTCTGTCGCCCTAACTAGTAACGATTATGGTCTTTGTGAGAACACACCTCTGTCTCCTTCCCCATCAATCTCTTTCTGCCGGCCATCAGACTGGAAGGCCTCTCTCACAAAGCTGACAAATGCCGGGAGGGATATGTCAGGGAGGGGAGGGGATTTCCCTGCTGGTGTTACCAGACGGTGATTCTGACTAAGAGCAGCACTTGTCTGAAACATGGCTGCTAAAAGTGTGGCACGCTGCCTTTTCTAGGACAATTGTTGAGTTGGATTACGTTTCTAGGCAGGCCTAAAGTTTTTGTACTTTCTTTGGTCAAAGTGAACAGCCATTAATGTATAATACTGTCTTCATTTTTAAATGTATAGGTTTCTGTCTGGACAGTAACCATCTGAGGATGTTTTTTTGGGCCCATCTCAATTTTCTCAACTTTGGAGAGTTGATCTTCCTCTTTTCGTCATTCCAGAAAATCAATCACGTTTTTAGATCCTTTTTGAATAGCACTTTTATCTGGGGAACAATGGAGAAATAAGAACTGAACAATGAGAAAATTCAGACCTCTTTTCAGTCACTGACCAGCAATAAACAATTGTCAATGTAAGGACTACTAGTAACTTGAATTTGCAGGCAACAAATGAGTAGGCAAGTTAATTTTAAAACTTTTTTTCTTTTTTCAGTCATGGTTTGGAGTGGACACTTACCATGGCCAGATAAATGTAATCATTACCAGTGAAGGAGAAAAACGCGAATCTCGAGTCCTGTAACAGAAGGATCGAGGGAACAGGATAAAGTTCTATTAAAAGCCCTTCTTCTCCTGTCCATCATTTAAGTACAAAGAGTTGACTTTAGTCCTTGTTATCCAACCAAGAACATTGATCCATTTTTTGATGCTACAACAACCATTACTTGTGAAACAAATACAAGAATGAATACACATTTGAAAAAAAAATAGTAACTATACATACAACAAAACAGCAGTCACTGCTTGTGAGAGCAGTACAAAACGATAAACAAGCACAAAGCAACGAAAGAAAGACACAATATCATGCAACATAACAGCAATCAGTATTGGGCATAAAAGCTCAAAAAATAATTTTAAAAAATAACAACTAAAAAAAACTATACAAGCAAAAGTATGAACATTACACACAACAAAGAATCCATCACTAGCAGTGAAAGAAGTTACAAAACGGCCAGAAAAACAAATAAACAAGTCAGAATACAACAAACCATAACTACCAGTAATAAAACGAATAGCCTCTTCCTTCCAAAACTAAAAATCCAACAAAATATGCATAAAGCAGAACATTTATGACTGCCAGTGAAAGATGTTCGAAAACAAACAAACAAGCGAAATGTGTACATAATATAAAAAGGTAACTGAGCGAAAAACATTTATATCCACAAGAAGTTGAACACTGTCCTTGGTTTATTACACATAAACGTTATGTTAACAGTCTTTTATATACGAAATATTCTGCAATCTACTATTACTTGTTCTTGCTATAGAGATTGTTTGTTTGCTTGTTTGTCTGCAGTAAACTTGAATTTAAGATGGCTTTGGCTTGAAAGAAAGGTATTTTTGTTTTTTCATCAAAGGCTTTGAGAATGGATGCTAAGATCATTTTTATGCCATAAATGTGCGTGTTTTTTAGCATGACATAATTATGCATATGTAGGTTTTTCCTTTTTGATTACACTTCTCTTAAAGTGTTCATAGATAAGAGGGGAGAGTGGTGTGTTTTTTGTTGTTGCTGTTGTTGTTACTGTTTTTGCTATATCATGTATTGCTACTTCTTGACAGGTGGAAACAGTTTTAACGCGAGTACAATGTTCTGTTTGTGCGTGCGCATGCGTGTGTTTGAGTGAAATGACATTGGACTATGACACTTGGTCAAAACATGTCACAGACTCAGTCACACAATGACATCTCACTTGTGGTAACAACTTGGTCACACGGTGAGGCTATGACACTTCAGTGAGAACTCATGTGGTCACAGCAAAACTTAGTCAAACAGCACTTTGTCATATGCATCATTGCTAGTAACACTACGATAGCCTACTTGGTCAAAACAGGTGTCTAGATGTGACCACTATGACACATGTTCAATGACATTAGAGAACCCAGCCCCAGCTGCTGATATGACCATGTAACCCCAACCCCAACTGCTGATATGACCATGTAACCCAACCCAGCTGCTGATGTGACCATGTAACCCAGCTGCCGCTGATATGACCATGTAACCCAACCCAGCTGCTGATGTGACCATGTAACCCAACCCAGCTGCTGATGTGACCATGTAACCCAACCCAACTGCTGATGTGACCATGTAACCCAACCCAGCTGCTGATGTAACCCAACCCAGCTGCTGATGTGACCATGTAACCCACCGCTGATGTGACCATGTAACCCAACCCAGCTGCTGATGTGACCCAGCTCTATCTGCGACCACGTAACCCAGCCCCAACTGCTGATGTAACCCCCAACTGCTGATGTGACCATAATTATAAACCACTCTAACTGTTGATGTGACCATATAACCAGCCCCAAATATGCTTGTGATCAAATTACCCACCCCAACTGCTAATGTGACCATAGAATGTTTTTGACTAAAATGGTGTTATGTGGATAAGATTAACTTGTTTTGCACATTCTCAAAGAAAGGTTTTGTGTAAATTTATTTACTGAGCATTGCTGAACATGCCAATATCAAGTTGCCTGTGTGTAAACTAAAGTGTACTGGTCTGTTGGTTTTTTTATCCACACATGAAATGTTTTCATTG
>CM060321.1:57964917-58029917 GCA_030674155.1 Stramonita haemastoma | reverse complement strand
TTCTAAAACTGTCTTTTTTCTTTTTCCTTTTTCTTATAGATCTAGATCTAACCATTTTTGTCTTCAATACCGTTGGTTTAGTCTATCTCGTATCTAGTCTGCGTCTTTTTTTTGGTCGTTGTGTTTTTTTTGCTTATTTGTTTAGTTACCTGTGGTGGTGCTACTCCCTTCTCATACGCTTTCCATTTTAAATTGTTTCCTTTTTTTTTCTTTTTACATCGCTGTAATTACGACAGTCAAAACAAAACAAATAACAACGACCAAAAAAAAAAATCTCGTTTTCTTTCTTTTTTTCTCTCTTCTCGGGGGTTTTCCTTTTCCCCATTTTTTCGTCATTCATGCTCTTCCTCTCTTTTTTTTCTTCTTTTTATCCTTTTAACTGCCATATCTCTCTTCTCTTTTTTTTTTCGCTTCTTTTCGTGTTCTTTTCCTTTTCCTGTTGTAATTTCTCTTTAACCTTGTTTTGAAAGTTTCGTGTATTTGTTCCTGCATTTTCAATCAGTTCTTTCCTTTGTAGTATGATTTTTTTTTTCTTGGCCACTTCCCCAATCTTCAGCATCTTTTATTTCTTCATTTTTCAATGTCATGGTAGTTCAGTCTTCGAAGAAATGGGGTTTTTTCGTTTGTAACTTTCATGTTATTTTACTTTTTGTTATTGTTTTTATCTCTTTTACTGTTCCTTCTCTTCGTCCACTAATGAAAACTTGTCTTCGTTCTTTTTAACTTGTCAGTGTATGTGCTGTGTGAACTTTCGTGTTTTTTTCACTAGGTTGTTCTTTCTATCTTACAAGTCAACGTCAGTTACTTTTACAACTTTCCAAAGGTAATGATGATCGCCTCCATACGGTTTTGTTTGTTTCATTTCTTTTGTTTTTTGATCAAAAAGAAGTAATACCATTCATAAGAGGTACTTTATTTTAATCTGGCTATTTCATAAATCTAATTTTACTGCTTCTACCTTCTGCTTCTTCTTCCTCGTAGTCGTTCAATAAGAGATACTATTTTTTTATCCGTCTATTTTACAAATTAGATTTTACTGTTCCAATCTTTTTCTTTTTCTTCGTTGTAGTCGTCGAACACTCAAACGGCAATTAGCCCATTGTTGTCTGTCATATGAGCGAAAACGCGTTGTACTGCCGTCAAATGCTTAGCAAGTCAGACCCAGCACATCCGACTTCGGCTTGGGAGAACCGTTATCTTTATAATTATTAAGGGGAAAAAAGATAGGAGAATGGATCAGGAAGGCAGAAAAACAAGGAAACGATGACGGAAAAAAGGGAATAAGGCAGAAAAAAAGAGGGATAGAAAAGAAAAATCCTAGCACACTTTCCAAGTTAGGTTGTTCTTTTGTTTCATTGATTCAGGTATTCTTTCCTTTTGGTTCTTTTATTTCATGTGCGCATTTATTTATTTCTGATCTTACTTTTCCTTTTTGTTCATCAGCTTTGTGATTTTCTTTTTCTTTTTAAATGCACCACTTCAACAAAGTCTACATTTGTTTAATGAGTAATTTCAGAATTTTATTTTTTGTCCACGTATGTTTGTCCATCCAGAGTATTGAATAAATCTTGAGCTTTCATACGAAGCTGTCAGCAGCTACTTGGCATGTGATTTGTCAGTATGCTGGGTATGTACAATGGTTTCCGTACCCCATCGGACGCTGACATGATTTACAGGATCTGTAAAGTACACATTTGATATTCAGTGCATGCATATACTCGAAGATGCATTGACAGGCCCTGACCAAACTTTTCTTGACTCTGCGAGATTCGAACCCACGATTTTATGGACCCACAGTAGGCCTTTTGAATAGTACAGTGTAGCCTCACGGCTGTAGCATCCGTCTATCAGATTTCATTCATAACTTTTATATCTGCAATGATTCCAGTGCAGAATCCTAAAATACTTTCTCAGTGCCTGGTCAATGATCATTTTAGTTTTTTCTTTTCGGTGTGTGTATGTGTGTTGGAGGGAGCGTTTCTGTTTGTTTTGTTTTTTTTCCCCTCTCCCAGCCCTGTGTACATGCGTGTGTGTGAGTGTGCGTGCGCGCACCCACTAGACCTGCGTCTGTGTACACGCAAAAATGTGGTCCAAGGGAAGCAACTGCAGAACAGAATAGAAAACCAGAAGCAGAGTAGTTGCCCATGTTGATCCAAAGACAAGTGTCAGTGCTTTTTACTTTAGGTTTCAAGAAACATCGAGTATTTTTTTTGGAGGGGGGTGAGGGGGGGCACACGACACATAAAAATATAGACAATGGAAGCCAGTTTACAATCATCTTTAAGAAAAGTTTGCCTTTCGGAAGAGTAGGCCATCTCATGCCAGGAGGAAAGGATGACAAAATTTCAGTAAAAACGCAAGCACACAGATGTGTTTCAGACACCATCTGCGAAGTTGGAATGCGGCTACCTAATGGTGGGAGAGAAAAAAAAGGTTGCATGTGTAAAAAATCTCACCCTTGGTAAACTTCAGAGCTCTGGCTGGGGAGCGGAAAAAATTGAATTTTTGGCACAGCAGCCAAGTGGTTAGAATGCAAAAACAAACCAAAAACCCCAACAAAAACCCCTAACTACAAAAACAAACTGCGTTTAGAAAAAAAAAGAGAGATTAATCATACACTATGAACACACTCTAAAGGTTATCACCCTCTATGTCACAGGACCAATATTCAAACACCACAACTGCATTTCTGACGTTCCACCATATAATGAGTCGCATTGCACTAAAGGTCAATTTTGCGTTAACACGTTATTAAACTGCAATAAAAAGGCTATTGAGTACTAAAAATAGAATAGACTGAAAATCAGACAATTCTATGCAAAGTTATCACAGATTTAAATAATTGACTGAAGGAAGTGACAAAATGAGAAATTGGTGTTTTGCATAGTAATACTAGGTGGTCAGAATGAGGGCTTGGGTGTTTTTTTAATGCATTTGTAAAGGGAACAAAATTATGCCTTGATACTATAGTACAAGGTAGCAGAATTGCTACAGTTTTATAATCGATCAAAATCTCATAATGGACTACCTTACCTCCCTTGGTCTAATGGCTTCTAGTGGAAAACAAGGATCAGGTGCAGAGTGACTTATTTCCTGGTGGAACATCACATTTCTCTTTCTTTCCACGCTCTACTCATTCATACACACACTCACACAGCATGAAGACACATAACACAGCAGACAGGAAGACTCAAGTCATTGGAAGAGTTTTCTATTTTCCATTCACTCATTCTTATTCATCTCATGTACAGCTCAGCTGACCCTAAAGAGTGACAGACAAGAAAAAGAATACTAGCATAAAATTCCTTGAAAAAGCCCCTGGAGCATTTGTGTTTATACATGGGGTGAACACTTTTTGCTATTCTGCCCAGCAAAAAGCATTCTTTTTTCAAAGTGCTCACAATACATGCGCAGTCAGTTATGCACAATAAAAACATGACAAGTCAAAAAAGTAGGAGTATTCAGTACACTTGTTCAAATCTTTTAAAACCACCATCCCAAAGAAAAAAGCAATTATCATAGTGCACAACATAATTCAAGATGCTACCAAAATCACTTTACCAATACATCTTCTTTTTTCATTTTCCCCCCCACAAATCATACATACATGCTGGGGTAAAGAGCAAAAGTTCTCAGCACTGTAAATAGACAACACAGCAATTATTGAATGGGTATCTTTCTGCCAGTCTGACATCGTACACAGCATCTGTCGGAGTTTCTATGTATCTGTGTCTTTCGTCATGTATGACATACACACCCACACCCAGTTAAGCTTGAATACATGGCAAGTAAAAGTTGACTCACAACCTTTTCCATTTCTCGACAACCATTGCGATAAAAATACAGTTTCTGGTTACCCTCCCAAGTGAATATCAGGAAAATAATCTCTTGCAGGGACCTAGGATCATTTTGGAATATAAACTTTCATAAGTTTACTGGATAGTTTGAACTAAAGAGCGAGACCAAAAGAATCATCCCATCTAGGATCAGTTTGTCAGTTTTCCTAACAAAATATAACACCATTTAACCCAATTTTGCCACAAAATCTTACAAACCAACCCCAAAGTGAAATGGATAATTTCTTCTGATCTACACCCTGACTCGAGATAAGTGAAAATATTTGATATGTGAGTTCACAGCTCATGGGAATAGCCACTCGAGATCTTTTTCTTCCAGCAGAAATACTTTTGGTTTCTGCCTACATGATTTTGATTATAAATAGTACTAAATCCCAGATCTGAACTTAGGTGATCATTTATGTGAAAATAAAAAATCTTTCTGACAGTTCTTGGAGAATTAGGAACCCACTGCTCATTAAATCAGTACTCTGATGTTTTTATATTTTCTCATGGCCTATTCATGCACGCTAACCATTCCTATCAATACTTCTTCAGACAGTATCTCTCTTAATATGGTGTTATATGAAATAACAGGGTTAAAATCGTCATTAAAACATGAATTAAAACTGTCAAACCACTACAAAGTCCAAAATCATTGCGCAAACTTCATATTAATAATTTGAGTCTATATCAAAAACTGTACACAATGCTGACAGTTTAATTAAGCAGTTTGTACACAGACATCAAAATATACAGAGATGCAATCATGTTAAGATTCAATATTTAACATATGACCAATATACAACATGATTCAGTGATGAACAAAACAGCAGCTGGGCAGTAGTCATTGTTTGGTGAGATTATGTGCTGTGGCTGGTCTGCAAGTGGAGAAAGTGTGTTAGTGTAAAAAAACTGCATCATCAAAATTCTCAGTCCATTCATGATTTTGTCATTCCATCAGACTGTGATTTCAGTTTGGACCCAATTTTGAGTGTAAGAATTTTGAGACTTGTTTGTTTGCTTTAGGTTTGTTTTTTTTTTAATGTGGGTTTGTTTCATTAGATGGGTTTATTTTTGTTGTTTGGGGTGGGTTTTTTAAATATTTTTGTTATTGCATGTTTAGGGGTTTTGTTTTAGATTGTTGGTTTGATACCAATTCAGTACAAATCCACTTTAACTATGAAACCAAAGGGAAGCTCCCAAAGATTCCTAAAAAGTATTGTAAAATCCAGACTGAAGTAGTTTTGAATCAATTATAAAAAATAGATTCAACTGTACCAATTGCAAAGCAAAAAGAGCTAACTCCTTCACAAAACAAGCAACAGATCCTATACATCGTGAACCAAACCCTCAGCACGTTGCATGCACTAATGATTCTATGAATTGCACCAAGAGATAATGCCAACTAGGTCCAAACGACTTTCGGAACCCACACCTCTATGTCAGTCATGCCAATAATATATTCAATGCACATAATTATGATGACAAACTCTGATCAGCCATCAACTCACACAATGTTGGACCAGTCTCATACCAACAGCATCAAATATTATAAAATCAACATACTGTACAAACATGGTCATGCAAACTTTCTACATCAGCTGTTTGATTATATAAAAACAACCAGTCTACTGGCTCTTTTCCTTGACAGTTCACTTTCCCCCTGAGTATTCAGGATGTTCTTGGTGATCAAATAACACACAGGGATCCCAAACTGAGCCACTAAAATGACTGAGACGAACACACAGAGTTGGACTAAAACAACACAATGTCTGGCTTTCCCTGGGATCTCACACAATTTTCTGTGATGTGTGGTCCATATCATGACATCAAAAATACTGGAAGCTTTTGAATGGCAGCAGTGACTTGAAACTGGCTCTTCTCACACTATGATCGGTGAGCAGAAGAAAGACTGTTGCGAACTCCTAGAGGTTTTCTTGTCACCTGAAACATACAGACACCAGCAGTGAAATGAAAGGCCTACAAATTTGTCATATGCACACAATCATTCTGTCTGTATCTTCAATTAGCTCAACAGCCGTAATTTCAATGCTTGTAATAAATATACTTAAACATAACTGCGGTCATTGAATCACTAGTTCTAGTTGTATGAAAACCACTGCAAAAAGGATCTTAATTGGATGGAAAAGCAGTATCAGATCAAAATATATTTAGCGTGAAACAAGTTTGTTAGCTCAATAGGATGTTCTAGTCATTTTTGCATTGAATACTACAAAACTTGCATCTATCACAGACAACATCGGTAAGTTTTAAAAAATATCAGATGGAACACTATCCAGATATAGCTGGCTGAAACAAACACACAAAAAGTGGCTTGCTTGATGGAAAAGGAAAACAATATACCAAACTAAGCACTGAATCTTAGCCATTTTAAGGCCAACAGATCCATCCTACCTCAGGTCCCTGAATGTATGATGGGTATAATTCATGCTATCAGCCATAGCTGGCTACTTGAATAATGGATTTTTTTTCTTTCATTTTTTAATACTTCTTTTATTTTGAGATTGTTATAAGCACTCCTTGTGCTTTTTTTTTTTTTTTTTACATCCAGTCTCCATGTGCATGCAGTTTTGTCAATTTTGTCATTCATTTCCACCAGCACAAATGGCCTACTCTTCCAAAAGGCAAGTGCACAAAATGTTCTGCATGCTTTCACACACTGGATCTTGGCTTATAGTCTCATCCTAAGGACTTTAGGGGGACCGGATATACATTACATATATATATATACACAAACATGTCAGTAACCTAGATCAAGCTAAAGGCCAAGTTGCGGTCCAAACAATGAATGATTAAAAACTGAGAGGTGAAAACAAAGACTGCAACGAAAAAAAGAATGTGGAATGTATGATGAAGTACGAAAAAATTGATGACACCCAGAAAAATGTGAAATGGCAAAAGACAAAAACATGCTGTCATGGCCATAATGAAATACTGAAGTAAAAGAACATGAAATGAGTGATGAAATACAAAAACAAACAAACGAAGTATGAAATAAATGACACCCCCCCCCCCCCCCCCCCCCCCATGTGAAATGGCAGGTAACAAAAACATGCTGATGGCCACAAAATGAAAGACTGTGCTCAAAACAACGCTGAATGCGGACAATACAAACAACATGAGATGTAGCAGAAGATTTTTAAAAATAAATAAATCAACATGTGGAGATGAAAAAAAAATCCCAGAAAGTGTGAGAGAATGAAATAAGACAAAGAGCCTCATACCTCACAATGATTCTAGGCATTTTCCTTCTCCTGGTGGAGACAACAGTTCATACATCACCGCAGCAAACAGCTGTACTTCATTATCATTAACTAACAGTATAAATTCACCCCACCCCCCCCCCCAAGTAAAGAACCTCACCCTTCCACCTTCCCAATAATAATGAATGTATTATGCTCCGAACCAGCTATGTTTCAAGTTTACAAAACAACTTGATGAGAACATAAATATCCAAAAGCATGGATTATTTACAAGATGAGGCCAGGTTAACGGAAATCGGTATTCCTCTTTTTACATAAAAAATTCCAGGGCTTCCAGTCAAACTAATGTATTTCAGGGGAATGTAAAAAAAAAAAGAAAGAAAAATAATCTACCACCCTGTTTAGAAACCAGTCAAAATCTCTCTTCATTCAAATTCACAGTGCAAATGACACATGCATGCTTTTCGTTACTACTCAGGAGGAGTACAAAACGATTTTCTCTAATAACTATTTTATGTTCAATCAATGGGACATCTGATGCATACAATGTACTTGATTTATAATCCTCTTTACTCTTTTAAATCAATGTTCAAGTCATCAGCACAAACATATCTCGGTGTACTCAATGCACAAACCCACAAAGCTGAAAAGCCTTTAAAAAAAAAAACTAGACACTTTTACATCCACACATTTACATAGATTTCTGTTTTTCTGCATCCCTTTGCATTAAATACTTCTGACAAAGTGTATCTTTGCCCCAAAGTATTTTCAAATAGCAGTCATTTTCTGCTGAACTTATCAAGAAAAACAAATGATCAGAATACAGCATATGATAAAAGAAAAATCATTACTATAGAATAAGATATATCCAGTCAGTCCTTGATAACAAGGCAGTTGCTGTATTTTACAACAACTTCTTCCTTGTCAAACTCTCCAAAAGCAACTCCAGAGGCCCTGACAAATGCTGTAGTTTACAACTTCTAAGCTTTACTGACTATGACTACTATTCTATTGTGTTGTGTAAAAAACACGGCATCAAATCCACAACAAACAACAACCAGAAGCCAGAAAATGGCTGTAAACAAATAATTACTCTACATAGAGGTGAGACTCTACACAAAATAGAACCCCTCCCCTCCCCCCCCAAAAAAAACCCCCACCCAAACAAACAAAACCCATACACTTTAACAATCAAAGCTAGACAGAACAGAATAAACAGGCTGGACCTTGTTGGGTGACAACCCAGACATACGCCTGCACAGCAACTTCAGAGGGGACATACTGCCCATTTTCTTAAACGGCGACGCCATTTCAAACTTCTCGACCAGTTTGCTCACCTTAGATTTACTCTGGGGAGGTTGTCCACCCGCAGTTTTTGCTTTGGAGGTAGAGGGCGCTGGCATGAGGGCGGTGTCTGAGGATTTGGGGGGTTGGGCAGAGAGGATTTGGAAATGAACCCCTTCTGGCGAGTCATCCTCCGCATGCCTCCTCCGCTTTTCACCGGTGAAAATCCCACGTCAAAAGCTATGCTCTCGCGTCGGGGATTCTGTGCAGACAGAGATGAAAAGAGAAACAATCATCAAACCAATACTAACAATTAAACAACTGTTCCCATGCTTTTGTCAATTCATCTGTAGTGATCATCATAGAGCGGTGAAGGAAAAAAAAAGTTTCACTGATCTTTGTTACCCTTGTGTCATGGTGACATTAGTCGCACTTCTGTTACCGCGTATTTCCAGGCTTGTGGCAAATTTAACGTCAGAATCTTTTGGGTCTGGAAATGCCTCTTCTAAATGACTCTCAACTCCCTTCACATTAAAAAAACAAAAAAAACAAAAGCAAACAACAACAAAAAACCCAAAACTCATGATCACATCCGTTCCCTTCACCATACAAACTCACATTGCCATGACATCATCTGTACATAATATACTGTAATTGCTTTCTACTGTTCTGTTACCATCAGGGCAGATTTCTTTGCATGACCTTCAGACTGCTCTCCCCAGAAGCACATCACAGCAACCACAGTGCTGTCCTTTCCCCCCCTACCTCCTTTCTTCTGTCTGCAAGCATCTCTGTAACCTGGGTAAGGGTTTTCTTTCTTTTTTCAAACAGACTTCAACCAGGGATATCTCTCGTTACTGCAGCTTCCTTTAAATGCGTGAAGCGTATGCTTGCTACACACCACATGGGTCCTCAGTTCATCACCTCATTTGAAACACCAGCACCCAAATCGCCACTACTGATCTAGGTCATGGGGCAAACATCCGGCTTCAGACAGGAACCAAACCTGAGACACCTCACTGTCCAGGCTGGTGCAATTACCGCTTGAACACTCATCCATCATACCACCACACAAGCAGCAGCAACAGCAGCAGCAGACAATGCAGAGAGCATCACAAGAAGCAAGAGTGTACCAACCAGAGCCACAAGAAGCAAAGCAAGAGAGCAGAGCCACAGCAAGCACAGTGCCAGTACCTGCACCAGGCTGTCTCCAGGAGAGCGCTGAGAGGAGGCTCGGAGACGAGGGGAGCGTCGGGGAGTGCGGCGAGGCGTGGAGGCCTTGTCGCCATGTTTGTGGCTGCGGCTGTTGGTCGGTGTGGGGGGCCCCGGTTTCTGGTACAAGGGCCCCTGTCTGGCCTGCAGGCCGACAGAAACGCAGCGTCACCACACCATACCCTTCTCTATAATTATATATAATCATGTGTCAAACCTACCACCCACTGCTGCACAGTGGTTAGCACATTGGAATCCTGCCTGAATGGTCATGGGTTCCAAGCCTGTATGACCGGATTCTGGGGGCTTTTTTTTTTTTTTTTTTTTTACAATTCCAGCGACTCCTACTCAGGGTGAGTTTGCTATGGGTATAGTGGGAAGACTGGGACCACACAGTGTAACATCATCCAACTTGCAAAAGCCAGTGTTGCTTTAATTCAAACGGCTTGATCAACACTGTGTCTTATCCCTCAGGCCTGGTTGACGGAAGGATATATCATAATACAAAGCATAGCATAGCAATGTTGTCTGCAAGGAGGTTAGGTGGTGTCTTGATTATGTAGGCTGAGAACAGGCACTACTAGACACCACTGAAGTGACTCACAAGATTTAATTCCTTTCACCCCTTTTGGGGCATGGAGGATAACAAACAAGTTCAACAGGAGAAAAGAAACCTTTCAGCAAAACATCCAAAAGTATTATCAATATCAACAGGAACTGAAAAGCAAGAATTCATCACAAAATAATAAACAAACAATATTAAAGACTCATGACATTTTTTTTAAAGGTATGTAAATTTCTGTAAAAGACACAATCTACACAGGTTAAAGGCATCAAATCAAATTTCAAAAAACCCAGCAGCAGTGCAGGGCTCTATATGGCCTCAAGACAGCCTAGCTCTGACAAGCTTCCTGTGAACTTCTGGCTCTGAAGTTACGACATGATGAGTCTTTGAATGGTTGAGGATGTGAGAAAAGAGACAATGAGAGAGAACAGCATGACAGGTATGTCACAGAAGCTAAGGCAGCAAAACAGAACAATCTATGTCAAACCTGCAAGGGCTTGTAATTTCTGCTTTTGCACATCTACCTCTTACAGTTTGCACATCACCTTGCTTTTGAACACGTCTTTCTCCTGCACATATATAATTTATAAGGTGGAATCCAGTTAGCAAGGGTTTGAATGATGCATTGAGTTCTGTGAGTCACTTTTACTTTCTTGTTCAACTCGCCTTCATTTTCAGTATAAATGAATGAATATCAAGTGGTATTGACACTATTTCTATTTCCTGTAAACAGAATTTTCCATTCCTATAGATGCAGAGCTTTCTGTGATCAGTCCGTGTGACTGATTATGATTGGAAAAGAATTTACAAGACTATAATACTTTTAGCAGGGCTGTATATTCACTCAGATTTTTCTCCTTTCTATGTGTTCCATGAATGCACTTATAAACTGCACTTATTAAGAACGCCTGCCTTAAAAGGAATTTCAGCCACACCAGATACGAATTACAACCGAAAGATGCAACTGATACAACCACAACAAAGGGAACTTGTCATACAAGTCACACTTTCAAAGAAGAGAGACCACAACAGAGTGTTTGATTTCTTTATTCTTCACAAATTAACATCTAGCGTACACGCTAAAACCAGTTCCGCTTTTTGGAAGACTAGGTCACTGTGTGCCGGTGAGAACAGACGACACAATTTACAAAGCTGCATACATACAGGGACTGGATGTAAAAAAAACACATGAGTGCTTTTTTCATTGTCCTTGAAATAAAAGAATAAATAAATTAATGAATAACTTCACTGAGACTAAATACAGTTATTGCAAGAAAGATAAAAGGAAAGACATGGCACCAGTAGACATTACAGATGATGGCAACGGGAACAAGGTACTATCTACAACTTAAATACTGAGGGAGAAAAAGAAATAGCAGTGAAGAGAAATCCAAAAATGGCGTGCAGAACATGCAGGCTTGATGAGGCCAGGTCAAAGGCATGTACGGCCCATTCTGTTGTCCATCCTGAGTAAATGATTAAAGATGGAGAAATGGACGAATACCATGTTGATGAATAGGCAGGCTGCAACACACCAGAAGAACAGCTGAGGTACATCATCAAGAGACAAGTCCATGTCCCCCCACCTCCTCATCCCCAATTATCAAGTGTTAGCATAGCTACAATTCAAAAAAAAGGTTTAAATTTCTATGTTCTGTTTTCTTTAGTTTCTCTCAACCTTGACAAACTGTACTTTCAAACTAAACAATCGGCTGAAAAAAAACCCAACTTCTAAGAAACAACTTCTATGAATTATGATTAATCCTGGCTTTTAGTTAAAGCTGAGAAAAACAAAAGACATCAAAGTTGCGCTAAAAATCATGACTAATCCCGACTTTCATTAAATTAGTTAAACAAGCTTGTTTACTGATGGACACTGACTTGACCTATCCCTTCACTCAGGAGTCCCTGTGGCGCTACACTGAATCTTCAGGCAGTGTCATGGGCAAGTTGAACCTGGCAGAGCCCTCCCCTCTGCAGGTCTCTGGCTGCATGTTGGGTGTGGTCAGTTCATATTTTCCATGCCAGTGGTGGTTCAAGTGTCAATCTTGTGATATGAGGTATGAACTGAGGGCACAGGTTTAGGATTCCTGAGACGTGCTTGTTCAAGATTTTTTTTTACCTTGAGCTAATTCTGGTACTGACTTCATTTCTTTGAAAAGCCTTTGGATGAGTCTGTAAACCAAGACCACATGTAAGGCTCCAACACAAAATGAGTCATTTAGCACCTGACCCACTTTTCCACTTGAAGCCATTTTAGGCAGGTGGGGTCAGGTTGTCGATTTTGAGATTTTAATTGATTGTACAACTAAAACCATTATTCTACCTTGTAATGAAATATCAAGGCATGATTTTGTCTTACATTCTACGCACACAGAAAAGAACAAAACAATCACCCACCTGTCTCAGGTCTGGAACATCCATGGCACAATTTTGAGGTGTCAAATGAAGCACATGCAGACTGTTCTGAAATGGAACTGTGGAGACTGAACAGAGATGTTCTCATAGAGGCCTGAGCACACTCCCCTTGCCATCATCCTTGTTTCCCCTGTGAGACTGGAGCTCATGTGTTGGTTGGAGTTCATGGTTGTTGATTCTCCATATCAGTGACTAGGACAGGCTTGATACTGTTATCAGCTGAAGTGCCCCACTTTGTTATTCATGAGAAACACAGTGCATCTGAGAGAAAATGTTATCAACCCCTCTTTTGTACCGTCTTAAAGTTAAGATTGGACAGCTGTGCAAGAATGAAAACTGAAGATCCCAGAATAATGCAGTGATCCAAACTGTTGTTGACTGATGTGACAAACAGTTCTTGATGCAGCAAGCATGGTACATGTTGGCCTATGTCCAAACAATGGCATAACAAAAGTGCAATCCTAATGTATATGTGTGGTGGTGACACAGGTAGAAAAGGTGATGATGAAGAACCCAAGACATACTTAATAATGAAAACAAACCAATGAAATAGGCTTCAGTAAGGCCCGGTTCAGTGACTAAAAGCAGGTGACAAGCTGAAGGTTTTAATAAGTGAAGTCTCTAAAACAGGGTAACAGGTGTGGCTGTTTTCGGAAGAGACAGGTTACGACACACATACTGAGCAAATGTTGGGAAATTTGCTTAAAGGAGCAGCTAAGGTGAGTAAGTTGAATCAATGTAAAATTTAAAGTAGTGTACAGCAATGCAGTTTCAGAGATGACAATCAGTGATGCAAAGTCCGGGCAGATTCAATTGATTCAAATTCAAAACGGTCAGTTATTGTAAGAACCAGCCGCCATTTGTGTCATTCCTGTCACTGACAATGAAGTGGCCTGCTCTGGTTGGGATTTCAAAATAAGTGTAAGATGTTATACAGCAATTCATACACAGGCCTTGGTTTACGGTCTTATCCAATACTTGACAGAGAATGAAGTCAGAACCAGTTCTAGAGGAGAAAAGCCCTGAAATCTGAGCCAAACCTGGAACCCAAGCTCTTCAGATGACAGGTCTGATACGGTATCCACTGAGTCACATGTTTCTCTTCTCCCTTCCCCATGAGAAACAGAAACAGCAAGTCAGTGGTTAGTACCGCAGACTCTATCTATCTATCCCTTAGTCTGGTGACCGTGGGAGCACCCCTGAAGACTTGACAACCAGTTTTCGCCGTTCCTCTCTCTGTTCCGCCTTTCTCAAAATTTTGTCGAGTTCTAGGCCTGTCCATTCGCTGATGTCCTCCCATCTCTTCCTTGGTCTGCCTCTTTTTCTTTCTCCTTGGACAGTGCCTTGCAGTATTGTTTTTGCAAGTCCATTTGATCTTGTACCACAGACTATGCATTACAACTCTGCTTTAGAGCTCTTAGGACTTGGAATTACAGTCAGTCTTTTTTAAGTTTTCAGAGGGTATTCTTTGAAATGGTACGATCTAGGCTCCCGGCTGGTATGGAAGTGTGGGGTGCCTATGGTACAGTGACATCGTAAAAACAACAACAGAAAATAAAGACCTGCAAAGTGTGCCATCAGAAACAAGAAACAAACTGACCATTTTCCTGTTGTTAGAATCAGGATGTTCAGAGGCCACTACCGCTGCGTGGTTTCCCTTGTCTGTCTCTGGTTTCCGTTTGCGTGAAGGGGTGACAGCGCTGGAGCTCACAGAGGACTTGCGGCCAAACACGTCAGAGTATCGGGCCTGCTGCATGGCGTGGTCTGTGAAGTGTGTGTCCTCCACTGTCTGCAATCACACAGTTCAACTTCAAATAAAAAAAAAACACACTTCAATTTCTTTTTTTTTCTTTCTAAAAACCCTTCCCTTGTAGTGTAATATCATGACAAAGTACTCACTTTTCAAAAACAGAGAGGGGCAGAGAAAGTGGCAAAGATCCATGCACAGAAGCTAATCAATGAACTTGACTTGGGGAAATGCATTTAGCACTTTAATCAAAAGGAAATGTCCAAAAGTTAGGAATGTTTTGGCAAAAAGAAATGGCAGACAGTCATTAACTCTCCTGAGACAGAGTCAAAGTGTAGTCACAAGACAATTTTTAATGACTTTTTTTCTCCTAGCTGAAGTTGAGTTGAAAAAAAATTACTTAGAGGGGCACAGCAGAACACAGATTAAACTGGGACAATTTATGACTTAATATCAACACATCACTGTGGGTATTGGAATACTCCCCATATGCTGAAATTGGCTTTGCCCGTCAAGGGACACTGTCTGGTACACATAAGCATGATGGCAAAAGATGCTATCGCACACTGACAAGGATAACAGGTAAGAAAATGTCACATGAAATAGGAATGCACCAACTTTGAGACCTTTCACTCACACATTAAAAAAACAAACAAACCAAAACATCCATTGCCTTCCCATTCCAAGTGGCTGTCAGTATTGCACATGGAGTTGCTCTGAGAGACTTTGGATTCTATCAGCTTTATATCTCCAAAGTGGTCAAACAGTGAAGTCCATCTAGAAAAAAAGAGGCTGCAGGTTCGATTCTTTTCTGAAGTCAATCATTTATCCCAGCCACTAGAAGCGCAAGTAGTCTGGGTGCTAGTCTTTCAGATAAGATGATTAATTGGAGGTCCAATGTGTAACATGTATTCAGTATATAAAACAGAATCCAAGACAACAAAAGAACTGTCCCTGTCACAGAGAAAAACATACATACCTGCAAAGAGGAACAATTTCGAAGGGCAAAGCTACATTAGTGGAGACATGCTTTTCCCAAGAACAGCAGGCCAGACACATTTCACACAGAGTAATCCAAGGTGACAGTAAGTAATAAAAAATACAGTACATGACATCACAAAGCAATCCATCACGGCCATCACCTCAACCAACCTGTGTCTCGATGGGATAGGAGGACTTCATGTGCGGGGGCAGAGGGTGTTGCGACGTTGCAGCTCATTCAGCCTGCCCCACTCAGAGCTCAGGTTGTCAGGTTCATCGTTGCAGGAAAACATCTTCACTGCCCCAGCTACACACACAACACATCACCACACAATACAGTCTGTTGTCGGGTTTGTCGTTACAGGAGAACATCTTCAATACAGTCTGTTTTTCCCCGAGAAATGCACTGAATATCCCATTCACATCTGTCAAGAAATCCACCGAGCAATAAGTCAGTGTGCCTCTGCCGAGGGCATGAAGGTGAACACTTCTACATGTTGGATATTTGTTTGGTCGACACAGCTGTGATTATTAAAATTTTATGACACGGTATGATACATAATAAATACAAAAAAAAGCCTCAGGTATGCTTTTGTTTTCATATTGATCTGCCAGAGAACAGGCATGCACGTGTTCTGAAACGGACATAAGGCGCTGGCAGATCTGCCCATCAACCATTCTGAGATTGTAAAGATCCCTATCTTACTCATACCATGTACACAGCTGTCAGTTTCCCCCACTTTCAGATCCTCTCAGCTGATAATTATTTCCTCCCATCCCAGCCCAGCTGGTGCTAATTATAGCAGGAACTGACCACACTTGGACTTTGAAAGGAAGGGGTGCACTAAATTTAGCACTCTTGACTGGGTGATGTTAGATCTGTACGCTGTATGCGCTGCTAAAATAACTGGTAGCAGCAAATCCAGTGGGATCTAAAGTATGAACTCTGATCTGCTCAGCTGAATGTTTGAAAAATACACAAATGAAGAAATAGTGATTAAAACAATACACAACAATACCATCCCACAGAACAACACAAGGATTCAAACAGTACGTTTTTAACTCATCAATGAACACGAGCAGCTGACACAGCAAACAGTAAAGACAGGACAAAAAAAACAACAACAAAAAAATCCATGGGGTCAGAGAGGAAAACTTACCGGGCAGTTGGACAGTGGGTTTGTTGGAGCCCACAGAAAACATGCTGTAGCGATCCTTGGCCTGATGGGCCTTCACGGACTTGTTGGTGTCCAGGGTCCTCAGAATCTGCTTCTCTGCAGCCCCTGGTGTCTGAGGCAACCTGGCACACAAGTCAAGTCAAATTTTCAAGTCAAATTATTATTTCCAGATGGTACATTGAATAAGCATTGATTTGCTTTTTTTCATCAAGCCATCTACCTAGGGGAAAAAAAGGAGAAAATTAATACACATTTGTTCAATATTGTTTAACTAACATGATTCAACAGCCCCAAAATTAAAATTATTTATAGATCAAAACAAACAAAAAAGAGGGAAAAAAAAAAAAAACCTCACAAAAGTCACAGACTGGCCACACGACACAATCAGACACGACACACTTTTTTTTGGACGAAAATTTAGAATAGGTGATGTTCTTATGGTGAGATGCTGCTATCCTTGTGGAGAGGAGAGCAGCCGGAATGTCATGCACAGAAATCTGCCATGATTCAAAGCAGTATACGATGCAATCCCACATCAGAATCACGGTAAATCTATCACCTCAGAACAAAATTTCCAGTTTAAAATGAAAGTGTTCACATCAGGATATCTTAAAGTTTAGAACATAACATGAAAAACACAGTAAAATCTGACAAACACAAGAAAAGAACAAATATTACTTGACATGTGACCGAAAAATCTAAATATGACAGTATTTCAAAACAGTAATATATTTTTTAAAGATTTGAAACAATGTCCATATGGAGCCACTTCATAATATGATATATTAATTTTTGTTCTTCAATACTGTAAGATATTTCCACTCTGGTAGGTCAGGGCAGTTTGCTATGACTGGAACAACACAATACAGTACAACTCAGTACAAAATTTATCACTACAAAGCAATCCACTGCTACTTGACCCACAGCCTCCAGACCACCATGATTACAAGCACAAACCATAAACAGCAGACAGATAATGCAGGCAAACAGAGCAGACAAACAAACAGAGCAGACAGAAAGAGTAGACAGACAGAAAGAGTACAGACAGAAAGAGCAGACAGGCAGACAGACAGACAGACAGACAGACAGACAGACAGAGACAGAGAGGCAGACCAGACAGACAGAGCACAGAGAGAGAGAGCAGGCAGACAAAGAGCAGAAAGAGCAAACAGAGAGAGAGCAGACAGACAGAGCTAAGGGTGTTCCTTACGTGTTGGTGAAGGAGCTGTCCAGCTGCAGATGTTCGTTGGTGCTGAGGACAAAGTGCTGCAAGTTGTCAGTGCTCAGCAGCAAGGAGTCGTCAGGGCTTCCCCTCTCCCCTGCTGTCACACACACACATCCCCCTCCTCACTTCTCATGTCTCCTTACCTCACCACTCACTGTCAGATTTATTTTTTAAAGGTGGTGTCAGTCAGTCACAGTCTTCATTATCAAATTATGAAATCATCAAATTCGGTTGAGCCTAGAACTCAACCAAATTTTTTAGAAAGGCAGAACAGAGAGAGGAATGGCCGGAACTAGTTGTCAAGTCTTAGGGGGTGCCCCCTCGGTCGCCAGACTAAGGGATATAGATAGATAGATAGATAGATAGATAGATAGATAGATAGATAGATAGATAGATAGATGGATGGATGGATGGATGGATGGATGGATGGATGGATGGATGGATGGATGGATGGATGGATGGATAGATAGATAGATAGATAGATAGATAGATAGATAGATAGATAGATAGATAGATAGATAGATAGATAGATAGATAGATAGATCATAGATAGTCAGTCAGTCAGTCAGCAGAATATTCCACTTATTCATTCTTTTATTTCAAGGTTGACAGAATAAGCCTTCGTGGGCTGCTTTTTATCCAGTCCCCATGTGCATGCAATTCTGTAGATTTTGTCATCTGTTCACACTGACACAAATGGTCGACTCTTCCAAAAGGCAGAAGAGGTTTTAACCTATGCGTAAAATGTTCAGCATGCATTCGCACACAGCACTTCGGTTTATGGTCTCGTCTGAAGCACTTTTCGGGGAGTGGTGTCAGCACTGATGGTAACTCCAGGGAAAAAAATGCCCTTGAATAGGTATCTTGTTAGTTCACACACATGACTCTGGCTTATAGTTTTTTCTGAATATTTCAGAGGAATGGACCTTACCTCCAGTAAATAAAATCCTCTCAAACCAACACCTCAGAAGAGACTTAAACCACACCCTTAGTTACTGTCAATCATCCTGAATGATCAGGTTGCGAGAGAGAAAACTGCCATACCTGAAGTGACAACGGTGTTGTCTGGCCTCTGAGGGGTGGCCTGCAGTTCTTCCAGCTGTTCAGTCACCTCCTAAAAAACACGACACAGTGTTCACCCTTTTCATCTCATGGCACGGGCTGTGGGAAGCGAATTTTAGTTGCTAACCCCTGCCCTATTGGGGACCCAAAACATCTGGCGGAGTGGCCTGACTGCCTGCTATAATCTGACACCTCTGCTGCTGACCACTGTGTTCTGCACTGTCAGCCATGAATTACACTAGCTGCATTTTTATCATTTTTCTGTCTTTCTCTGCATAGTCATTTCGTTTTTATTGAAACCAACAGAAAGGGCTTGCAATGCTTTGACGTTTACAAGTACAAACACAAGAGATAATTGAATTAATTTATCAGTTATTACAATTCACTTTCATGCCATGCAATAAAATGATATACCACATTCATGCATTGACAACAAAAAAGCTTCAACTTCCCAACATGCTGTTTGGTGAATGGCAGTTCTCTCAACATTCATCCTTCGCACATGACAAAAGCAGTGTAGCTACTACATGTATGACTCACCACCATCAAAAAATTAATCAAGCCTGCCAGCCGCAGGAGGGGTGGGGGGGAGGTGCACTTCAATACTCCATTGCTTGGATGAGTTTACCATAAAGTAAACTCCATGAAATGCGCACACACTGCACGGCCACATGCCTTGCTCTTGGCACTAAGTCAACTCTTCTACTAGCTACACAATTATAGTGATAATTAAGTAGAACAAACTTACAACCAGTTTGCTATATGTTTATGTAGTGTCAGTTTTATGTTTGTTTCTGTTATTTCGATTTTTTTTCTTTTCTTGAGTAGTCATTTGCAGTAGAGGAGAGGATAAAGTCAATTGTTCATTCACATATACAGCAAACTGAACAGTGTGATTCTGTTATTGTAGGGTCATAGTGTGTCCACACTTCTTTGCTCTTTTCTTTGGCACACATATTGTGTTCTTTCAGATTGAGAAGCCTGCTTGAGTGTATTATCTCAAGCAGCATTTTAAACAAAAAGTAGATGAAAAAAATTCAATCTGTCTCAGTGTTGATATTAAAAAACAATTCTCAAATCTGATGTATCATTTCTGCACAGTTCTGTTTTTTGATTGCTTCCAACAACATGCTTTCCTCAATCTTTTATCACTAATTCTGCACAGTGCTTTCACTCTCTCAAAATGAGGCATTTTGGGTGCTTTTTGGCATCTATACTTTAGGCCTACAATTTTATGTTTGCACAAATTAACAGACATCTAGTAATCTACAACTCATAGCTAAATTCTGAACGCTGAGCCACACATACACATTCACTCAGAAAGATGGAGAGATAAACACTGCTGTAAGCCGAAAGGAAATAGGACTAGGCCTACTCCACAAAAGGAGGGAAAGTCCATCTGTGTAGCAGATGCTAAGACTAATTTCTAAACAAAGGAATGGTAAGTAATTCCATCCAGGGCTGCATGTGTGGCCAGTTGGTCCACTTGCTACCTGGGTCAGTTGACTAAAAATAGCTGCAGATTTGATTTTATTCTATTTTACTTTGGGGCGCAACAGCTTCTCCAATACAAAACGCTTTGGTTTCTTTATAAACTGCAAAGAAAACTATATTAATTAAACAGGACATGAGTTTGGAAAAAACGCTGTTGAAAGAAATAGAGTGAAGGAAAGAGAAGTTGTGTTAACACATGTTATATAGGAAAAGAGAAGGGAGGTTGTGATAACACATGTTATATAGAAAAAGGCAACAGGCTGGAGTGGCTGGTGCTGCAGTCAGGCTGTGGGAGGGGAAAGGGGAGCGCTAACTTAACAGCCTGATTCTTGCTAGATTTGCTTGCTGTGCTGGGTCAATATTAAGGCTACTGAGGTACACACACAGACACACACATGCATGCAAGCACACACACACACACACACACACATGCAATGTACACACACACACACACACACACACACACACACACACACACACACACACACACACACACACACACACACACACACACACACAACAAACACACACACACAGAAGTCTGTGCCTCAGGCATAAAGCAAGAAGAATGTCTGCCATGTATGTTTAATCAGTAATTTCACAGTAATATTTCCATTCTCAAGCACTAATACAAAGTAGCAGAAATAGATGATAGCCATAAGTGAAGTACATCAAATTATAATTTTCATCACACAATTTTCATTCCTAAGGACAGGAATTTGAAACAAAGCAGCAGTGTAATTAAAATTGTTGGTGAGACATGAAAGTTTGTGTAATTACAATTTACATGTAATGTCTACCTTCAACTTGGTGAGACAATGAAGTTTGTGTAATTACAATTTACAAGCAATGACGTCTACCTTCAACTTGGTGAGACATGAAAGTTTGTGTAATTACAATACACCTGTATGTGTACCTTCAAATTGGTGAGACAAGGAAGTTTGTGTAATTACAACTTACATGCAATGTCTACCTTTAACTTGGTGAGACAAGGAAGCTTGTGTAACTACAATTTACAAGCAATGACGTCTACCTTCAACTTGGTGAGACATGAAAGGTTGTGAAATTACAATTTACAAGCAATGACGTCTACCTTCAGCTTGTTGGCATCTTGCTTCCACTGCTTCTCTTTCTCCACGTAGCTCAGGATGCGGCCTTCCAGGCTGACTCGCTGGCTCTCACTCTGCTTCAGTTTGCGCTCGTACTTCTTCAGCTTCTCTGCCAGCGACTGTGAAACCTCCGCTGTGGATTCCTGTTTAAAGCAGGATTGTCAGAGGGTACAATTATAGTATTGCTGTATTATGCTCTCTGTAAAGCGTAATATTACAGATTGTACATGTCAAAGAACAATTCCATCTACTTATCTCCTAGTCTGGCAACCGTGGGGGCACCCCTGAAGACTTGACCAGTTCCCTCCATTCCTCTCTCTGCTCAGCCTTTCTCAAAATTTTGTTGAGTTCTAGGCCTGTCCATTCGCTGATGTTGTCCTCCCATCTCTTCCTTGGTCTGCCTCTTTTACTTCCTCCTTGCATAGTGCCTTGCAGTATTGTTTTTGCTCATCCTTTTGATCTTCAATTGTGACATGCAATCTTGTGACAATTACAAGCATTCATTTTTTTAAACATCCCAGTGAGGATTAATTTTTTTTTTTAAGATTTTTTTTTTAATCTGTGGAAAAAGTATAAAAATCTGATACATGGGTATGGTGCAATTATATCTGTCTATGCCTCCTATACAAAAACACCAACATGTAAGAACTCTGTCACGCACACACGCATGCTAGCACGCGCGCACACACACACAACACACACACACACTCCACCCCCACCCACACACATCCACCCACCCACACACCCACCCACACACACACACCCTACCCCTAACCACACACCTGCAAAGTCTGATGCTGGGCCTGCAAGCTCTGGTGTTCGGCATTGACAGAAGCCATACGGGCCGACATCTTGCGGATGTGGTCTTCGTACGACTTGCGCTGGGCCTCCATCTGGACCTGCAGCTGTGCATGCTGGGCCTGCCTCTCCCCGTCCTCGCTCTGCTGATGCTGATGATGCTCCAGGCTGCTCCGCAACGACGTCAGCTCCGCCTTCTGCTGAGTCATCATCTCCTCCAGCTCGATCGCCTGCCACAGCACACAGTTACCTTTGTGGGGGTGCAACTCTGTATGCGACCAGCAGTGATTTTTCGTCTCCCAAGTATTTAGTGTTTCTCTATTTCTCCTTAGCTGTTTAGATATGCTTTTAATCACTGCAAAACAAATTTCCTTTGATAGAGGACAATAAAAGAGTTGAATTGTTGAATTATTGTTGTACCTGTTATGTTTGGTCTTCTGGATGATTTGACTGTATCTGAGAGAAAACTGCAAGGACTGTGATAGTGTCAATGACCTGTGCATTGCTGTATCGGCCTGATACTATCAGAACTCCCAGATGGCTCATGCTGAATAACTGTGCCAGTTACTGCAAGGACTGTGACAGTGACCATGACTTGTGCACTGCTATTTTGGCCTGATACTATCAGAACTCCCAGATGGCTCATGCTGAATAACTGTCAGTTACCTGCAAGGACTGTGACAGCGACCATAACCTGTGCATATTTCCATATGGCCCATGCCGAATAGCTGTATCAGTGAAGCGGTGAAAGAAATGAAACAAAAAAACTGAAAAGAAGTCATGAGCATGGCAGAGAAAAAAAGAACAAACAAGAGTAAAACTGGACAACTCTCCTGTGCTTTTTTTCCAAATATCCCTCTCCTGTCAATCCTTACTGCCCTACCACAGGAAATAAAGTACCTGAAGTTATTTTTCCTATTGTTTCTTTATCAAATCTTTTCTTTATATTTTGCTTGTTTTGTTTTTCTTATATGTATATGAAAAACCGGGAACGGGATAGCTCAGTGGTCAGAGGACTCGCTTTCCCCCAGCCTGAGCCAATGTTAATTAAGCAGCGTCGAGCGTGGTTACCAGTTGGATGGGTAACCGTTTGCACACCTTGGCTTCAGTTCAGTTCCCCCAGTTTACCTAGCTGTAAATGGTGTACCTGCCCTCTTTAGGGACAGGGAAGGTAAAGCAGCGAGGGAGAGGAGATGGGCGCTGCCCTCAATATGCTGACCCCTAGAGAAGCTGAGGTCTCTGATGCCTCGCTCCCCTACGACCACACAGGTTATGGGACGCCTTTACCTTATATGTAAAACCACATCCTATGATTCATAGCAATGTACAATGTGATAAAACTGAATAAAAATGGTTTTTAAAACAATAATAAAATACCTTAGTTCTGAGGTGGACCTTTTCCTCTTCGCTCTGTCGCACCAGGTCCACTTGCTGCTGCACCATGTCTTCCAGTCGGCTCACAGCTTCCGTCTTCCCACACTCCAGCTCTGCCAACTGGCGCTGCAGACTTTCAGTTCGCTGCACTGACTGCCCAAACTGCTCCTGCAAAAAAAAAGAGACAAAATTCCAGCCTTCAGTGTTGTTCTACACATGTTCCTCAAGGTCTGAGCATCAAATTTAATCATCTGGTGGTGACTAAGAATGCTGATTTCTTTTTTCTGCTTCTTCTTCTTCAAGCACTCCAATCCAATCCAATGATGTTGCTTAGAGCCCCTCCGACCACACAGGCCATATCAGGGCTGTCACCTCGTCACATTTTAAAACACATATTAAAAGTGTGCAACTATATACAGTTTAAAAACGGGGTATAAAACCAACTCGACTGCAACTATTGCTGTATTCATATAAGCGAATGTGGATTTGTGCGTCCTTGCCTGAAAGTGAGAGCAGATGACAAAACTGACAAAACTGCATACACACAGAGACTGGATGTAAAAATGCACACAAATGCTTATTCCATCATCAAAAAAAAAAGAAAAACAAACAAAATATCCTTGAGTTAACTGTGGTGTCAATTCCATTCCCCTGCAAGTTTTTTTTCATAGATGAGTTTATGAATTAATTCGCTGTGTACAAACACTAGTAAAATGTCTTGTATGCTATAGAGCAAGCAACCATCCCCTAACCCTTCCCTACGCATCACCCACAACTGGGGTACAGAAGCATACAAATGTGCACAGTGCATTTGTACAGGGAAAGAGGGGTTCTCTCCTTTAACATAAGTATAGCGTTAATTTAAGAGATGCACAAACAGCTTTGTGAAGTCACAGTGGCAGATCCATACCCCCCACCCCCCCAATCTTATCTCGTTTTCTCTGAGGGACCCATTCCCCCTTACCCCTACCTGTTCTCCTAATCCCCCCCCTTCATCTCTCCCCACCTCACCTTCATGTCCTGTGTGTCTGCCTGCAGCTCTCTGATCTGTTCCATGCTGTGCATCCTCTCCTGTTCCAGTCTCTGCTGAACTCTCTGAATCTCCTCCTCCTTCTCCTGCAGGAGAATCCTGATCTTCTCCTTCTCCTGCACGATGTTGTGCACAGCCTCCTCTTTCTCCTGCTGGGTCTGCTTCAACAGATCTTCCCACTGCCGGCATTTCTCCTCCAACTGGACCTTGCAGACAAACAGCAGTGATGTTTTTATATCAATGCTTGTTAATTTCTTATAGGGATGGCTCCCACTCTGAAGACACCCAACAGGGAACTACTGAATTATTGAACAGCCATGAAAAGCTACATCCTATGTATGTATGTATGTTGGATTGGAGAAGAAATCAAACAGCGCTATGCACACACACACACACACACACACACACACACACACACACACACACACACACACACACACAACACACACACACGAAGGCAGGCAAGCAGGCAGGCAGGCAGGCAGGCAGGCAGGCAGGCAGGCACACACACAAACACACACACTCACACTCACACACACACACACACACACACACACACACACACACGCACAAGGCACACACACACACGAAGGCAGGCAGAAAGGCAGGCAGGCAGGCACACACACAAACACACACACATGCAAACACACACACATGCAAACACACACACATGCAAACACACACACATGCAAACACACACACACACACACACACACACACACACACACACACACAATTATCAACACTGAACGGTACCTCCATTTGTTGAGCAGCCTGGGCAGTGGTGGCGTGTTGTTGTGTCAGCAGCCCCATCCTGTGGACTTCTTGCTGCAGTGCCGACACTTGCTCCCTCCATCTCTCTCCCTCCTCAGCCCTGGCCTCCTCTGTCTCTGCTGCTGCTGCTTTCAGCGCCTGCACTTCTTTCCTGGCAGCATGCAGATTCTGTGACATCTTTTCTCCCCGCTGCTTCTCTACTTCTTCCCTCTCTCTGGCTGTCTGCTTCAGCCTCTCTACCTCTGAGCAGCTTTCACCCAGTCTTTGCGAGGCCTCGCAGCTTTCCTGCCTCAGGGTCTCTATGGTGGCTTTCAGCTCCTGTTGCTGTGTGGAGAAGGATGCCTGCAGATCTTCACAGCGTTTCTTGGCGTCACAGAGCTGGTTGGAATGTTCGGACTGTAGTGTGCTCAGCTGCGTGTCTCTCTCTGCGACTGTGGTCTTGAGTTCCTCAACTGCTCTTTCCAGCTCTTCTGCCTGGGTTTGGGACTGCGTCAGTGACTCTTTAAGTTCTGAATCCTTCTGTGAGGATGCTTTTTGGAGAGCATCCACTTCAGCGGCATGTTTCTCTGTGTCCACCTGCTTCTGTGACTCCAGCTGGCTCAGAGCGGATTCTAGAGTTTGGAGTTGGTGCTGCAGTTCAGTCATTTCCTGTTGATTTCTGGTCAGGGTTTCGGTCAGTTTCCCTTCCCTGTGTTGGTGGGTCTCTAGCAGAGCTTGGTTCTGGGCCTCCAGCTCCTTCACGGCCTCCTCCTTCTGCTCTACCGCGCTCTGCAGCTCCCTCACTCTCTCTCCCAATTCCGAGCTCTGCTGGTTCTGACAGCGGAGGCTGTGCTGGAGGTCCCTCTCCTTCTGCTCCAGCTGCTGCTGCAGGTTGGCGGCGTCTGTCTCCATCTGAGAGATCAGCTTTTCCTGGTCACAGACCTTGCTCTCCAGCTGTTCCTGCGCCTCAGTGGATGACTGCCGGGCTTCTTCCAGATCCTTCAGTGCCGTTTCTTTCTGAGCAATCTCGACATGCATGTGTTCCACCCTCTGTTCCAGCTGCGTGATGTGCTGTTCGTGTGTTTTAATCGTCTCCTCCAGCTCTGCCTCTTTCTGTGCTGTGGACTGCTGGAGAGAGGAGAGGCTGTCCATCAATGCCTTCTCGTTGTCTTCGTGCTCTTTCTGCACCGACTGCAAGCTCTGCTCCATGGTGTGCAGAGCAGCCTCTAACTGCTGGAGCTGACCCTGGCTGTGCTGAAGCTCTTCAGCCTGCTCCTCAAGCTGCTTGGTTTTGGCAGCCGCCTCTGCCTGGAGCTGGGTGACACTGGCGCTGTGCTCTGCCTGCAGGGACTCTGCTCTCTCCCTCTCCCTCTGCAGGCTGCCCTCAGTCTGTGCGGCCAGGGCCTTGTAGTGCTCTGCGGCTGCCTGGGCCTCGGAGAGATCGCTCTCCACGGTGCTGTACAGGGCCAGCTGCTGCTCAAAGTCCGCCTGCTTCCCCGCCATCAGCTTCTCCAGCTGCCCGTTCAGGGCCAGCAGTTTGCTCACCCTGTCTTGCCGGCCCTGCTCCTTTCTGTCCAGGCTTTCTCGCCGTTCTCGTTCTGCTGTTAGATCGCCTTCAAGGTTTTCCACGGTCTTCTTCTGTGAAGCCGTCTCTTCATGGAGGTCTCTCAGCTCTCTTTGTAAACTCTCTGATCTCTCCCTTTCGTTGACTAGCTCTTCTTGCACGCTTTCTGCTTTCTCCTTCTTGGACACCAATTCTCCCTGCAGATTTTCAGACCTCTCCCTCTCAGACACCAATTCTCCCTGCAGATTTTCAGACTTCTCCTTCTCACCGATCAATTCTCCCTGCAGATTTTCAGACCTCTCCCTCTCAGACATCAGCTCTCCCTGCAGATTGTCAGACCTCTCCCTCTCAGACATCAGCTCTGCCTGCAGATTTTCAGACTTCTCCTTCTCACTGATCAATTTTCCCTGCAGATTTTCAGACCTCTCCCTCTCTGACATCAGCTCTCCCTGCAGATTGTCAGACCTCTCCCTCTCAACGGTCAGCTCTCCCTGCAGATTGTCAGACCTCTCCCTCTCTGACATCAGCTCTCCCTGCAGATTTTCAGACCTCTCCCTCTCTGACACCAACTCTCCCTGCAGATTGTCAGACCTCTCCCTCTCAACAGTCAGCTCTCCCTGCAGATTTTCAGACTTCTCCCTCTCTGACACCAACTCTCCCTGCAGATTGTCAGACCTCTCCCTTTCAACAGTCAGCTCTCCCTGCAGATTTACAGACCTCTCCCTCTCTGACATCAACTCTCCCTGCAGATTGTCAGACCTCTCCCTCTCAACAGTCAGCTCTCCCTGCAGATTGTCAGACCTCTCCCTCTCTGACATCAACTCTCCCTGCAGATTTTCAGACCTCTCCCTCTCTGACATCAAGTCTCCCTGAAGATTTTCAGACCTCTCTCTCTCACTTGTCAGCTCTCCCTGCAGATTGTCAGACCTCTCCCTCTCAACAGTCAATTCTCCCTGCAGATTTTCTGATTTCTCCCGTTCACAGAGCAGCTCTTGCTGCAAATGCTCAGACTTTTCTTTCACACTTATCAATTCTACATTCAGGTTTTGTGACCGCTCTTTCTCTACATCCAGCTGTCCCTGGAGGTTTTCTGACTTCATGTTCTCATTGGTCAATTCTTGCTGCAGATTTGCCGACTTCTCTCTCTCACTGGTCAATTCTTGCTGCAGATTTGCTGAACTCACTCTTTCATTGGTCAATTCTTGCTGAAGACTAGCTGAACTCTCCCTTTCATTGGTCAATTCTTGCTGCAGATTTGCTGACCTCTCCCTCTCATTGGTCAATTCTTGCTGCAGATTTGCTGAACTCTCTCTTTCATTGGTCAATTCCTGCTGCAAACATGCCAAATTCTCTTTCTCATTGGTCAATTCTTGCTGCAGACTTGTGAACATCTCCCTCTCATTGGCCAATTCTTGCAGCAGACTAGCTGACCTCTCTCTTTCATTGGTCAATTCTTGCTGCAGACTTTCCAACCTGTTTCTCTCATGAGTCAGCTCATTCTGCAGACTTTCTGAGTTCTCTTTCTCACAGCTCAGTTCTCCTTCCAAGGCCTTACTCCTCTCCTTTTCTTGAGCAAAATCAACTTGGCATTGCTGCAGGAGAGCCGAAGTGTCTGTGAGCTCTTTGCGGAGCTCAGCACACTCTGTCTCTTTCTTTTCCAGCACTTTTCTCAGGAGTTCGTTGTTGGCAGACTTCTCTTCTAGGTGTTGTTTCAGCGTTCTCAGTTCCCCATCTTTCTCTTTCACCTGACTGCTCAGTGCTTCTGCCTCCACATTTTTCGTCTGCAGGAGTTCGGTCAAGTCTTTCTGACGAACTACAGCCTGGTTTAAACTTTGTTTCGTGTTGGCTAGTTCCTGTTCCACAGACTCCTTTCCAGACCTGAGCCCTTCTCCTACAGATTTTTCGGCCTCGAGATCCGAAGTGAGTTGCTGACACTGTTCAGATTTTTCAGTCAGAGATGCTGCCGTCTTCTCCATTTCTTGCTGCACTGAGGCGAGTTCTGCAGTCAGGCCGTCTTTCTGGGCGTGCAGATCACTGATCTCCGCTTGCAGTGTCTGGCCCTTCTCCTCACTATGCTGCAGTCTGTCCTGGATGTCCCGATACTCCTCATTCCGGGTCTCTAGTTGGGTCTTGAGGTCTTCAACTTGTCCTGTGAGGGCTGACTGCGCCTGGAGGTACTCTTCGTTGACGGTTTGCAGCTGGAGTTGGATGTCGGCAATCTGGGCAGCGAGGACGTCCTTCTGGGCGAGGGCCTGGGTCAGGGAGTCCTGTCGGGAGGAGCTCTCCTCCTGGCTGTGCTGTAAGGACTCCTGGAGCTGCATGCACTCCTCTCCCTTCTTGTCCAGCAGTGTTCTCAGCCCCTCTGTCTCCTGGGTCAGGCTGCCCACCTGCTGCTGTGCCTCCTGGCACTCCTCCTGTGGCAGATATTGCTGATGTTATGATATCTGTGGCTATGAATTATCCACTGAGAAATAGAGAGTAGTAATGACATTTACCAGACAAGCTGACATCTTGGCTATGAATCATCCACTGAGAAACAGAAAGCTAGTAATGACATTTACCAGACAAGGTGACAACTTGTGGCTAAGAATTATCCACTGTAAAACATAAAACTAGTAAATAACCTTCACTAGACAACTTTCATCTGACAATTTTCCTCTGCAAAACTAAAATTTGAAAAAAAAAGAAAAGAAAAGAAGCAATTTACCTCCAAGAATATGCAACAGAATGCACAAAAATGTGTGTGTGTGTGTTCGGGGTGGGGGGGGGGGGGGGGGGGGGCTGCGTGAAGAATTCTCAAATTTAACCAACAAAAACCAGTTCACAAAGCAAATCTTGAACAAAAAAAATTCTGAAATAATAAAGAATTCCCAAACACACTATACCCATGTATGTGATAATGTCTATGTTTAAAGTTGTAGGGAGTTAAGCTAGTGTTATGTACATGTACACACACACACACACACACACATACACACACACACACACACACACACACACACACACACACAACACACCACATCACACCACACCACACACACACACACAAACACACACACTCACTAACAACACACACACTCTCACTAACACACACACACACCCTCCTCCCAACCCAACAACCACCAACACAACGCCCAACACACCTGCTTGCTGGTCAGAGTGGCGTTGGCAGTGTCCAAGTCTTTGAGGGCACTGGCCAGGACTTCGGGCGGGGTCCAGGTGGAGCTCATGCTCTCGTTCTCTGCCCGGAGCTCTTCCAGCAGTCGATCAGTCACCACCCCCATGCTCTCCCCTTTCCAGGCTGCAGTCACTGTCCCCATGTTCTCCCCTTGCCAGTGAGCTTCGTCTGGAAACAGAAACTCTATCCAGTCACCATGTTAATAAAAAAAGAAATTCAGTTTTTGTCATCTTCTGTGTTCCCTTAACCCTCTTAGTCCAGGCCTCTTAGTCAGGGCTATCATCTTGTTAAGAATTCAAGCTCAGTGTAATGCTAAGAAGTTGTGTACAAATAAAAAACATAGCCAAAATGAAAAGTCCTCTGTCATTCTTTGTGTTATAGTGTGCACTTTAGACACTATAACTAGACACTATGTTGGACTACAACCCTCTCCTCCCCCCCCCCCCCTCTCCTCCTTCCCCTTCTCCTCTAAGAGTGTTACAGGGGCTGGCATAAGGTCTACATGTACCCGACTTGGAGTTTTCTTTGTTAGCGCGATGGGTAGCGATGGGTAGGATTAGAGACAGAGTCCGCAGTCGAGCATGGCGCCACTTGAGACAAGCTGGCGACAATTAACAGGTTGGAGGGCTCGTCCCTGCTAGTCTATTGCTCAATAAGTTTGGTGTTGTCGTGGAAACTTTGTTGACTTGATTTCTTTTAAATTTCTACTTTGAAATCATTGGGTTAGGTCCGAGTCAGTTGGCATCCCCCTGGACATGATTGGTTTAGACTTTAGGGCAGAATAAGCTTGGCGTAAGTAAGGGAAGCGGTCAGTCACTCACTCTTTCCCTGCGACAGCCAGAGGACGGCAAGACGATTTGTGGGCCGTAGCGGCAACGATGTGACGACGCTAGTATACGGTAGTTGTTGTTCTTCGGGTTGAGCTGTAAGTGAAGCATTTTCTTTTATTGTAGTT
The DNA here is from genome assembly GCA_030674155.1 of Stramonita haemastoma. Taxonomy (NCBI): domain Eukaryota; kingdom Metazoa; phylum Mollusca; class Gastropoda; order Neogastropoda; family Muricidae; genus Stramonita; species Stramonita haemastoma. Next base: position 57,998,927 of record CM060321.1, on the reverse strand, counting down.
TAGTTTTATCAGGGTAGTAGTTGATTTGATAAATTTGATCGCCTATACTAACCGAATTTAATGATGGATTTGGTTCAGTGAAAGTGTGTGTAGTTGTTTCACACAGAAGTTGGTTGAGAATCGTAAGACTTTTATTAATTGATTGTGAGAGTTTGGATTTATTTTCGATTTGGTTTCGTGAGAGTGTGTATTGTTTGACACACGGAACTTGGTTGAGAATCGTAAGATTTTTATTATTTAATTGTGAGAGCTTGGGTTTATTTTACGATTGATTGGATGTATATCGATTTGGTTTCGTGTTATTCCGAGACGAAGTTTATAAACCGCAGTGATCGCAGATAAATTAATGTGGACTAGTACAAAGTTATTGTGTTAAACTATTATGGTATAGTTAAATGGGAACATATGACTTTGAGTTAGAAATTGTGAAGGGCGTTTGGTGATGTTATTATTTGAAAGTAAGGACTAGCCTGGTCCTTGAGATACTTGTTTTATGATTGTGCTAAGGGGTTCCGGTAATCTTGTGCGACTATGGTTAGTCATTTGTCCGGAAGGCTGCTAGTTTTGTATATGATTTTTGAGACACTAGGTTATGCCTACTCATGTCTTCCTTACCTTCTCTCTTTCGTTTTATCTCTCTCTCTCTCTCTCTCTCTCTCTCTCTCTCTCTCTCTCTCTCTCTGTTCTCTCTCGTTCTCTCTCTCTCTCTCTCTCTCTCTCTCTCTCTCGCTCGCTCGCTCGCTCGCTCGCTTCGTTCTCGTCCTCTCGTTCTCTCTCGCTCGTTCTCTCGTTCTCTCTCTCTGGTCCTCTCGTTCTCTCTCTCTCTCTCTCTCTCTCTCTCTCTCTCTCTCTCTCTCTCTCTCTTGTGCCAATATCCATGAGTTTGATAGGAACCGTGTTGGGGAAGAGATCTTAGTATGGACTAAGATCTGTTGGACATTATTAGAGATGATGTTCGTTGAGAGTATTGTCTAAAGGATTTTCCTATGTAATTGTAATCATTGGTTGTTTGATTACAATTGTATGCTCTCTGTCGGTTCCCTATGATTAACTTGCTCTGGTTGACAGTACTGGGTAAGGGGTTTCCTGGTTTATTGTAATCATTGTTGTTCGATTTGCGATTGTATGTTCTGGGTTCACTATGACTCACTTGCTTTGGTTGACAGTACTGTGTAAGGGGTTTCCTGGTTAAATTTAATCATTGGTTGTTTGATTTATATTTTTATTGGGTTCCCTGTGATTAACTGGGTGACTTGGTGTGAGTGATGAAAGGAATGTGGTTTCTTACGTTAGACAACAGTAGCATTTGCTACAGGTGCCTTTCATGAGTATGTACCTGGTTAATTATGGATAGTTACAACCTACATGGACTTCGTATTTGTTTCAGGTGTGGTTTTCAATGTGGATAGTTACCTGAATTTTGTATTTGCTTCAGGTATGGTTTTCAATGTGGATAGTTACCTGAATTTTGTATTTGTTTCAGGTGTGTGTTCTAAATATGGATAGTTACCTGAATTTTGTATTTGTTTCAGGTGTGTGTTTTAAATATGGATAGTTACCTGAATATTGTATGTGTTTCAGGTGTGTTTCTTCTTATAGGTCAAAAATAAAACTTCTGCAACCATTGCACCCTGCCTGCACAGAGTGGTTCTTTGTGCCGAGAGAAATGATGTATTGTTGAACCTGTCAACATTTGTATCAAAGTTAGACCTGGGTGATCACATCATGGCGGAAGAAGCAACAATGGTCGTCTATGACTGAAATTGTTTTCGTTCTTTCTTTCTTTTTTTAGGCTTTATTATGAATCTGCTAGGTGTGCACTCCTAAAAGCAAGAACAAGACACTTTCATTTTACTCTAGATTTGTATGTGATCTAACAGCAATCTTGCAGGATGTTTGCTTGATGCCTGCTGACTTTTCAGCAAAATGAAATGGAAGAAATGCCTTGTGATTTGTTACTTAGAATAGCAAAATGACAATATTGCTTTCTAAGGGAGATTTGCACAGATCATGCCCTGTACATCACTTACCTGCAGTGAGCATGAGCAAACACTGATATCAAACAACCTTCAGATTTCAGTCTGACATGAAAATACACATCTTTAAGAACTCTACGAATACATGTAAAAAAAAAAAAACACACAAAACAAAAAAAATCCAAACTTCATGTTTTTCACAGCAACAATTTGACACACAGTCCAGTATATCCTGCGCACATGTTAAATCCTGTTCCGCTTTTTGTAAGAGTAAACCATTGTGTGCCGGTGGGAACAGATGACAAGATTTACACAACTGCATATACACGGGGACTGGATGTAAAAAAAGCACATGAGTGCTTATTCCATAATTCTTGATATAAAAGAATAAAAAATATATATATAAATAAAAACCTCACCTTCAGATTTCAGGCTAGCACAAATGTACACATCTTTAAGAATTCTACAAATCACACACATCAAATAATAATATCATACAATATCATGCACCACAGCAATCTGCAGGGTCTCCTCCACACACACAAACAAACAAAAATCGCACACACAAACACCACGTGTAAAAAAATTTTTTAAAAAAACAACATCTGTATTTTCACAACAACAGTCTGACACTGCACGCCCACACCACTCACCTTCATTCTCCGCCAGCTGTTTCTTCTGCTGCTGCGTGATGCCCCTCAGGACCTCGATGTCGGCCAGAAGGGCGGCTTTCTCCTCGTTCATTCTGTCCCGGTCCTCATGAGCCGCCCCCAGGGCTGCCTCCAGCTCCGACACCTTCACCCCCATCTTCTGGCTCTGCAGGCGAGCCCTGCTGGCCTCTGTCTGGGCAGCCTGCAGGCTGGACACCTGGCGAGGTGAAGGTAAAAAAAAAAGGTAAAGGTAAAAAAAAAGGTAAAGGTAAAAAAGGGTAAAGGTGTCCCAGAGGTATGACCGCCAGGCTGTCCCATCCTCAGTGCAATGTTACAGGACAAAAATGGTAACTATTCATCTTCCGTTTCAGGTAAAGGTGTCCCATAACCTATGTAGTTGTAGGGGAGCGAGGCATCAGAGACCTCAGTTTCTCTAGGGCCAGCATATTGAGGGCGGCGCCCATCTCCTCTCCCTCTCTGCTTTACCTTCCCTGACCCTGAAGAGGGCAGGTACCTATTTACAGCTGGGTGAACTGGGGTGACTGTACTAAAGCCAAGGCACGCAAACGGTCACCCATCCAACTGGTAACCACGCTCGATGCCGCTTAACCTGACAGGGGGGAAATTTAGTGCTCTGACCACTTAACTATCCTGCCCCCTGTTGTGGTACCACGGAGAAAATATCTCGTTATTACATTTTCTAGGTCATTGAAATAAGCCACTATGTGTAACTGCACCGCCTAAATTGTTCACACTCACACACATACAAAATAAAGCAAATTTTTTTTAATCCGATACATTTACTTAGGAACTGTATCTGGACTATAACGTTTATTGTAATACTATTTTGATGTTTACCATGTTTATTTGCTACTCTCCATGAAAATAAAATTGTTAAAACTGGTCAAATTTAAGTCAACAGTAAAGCTGTATGAATTCTGCTTCAGGTTTGACTAAACTATTTTCTTATGTATTCGACAACACACGTTTTTTATATAAAAATTTTTATATGCAATAGTGTACACTGTTCAATGAAACCCCCCATGTCCTAATAGGAGTAAGAGGCAAACCCCATCTCAAATTTTGAAAAAGCTGAACAGATGCCATGGAATTACTGATTCATTACACACACACACACACACACACACACACACACACACACACACACACACACACACACACACACACACACACACTCACAAGCACCCATCCCACACCCTCACAAACACACAATCTTCTTATATCAAGTTACCAGTGAACAGATGTAAAATTGAACACTACACACATACATACAAAAACAACTCCCCCCCCCCCCCCCCCTCCCTCCAACACACACACACACACACAAGCACTAGACAGTTCAAAACATTCCACAACATCATAGTACACCAACCTGTTCCTCCAGAGAAGCGATTTCCTCATACAGCTTTTTGTTCTCTTCTCTCAGTGTCTGGCAGAACTGTTTTGTCCTCTCTGCGTTTTGTGCAACATCACGCAGGCTGAAAACACAGCATTCATCATCATTCTCATCACTTTCTTTATAGCATCATCATCATCATCGTTATTGTTGATATCTTCATTGTAAAGATCATTCTCATTGACATCAAGTGTTCTGATAATTGTTAATTTGCACAGACACAAATGTACTAATGTTTGAAACAGTAGCATTTCAAGCCAATGGCTGGAAAAAAAAAACCAAAAAAAACTGACAAGGATGAACATTTGATAATATGGAATTCAGTGATATTCACAGATCTTTTTTTTCCATTTAACCCTTTTGCTGCTATCATATTTTGCTCAGGCACATGCTGGACGAAACAGAGAGAATGCTGAATCATGACAAACAGCGATCGTCAACTGAGCATTGCTGGCGATGGCTTCTATGACGAACGCTTTTCGTCAACAGTGCAGTAAAGAGGTTAACATCAATATGACTGCCTGTGTGGCGAGGTTCTTGAAAATAGTCATACACTCAAACTTTTCATACAGTGTCTACTTTCAATCTCACAGTGGATTCCCAGGTGGAATGAGTAAGTCACAGAGCACACAATATACACCAAGCGCAACAACAACAAACCCAAGGATACCCCTTCCCTGACACAGTCACAGAACAGCTCACCTCTCCACGTCCCTCTCCAGCTCTTGGTTGGAGGCTTGCAGGGCACACAGTTCATCCAGGTGATCCTGTAGCGCTCTCATTCGCTTCACCTGTTGTTCCAGCTCATTGATGCGACAGTCTGATGAGCAAACAACAGAGAAGAAGTAGATATATGTTTGTTTGGATAGCGCTGTGTTCCACTGCTTGGTACAGTGTTGCTTCGCCTTCTCTTGTCTTGCACTGTATTGTGTCCCGCTGCATTGCATTGCAGTGAACTTTAAAGTTGCCTACAGTGATGTACTGCGTAGAATATACTGTATACAGTCCAGAATTATTGTACTGTTTTATTGCAATGAATATTCTTGTGATGAATTCATTCTATTGCATTTGTATTGTATTGTATTGTATTGTACTGTTTTGTATTGTACTGTACGATACTTTACTGCACTGTACTGTACCGCCCTTTACTGTAATGCACATACAGTCATGGCAGACTTATTTCTGTGAAATTAGGGGCAAACATAGAAAAATATATATATAATTAGAATACAAGTAAATAATTAAATCTACAACAATGTTAACAACGCATAAAAAATAAAACCTTTGTAAATGAAAACATGAGTGAAAACGCCAGACATTGTGACATCTTATACTGTGAATACATGACAAGACATAACAGTGACTTAAAAAAGAACAGAGAAAACAGAAAACTATTAAATCCAAACAAAAACAATCATCAAAAGCATCAAGACCAGTAAACCCCACAAAAAGAAACAGAACAGTAAAGGAAAATGCGACTTGAAACAGCCTCTAAATACACAACAAAAGTTCAAAGTAGTGGTCGCTACATGTTCAAACAAAGCAATATCATTCCAATAACTAATCACCCTTTCTCTCAAACTCAATACACTACATAAAGTTCAAAGTACTAGTCTCTGCAAGTTCAACAAGCGATGAATACACTATAGAAAGTTCAAAGTAGTGTCTCTGCAAGTTCAAACAAAACGATATCATTCCAGTAGCTAGCTCACCCTTTCTCTCTAACTCAATTAACTACAGAAAGTTCAAAGTTTTTGGTCACTACATGGTCAAACAAAACAATACTATTCTAGTAGCTAGCTCACCCTTTCTCTCAAATTCAATACACTACAGCAAGTTCAAAGTACTGGTCACTACATGGTCAAACAAACCAATATCATTCCAATAACTCACCCTTTCTCTCAAATTCAACACACTACAGAAAGTTCAAGGTACTGGTTACTACATGTTCAAACAAACTGAATAATGATAATAAATAAACAGAATTTATATAGCGCTATATCTTGCAAAAACAAATAAAATACCATTCCAGTAGCTAGCTCACCCTTTCTCTCTAACTGGGCATAGGCTTCCTGCAGATCCAGCTCCAGTTCTTGTCGCAGGTTGGTTTCATCACGCAGCGCCCTCTTGTTTTTCTCCTCCTTCTCCTTCAGCTGGCGCTGTCCACAGTCAATGCCAAAAGGCACCATTATGATTTATGTACAGATTATTTTCTGAGATTTATGTACAGATTATTTTCTATGATTAATGTACAGATTATTTTCAAATATTTGTCTTTCTTTTTAGCTTGTTCATGTTTACTGATTATGAAAATAGTATGTAATTATGATCTTTTCTATAAAAAAAGACAAAATTTCTATTATTGGTGAATTATTATCAGCATACAGCTACTGTTGTCTGTCATATACATGAATATGTGTTGCGCTGCCACTAAGCCATCAGGCCCAGTGCATCTGACTTCTGCTTGTTTACAGAGCTAAAAAGTGTGAGTTGTACTAAACACAATCCAAAACATAGCACTGTTACAAGTGTACATTTGAACACACATACATTCACACAGTAGACATGAAATAATATACATGTGTAAAATTACTACTGTATCTTTAGAAAGACATATTAAAAAAAAAAAAAACAGCAACAATAAAGAAGCTCAAGCTCTTTCATGCATGCTATAGATACTAATTTCCTCACCTCCATTTTGTATTGGCGTTGTTTTTCCCTTCGCATGATCTGAAAATGTAATAAACAGGTAAAAGTGAGCACAAAAAATTAGAATAGGCATCAGTTCATGCGGTGCATAACATCTTTATCATCTGTAATCCTATCTTGAAAGACAGACCCTCATAAATGAAGAATCTAAAGTATGTAGCCCCATAATGTAACCAGTTCAGAAACAATCATGATGCTTAATGACTGCCAAAAAAATGATAGCTGCGATACATACAACTGACAATCTTTGAATCAGTGTCTCACAAACTGCACACAGTTACAGATATAGACAATCACACACACACACACACACACACACACACACACACACACACACACACACACACACACACACATACTCATCAACCTACCACACCATCAACACAACTGATCAAAACACGGATTCCTGACCGCAACAAGCAGCCTCACCTTTTTGGCCAGCTGTGGGGAGTTGACCAGTTCTTCCAGAGGGGTGATGGGGAGGAGGTGGAGGTCAGACGGAGGGGGGAGCCAATGGGGAAGGAGTCATTGAGGTTCAAGCTGCCCACTCTGGCCCGCACCGGACTGTCACTGACCTCTGACACTGTAAAAAAAAAAAAAAGGGTAAAGGTGTCCCATAACCTGTGTGGTTGTAGGGGAGTGAAGCATCAGAGACCTCAGCTTCTCTAGGGGCTAGCATTTTGAGGGCGGCTCCCATCTCCTCTCCCTCCTGCTTTACCTTCCCTGACCCTAAAGAGGGCAGGTATCCATTTACAGCTAGGTGAACTGGAGGAACTGTACAGTAGCCAAGGCGTGTAAACGGTCACCCATCCAATTGGTGACCATGCTCAACGCTGCTGAACATTGGCTGGGGAAAAGCGAGCGCTCTGACCACTAAGCTATGCTATCCCATCCCCTGACACTGTGGTGTTCATATATTCATCATTAGCTTCAAAGCAATCTTTCTTTTTTTTCTTTTTTTGACAAATAATTTTATATACATATCATGGTATACAGTCTCTTCTCAATTATGATTTGTCTTCCTTTGTTTACCAGCTGTTCTTCTGCAGGTTTATCATTGATAAGGTCTTCACCTAGATACAAGTGCTTTACCATCCATCACTACGGTAGCCTAATTTTGCATTCAAGGACAATGTCTAAGCTTGTCCTCAGTGTGCATATGTATTATTTAGCCATCCACTCCTACAAACAGGTAATGGGATACTTTTCACATGGCAGGACAAGACTGATATGTGTGCAAGATAGTTCCCGCAGTTACACAACTGAACATGAGACTAGGTATAAGTCTACACAAAATTCCGATACACCTACCTGACAAGTTTCGCGCTGCACACAGTCCAGTCTTCTGACTTGCCTGACTTGTGGACGGGTGGCTTTGATCAGCTGAAACAATGTCAACAGATTATCTTACCTTTAAAATTTGCCACTGGCAAAACCTTCATTAACGTTCAAAACACACTATGGCAAAAGCCCACCTAAAACTTAGCAAACCACTCTGAAGAATATGCAAGGATGGGGCAACTCATTCAGTCAATGTACATCTATTAAGCCTAAACCAAAAAGCATGTAGTAACTGATCCAGTCAATGCACTCTATTAAGCCTAAACTAAATTTCTATACCCCCATTCCTGTGCTCTACCCTTTATTCCTTCTTTTTTTTAACCTCAACAAAAATGTTACATTTTGCTGCTTGCACATCGTATGGAAAGTTATGTAAATGTACCAATGTACTGCACAGTAATTTACACTGTGTTGTAATTTTTCTTTCTTTTTTTGTTTGGTTCCTCTGCTACAACTCAGAGGATCGCTAATGAGAAGATGTTGCCTATGCAAATGTTTTACTTTTAGCCCATATTAAGGTACCACATTCCAACATCTGAAATGTATATTTCTTTAAAAAAAATTAAATTAAAAAAAGCTTCCCCTATTATGGTGTTTGATGCTGTAGAAAGATGAGGTCTACATGCTACAAATTATCATCCTTAGCTGCTGAATGAAACTGAATATAAATGTTCAATAACTGTAACCTTTTTTTCTGTAAATTATCTCCCCAGCATGGTGCCAAGGTGAAGTTAGATGACAAGTACATGTTACACATATTAAGCCTTATTATGCAGAAAGCTACATAGGTTCACATCATAAGGAAATCCACAATACTTTGATAACTAAAATACTACAAGGAAAAAGTAGAGGAAGAAAAACACTAAAAAAAACAAAAAACAAACACTAAAAATACTACAAAAGTGTTTAAGAAAAACAGGATATCTAAAATCTTCAAGCGACAGCAGTTTAAAAACTTCCAAAAAGGACAAGCAATTTCATTCGACATCACTCAGTCACATGCATCTATAGCTCCTGCCTGAGCCAGCCTCAAACTGTCACTCACTCGCATGCATACCTGAGTGTTGCTGAAACACAGCAGCAAAGTGTGGGGGCAGGGAGGTGGTGGGCTCCTCAGGCTGGACCACGGCTTCAATCAGCTGCCGCACCTCCCAGTGCAGACTGGCATCCACCTGCATGGCCGCCGTCACGATGGGCGAGTTGCTCACCTGGATGCCCGCACACAGCAACAGCAGCAGCACCTGACCACACCAACAACCAACAAGAAAGTCAGTTCAATTCGTTCCCAGTATGGCAAACTTTGCATACATGCGCACGTAAAAGAACCCATGCAGCAAGAGCAACAGCAGTAGCACCTGACCACACCAACAACCAACAACAAAGTCAGTTCGCTTCTTTCCCAGGATGGCAAACTTTGCATACATGCGCACGTAAAAGAACCCATGGCAACAAGGAGGTTTTCCCTGGAAAAAATTCTGTAGAAAAAAGCCACTCTGGTAGCGAAACAAATACAGTTGCAAACAGAAAAAAAAAAAGGTTGGCGCTACACTCTCCTGCTTTTACACATTCATTTCATCCTCTGTATATGCATAAGAACAGTGGATCAAAACAAAATCAGAGCACCTGGGCTCACAGTGTAAAAGCACTAACATGCAAAAGCACACAGCCCCCCACACACACACACAAACACACAGTGAAACACATTCCAAAACAATGTTTCATACATGAGTCAACAAACCTCTGAAAGACACAGCATATAAAAGTTCTATGAAAAAATAAACACATATGATACGTGACGCTCCACCACATAATGAGTCGCATTGGACTGGACACAAGTTTTTAGTCATAAACATGGTCTTCATCTTGGCTATTGAATAAAAAAAAAAATGCATTGAAAATCTGACAATACTATGGAAAGTTATAACAAACTGAAATGATAGACTGTGTAAATTGACAAAATGAGAAACTGACATTTTAAACATCGTAATAAGTGGTCAGAATGAGGGTGGAGTGGGTTTCTTTTAAAAGCAGTTTAAAGCAAAAGGAAATTAATTTACATCTTGGTACTTCAGGACAAGGTTTTAAAAAAAAAAAAAAAACCTCACAGTTTTATACTCTCACAAAATCTCAAAATCGACAACCTGACTCCCACTTGCCTAAAATGGCTCCTAGCAGAAAAGTGGGCGAGGTGCAAAGCGACTCATTTCGTGGTCGAGCGTCACATATTTGAATACTGTAATCTTTTTAATTATACAATATATAAGCACCAAAGCAGCCTCACCTTTCCTACTTCAAGCTCCAACCCCACAGCTTTCTCACTTTGTGTCAAGAGGTCGAAGTTCACCATCTTATTGTCAGCAAAACTTACACTGTAAAAATCTGGGGGAAAAAATATCAAATCACTCAAAATCAAGATGGCAAAAATATTAAGTGTGTAAGCTTTTTGATTTTTATGTCATGAACGAAATAATGCATGCCTACAGTACTATTTCATTATGAACTATATAGTTCACTAATGTTTCATTAATCAAAAGCCTTGCAATGAATTTATGAAATCAACAACAAATAAAGACTTTCTCTGAAATACCTCATAGTTTGAAAAATACAAAACTTTCGATCAGTTTCACTTGAAAATGCCAAAAATAATCACCTGGAAATGTGTTAGAGAGTGTGTGCATGTGTGTGTGTGTGTGTGTGTGTACGCGCGCGTGCATGCTGCGTGTATGTGTGTGCGGTGTGCGTGTGTACTCTGTGTGTAAGTCAGAGTCAAAGTCAAAATAAAATAAAAATAAATTTTAAAAACAGACACTGTGATGCTTACCCTGCAGGAACATTTTGGCAGCATGCACTCTGTCCTTGGTACTGCGAAACTCCTCCATTGTGGCACTGTCATCACTGTTATTTACACACACACGTCAGTATTGTACACACATACATTACAAGCATGTGCATGTGCATGCACACACCAGCATGAATTATATGTACACACATATGCATACACACACACACATGCACACACACACTGTCACATGGTCACACACACACAGTCACACACACACACACACACACACACACACACACACACACACACACACACACACACACACACACACACACACACACACAGCACAGCACACATTACCATATCAATATATATCCCTGATATTTAGTGATCAAAATCAAAATCATATCCCTGATATTTAGTGATCAAAATCAAGACTTTAATCTGCTTTTCTTCTTACTATATTTTCATAAAATTAAGCAAATCCCCCACCCCACCCCAAAAATTAAAGGAATGAGGGTGGAGTTCATCTCGTCCTAGTTTGCCCAAAATCTAACCCAAACTACAACATACTCATGAACAATACAACACAGTAAGCTTAAAACTAAATTAAAGATTTATTGACTCACTTGTGTAATAAAATCTCTATACACTACCATCATCATTCAAAGTTGTTGTGCATGAAGTGAATCACTGACTTGAGCATGAGAATGTGTGCATATACCTGTGTGTGCCAAATCTGGCATGATTACTCTGTTATGTAAATAAACACTTATATTCATTTATATCCTTTTTCATGCCAACAAAGGACAAAATACTCACAGATACTGCAAAATCTTGATAAAATGCAATCCATGATCCAAGTTTTTCAAAGAATCCACAGGCTCAAAACATTCCAGGCTGTTCACCTACAGAAAAAACAATTTTTTAAAAATGTATGTGAGGCTATTTAAAGAAGAAAAAAAGATAATGATAAACAAAAAAAATAATGGTAATGTGCTGTTGCTTTCACTATAGTATATTTGCAATACAATAACTTCATTTCACTGAAGACAATGTGATGATGAGTACAACAGATAAACTTTAACTTGTACACAAAGCTAAAAGTAGTAAAGTACTACTACTACTAAAAGTAGTAGTCTATTTAAATTATTTAAAAAGTTAACATGTAATCAATCTATCTCAGTAGCTTACTAGCTGAGAGATGAATCAACATCTGATATGTGACTGATAGATAAAAATTGAATGTTCCGCAAAAGATCATAAAAAAAAAAGGTCAAGTTGATTTAAAAATTCAAAGACATCATTCGCATGTTAATTAAATTTCACTATGGTTTGGGGGATGAAGAGGTGGTGGCAGTGGTGGTGGTGGTAAATCAGCCAAGTTCAAAGATTTTTTTTTCTATCCTAAAAGTAAAACAAAATGATGGATACAGGTTTAACATAATGCTAAGAAATTGTCATACATAGATGAAGACAGTGTAACAACTCACAGCAGAAACAGTTTGACATTTCAAAGCAGGTCTTAGCACTTTACTTGTGTCAACAACTGAAAATCCTTTTGCCAGTATGTGCTGTACTCTGAAAAATTAACATAATCAAAAACTATCACAGTATCCGTAGCCTTTTATATGCACCCAATCTTTACTTACCCATCCAAGTAAGCTTGTTCTTTTTCTGCATCCATGTTTGTGTTTGTCCAAGTCAGCACTCTTACAGGTCTATAGATAGATCAATTGATCCAAGCCTTCAGGCACTTTACCTATCAACAAACAAGGAGAGAAAAGTAAAGAAATGAATCCATCGGATGGGTTACAAAGTGTAGTTTACAATATGTCCTGCAAAGGGCATGGAGAATCAATGGCATAACTTCCCATATGATTAAAATAAGGGGAAAAGTTTTACAATTACTGAATTAGTGATATGATGAACCATATCCCTATTTCTGCCTGAAACCTTTTCCCCATCCTCAAGACCTTGAGCGGTACACGCCAGTAGTCCAGGATGCTAGTATTTGGATGAGATGATACCAAGGTTCCCCACTTTAAACAGCCCAAGGCAACAAGAGAGCTGTTCCTAGCAAAATTCTATTGAAAAAAAAGCCACCCTGATATTATTTATAGTGATAAAGAAACTAATGTTAACAGAAAAAATCGTAAAATTTTATACAAGAGCAATGACATGACACAAGAGACAAAATAGTGTCATAATAAACTTCACAATGGCATAATCAACATCAAGAATATTTATAGTTTATACACTGTACACAAGTTTACATCTGAAAGTAAGACTGAAGGATACTCAGAACACTTGAGACTGTGTGAGTAAGAAATGCACAAGTAGTTTATAACATCAAAAATATTCTGTGTAGTGTAGTATAAAGTTCTAAAAGTGAGTGTGCATGAACACGTTTGTACAATTGTGAATTACTAATTTACTATTAATATCATTAATTAACACATGTATACACATACATACAGTGTTGTGTGTGTGGTTTTGTGGTGTGTGTGTGTGTGTGTGTGTGTGTGTGTGTGTGTTGGGGTGTGTGGTGTGTGTTTTGTGTTGTGTGTGTGTGTGTGTGTGTGTGTGTGTGTGTATGTCACTGTAATGTTGGTGTATGTGTGTCATGTGGTGTGTGTGTGTGTGTGTGTGTGTGTGTGTGTGTGTTGTGTGTGTGTGTTGTGTGTGTGTGTGTGTGTGTGTGTGTGTGTGTGTGTGTGCGTGTGTGTGTGGTATGCAGTGTGTGTGTGCATGTGTGCATGCAAGTGTGTGTGTGTGTGTGTGTGGTGTGTGTGTGCTGTCGTGTGTGTGTGTGTGATGTGATGTGTGTGTGTGTGTGTGTGTGTGTGTGTGACTGTTGTTCTGTGTTTATGGTGTCTGTGTGTGTGTGTGTGTGTTGTGTTGTGTGTGTGTTATGTCTGTGTCTCACTGTCTGGTCTGTGTTTCTATGGGTGTCTTTTTTATTTATTTTATTTTTATTATTATTCTTTTATATCAAGGATAATGGAAAAAGCACTCACATGCTTTTTTAATCCAGCCTTGTGTGTATGCAGTTTTGTAAATCTTGTCATCTGTTCCACTGGACACAATGGCTACTCTTAGTCTTAGAAAAGGGAACAGGATTTAACATGTAGAGAGAGAGAGAGAGAGAGAGAGAGAGAGAGAGAGAGGGGAGAGAGAGAAGAGAGAGAGAGAGAGAGAGAGAGAAGAGAGAGAGAGAGAGAGAGTCCTTGGAGTGTGCGCACTATAAATAAAAAATGTATGCCGTTAATGTAATCACAATATTAGAATTTCTATAATACGACAATGGTCCACATGAACAATAGTACAACAGCCTGCCACTTTAGTTTCTCCTTTTGTTTTAGCTTTGGGGCCCACCCCACAAGCACTAGGTCAGCAGATTGGCAGTGGGTGGGTGCAAAACCTTTTTAGATCACACAACTGTTGTGTTAAATACCAGGTACTGTTTAAGTTGAGCTAACAGCCTTTAACTTGTTTAACTAATTTCTTTTTGTCTGTACAATGTACAGGAATCCATTTGCTCATAATAGGAAAACTGTCGTCCCCTCCCCCTCTAGAGCATGTAGGCCTATACATCACATGTATGTGTCGTACTCAATCTGTACAATTTGCGCATTGTATACAATGCGCAACATTTCATGCTCAGTGTCTACAGTGCGCAATACATTTTGCACATTATACACAATGAGCAATACAGTTACACACTGTATGTAATGAGCAACACCCTAAAGTTGCTCATTGTATACAATGCGCACAGAGTGAGCAAGTCCATAAAATTAACATTGATTCAGATTCTTTAATGCCATTTGTCTATTGATGCACTGCTAAATCGGTTGTAAAGCTTTAACAATGATAAATTTTGTTCAATGCTCATTGTTCATCATTCTGTCTGTTTTGTTCAATGCTCATTGTTCATTGTTCTGTTCTGTCTGTCTGTGTCTATAAGTCTGTCTGTGTGTCTGTCTGTGTATCTGTTGTCTGTCTGTCTGTCTGTCTGTCTCTCTCTCTCTCTCTCTCTCTGGGGGACGGATAGCCTAGTGGTCAGAACATTGCGCTGGCAATTTGACGACCCGGGTTCGAGTCCGGTCGAGGAGATTTTTCTCATGGAGTTTACACCAGTGCTGACTCCACTCTCCCGAAAAGTCCTTCGGATGAGACTTTAAACAAAGGCCCGTGTGCGAACGCATGCACAACATTTTGCGGACACGTTTAATCCTGTTCCGCTTTTCGTAAGAGTTAGGCCATCGTGTGCCGGTGGGAACAGATGACACATACAAAACTGCATACACACGGGGACTGGATGTAAAAAAGCACAAGAGTGCTTGTTCCATTATCCTCGATATAAAAGAATAAATCAATCAATCAATCTCTCTCTTAAGTGTTGTGTTTTTCCCCCTAACGTTTAATTATTTCATGGCGCATGCATCTTTACAAGTACAGACTGTAACTAAGACTAGGCTTGGTCTGAAATCTTTATTCTTATGGTTTCAAGATCATTCAATCATCAATTCATTCGTTCATATATATATATATATCCATCCATTCATTCATTCTCTGTCTGTCTGTCTGTCTGTCTGTCTGTCTGTCTCTCTCTCTTTGTACTACAAACAAGTGCAAGTGTCACAAGGCTTGGCTACAGTGCACTTCTCATTGCCACCCGAGAAATGCAGAGTGCAAGAACAATTACAACTGAAACATGTCAATTAAACATGAAACATGTTTAATTGTGGGTGTGTGTGTGTGTGTGTGTGTGTGTGTGTGTGTGTGTGTGTGTGTGCGCGTGTGTGTGTGTGTGTGGGGGGGGGGGGGGGGGGTGCTTGTGTGCTTTTGCAAATGGTGTGTGAAGGTGAATATGAGTGTAGGCATGCGTGTGCTTTTAATGGTGTGTGCATTCATGTGTATTGACAAGATTTAATGTGTATTTTACTAACTGCGTGAATGAACCAACACCAAAACATTTTTGTATGTTTTATTGTGAATATTTTTACAATAGACAAATGGCATTAAAGAATCTGAATCAATGTTAATTTTATAGACTTGCTCACTCTGTGCACATTGTATACAATGAGCAACTTTACGGTATTGCTCATTATATACAGTGTGTAACTGTTTTGCTCATTGTGTATAATGTGCAAAATGTATTGTGCATTGTAGACACTGAGCATGAAATGTTGCGCATGCAAATTGTATAGATTGAGTACGACAAATGCATGTACATGATGTAGGCTACTGAATACTACTGGTAGCCTGAGTACTAAGTACTGTACTACTGATAGTACTGTGTAAGTACTACGAAACCGACTGCACATTTACAGCCTGAATATCCCCAAAGACTAGGCCTATTCAAGCTATTGTCCAAGCATACAAGTAAACACAACACGTCAACAGTACACACAAGCGTCTGGCAGAGCAAATTTTTGGTTTAAATTTAAAACCTTCTTCAGGCTAATATTGTCCAAGACTTGTTTCCTGATCTGCGATTTTTTTATCAAATATGTTATTAATTCCGAGCATCGGAGCAGGACAGTAGAATACATCCTAAGCGAAGGCCGATAGGCCTTGGGCCTAATCTGTAATCGTCGTATCAATTAGGCCTATTGGAACCGATCAAGTAGGGCTAAGGCCTATCCTATGTGATGCAATGATGGCAAAATAGTTCAAAATCCATCAAAACATCCGATACCAATTTTTACGCCATACCTGTGTTAAGCTGCAAAGACATAAAAATTAATTACATTATGGTCATCAAGCTCATAATATCAACGATTTCAAACCATATCTAGGCTGCAACAGACTTACCCTTCCATTTTTTCCTTTGAATTTGAGCGCTCGTCACCTGTTTTCTTCCGAAGTGTGAACGGAAAACTACGAAGTTCTACGAAGCAAGCCTTCGATAATTTCCGTAACAAAATTTGAAGGTGGATTTCCGCTTATCGAGACAACTTCCGTTCCGTTGTCCATAGGAACAAGTATGGCAAATATGAAAACTCAAAGGTATTTTTTTGTAATTTGACAACGATTTATATTTGATATAACTTGTTACATATGCATCGTTATATTTTTTCCTATTCACATCTGCCAAGTGCATAATGTTATTTGTACTTCAGAGAAGGATCGTTTTACGAGTGGAACAGCTTTTGCAGTCATTAGGCTAAGTGTTGGACTAGGCTAGGCCCAGGCTAATGATTTTGAGGGCGTGGATTCGAATCGACGCTGACGTCTAAGTTTCATCGTTGAGTGAACTTTCTTTCCCACGAGAGTAAACATTTATCCTGATTCCATTCATAAGTTCATTCGAATGTCCTACGATGAGGAATGGAATTATAAACGCGCGCCAACCCCATTGCCATTTTTTTTCTTAAACTTGACTGTCTAGAGGTTTAAAAATTAAATCCCATAGATCGCCATGCATCCATAACAATTAACTTGTAGAACTCTGTACAGCTTTTTGAAAACAGACCTGAGCTGTGCGGAATTAAAATTCCAAATACTTTTAAGTTAAAGATCATTACAAGTATGTAGTCCTAAGTTACATCATTAAATATTTAGGGCAACACTCCCAACATGATTAAATTATCTTTCATGGTTTCAGTAACTGCAAGTGTAAACTTTAGCCGATCATCATCATTGAAGAGTTAACTTGTAGCAAGGCCATCAGACATCATGGACAGGCAGAGTGAAACCTGTTAAGCAATGGCACTAGTATTCATGTCAGTAACTTTGCAGTTTGTACACCATCATGACCATGCATTCTACTACTAGCTATAGTTTCAATTTTAGCCTATATAAATGTATTAAATCACCAGAGGGGTGGGGAGTAAAAGGCAATGTCAACAATGTCCAATGTTTTCTTTAGGAATCCAGAGCAGATAGCAATTTTCAATCTAATGTTAATTATTGAACTTTAAGGCTTCATAATTACATCAATATGATGTTCTCAGGTAGAGAATCCACAGCTCTAGATTAGTTGCTGCCCAGTTTCTTTCTTGCTAGCATCAGTTATTACTTTCAGAACTACTCGTTACATTGCTGGTAATTGGTATTCATGAATTTGATTTTTTTTTCTAAATTAGACGGATGATACTGCAGTATTATATTTTACTATTTAGTGTATAATACCAACTGTGATCAGCACCATCTGGAATCACCTGGCCCATGGATGTAGACACTTTTACTAGAAATAAAACCTGTATTGGTTTTAATACTCTGTCAAATCATAGATTATTCATTCAGAATTTGCAGCTGATTTCTAGATGGAAAGATGAGACTAGATCTGGGATGATGTTAATAATAATGCATAGCTTCCATGCAGGGAAATGTGCTTTCCTGAATACCTCCCTTACTGCTTCCAGAGGAAAACTGTTGAATTACAGTATCCGCTCCATGCCCACATTTTTGTGGCTTGACAGTGTCTGTCACCCCTGCCAATAATGTATATGAGTATGAAAGTCACTGACTGAAAGTCAGACAGTACTAATCTAGAGCTTAAAAGGTTTTATAATAATAATAATAATAAAATAATAATAATAATAATAATAATAATAATAAAATGAAAAAAAGAAAACAATAAAAAAAAACCACCAACCAACACTAAATCATATAATTGTATTTGGGTGTGTGTTTTTTCACATGCTCTTTTTTTTCACTTAGTAAGTTGTTGTTTTTTACTTAACATAGCCCTTACATTCTTTGCAGCTCATGGGCAGCACTCATAACACCTAGCTGTTTGTGATGAAAAGAAGTGTAGTGCAACACTGAAGCAAAATGCAGCCAATAACAGGAAAAATCACTGCTCTGGAAAACCTCTTTGCGTATGATATCACAAGTTTTGGTTAATTAAATGCAATTTATGTTGTGTTGATTGCATGATTTGCAATAAGCATGTTGCATACTTTTTTTAGTGCTACCTTTACAAAACTGAATTAAAGGCATCAAACCCTCTCCCTTCTTCTCATTCTTTGTTCTTGCTAATGTTGTTTGATTATGTGTAGTATATATATTAGTTGAATGGAATTATATTACTTGTTTTGCTTTGGGGGGTTTTCTGTTTGAAGGTTGTTGTTTGTTTACTTTCAGGGTGAGTTTGTTACTGTTAAGTGTTATTTTTTCTATGTTTGAATAAATTCTGTTTTGTTTTATGGTTTGTTTGATTTTGCTTTTTATGTGAGTCTGTATCAGTGTATGTTTTATTTTGGGGAGAGGGTGATCTTTTGGGCTTTGAATGTTTGATTGATGTTTACAACATTTGTGTGAAATGTGTGTGTTCACCAGTGAGTTTTTAAAATTTTTGGTATTCTTTTATTTCGAAGATAATGGCATATCTTAAGCACTCATGTGCTTTTTTACATCCAGTCCCTATGTGTATGCAGTTTTGTAAATTTTGTCATTGATCCATTCCCACCAGTACACAATGGCCAACTCTTCCAAAAAGCAGAACAGGTTTTAACATGCTCACAAGATGTTCTGTGTGCGTTCGCACATGGAACCTCAGTTAATAGTCTCATCCGAAGGACTGTGTGTGTATTATATCACTGGGTTTGTGTGTCTGTGTAACTGTAAAAGAGTCCTAGAGAGAAAGTTTATTAAGGAAAGGCCACATCCCCTTTTAAATGGGTTGGGAGACAGAAAATTATAAGCATCACATAAATTATGCTATGTTAAGGCATAGTGTGTATGTGTGTGTGTGTGTGTGTGTGTGTGTGTGTGTGTGTGTGTGTGTGTGTTGTGTGTGTGTGTGTGTGGTGGTGCGTGCGTGCGTGCGTGCGTGCGTGCGTGCGGGGCGTGCGTGCGTGTGTGCGTTCGTGTGTGTATGTTGTGTGTGTGACCTTCACATTTTCCCTTTTTAAATTCTTATCATCTTTATAATAATTAATATTTGGTCAATCACTTTGTTCTATGCGAGCTTTAAACAACAGTCCATGAACACTGCTGTTCCTGAGTGTAAGGTAGCTGTGTGCAAATAGCAGTAGAGGGAGAAGGTGTTAAGAGCTAAACCTGTATCTGTGTATAGGTTATAACACTTTTTAATAATTTTTGGGGCAGGCTAAGCATGCAGAAAATGATACATTATCACACAGGTTCACCATCCACAGCCTACTGCATTCCCTGTATTATTCATTTGTATTATATTTCTGGTGCAAAGTGTCAGGACACTGATCTGCCCCATTCTTTGGGTGATGGTCAAAGCTGAATCAATTGACAAACAATGAAACAAGTCCAACTAGGTCTTGTATCCACATGACCTCTCAAGAGTTGAAATTAACCTTGGAAAAATACAGTGTGATAAATTATGAGAAGCGTCGATTACTTGCATTTTATTTAAAGCAAGCAATTATTTGGAACTGAGTTTGGCTTTCTTGTTGTTGTCGTCATTGTGGATTGAGTACAGTTGATGTGTATATTTATACATATGCCTTTTTGTTTTGTTTTGTTTGCTTTGTTTTTGTTTATTTTATTTAGGAAGGGGGGAGTTTAAAGGATGATGATGAAAAAAAAAAGGGGGGTATTTTTTTTATATTCAAGTTTGCCATAGTTTGGTCTCGACTGTTGTGATGACAGAAATCTCTCTTTCTTTGAAATGCATTGCAGATCGCATGTTTAAGATCCAATAATGTGCGTAAATTGTGTATAAATCTGTACAAGTACATCAGGTATATCAATTTTGAATGGAGACAGAGATGAGCTAAGTTTGGCAGTGTGTGTTTTTCAGTCTAGCTGTGCAGAGGTCACATGCTGAGCAAGAGGCTCAGAGGTTGAAGGCCTTGGAGGCCAAAAAGAAGAAGAAATACAAATATGGTGAGATTGAGCCGGACGTTCCTGTCGACTTCTCTTTCTTTCAGCTGGCCTCGCTCGAAGGTAAGTGTTCATGTAACTGTTTAATTAAAGCGTGGGTTCTGTGTTGCGTGCTCATCGGGGGGTGGTAGTTGTTGCACGTTCCCCAGCTTAACACCCTAGGGGTCACTCAGATTATATCATGCACTCTGTCTCCCTCCTCATATCTGCCTGGGAATCACTCTGAAACTGTAAGTATGCACTGGAGAAGACCCCCCAAAAATGCGTTAAAAATACATGTTTTCAAATACTTACATGTTTTCAAATACATGTTTTCAAATACTTACATGTTTTCAAATACTATGTTTTCAATACTTATATGTTTTCAAATACTTACATGTTTTCAGATACTATGTTTTCATATACTTACATGTTTTCAAATACTTCCTATACATAGGCAGTCATGCTCCAACTTCAGAGACCTTTCTCTGTTTTGAAGGAAAATGCTTCATTGAAGGAGAGCTGTTAAATGCTAAGAGAGCTCTTGTGTCATGGATGAAGACAGTCTCAACATGACTTCTTTGCTAGATAGAAGTTCTACATTACAATGTAGATCATCTATCAATCCTGACACTTAGCTTGCATTGATCAATGACTGACAAATCTGGTGGCCAAGCTCAGGGGTTGATATCATTTGTTTCCCTTGTTTTGTGGGTTTTCTTTAAATAGGTTTCTTTTTTTATTTTGTTTTTGGGTTGTTTTTGTTTTGTTTTTTTGGAGAGGGGGGGGGGGGGGTAGACTGTAAATTTCCCCCGTCTGAAAATGTGTGTTTTGGTTTGGTTCAAAATTGATTTTTTTTTTTGGGGGGGGGGGGGGAGGTTTATAAGGGGGTAGAGTTTTTTGTGTTGGGTTTATTGGGGAGTAGGGGTGGTGGTTGTCGTCTATAGACATCACCCCTGAATTCAGAATCTATAGATCTTTATGGTCAGCAAAAATTGTGACATGCACAAAATCTCACCGTTGCTGAACCTCGGAGCTCTAGCCAAGGAAGAAATAAAGAGCAAAACCAACTTGTGAAAGTAAATTTTGAATATACAGCATTATTCAGAATTATGCTGTATTTATTGCTGAGCTTTCCTTACCATTTCAGCAAAACTAGAGTAGATCTTTTCCTTCACAGTAATGGTGGTGATGTGTGTGTGGTTTTTGCTGTTGTTTTTTTTTGTTTTGGTGTTGTTATTTTTTGGGGTTGTTGTTGTTTTGGGGGGGTGTATATCTCTTCTGTATGACAGAAATTTTATTTGATCCAGAATTTATGTGAGGATCAGCTGAAGCGAAGAAAAAATGGTGTTGAAGAGTTAGACTGAGTTGAAAAAGTAAACAAATACAAAATCTTTCTTTTTTTATTTTAGTTACGAGATTGAAATATGAAATTAACCACATTTTTAATCAGTTTGTTGCAATAATGAAATTAACCACATTTTGAATCAGTTATTGTAAAATGGTGTTTCAGGAGAGGGGAGGGGATTAGATGTATTTTTAAAAGCATATATTCATGTACTGGTCATTAGTAAACCATGTTAGGGTTTATGTTTTGTGTTTTTAGTGAAAGCAGAGTATTATGTGTATCATATGTCTTTGTTACCAGATGTAAATGTCATTTGATCAGAAAAATAGTTCTGTGAAGTACTTCATTGTCCTGCCAGTGAAGGAAAAAAACCAACAAACAGGCAACATCAAATTTAGGAGTTATTTTGGAAATTATTATTTTTTTGTCGTTGTCTTGAAATTACGTATCTAACCCTTTGGCATTTACAGATATTGTTGAAAAACTCAATGTGGTATTTTAAACATTCATACTCTTTTGCAAAAATTGAGTTGACGATAGATGTATTATATGTACCGTGTAGACTATCACTGTCAGTTACAGAACATTGACATTCAGTCAAAGTACTCCCCAAGCAGACATACTTTGTATTGCAGCCAAAAATGTTGCTTAGTTGCGTGCCTCACATAACGTTCCCTCATCTGTCTTGTTCTGTCTGCAGATGCAGAAGGGGAAAAGAACAATGACATTCAGTCAAAGTATTCCCAAGCAGACAAAAAAATTAAAATAAAATAAAAATAATGGGTAGGTGCTGCACTTGTAGCGACGCGCTCTCCCCGGGGAGAGCAGCCTGAATTTCACGCAGAGAAATCTGCTGTGATATAAAGTGGTATAAAAATAAATTTAAAAATTATTTTGCAGCCAAAAATGTTGCTTAGTTGCGTGCCTCACGTAACGTTCCCTCATCTTTCTTGTACTGTCTGCAGATGCGGAAGGGGAAAACCCACGGCTTCCAGAGATGATCGCCCAAGAGATGAAACCGACAAGTTTGATGGCCGGACTCTGCGCCTCAACAACAATGAGCTGACAGAACTGACCTTGCTCCCTCTCTTTGTCCAGAAAAACTTCACCCATCCAGAGAAAATGGCCTGGCTGGATTTGTCCTTCAATTCTTTGACCATCATTGATAGTGTAAGTGAAGCATGCTCTATCGGTGTGATTTCCCCGATTGTGGGCAGATGGAGGGGGGAGGGGATGGGTGGATGGAAGGTACCATTGTTGTGTAGAAACTGGTGAATTAGAAGAATACACTCTTTGTCTTTATCCTCATTATTTTTGCTGTCTTTTTGTGTCATGTTGGTTTTTTGCTTTGCTTTTTTTTTGGGGGGGGGGGGGGATTGGAGTTTGGGTGGGTTCAGGTTTTTTTGTGTGTTTTTGTGTTTGTTCTTTCTTTTGGAGGTTGGGGGCTGTCTTTTTTTTTGTTTTTTTTTGTTTTTCTCTATTCTTTTTTTTTTCACATCTCTCTTCAATATTGCTTATGCCTCCCTCCCTTTTGTTACGGAGAACACTTAGTAGTTGTTGTTGCTGCTGCCTCCTCTTCTGTGACATTCCTGTCCCACTGTTCCCGGTCAGCTCTTCTCACTCTCTCTGCCCCCAGTCAAATCCAGGCACATCATGATGCGTCTCTGTGGTATCTCTAATCTGTAGTTGGTATCTTTGTCGAACAGTGCCTGTGTGTGACATGGTTGGTATTATTGTTGGACAGTGCCTGTGTGTGACATGGTTGGTATCATTGTTGGACAGTGCCTGTGTGTGACATGGTTGGTATTATTGTTGCACAGTGCCTGTGTGTGACAGGTTGGTATTATTGTTGACAGTGCCTGTGTGTGACATGGTTGGTATTATTGTTGGACAGTGCCTGTGTGTGACATGGTTGGTATTATTGTTGGACAGTGCCTGTGTGTGACATGGTTGGTATTATTGTTGCACAGTGCCTGTGTGTGACATGGTTGGTATCATTGTTGAACAGTGCCTGTGTGTGACATGGTTGGTATATTGTTGACAGTGCCTGTGTGTGACAGGTTGGTATCATTGTTGCACAGTGCCTGTGTGTGACATGGTTGGTATCATTGTTGAACAGTGCCTGTGTGTGACATGGTTGGTATTATTGTTGCACAGTGCCTGTGTGTGACATGGTTGGTATTATTGTTGCACAGTGCCTGTGTGTGACATGGTTGGTATTGTTAGACAGTGCCTGTGTGTGACATGGTTGGTATCATTGTTGGACAGTGCCTGTGTGTGACATGGTTGGTATTATTGTTGGACAGTGCCGGGTGTGACATGGTTAGGTCTTATTGTTGCACAGTGGCCTTGTGTGACATGGTTGGTATTGTGGACAGTGCCTGTGTGTGACATGGTTGGTATTGTTAGACAGTGCCTGTGTGTGACATGGTTGGTATCATTGTTGGACAGTGCCTGTGTGTGACATGGTTGGTATTGTTAGACAGTGCCTGTGTGTGACATGGTTGGTATCATTGTTGGACAGTGCCTGTGTGTGACATGGTTGGTATTGTTGTTGGACAGTGCCTGTGTGTGACATGGTTGATATTATTGTCCAACAGTGCCTGCTGGACTTTCCAAACCTGCAGATCCTGTACCTGCATGGCAACAAGATCGACAAGCTCTCTGAGGTAGACAAGCTGGCCGGCCTGCCCAAACTCCGCAAACTGACCTTGCATGGAAATCCCATCGATCAGGAAAAGGTAGTAGGCTTTTGAAGTACGCATCTCCTTGATCGTACTGACTTCCTTTTTTAAATTTGTTGCATCATTCGCAATTGCTTTAGTATTAAGAAAAGTGTATACAAAAAAAAAAGTGTATACGAGAGAGATGTGGGGAGGGGTGTAAACTCGTTAGTCCACAGGTGCTCCAGTAATTTTGTCTCCCAAGCCCCATACCTCCACCCCCAGACAACATTGGTTCGTTAATAATGCAGTCTTGTTTGTCAAGCTTTTTACTGACGTTGATTAGGCTAGCACTGCCCATATGTTTAGTCAGGAAAATTCAGAATGTCCATGTTTTCATAAGTTTAGTCAAAAAAATTGAGAATGTCCTGGTATACATATATGTACAACTACAGACTTTTGCCAGCATGGGGCACTGAAGAAATTCAAGTAGTATTTGGCTTTGTTTCTTAATATAACTGTGCACAATCATCCCATTAGCACACTCACCTTTGTTGATATATGTTAGTTGTGTCAGTTTTGTTATGTGGCTTATTATCTAATATAACTTGTATATAATATGTGAATTTTTTATATTTTGTTTGTAAATCCTGTACTACTTTTTATAGGGTAGAGCATTTGTCTATCTTGAAAGCATGCTCACTTACACACACACACACTCACACTCTCACACACCACACACACACACACACACACACACACACACACATTGAAATATATGTATATAAAATTGATTATGCACAGGCTAAAGAAATTGCGTGTGCGTGTTGTGTGTGTGTGCTTGGTGGTGGTGCGTGCGTGCGTGCGTGCGTGCGTGCGTGCGTGCGTGGTGTGTGTGTGTGTGTGTGTGCAGTCGTACATGATGTATGTGACCTCCACCTTGCCCCGGCTGAGCAACATCAGTTTCAGCGCGTCACCAAATGCCAGGCTGCCACCGCCTCGTCCTGGCAACGCATGAACAACCCCAACAAAAAGAAGAAAAAGAAGAGAGACGACTAGAATAAACCTGCATTGACATTTTTCCCCCCAAAGTGCTTTTGTAGATCAGTACCTACGCAACAGCAACATTAGCTGATTGGCGCCTGTGATATTTTTCTCTCTCTCTTTTTACAAAAATTTTTTTGTTGTTCTCTCTTATTTGAATGATGTATGAATTGGCGCTTTTTTTTTTCTCAACACCAATATCAGTTTTGTAGTTTTGCCAGTAACATGTGACTAACAGTTTTGGGAGGATTTTTCACCCTTTTTGAAATATGTATTGAAGAAAGTACACACAAACGCACACACGCATGCAGGCACACACTCACATGTACACACACACACACACACACACACACACACACACACAACACACACACACACACACACTTTATTCATAAGGTGCTTTGGACTGTAAAATGTACAAAATTGGTAATAGATCACTGTAAGTCTATCATCTTGTCCACATATGCCAAATAACTTCATTAGTTGGTGTATAAGAATACCTGACCTTTAACCCTGCATTTTGGGGCAGGGGATTGATCCCAGAAAAAAAATTCTTATATTTTTTGTTTTGTTTTGTACCTTTCCCCTGTGAAGAGTATAAATCCTTCAGCATTACAATGATATGAGAAAGTCAGTGTGAGGACTCATATTTTCTGAAACAAATTGTCTAGACAGTAAATATGTATGTATTTCAGAGTGAGTGGGTTTTTGTCTAATGAAAAATGTATGTACTGTCCCATTTAGAGCATGTTAACCCAGAACACAGGATTTGGCTTAACATAGACTGATTAGATGTCCACGTGAAATGATCAGTGTTGTGAGTTGTGATAACTTAAATGCTGGATCTGATCCGGGCCGTGCATGAATTTATGGGAGTATTAAGTGCCACAAATTGTAACAGTAAGGTGCACCATTCTTCTTTTTCCAAGGAGCATATTGTTCAGATTCAAAGTGTATAAAAAACACATTGTGTTGAAAATTGCACAACAAATTTGATAAGGAAGCTGCAGATCTATTGGAAAAAGGAACAGTAAAATTCAGCCTGACTTGAATTAGCCATCCCAAAACATAGAGTCAGTGTGAAGGTGGATAGCACAGCTAAGCTAGGAAACATTTTAGCTGATGTTTTAATCGTGAGTTTTCCTGGTCTATCACTTCCTCTTTTAATTGTATGGACGTGTTTTTTTCCCAAACTGAAATTGTGGTATATGAGATGTAAATAATAATTTTTGAATAACATATCAAAAGTGACCATAAGACTGCGAGAGAGTATTTTTGAAATGTTGTGTGTGACATGTTTTGTCATTTTTAGTGAAATATTTTTGCTGCTATCTTTTGTAGTATATCCATTGAGCTGCTGATTAGATAACTTGACTGTATAAACCTATGAGGTAGAGATTATCATTGAGAAGAAACTAGTTCTTGTTCAAAGGTAAACTTTAATATGATTCTTATTCATAATAGTTTTTGACAGATTATAGCCTCATAATTGCATTCTTGATGCTATATTGTTAGATGCATTCTTTGATATTGGTAGAAACACGAGTATTATACAGTCTGTAAAATACAGTACAAATCAAGAAAGGATTAAGGTAGGTGTCAGAAGTGTAACTGTCAACAGTAGAATACCTTAGCCTTTGAATCCCATTGTGTCAAAATCTGACAGAAGTTGTTTCACCTTGCTGTCATTAGTTTATCCCACTGTGATATTATGGCAAGCTTTAAATGTGACTTTTTGTGCTACTAAATGTGGGGAAAGAAAGTCGTAACATATAGTTTTCAATGTTGTTTTTGTTTTGTTTTGTTTTTTAACTGAGCCATTGTCCATGTGACATAGTCACAAACCAGTATTTGACATTAAGGAATGTATTCTTTGTATGTGAAGCACTGTTGGGAAACGAGGATAGTTTAAAACAAGCCATCTGAATTTAGATTATTCATTTTGACAATCATTGACAACATGTGATATCTTTCATTAATATTTTTTTACATGTATATATCAAATAGAAGACAGTCTATACTGTTGCACTGTAATATTCTGTAGTGTTGTGCATCTTCACCTGTGCATTCAGACACATGCTCACAACAAAAAACCTGAGGTCCTGTGTGCAAACTCACGCAGAACATCTTATGCACACATTAAATCTTGTTCTACTTTTTGAAAGAGTATGCAATTGTGTACCACTGGAAACAGATGACAAAATTTACAAAAATATATACACACAGGGATTGGATGTAAAAAAGCATGTGAGTGCTTATTGCATTATCCTCGAGAAAAGATCATAAACAATATTCATATATGCAACATCACCAGATTATACTCCTGTCTTGAATCCAAGAACAGTAGATACTTGGATTCACGATCCACTGTCTGAACCCTTTATAATTATTCCAGTCAGGTTTTGCATCAATGCCATCTTTAATGATCTGGCCATTAGGATTAATCGATGAAACGCCCAAGTAGAGAAAGGAGGATATGCATCAATACATCATGTCACCAGGACAAATTCATACGACCAAAGGATGATCCATGAAATAAATGTTTGTAGGGTTTGGAAAACTTTGCAGGATGTGAGTCCAGTACTCCGCTTGATGATCTGCTTATGCACAGAGCAACTACTACTTTTATGGGGGAAAACAAAAACAAAAATACCCTCAGTCATACATGCTAAAATCTTCTTGCCTTCCAGAAAGGCTAGGTAGACACATCATAGCACACAAATCCAACATCACTCAGTCAAGAGTGCTATATTAAGTGCGCCCTTTCCTTTCACCTAGTCTAGTTGTGGTCAGTTCCTGCTATAAATAGCACCAGCTGGCTCCATCTGGGGTGGAATGGGATGGGTTAATTAGCAGCTGAGATGAGTTGAAAGTGGGAGGAAACTGACAGCTTTGACATACATTTATTCTTAGTTTATGTATTTAGATCAGGGGCACTTGCAGGAGCTAAACACCTGAAGAAATTTCAGGGAAACAAGCCACTGAGTCAAAGACTAGAATGTCCAGTCTTGCATGTCTTAAGTAAAATGTCTTTATCTTTGTGTGGGTGTGTGTGTGAGGGGGGGGTAGCTAAGTGTACTGCTTGTTTTAGTTCCATAGAAAATAGGTTATGACTCAAGAACTGAGGCTTGTTTAACACATCACTGTAAGGAAGGCAGTTCGAGTTCTTTTTTACCGTATTTGTGTGCCACTTACAGTTATGGCAGAGTTTTCTGTGTAAAGTGTGGGCTACTCTCCCAACTTTTCTTCTTCTTTTTTTTTTTTTTTTTTTACATTTGTATCCCTCAGAGAACCACACTTATCTAGGTAATTCTGCAAAGAACACCTCTCCTTTCCATAAGTTCTTTTACAGCATTGACTTTATGTTGCAATCACTACCTCAGTTTATCACCTCATATAAAAGACCAGCACCCAGACCATCACTCATTGTGTAGTGGATGGAGGGAAAAGTCCAGCTTTAGTCAGGCTTAAACCCATGACATCTCATTTTCTAGACAGGTGCGTGCACTGATCACCGTTTCTCTGTCCATGTTCATTAACTTCAGTTTAAGGTAATTGGTAGTATTCACCATCAGTTCTTTGCTTACTGTTCTGTACTTTGATGTTGAAATAACTTCTTGCTTGTGACTGATTATTCAGCTTTGTAGCTACGGTAATATCTCTGCCACACCATGTGACAACTGCCATATAACCTCAGATGTGCCCTCTTGATGTTAGCCTGTAAGAAGCCAAGATTTCATATCACTTCAATCCATTACAGCTGTCTGGGTTGTGAGATATACATGCCATGTAATCAATTAGTTGTGCCATCAGTGTACAAACAACATGAAATCGCGACTTGTGTCATCTCAATGCCATTGTAACTTCAGAGTAGTGGTGCCATGAATACAACAAGAGTGTGTGACTTCATGTAACTTCCATTTTCATGTAGCACATTCATAGCAGAGTGTTTGACTTCATGTAATGTCCATTGTCATAAAACACTTCTGTAGCTGAGTGACTTCATGTAATGTCCACTGTCATGTAGCTCTTGTAGCAGAGAGTTTGACTTCATGTAACTTCCATTGTCATGTAGCACTGTTCTTGTAGCGGAGTGTTTGACTTAGGTCATTTGTAAACTCGTATAGTATTTTGTATCTGTAGCCCAAAGTAGTTATATGGCCATATTGTTATGTACAAAGATTGGTCTTATACTGGGTACTTCGAAACTTTTTATGGAGATCTATGCACACTTTTTGCAGATGTATTTCGGATTCAAAGCATGTTACTGTACTTTCGCAAATACTACCCGGACGCAAAAATATTTGAAATAACAGCGGCATTTACGTTCATTCAGTGAAAACTGTTTCGTGTGTTTGAGAAGATGGCTGTGTTCAGGTTTTGATGGGGGGGGGGGACCTGCAGCATTTAGCAAGAGATAGAAGGGGGCTGCATGTATTTACAGTACTGTATACATTGCGGTTGTGAGACATTTTTGTCTGCAGTATTTTTCCTTTCTAAACTACACAATGACCCCCCATCTATTTTGTTTCTTGTATTCAGAAACTGAATGCTGATGAAGATTTTTGTACAATGCACCAGAACGTATTTAACATTTTTATGAGAGTGTGTATTTTGATGTGGTTGCTGTGTTTTTATCAATTTACTCATCATTAACACAAGAGCTTCTCATTGCCAACCTTGCTGTATAATGCTAAGCCATGCCATTTTTGTAGTTGTCTGTAGTAGCTGATGGGGAAAACAATTGTGATTTCTTCATGTTATCTTTTTTTATCCTGTCAGTTTGGAGTCAAGTCTCCCCTAACATGCCAAACATATGGTTAATGTTTTCTTGGTGGTGTTGTCTAAAAATTATATGACTTTCCGTAAAGCCCTGCTAAACACTGCATGAAGCCATGATCTTGTTTCTGTGCTTTGGTATGGTATGATTCTTGGATATCTTTTTTATGTTATAATCTGGTGACCAAAATATTCAAACAACTCTTAGATATTTCATCTTCTGGGTACAATAAAATTCGAGATAAAAAAATGATTCCAAAAAACAAAGTGTATAAAAAGTAATGGTTTATATTTGGCTTTTTCATTGTTAAAGATGCATATGGTTCCTCCATTGTCTTTTTTTCAAATCCTGGAATCAACACCAAAACCACAGTGAACTTTTTAAACAGTCTTGAAGCTTTGGATATTTGTTGGGTCTCTGCCACTTCTACAGTGTTGCCTTCTTCTGTCAACCCCTTCATTCATGTCCTTTGAAAGTTCCCTGATTAATAGGTCTAGTGTGGCCATTTCTCTCAAGACCTTGTGAACTCAAGAGATACATTGCAAGCACATTCTGGTTAGGAGATGGCCTAACAGCAACTATTGGAAGGATTCGGGGATTTTATCGCGGTTCCAGATTGATTTTTATCCATGTCAGACCTGTTGTGGTTTTGAAATCTTCTGCAGGAATTTGGAAAATGAGTGTTGAGCCATACACAATCGAATACATGAGTAATATTGAGATGGATACTATCAGTGTCCCATTTTGTGCTGATTTTTAAAGCTAAACTTTTTGAGCAATTTTCTTGATGTGGATTTTGTGTGTGTGTGGTGTGTGTGTGTGAGAGAGAGAGAGAGAGAAGAGAGAGATTGTGTGTGTGTGCATGCATGAATATGTGCAGGCTTGTATGTGCATTTTGGAAGTTTTTATATACCTGCTTTTGTCACAGAGAAGACACTTTAGAAATAGTTTTTGGAAGTCTGAAGATCTACACGGCAAACATTGAACCTTTACTGAAAAAAGGTGGTGAACAAAGAAGCATGTAAGGTTTGGTTTCGTTGTGAAATCTGATTTTTGAGAGTGTATATCTGCCATCTAGGTGTGCAGATAAGATCCACGAAAAGTCATTTTTCAAAATCTATGTGACAAACTGTGTGATTAAACTAATCTAGTATAGTGATATCTTTTCTCTTTTTTTATCTTTTTTATAGCAAAGGTTAGTTTTTCTTTTTTTTTTCTTTTTTTTTTTTACTGTGCGTGTACAATGTTTATGCATATCTTTAAACATTTTTAAAAAGGTAACATTTTTAAGAGTCTATTTTGTGAACAAATTATACTTAAAAAAAGAGCATGTCCAGTGGTAAAGCTTTGTTGGTTTAAGATATATAAACAACTTCACAAGAAAAGCTGTATCCATTTTACCCAGACAGAATGGGGGTTATTTTCTCTACATTTTACTCAAGTTGTTATCATATCCAACTGTTGCCCATTAGTAATGACCATTGGAATTTTTCACGTTGTTGGTTTTCTTTTTATATGAGAGCAAATTGAAAGTCAAAACCTTGACATTTTTAAGTATTTCTGGTAATCTTTTGAAATTGTTGTCTATATTTTTCTTACTATTCATTTGATATGGGGTTTTTTGTGCTATATGACTTGAGTTTTAAACAGCATTTTTCATAGAGAAATAAACCTGTGAATGAATTCTTTGTAGTCTTTCTTTTGTCAGTGAAGGGGGTGGGGGGGAGGTGATGTTGTGTGTGTGTGGGGGGGGGGGGGGGGGGAGTGAGTGAGTGAGTGTGTGTGTGTGTTACAGATTTAAAAAAATATGAAGCAAACAAACAAGGACACTGCATCCGCTGTATGGTGAAAGATCTTTATTGCAAAAAAGTTTAACACATCATAAAACTTTCCATAAAATTATGCCATTTTGCTTTTTTATTTAACGAGTAATTTTAAACCTATTTTATCCTCATACAATGTAAGAAGCGTAAGTTTTGTAACAAGCAAAATGTTTTGATAATTTTTTTTACAATAACAAATTTCATGGCACACGAAGATCTCTATCAATTTTATATCTTGCTATAGATTTTGTAAAATGTAAGGGTGTAGGGGTCTCTCCAGTTCTCTGGTTAACATGATTTTTTTTTTTTTACACTCACAATAATTATCGGGTAAAGTACATTGCTACCCTGACACTTATTTGCATTTCAATTCACAAAATGCCCACTTTTTTTTTTTTTTTAATCTCATAAAATTTTCAGTAGTTCTATTTCAAAACACAAAACCATGAAACAAAATCAATGTACATGTTAACAAAAAAAAACTTTTTTTTTTTAGTTTCATCTCTTTTTAAACATAATAAAATACCAGAGGCTCTATTTCTCTGCATAAATTTGTGGAACAAAATTATTCTTTTGGGTAGAATTACAAGCAGCTTTTGTTTTTAATCTAGAAATGTGTATATATGAACAATGTGTTACTATAGAGCTTAACTGGCCTTAACGTTGCAAGACATGAGAAGAAAATAAACAGTAGCAAAATATTACAGCATGAATTAACACTACACTATGTGAGCAAATAAGCAATAAATGAAAACAAAAAACACCTGCAAAAAAAAAACATCTGTAACAAAGGTGTTTGCATTATCAAATTCTGCACCTGTTTGTATATGATCATCGACTATGCACACTTCATCAATTCTGCACAAATTAGCATCACTGATTCTGCAAACATTAGCATCAAATCAATTCTGCACATGATGGCATCATCGGTTCTGCAAATCTAAGCATCAGTTCTGCACAAGGTAGTATCAGCATTGATTATACCCAATCCTCTATCTTGAGCTAATTTGCTGCCGTTCATCCTTCTTTACAACTGCCCACAGATGAAATTTCCACTGCTACAAGGAAAAATTTTGCAAGGACCAGAAAACGTGACAGAGTCATACTCCACATAAATTTCAGCATGTTTATACAAAGCGGAAAATGGGGTACCAAATCCTCATGTTTTATAGACTGGAGAGGCACTCTCAACCTTGCGGTGTGGTCAATAGCTGAGGTTTCTCGCTCCTGGCATTTTTTCTTCGAGACTAACCCATCTCACTGATCCTTTTGCTTGTCTCCTGTTTTCCCCCTAAAGTTTGTTTGGAAGCTCCTTGCAAATGTTGGGTGACTCTCTTTATGGCTAGTTTTGTTTTCTTGATAGCTTATTCATACAGAAACCCGCTATGAAAGGTTGTTAGTTTTCTGTTTGTAACTATTCTCCTACTTCTTTGTCATTTCTCACACATGTACTTTGTGGTTTTTGTGAATAGATAAAAATGGGTTATAACCATTTTTTTTTTATAAGCTGTTCTTGAATGCCACTGTGTTTTAACAGGGGTTTCTGCAAAACAAATAAATATATAAAAAAAAACTGATGTTTCTGTAGCGGCTGAAAGACTGCAGCATAATGTTATGTTCATCATAGATAAAAGAGAAAAAAAATCAACTGGCTTATATTCTTTGATGCTGAATGCTAACACACC
>CM060321.1:57957417-57959917 GCA_030674155.1 Stramonita haemastoma | reverse complement strand
AACAAAAGAGCCAAGTTTTCCAAATGAGAGTATGCATTGTGTAACAGGGCAATGGTAGCATCATTCGTGCTCCAGTTTGCTTTAAATCGTTCAATGGATATACTCACAGCAACGGCGATAGGTGTGATCACCAGCCAAGTGACCAGCCAGTAGCAGTTGGGTTTGTGGCCGATCATCATCTCTATGTCGCTGAAGAAATTCCTGAAACCTGCAATCAAACAGTTCCACACACTCAGATCAAACAGTCAATCAGTCAATGAATGAATTAATTAATCAATCAATCCGTCGATCAATCGGTCAACTAATCAGTCGATCAAGAAATATTTTCTAGTGCCCTGTTGTTACAGAGAGCAAGTCAGAAAATACATGCAGACTGGCAGACGTACAGACAGAGCCTGAAGGTCACCTTTATGAGTAGGCTGGCATAGTGCGAGAATACTGGTTACACACACACACACACACACACACATAGTGCTGTACTTTCCTTAGACACACATCAGAACTAGTCTATCCCATTTACTACAGACACTCGTCAGAAAGACGGTACCGACCATACTATGCATAGAAATACACTCATATCACACACCCACACACACAGCACGCACGCACGCACGCACGCACGCGCGCGCACACACACACACACACACACACACACACACACACACACACACACACACACACAGCGTACTTACCATAATACATACATCACACAGAACGTATTTACCATAATACATGCATCACACAGAGCCTACTTACCATGATACACACCTCACATAGCGTATTTATCACAGACATACATCACACAGAGCCTACTTATCATGATACACACCTCACATAGCGTATTTATCACACACATACATCACACAGAGCCTACTTACCATAATACACACCTCACACACACAGCGCACTTACCATAGACATACATCAGGCAGAACGTAGTACTTACCATAGACATACATCAGACAGAACGTAGTACTTACCATAGACATACATCAGGCAGATGATCTCAGCCAGGGCCACGAACATGAGGTTGTAGCTGCCGCTGTACCAATCCATCAGAGTCAGCACCCACATGCCGCCCTGTGAACACACCATCCATCCCCCCTCTGTTACACAGCGTGTCTCCTTCTCTCCCCAAAACTCTTTCTATGGGGGATATTGGTATTAAATTATACTCTCTAAAAAGTGGACACAGTAGCCTACGCAGATTATCTCATGTACACGTCGAAACTGATTATAGTGCTCGTAGAATCGAAGATCAGTTAAGGCCGGTGACACGGCATTCATGTTCATACTCAGTATGCATCCCCCTATCTGGAAAGAAATAGGCTCTGACATGTTTCCCCCATAACTTGACTTGTCCGCAATGCACCGCTACACCTTTCTCTTGCTTATTTTTGTTCTTGTTCAGTTTGTTTCCTAACTTTGCTATCGAATACAAAATACAGTTGCAAATACAGTTGCAGACAGGGAAAAAAAATAATGGGTGGAGCTGCTCTTATGGCGACGCGCTCTCCCCGGGCAGAGCAGCCCGAATTTCAAGCAGAGAAATCTGCCGTCACATAAAGTGATGTAAAAGTAACTTATTTACATCAGTTTTAGTATTCCTTCCAAAAGGTAGACACAGCTAAATTGAGAAGAAAAAAAAAGTGATGTGTTCACTTTATCATTGTTGGAACTGTTCCGAACAAACGCAGAGAAATCTGCTGTGACATCAAGTGAAATAAGAAATAAAAAATAGAAAGGACACAAAGCGAGTGGCACCGTACCATGGTAGACTGTGGATGCCCAGCAGGAAGCCCACCAGACAGGCAGGAAGGTGAAGAGAGCCTTCCTCTTCCTCAGCACGTTGGGGAAGATGTCTGAGATGCCGCTGATCACCGTCTCCATCATGGCGAACTGCCATCATATACATACATACATCAATGTATCAACTGTCAACTCATGCACACCCTAATTCATCAACTGTTCACACACACACACACATACACACGCGCGCGCGCGCATACACGCACACACATATAATTATATGTATATTATATATTATATATATATATATATATATATATATATATATATAATTATAATGTATACTACAGTATCAACAGTCACACACACACACACACACACACACACACACACACACACACACACACACACACACACACACACACACCATACAACACACACACCAATGTATCAACTGTCCAAACACACACACATACGCGCACACACACGCGCACGCGCGCGCGCACACACATACATATATACAGTATAGTCTTCAGGGTAGCAAAGATCAGATAACCAAAACAGTATACAAATGACTATCTGCAACCCTTTCCTATCATCATCATAAAAAGCAACACACTGATAGAGAAAAGCATACAGACTGACCACAAAGACAGACAATCCAACACACTAGCAGACAGACAGACATACAAATAGGCAGACAGACAGAAAGACAGGCAGACAGACAGACTGAACCTCAGACAAACCAATA
>CM060321.1:57924917-57939917 GCA_030674155.1 Stramonita haemastoma | reverse complement strand
ACCCCCCCACCTCCACCCCTCCCCCCCACCCCCACACGCAGAGGCTCCATTCCAGGTGAGAGAGTAATATAATAATAATAATAATATAATAATAATATATAATAATAATAATAATAATAATAATAATATAATAATATAATATAAAATGGAGGCTTATATACCGCGAATTCCCCCCCCCAAAAAAAAACAACAAACATGGGCTGTACAATCAAATCAATTTAAATAGGTTACATATGAACGTAAAAAAAAAAAAATTGACTAGCACAAAAAATAAGGAAAAAAATGCATGCACATAACGATGAGGTAAGGTAAGGGTACCCACCTCCTCCATTCCTGTAGGCCAGGTAAGGGAAACGCCAGACATTGCCCAGGCCCACAGCATACCCCACACAGGACAGCAGAAAGTCCAGCTGGCTTCCCCAGTTCCCTCGTTCCACCTGCCAGAAAACAACAACAACAAATACTTTTCATCCATAGTTGATAATCCTGTTCCTAAGAGTAGGCCATTGTGTGCTGATGGTAAACATGACAACATTTACAAAACTGCACACACACAGGGTGGACTGGATGTAAAAAAAAAAAAAAAAAAAAAAAAAAAAAAAAAAGCACATGAGTGCTTATTCCATTATCATCGATATAAAAGAAAATATAAAATAATGATAAAAAAAGCATAAATAGTAGCAAACCACCTAGGATTCTCGAAGTTGGAATGTGGCTACATTAAATGTGGGTAGCCCCCCCCCCCCCCCCCCACACACACACACACAACAAAACACAACTACAACCCCCCCCAAAAAAAAAAAAAACCAAAACCCCCAAAAAAACCAAACCAAAAACAATAACCCCATTGGTGAACTTCAAGGAACATGGTGGAGATTGGGTAGGGGATGGGGGGAGGGGGGGGGGTAAGGAACTCCAAGATCCCCACCTGAAGATACCAGGGGCTCTTTCAGTATAGATAGGAACACTACAGTTAAGGTAAGGGAATAAACAAGAAACAAAGAGAGTGATCGAAAAGGGGACATTTCCAGCACAAAATTTCCAGAAGGTTGGAAGTGGGTGGGGGTATTTATACTGAAAGGGTCCCTGGCAGGGAAACCTTGGTAACAGCTTAAAAAAAAATTAAAATTTGTTAAAAGCTTGTGTGTTACCCCTCACAAAAACGTTGTGTTTGGTGTTACTAAGGGAAAGTAACTCATTATAGAGTTCGTTTCCATGTTTTGTGAGTGATCTCCCCATGGACATGTCTTTGGCATCTTCCGTCAAGTCTCATTTCCTGCCTGGGGCTAGTAAGGGCATGTGGTGCGAGTAGGGATCTCTGAGTCTGGATGTTCCCCATTAAGGTTAGTCTTAAGCCTACTCTTATTTTGTTAACTTTGGTTTTGGTTAAGCTATCTGTTTAGGCCAATTTTAGCTTAATTCAGAATAGTTTGGGAAGGTTTCAGGAAAGCTATATGTTTAAAATTTAATTTAAGAGGCTTTTAGCCTGTGAATTTATGGTAAGCCCTGTGATTGCTCTGAACAGAGAACATGTGGTAAGTTTTAACAGGTCTTTGTTGTAGGTTTAACTTTTGGTGGAATATTGTTCAGCTAGTAAAATGCTGGAAATATTCTAGTGTGGCTTTACACTACAGATATTTGTGTGGGAAGACCTGCTCGTTATTATAAATTATAATGATTTTTATCACTAAGAATTGTGACTGGTTTGTGATAGATCATTTAGTAATTCCAAACAGGTGCAATGACATTGGAATGTCATTGGGGGCAGTATTTTTAACCCCGTGGTTTTGATGTTCCAGCAAACCCACCTGTGGCGGGGTTGAAAGGAAAATGATCAAGAAAAACTTATTTATGGTGCTTCAAATATTCTGACTACACAAACTAGTAAATTGACCCTTCCAGTGGTTTTGATAAAAGTTTTGTGGGGGGGATTTTACATAAAAACACTTTTTATGTCAAACTATTTTCTGTCGATTTCCCATGGGGTGGGGGGAGTATCAGACGCCCAGGCAGCTTCGTTTTTGTGTCACTCGCAGTCTCGAGGTGACCTCATTGTGTGGGGGGCGGATAGCCTAGTGGTCAGAACATTGCGCTGGCAACTTGAAGACCCGGGTTCGAATCCGGTCGAGGAAATTTTCTTCCTGGAGTTAACATCAGTGCTGACTCCACTCTCCCCAAAAGTCCTTCGGATGAGACTTTAAACCGAGGCCCCGTGTGCGAACGCACGCAAAACATCTTGCGCACACGTTAAATCCTGTTCCGCTTTTCGTAAGAGTAGGCCATCGTGTGCCGGTGGGAACAGATGACAATATTTACAAAAACTGCATACACACGGGGACCGGATGAAAAAAAGCACATGTTGCTTATTCTGTTATCCTCGATATAAAAGAATAAAAGAAAAAAAAAAGAAAAGAGACCGGCTGTCAAACTCCAGAAAGCCTGGTTGACTATGGCCGCTTTGACCTAGACAGCCGTCAAAACTCCACCCACGGGTTTACTATGGCGGTAACCTTAGGGTTACTAAAGAAAATAGGAATTAGTCTAGGACTCTATATTTCCAGTACGGAATTAGGTGGAACGGGAATTAGAGTGGCGACCTAGAGAATCCCCATGTAGGACCCTCTACACTTAAAAAATATAAAAGAACAAGCAAATGGGAATGAACAAAAGTTGCTGAAGTTTAAAATTTTGACTGTTTATTACAATAAAATGAACAAATCGTCAAAATCAGGCAGAGGCAGTTTACCTGACAATAGCAGGAGTCAGCAGCTGCAGCAACAATAACAATTGATGATGAAGATTTTTATTTTGTTGAAAACGGGCTAGGAGGTAGAAACTAACAGGACGTATAGCAAAGAGGAGGGTGTGTGGAGGGAGAGAGAGAGAGAGAGAGAGAGAGAGAGAGAGAGGAGAGAGAGAGAGAGAGAGAGAGAGAGAGAGAGAGAGAGAGAGAGACGAGCACCACACACACACACACACAGACACACAGATACACAGATACACAGACAGACACACAGACACACAGAAACACAGACAGACACACAGACAGACACACAGACACAGATAGACACACAGATAGACAAGCAAGCACTGGACAAATTCCATGACAAAGTAAATATTCAAAAGCACGGCCACATACACGATGACCACCCATAATCATTATTTGCTGAGCGAATCTGGTGACCACATTGGGCTAGGTCTATCCTGGAATGTCCCCAAGTAAAGGCCTTAACATGGACTTGAGTGTTAGAGGCATAATTATCTGCATGTAAATGAAGCTAGTCTCCTTACTTTCGTCTTTGCCCCTAGGCCTAATATAAAACTCGGGGGCATTTTTATGGAATGTATATATATATATATATATATATATATATATTATATTATATTATATATATATATATATATATATATATATACATATATTATATTATTTATTATATGTGGTGTGTGTGTGTGTGTGTGTGTGTGTATGTATGTGTATGTGTGTGTGTGTGCGCGCACGAATATGTTGTGTAAGTGTGTAAGTGTGTGGGTGTGGTTTATTTTTATTTGTTTATTTATTTATCATTTTATATCGATGGTAATGGAATAAGCACTCGTGTGCTTTTCACATCCAATCCCCGTGTGCACGTAGTTTTGTAAAGTCGGAGCATGGCTGCCTATTTAGTGATGTGTTAAAAAAAACAACACGCACGTAAACTATCTTCTCATCCAGCTTGTGTTTTGGACTCACAGTGATTCACAGGTGTGACGCGTGAGACGGGAGTGCATGTTCTGGGTGATCTCCAGGGTGTTAAGCTGGGAAACGTCCAACATAGCGACAACAACATCAACAGCAACAAAAAACAGGTATGAACATGGTCTTTTACACAATATCTCTGAACACAAAAGCATTGCGAAAAGGGAACAGTAATTTCTTGACAACAGTGAGACAGCTAAGGCTTGATTGCATCCTTTTGATTATTGCCAAATGTCTCGCAATGTGTATTCCTTTGTTTTTTTAGTACACAAAATTACTTTACAGATATGGCAGATTCTAATTTTGAATCAGGCTGTATTTCTGTCTTTATTTTGCTACATTTTTTTTAAGATTATAGAATCCCAACTCAGAGCACTCGCTTTGCTTTCCCTGAGTCAAGTTAAGCAGCGTCGAGCGTGGTTACCAGTTGGATGGGTGACCGTTTGCGCGCCTTGGCTTCAGTACAGTCCCCCCAGTTACCCAGCTGTAAATGGGTACTGCCCTCTTTAGGGTCAGGGAAGGTAAAGCAGCGAGGGAGAGGAGATGGGTGCGGCCCTCAATATGCTGGCCCTAGAGAAGCTGAGGTCTCTGATGCCTCGTTCCTCTATGACCACCTAGGTTATGAGACACCTTTTACCTTTAAGACAGCTAAGACTTGGTTGTATCCTTTTCATTATTGTCAAATGTCTCATGCATCACTGCGTTTTCCTTTTTTAGTACACAAAATTACTTTAGAGACATGGCAGATTGTAATTTTGAATCACGCTATATTTGTTTGTTTCTGTATTTTGCTACATTTTTTAAAGACTATAGAATCCCAGCTAACCCATATTTTAAGCTCCTTGTCCCAGTTCAGAGAGGCTTTATCAAATAATTTATATAATCCCCAGCAACTTTCAAGTTACTTTCACATTCTTGAACTTTTAGAAAATAAGTTCGGGTGCCCTCCCCCTTCCCCTACTGGTATTACAGTCTTGATTTGCGATTTGGACATTCCTTTATACAAGCTTTAATTGCAGTACAACACACACACACACACACACACACACACACACACACACACACACACACACACACACACACATCTAAACAATCCTAAAGACACCCCTTTCTTTCGTTAGAGCATTTTAAAAGATGAAATAGCCTTACACATGCAATGACTACGAATTGAACGCAAACTAATCCAGCATCTCTACCATTTTTTATATGGGTATTTATCTTGTTTTAAAGCTACTTTTCGTATAGGACAAATTGTGTCAAATGTTGTGATAGTTTAATGGTAAATATGTTTGACAGACTAGTAAAAAAAAACCCAAAACCCCAAGCAAATGAATGAAAAAAGAATCATACAAATACTGTTATTTACTGAATACATCAATAGATAAATGAAAAAAAAATTGTGTAAATGAAAAAGATAAATCATAGAAGTAAAATATAATATTCTTTGCACTGAACCCTCACGTTTCCCCTTTTCCCCTCTCAACTTTTGACACAAAACCGTTTCTCCTTTTCTTTTTGAAAGGGGGAGGGTGGAGGAGGAAGGCAAGGGAGAGCACTGACAGGCGGTGGGATTTGAAAAGAGAAAACAGGAGGGGGGGGGGGGGGGATAGAAGAAACCCATAAGGATAAAAAAAACACGGGTGGATTGAAAAGCGCGTTCCAAAGAGGGTGTATACCCGTGCTTCAAAGATCTCTTTGGGATTGCGACTTTTGACGTGCAAGAGTTTATTCAAAGACTGACTGACAGGGGCTGACGTACTCAATTGAGATGGGAGGAGGGGGAGGGGGGTGGGGTCGGTCTGTTGGGCGTTGTAGCTCATTCACCCACATTTCTCCCACTCCCAGGTGACTTATCATTCTACGTGTTCATAAATACTTGAGCTCTTACCATCCATCCTTTCGGACTTAAAAAAAATGTTGCAACACCCTAATAGTATTTTTTGTCACTATTTTTTCTAGCATTTTTTATGTGCCCTAAAACTCTTGTATTCCCACACAAACACGCACGCACGCACGCGTACACACGCGTGCGCGCGCGTGCATACATACACATACATTTATACATACAGACACATGCTCGTGTGCGTGCGTCGACACATTGCACGGACTCGTACACACACACACACACACACACACACACACACACACACACACACACACACACACACACACACACACACACACACACACACACACACACACACACACACACACACGCCTCTGTAATTCTTACATTGTCCAATCTATCCATTTCGTTTTAGATATATTCCCCTATCTGTGTTTTTTGGAATACCTCGCATCTTGAAAGTGGAAATATCTTTCATGCACGCACGCACGCACGCACGCACGCACGCACGCACGCACGCACGCACGCACGCACGCACGCACGCACGCACACACTCCCTCTTTCCACTCCTCTTACTTCTTAAACATACCGTAGTTTACTTCACCCCAGTGGTTCAAAGTCACAAAAATACGTGAATGGGTGTACATAAAAAACGCACAAGCACGCTCTTTACACCCTTATCAGCCTTCCCCCATACGTGTGTCACACACACACCACACACACACACGCACACACACACACACACACACACACACACACACACACACACACACACACACAGAGTCACACACACACATACACACACACACTCTCTTTTCTCTCTCTCTCTCACACACACACACACACAGACACACAGACAAAACACACACACACACACACACACGACACCCCCCCCCCTTATTTTCTTGTGCAAAACTAGTCAGCTATAACTGCAGGGCTTTTATCCAGCTACCTTTTTCTTTCGCGAACGCGAGTCAAAAAAGGCCCATAAAATTTCTGACAAAACAGACGTCAAAACGAAAAAGAGAAAAAGAAGTACACACAAAAGAAAAAAGACGCACTGACAGAAACTGAATTTTTTTTTTGAGGGAGGGGGGAGGGGGTGTTAAAAGGGAGAAAAGTTAGCTAAACTTCTCCCCCCCTCCTCCCCCTTTCAACGTCACCCTCGTCAGTCCCCCCACCCCTTCCCCCGTCATTTTCCTACCTATACCTATCCTCTCTCTTCTCAATTCCACCGCCCCACCCCTCTCGGCCCACCTCCCCCCTCGCCTCCCCAAGTCGTGCAGAGAGAAGAGAAGAAAAATAGAGGTAGGGGGCCTATCAGACTTTGTAGTTGGCTCAGGCGTGGCCAAAAGCTATGTCAGTTGTTGATTGTAAGGTCAGCGCCAAAGCCTATGCATATTACAATGTTGTTGTGCTTTCAAAATAATGCTATCAACCCCCCTCCCCCACCCCCAATAAATTAATGAATAATTGTTTTGTATTCAGACTTATTTTTAAGGTGAAGTGGGTACAGATATGGTGCACGTTCTGAATCTTCTTGTTGTTGTTGTTGTTGTTGTTGTTGTTGTTGTTGTTGTTGTTCTTCTTCTTCTTCTTCTTCTTCTTCTTCTTCTTCTTCTGCGCATTCTTCTTTCTTCTTCTTCTTCTTCTTCTTCTTCTTCTTCTTCTTCTTCTTCTCCTTCTCCTTCTTCTTCTTCTTCTGCGCATTCTTCTTCTTCTGCACATTCTTCTGCGCATTCTTCTTCTTCTGCGCATTCTTCTGCGCATTCTTCTTCTTCTGCGCATTCTTCTGCGCATTCTTCTTCTTCTGCGCATTCTTCTTCTTCTGCGCATTCTTCTGCGCATTCTTCATCTTCTGCGCATTCTTCTGCGCATTCTTCTTCTTCTGCGCATTCTTCTGCGCATTCTTCTGCGCATTCTTCTTCTTCTGCGCATTCTTCTGCGCATTCTTCTGCGCATTCTTCTTCTTCTGCGCATTCTTCTGCGCATTCTTCTTCTTCTGCGCATTCTTCTGCGCATTCTTCTTCTTCTGCGCATTCTTCTTCTTCTGCGCATTCTTCTGCGCATTTCTTCTGCGCATTCTTCTTCTTCTGCGCATTCTTCTGCGCATTCTTCTTCTTCTGCGCATTCTTCTGCGCATTCTTCTGCGCATTCTTCTTCTTCTGCGCATTCTTCTGCGCATTCTTCTGCGCATTCTTCTTCTGCGCATTCTTCTGCGCATTCTTCTTCTTCTGCGCATTCTTCTGCGCATTCTTCTTCTTCTGCGCATTCTTCTGCGCATTCTTCTTCTTCTGCGCATTCTTCTGCGCATTCTTTTCTTCTTCTTCTTTATCCTTTCCTCTACCTATTCTTCTTCTTCGAACGCTTTGACAGCAGTTAACTTCTTTTTTTGTCATAATTATGAGTGAAAAAGGCCCAACGCATCCAGCTTCGGTTTTAGAGAGAATGGTTATCTTTTAAGTCCTTCTGGAGAAAACAAAAGGCAGAAGAAATGACCAAGAAGGCAGAAACTTTACAAACTACACAAGGAGGAGGCGACAGGAAGAAAAGGAACAAGCCCAAAACAGAGAGACGGTTAGAAACGAGAGAAGTCCTAACACACATTTT
The DNA here is from genome assembly GCA_030674155.1 of Stramonita haemastoma. Classification (NCBI taxonomy): domain Eukaryota; kingdom Metazoa; phylum Mollusca; class Gastropoda; order Neogastropoda; family Muricidae; genus Stramonita; species Stramonita haemastoma. Next base: position 57,931,722 of record CM060321.1, on the reverse strand, counting down.
CCAGAAGGTGGGGGTGTTATTTATTTAAGTATGTCATAGGCTCATAGGATCCCAACAGGGTTGGGGGGGGGGGGAGGGGGTGCTCTAAGCGATCCCTAGTGTGTTAAACTGGTGAACGCGCAACAACAACAACAATGCCAACAACATCATGTTTTACGGATGTTTAAAAGTCACTACTGATATATTGCCACCATACAAACTTGCATAGAAAGCGGAACTCGAGGAGCAATTCATGAATGCATAATACATTAATAAAAAGGTTCTCAAGCTCTGTGCATAAGCACACTGGATCTGTACCCAAAGATACATGCATAGGCGCACGCAGCGGCCACGAATAGTGTGGAAGTAAGAGGCTATGCGTTTTAACGCATGCCAGTATGCTTGCATGTACGACGCGCGTGCGCACGCACACACACACACACACATACACATACACAACACAACAACAACAACAACAACAACAACGACGACGACGTCAACAACAACACAAAACCCCACAAAGTTACTATAGTAACACACACACACACACACAACACACAGCGCGCGCGCGCGCGCGGGCGCACACACACACACACACACACACACACACACACACCACAGCACACACACACACACACACACCACACACACACACACACACACACACGCACGCACGTACGCACACAGACAAAAACAACAACAAAAACAAACAACCACCACCCCCCTCCCCCCCCTCCCAGTTACTATAGTAAGACAACAGCAATGGTATGTGGACGGACTCCTCATCAATCTTCCCCCTCTCCCCACTCTTCCCCTCCCCCACCCACTTACCCTCCTCCGCCCCCTCCCCACTGCCCCCCTGCAATACCTACCCCCCCCCCAACTTGACTCTTCCTCCACCACACCCCCTTACCCCCTCACACTACCTATCGCCCCTCCCCCCCAAACACACACATCAACAGGTTGGACATAGGTGTCCCATTAGTTTATTGTTCATTCCTCCTCTCAGCTCCCTCTCGTCTTTCTCTCAGTCTTTCTAACTCTCATCCTCCTCTTACTATCATCCCACTCCTCCATTCCTCCATTTTTTGTTGTTGTCTTTTTTTGTTGTTGTTGGGTTTCTTTTCGTGTGTGTGTGTGTGTGTGTGTGTGTGTGTGTGTGTGTGTGTGTGTGTGTGTGTGTGTGTGTGTGTGTGTGTGTGTGTGTGCGCGCGCGCGCGCACGCGCGCGCGCGCACTTGGATTCACATTCGGGTGCAGTTAGTGCATCAACCTTCAAATATACACCAATGTCATGAATTGTACTGTTGGAAATCGAAATTGTATAGCTTTTGAGTTTGACTCCGGACTTTCACTACATTCAATGTGACGTTACGGTGTGTACTTGCCAAACTTTTGCAATTGAAGGATTGCAGGATTTTCTTTTTCTTTTCTTTCTTTTTCTTTCTTTCTTTCTTTCTTTCTTTCTTTTTTTCTTTCTTTCTTTCTGTCTTTAATTCTGTCTGTCTTTCTTTCTGTCTTTAATTCTGTCTTTCTTTCTTCCGTTCTTTCTTTCTTTCTGTCTTTCTGTCTGTCTGTCTGTCTGTCTGTCTGTCTGTCTGTCTGTCTGTCTGTCTTCTTTCTTTCTTTCTTTCTTTCTTTCTTTCTTTCTTTCTTTCTCTCTCTCTTCTTTCTCTCTTCCTTTCTTTCTTCCTTTCTTTTGCTCTTTTCTAATGCTTTTTTATGTGCATATTTTGGATACCCATTTATTCTGACTCGCGCATAGTACTTCATTGCAAATATGATTATTTTATAATTCTCTTATAACCGTTGCTTGGTGTACTCATTTTCATGTGTTAGTTCTACGTTGTTGTAATCAAATAATGTATCATCTAAACCCAATGTTATGTTGAAATTGTCTCCATCCCTCGACAACCTCTTAGTAAAACAGCCTGTACTTAAAAGGGATGCAAAAATCCTCTGAATTTTAAGTATGGTTGCTTATAATTATGGCGAGGTAGTTACAACAACAGCCTGTACTCTCCTTTAAATAAGTTTTTATTAAAAAAAAACACCATCTGAAGTCTGAGTATGGCTGTTTGTATAGTGAGATACTATACCTGAAAACAGCCATACACACAAAACATCCGATCCAAAAGTTAAGTACAGTCTCACAGTGATTCCAAAGTGTGATGAGAAAAACAGTGCTTACTCTGGATGACCCTCAAAGTATCTAGGTAGGGAATACCCGCAGCAACACCAGCAACAGCAATGACCATTGCTTTCTGATGGAAACTGACGCTCCACAGAGCTATGATCACAATCCAGATGTGTTTCATTATCATTTTCAAGTTTCAGTTGGCTTTTAGAAAATAGTTTTGCAATACATGCAGTAACATCAACAACAACAACAACAATAACAGCGGCAACTATTTTTTTCTGAGAGAAACTGACGCTGTACATAGCTATGATCACAATCCAGATGTGTTTCATTATCATTTTCAAATTTCAGTTGGCTTTTAGAAAAGTTTTGCAATACATGCAGTAACATCAACAATAACAACAACAACAATAACAGCGGCAACAATTTTTTTCTGAGAGAAACTGACGCCTTATAGAGCTATGATCACAACCCTGATCTATTTTGGAACCAGTTTCAAGTTTCAATGCAGAGAGCCTCTAAGGACATTTTGCAATGACAGCACGCAAGTTCAACATTACTGTCAAGGCCCTGTGCTAAACTTAGTACGCCTATTCCTTTTACAAGTCCAAGTGTGGTCAGTTTCTGCCATAATTGGCACCAGCTGGCCCCTGCTGGGTTGGGATGAGATGATATGGACAGCAGCTGAGAGGAGCTGAAAGAGGGGGGTGGGTGGTGGTAGCTGTGCAATATATGCAGTAACAACAACAACAACAACAGCAGCAACAATAACAGCAACAGCTATTTTTTTTCTGATGGAAACTGACGCTGTATATATAGCGAGAGCTATGATCACGAGTCTAATCTGTTTCGCAATCATTTTCACGTTCCAGTGGGCCTCCAGGGAAGTTTTGAAAATAAAGGCAGTGCATACATTATATGATTTTTATCATAATTGTCATTGCCTGTCACGATGTTTTGGTTCGCAGGAAACGCACCCATGAAAAACTTCTGATGAATCATTGTTAAATTGCTCAGCTTTCCGTCAAGCCTGCTTTGTCTGTCTGTCTGTCTGTCTGTCTGTCTGTCTGTCTGTCTGTCTGTCTGTCTGTCTGTCTGCCTGTCTCTGTTTCTCTCTGTCTGCCTGTCTGTCTCTGTTTGTCTGTCTCTGTCTCTCTGTTTCTGTCTTTCTGTGTCACTTGTAGTCTGCATCTATTTGTCTGAAAGTACCTCTGTGTTTCTGCGTGTCTGTCTGAATCTGTATGTCTATTTCTCTGTCCCTGCTTTTGCCTGCCTGTCTGTGTATGTATTTCTGTCTGTCGTCTGTCAGTCTTTGTATTTCTGTTTCTGTGTTTGTGTCGTTGTGATGTACATATTCTCTCTCTCTCTCTCTCTCTCTCTCTCTCTCTCTCTCTCTCTCTCTCTCTCTCTCTCTCTCTCTCTCTCTCTCTCTCTCTCTCTCTCTCTCTCTCTCACACACCACACACACACACACACACACACACACACACACACACACACACGAGTTTTTAAAGTCCGGGAATGACTCCTTCTCCACTCCTTTTCTCTGGGAACAGATTCAAAACATAACAATCCGGATCTACACTACCTGTGTCCATCACGTTAAACCTCCAGCAGCTATCCAGTCATAATTTTGACCAGGATATCTATACTTTTAACATCTAGGGCTAATCCGGTGTCTGGTTTTTTGGACATATACTGGCCTATCTTGTTACGTTGAAATAATAATAATAATAAATAATAATAATAATAATAATAATAATAATATAATAATATAATAATAATAATATGATGATGATGATGATGATGATGATGATTAAAAAAAAAGACAGAAACAACTCCTTTCCAAACTTTTTTTTTTTTGGGTGGGGGGTGGGGTGGGGACTGGCTGCATGATAGAATTGTATAAATTATGTGCATCAGTCGGGGAATTAAGTTGTGTATTTCATATAATATATTGCTGTTGTTGTTGTTATTGTTGTTGTTGTTGTTGTTTGTCGTCGTTGTTGTTGATGATCGTTTCCCATCCACAAAGGCGTCAACCCAGAATGAGCACTCTAGTCTCACCCAGTTCACCTAGGAATCCTTGTTTAATGTTAAACCGTGAAGTACACTTTGGGTGATGAAGTTTTGCATGGTTGACCGTTTTCAAATTTCTCACCCTACAGTCAAGTTAAATATTTCACCCTACAGCCATTTCAAATATCTCATTCTCATCCTACAGGCATTTCAACTATCTCACCATACAGGCATTTCAAATAATATGTCACCCTACAGTCAGTCATACTCCGACTTAAGAGAAGTATCTCGGGTATGATTCAAGTTTCTCCTCCTAGGGTACGTGAGGAGATGAGGGGGGGGGGGGGAGGGACCTCACTGACTTAGTTCTCTCTACAGTTCTTGACCAGTGGTGTGGCAGGGCACAGAAATGTTCAGGTGGTGTGTTTTTAAAACAAGCTAAATCTGTCGGAGTCCATTCCTCTCCATACAGCTGGCTGCATGCTGAGTATGTACATATACTTTATACCACAGTCCGTACAGGCATACTCGTATAATCATGTTGGGTGGATAAGTTTATGTTTTGTAGTGTGTGTGTGTGTGTGTGTGTATGTGTGTGTGTGTGTGTGTGTGTGTGTGTGTGTGTGTGTGTGTGTGTGTGTGTGTGTGTGTGCGTGCGTGTGTGTATGTGTGCGTATGTGTGTGTGTTTGCTTGTTTGTTTGTTTGTTGTTGTTTTAAACAAATGCATAGGATATTCTCCTTACATGGGATCTTTGTTTATCCGAAGGACTTGCAAGGTGTGCAGTCAAAGAACCAGTGTTTTCTCCAAGAGAAAAATTCTCTAAAAACTGATTTTAACAAAGGTTTTGTGTAGACTTTAAAAATGTAACTGGAATATTGGAGATTTAAAGCTCAAAACCAAAAACTACCGATTGGAGCCCGCAGCGTCTAAATTCCCCTTTTGACGTTAGCGGGAAAATCCAATTTCATTATCAAGCTTTTAATTAAAAACTTCTTCCCTGGTGAAACAGGTTTTCCGGATGATGAAAAAAAGGGTATTGTCAAATGAATTTTTGCCAGTTTCGCAGTAACCAAGCATCAAATACTGGGTGATTATACAACAGAAGCGAGAAAACTCCATTGATGTAATACATAATGATAATTATCTGATAGATGGAATGAAAAGCGTGACAGGCCACCATTGTCTGATCCCCTTGCGCTTTTCTCTATCAGCCCTTTGTCTAGACTGCTGAGTGGGTAAGAAGCTTTTGACTTCCACAAGTGGATCCATGAAATCTTGAGTTCGAATCTCAGCAGCAGACCTGGTGAGTTAAGGGTGGGGATTTAAAAAAAGAAATACCAGGTCTACTTAAAGACTGCAGACCTGCCAGTGGCTTGAATTCCATCGCTCGCAGATGATCGAAAATATATACGTTTAAGGTCCCATCATTCATATACTTGTTAGAGTTTGGTGGTAAATGGAGTAGCCTTCAGATCCCCAAGGGTTTCTCAGAGAGAGAAGAGAGAGAGAGAGAGAGAGAGAGAGAGAGAGAGAGAGAGAGAGAGAGAGAGGCAGAGCAGCAGGACAGGCAGGCAGGCAGGCAGACAGACAGACAGACAGAGGCAGGCAGGCAGCAGACAGACAGACAGCAGGCAGCAGACAGACAGACAGACAGACAGACAGACAGGACAGGCAGAGCAGGACAGACAGACAGACAGACAGACAGACAGACAGACAGGCAGACAATGACCGGTGATAGCGATTTTAGGCAGAGACATTAATTAGAAACAGACAGGCAAACAGAGAAATACACTGACACGTAGATAAAGAGAAAGAAGATATGGGGGAGGAACAGAACTTAAAGCAATGGTTTATGCATGTCCTATTCAAACTGTAGTGAATTTAAAAAAAATATTTGCATATTCCCTGGAGGCGTATCTGCTCTTTGAAAAGAAAAGCAAAAAAAAATTCTGTCATTGGTAAATGAGGGTGGGGGGAGGAGGGGGGGGGGGGGGGGGTTGTGTTCGCCAAAATTATTTTCCTAGTTCCTGACTTCATTGTGTTTCCGCCTCTTCGTCTCTGTCTCTCTTTATGTCTCATTTCTCTCTCTGACACACAGCTTCTCTGTCTGTCTGTCTGTCTGTCTGTCTGTCTGTCTCTTTGTCTCTGCACACACACATACACAAACACAAAACACACACACACACAAAAACAAAAAAACAAAGAAAAACATTTTCTATCTTTGTCTGTCTCTCTCTGTATCTCAATTTCTGTCTCTCTCCGTAACGGAACAGTTCTGTATCTCTATCCTAGCTTCCCTAAAGTCTTTCGGATGGCTTTAAACCGAGGCCCCGTGTGCGATCGCAGCAGAACATCTTGGCCACGTGTAAATCTGTTCGCGTTTGTGTGTGTAGGAGTTGGTGTGGTGTGCCGGGTGGGAACAGATGACATAATTTAGCAATAACTGTAATGCACACGGGACGGATGAAAAGTATAGCACATGATTGCTTATTCTTGTTATCCGATATAAAGAAATAAATCTTCTGTCTTCATTCAGTCTCTCTCTCTCTCTCTCTCTCTCTCTCTCTCTCTCTCTCTCTCTCTCTCTCTCTCTCTCTCTCTCTCTCTCTCTCTCTCTCTCTCCTCCCCTCCCTCTCTCTCGTTTAAGTGTGTTTAAAGGCATTGCT
>CM060321.1:57917417-57919917 GCA_030674155.1 Stramonita haemastoma | reverse complement strand
GACTGTAAACTGAAGCTCCGTGTATGAACACACGCAGAATGCCTTGCGTGTACGTCAAAATCCGTTCTGCTTTTCGGAAAAGTAAGCCATTTCGTTGACTATAAACCAAAGCTCCGTGCACGAATACACGCAGAACGCCTTGTGTATACGTCAAAACCCGTTCTGCTTTTCGGACAAGTAGGCCAGCGCGTGCTGGAAGGAACGGACGATGAAACTAAAAATATGCAGTTCCCCTGGTGACGTGTTTGGAAAGCATCACTGAAGTCGGAATGTGGCTACCTTAATGGTGGGAAAAAAAACAACAAAAAAAGGTCGCATACACGCAGCTTCAGCTGAGAAAAGAAAACGCACACGAAGTGTTCTTAAACTTTTAACAATCTCGAATGTTTCCTTTCTTCAAAGCGAAAAAAACCACTTTCCATTTTTTATTGTGTACTGTTATTGCGTTCAACCTCAAACTTGAGAAATTTCTTCTCAGAAATAAAGTATGAGTAAAGAATATTTCATATAATCTGATACTGTTAATAGAAAAAAAGGAAAACAAAAATCGACACAGACTAGCAGGAAAAAAAGAAAAAGAAAGAAGCACCAAAGCATGGATAAAAAAAACCAACAAAAAAGGAAAGTAAAAGGAAGAAGTAAAGTTCAAACAAAAAAAATAGACATTGCATCAAACCTAGAATGTTAATTTCTTCTTCCCTGCAAAACCGTCTAATAGCAATGTTTAACTTTTCAGAATTTTATACATCAGCAAGTCTTCTTCCAGAATTAGATATTTCAAATCTATGAACAGAAAGTTCAGCTCTATCAACCAAACAATTTTAAGATCTAAAATAAGCTAAATCATCAGACTACCTAAAAATAAAAATAAACAGCAATAAACCAAATATAAAAACCCTACCCAACAACAAAGCCTAAAGCCCAAGCCCTGTTTTTGGCTCCAGGCCAAAGTGTTGTCAGTTTCTGATGTCATCAAAGTGCCAAGGCCTCTATCAAAGTGTCGCCATGCTTTTTCAAAGGTGGGTGTGTGCGGGATGTCTTTATTTACGACATAAACTCGAAGCAAACCAACATCTATCTTCAAGATCTTAAAGAAATCTCCTCTGAAGTCAAAGTATGGCTGCCTATACAGTAAGATCTTAAAGAAAACTCCTCTGAAGTCAAAACTATGGCTGCCTATACAGTAAGATCCCTAAGACAACGATACATGCAAACTTTTCGTCCTGTGGATACCCTCAAAACGATTCCCAGGTGGGATGAGATAGACAGAGTGGTGACTCTGGGAGACTCCTAGGATGGTTAGGCTGGGGAGCGCTTAACTATAAGAGCAGCAAAAGCAGCATCCCAGTTATTCAATGGAGAAAAAGATCTTAAAAAACAAGAACATAAAATGCATATCATGTGTAAGGTGTGAGTTAACAAAATTCCAGCTAATCAACAACAGCTCAAGAAATGATAAACTTTCTCCATTTGCGTGGCAGGTTATAGTGTTCTATAAAGAGTACACTCCACCAATTCCCTTCGTTACAGAACATTCACTGAGTTAAAGTATCTTTTCTATAATTAACGTGCATCTGCATTTTCCATTTTCTCAAGTGAATAGCTTGTTAAATGATTGCAAACACGTTTTTAAGCATCAGTTTTATTTTTGAAAAAAAAAGCTGCGTACATACATAAAGTTTTATTGCACTTAATTTCTTTTTTTTTTAAATGTTTAAAATATGTTGTACACACCTGAAACACAACATGATAAAAAGTTTATAAGGTACGTGCACTTTGATAACAAAACTTATAGAAAAACAACAACAACAGAAAAGCAAAAAAAAAAAACTCAAACAAATAAACAAAACAAATAAATGCGCACACATTAAAAAACAACCCAAAACACAAACAAATAATAAAACAACAAAAACAAACAACTTACCGTATCCTCAGCCATTTTCACGAAACACTACACATACACTGACTCCCAGTCCGAAAATATGTATGTGAAAGCTCAAGAATATATAAGCAGAAAAAAAGATTTTGCGTAAGAAGGGGAACTCTGTCTTGGTGACGAATAAGCACACCTAACCTCTCCCTCGCTCTTGGGTTGGGACATTTTTGAATGCGCGCGCATCTTTTTATACCTGTCCCCCCCCCCCCTCTTCCTCTCCTGTCACGCTCACCTATCCCCTACTACCCACCCTCCCCACATGAACCAGCCTTTACCGTAGCCAGTGTAGTAATCTGTGTAGAAAGACACTTCAGGGATAGAAGAGCTGGATAGTAAATGAAATATTCTTCACTGAAAAACCTCCCTCGTTCTTGAAAACATTTCTACCCCAGGCCAACCAACACAGTGCTCATACTTTGATTTCTTGATAAAAACAGAGGAAGTCATGAGAGTTGCTAGCAAGCCATACATGAAAATGATAAACACAAAAGTATGTATAACAGTAAGCAATAAGATTTAATCTTTGAAATTACACGCACGCACGATGCCCACACACGCATGTAC
>CM060321.1:57892417-57894917 GCA_030674155.1 Stramonita haemastoma | reverse complement strand
TCTCCCTTAATTCTTCACACAGTCATCAGAACAATGGACAGGCTTCATTGTGTCAGCACTCGACAAAGGCCTATTTGAATGTAGTGGAGCTTATTACTCAGTGGGTAGCTTGGTGTGTATCTGTCCTCCAAGCCTTTTACCTTAGCCTAGCTGGTGTATTATGCTACAACAGCTGAATGGGCTTTTAGCGTGTACATGTGCACAAAATGTGACTCATGAGTTCACACACAGGATCCTGGCTCTTCCATTGGTGTTTATGTCCTACAGTGATTTTCATGTGATGAGTGACATAGCCTGCATATTCTGTGTAACTCCCCCCATGTTAATCCCAAGAACGTTGGACAATAACAACAAAAACATTTTCTAGATTGCATTTTTCAACCTGATTGTGACACTAATCTACAGGACACTGACACGATGAATTAGGCAATCTTTATCAAAGTACACACCGCATAATTTGCATAATAATCATGCTTTTACATAAAGTTCAAGTCTTGTTCAAGAGGATTTTATCCTGTGGAGTTAAGATTAGTGCCAACTCTGTTCCCATACAAAAGTCCTTGGATGAGACTGTAAACCTGTAAACCAAGTCCCATGTACTTCCGCTGGGATGATAATATAATTTCAATCACTCAATCAAACCAAGTGAGCGTGGAGTATCTTGTGCACACTTTAAAACTTGTTCTGTTTTTCAGAAGAGTAGGTCATTGCGTGCTGGTGGGAATGGATGACAAAACTACAAAACTGCATACACAGGGAGATTTGATTTAAAAAAAGCAACAAATACTATTAGTAATATATGGGATTTATATTGCGCTAAATCTTGTTGAGTACACAAATCAAAGCGAATGCTTATTCCATTATTCTGAAAATAAAAGAATAAACAGATAAGAATAGGAAATAATAAATAAATAAATAAATAAATAAATAAATAAATAATATACAACAAACTCAGTTTGAAGACTGATTACTCTCAACCTGAGCAGAGTTGAATGACTAAATAAGATTAGTACTCCACAGGCCAGGTGAATTTTGATATCATTGGCCATGCAGATTTTTGTTTCTATTTGAAAAATGGAAAACTTATGTATCAAACAACAAACACACTTAGCAACCAAAGAGACAAGCACGCATAAGTGCATTACCCACACGTTGTAGAAGCAACTGATCTGGGGTAAAAAGAAGAAGGGAAGAACAGATATGGCTGTGGGTATACAAAACACGAACATACCCAGCATGCAATCCACGAAATAGTCTAAATTAATAACGATCATAGTGTGCTTGGGAAGTGTCATACTGGCACTCGAACAAGGCATGATAAACAAATACTGCTACATCTAGCGACAATACAGTTGTGATAACAATCACAAAGTCGGTCTTAAGAAATTTCAGCTTCATACCTCCAATATCAAAGCCCAGTGCCTTCCCACGGTATACCTTGCATACCTCCCCCCCCCCCCTCCTTCCTGTCCTCTATACCCTTGTTACGCCCACCCCCACCCCCGAACCTACCTATCGGTACACCTGTCCTTACTGCTCCTTTTTCCATTTTTACTACCTTAAACTACGTGGGGTTTTACAGTATCTACAAGGCCAACATTAGTGTGTGTGTGTGAGTGTGTGTGTCCGTGCGTGCGTGTGTGTGTATGTGTGTGTGTATGTGTCTGTCTCTCTGTCAGTCACTCTGTCTGTCTGTCTGTCTGTCTGTCTCTCTGTCAGTCAGTCAGTCTGTCTGTCTGTCTGTCTGTGTACCTGCGCCTATACCTGAGTGCTGGAGTCAAGTTGCCAGATGCGTGCAAGTGTGCCTGTGCGTGTTCCTGTGTGTGTGTGTGTGTGTGTGTGTGTGTGTACGTGCGTTCCTGCGCGCGTGCGTGTGTGTGTGTGTGTGTGTGTACGTGCGTGCTAGCGTGCTATGTTTGGATGTGTGTGTGTGTGTGTGTTCATGCGTGCCTGCACCCCAGCCTGTGTGTGTGTGTGTGTGTGTGTGTGTGTGTGTGTGTGTGTGTGTGTGTGTGTGTGTGTGTGTGTGTGAGCCATATCCATTCCTTTTCTTAATATTCTAAACCTTTTGAAAAGGTGCACATTCGTGACACCACCTGGAGGTTAGGAAAAATGTCTGTTGAGAGAGAGAGAGAGAGAGAGAGAGAGAGAGAGAGAGAGAGAGAGAGAGAGAGAGAGAGAGAGAGAGACAGACAGACAGACAGACAGACAGACAGACAGACAGACAGACAGACTGACAGACAGAAAGACAGAGAAAGACAGAGACAGAGACAGACAGACAGACACACTCACTCAAATCTTATGCGCTTGAATGTGCGTGCGTGCGCATGTGAGTGATGTGAGTGAGTGCGTGGTGTGTCTGTGTGTCTGTGTGTGTGTGTGTGAGTGTCTGTAGGTGTGTTGATATGTAAGTGTGCATGCGCTAGTCTGTAGGCCTTTGTTCATGAATGCCGTGTGTGTATGCATGAGTGTGTGTATTTGTGTTTGCGCATACATACAT
>CM060321.1:57884917-57887417 GCA_030674155.1 Stramonita haemastoma | reverse complement strand
TATGCGTATACTGAATGAGTTTCAGGAACAAATTAATAATCATAATGGTTCTAGGGGGAATGGTAGCTTAGAGTGATGAACTTACAAGCTGATCATTAATTTTATTTATTTATTCATTTATTTATTCTTTTATGTCGAGGATAGTGGAATAAGCACTCATGTGCTTTTTTTTTTTTTTTTTTTTTTTACATCCAGTCCCTGTGTATGCAGTTTTGTCAATCTTGTCACATGTTCCCACCGGCACACAATGGCCTACCCTTACGAAAAGCGGAACAGGATTGAATGTGTGCACAAGATGTTCTCCATGCGATCACGAGTTGAGCCACCATCGCAGCGCACCATCCATCGCACACACTAAATCAAAGCCTGTTCCACCTTTTCGAAGAGCACGCCACTGAGCACTATTGCATCATGTGCATTTAGAGGCGAGTTGCCAACACCTTGGTCTCAGTCCCTGATTATCACTGTGCAGAAGAAAAGCAGTCTACAACTATGCCAAACCTACCATACTGTCAGTCTGACCAGTCATCCCTAGCAAAGTCATGCTAAGAATCCTCCTGAATAGACAAAAACAGGAGATGAAGAGATCATTTAAGAAGAGCAGACAGGTTTTAGAGCAGGACGGAACACAACAGAGCACATTTTCAAACTTAGAATACGCCATGAGAAGTACAGGCAACATCAAAAAGATGATTTCCACATTTTGTGGACTTCACCAAGGCTTTCAACAGAGTTTGGCATAGCCTTTGTGGGCAACAATGATGCTGTACAGCATCAATGCCAAACCGATCAGAACAATGGAATACCTCTATGACATGGCAACCAGCGTAGCCTACCACAACAATAACATGGGAGAAGGGTTACAATTGTGAATCGGGGTACATCAAGGTTGATAATGGGTGAGGAACTTGAAAACTATGCCAAGTTGATTAAACAACAGATGGTACTTAGAAAGTGCTAGTTTTACGTTTCCAGTCCCGAATGTGATTTTATTCATGTAATATCTTTTTTGTTTGCTATTAGTTTGGATTGCATGCAGTTTAGTTTAGAAAAGTCGGAGAAAATACTGTTTTGATCCCATAATCATATACAACCAATTGCCATTTTACACATGTGTGTGCAGGTGTATAAAGCACACTACATTCACTGTAGAGAACGCATCATGATGATGGGTGACAAGATGGAGCCCTTCAACAATGTTTATGTGAAAAACTTTGCCGATGAGCTCATGACGACAGGCTACTAGAGCTGTTTTCACCGCATGGGAAGATCATCTCGGCCAAAGTGATGGTTGATAGCAACGGGATGGCTTTGTCAGTTTTGAGGAGCCTGAAGGCGCCAGAGAAGGCAGTGGAGCAGATCAATGGCACTGAAGTAGGAGGCAGCAGGGGTGGGAATTGTCCGCGAATGCGAATTCGAGTTTTTGGAATGTATTTCCCCCGGAAAAATTCGTGGGAGCAAAAAATTTGTGCACCGGCTGCAGCGTAGGCCTACTGTTAAAGCGGGGGAGCTAAACAGGAATCGTTTACAAACTATGTACGAATGTTTACAAACTATGTCTGCCTGCTGAAGGTCCGTAATAAATGTTGCCCAAGGCGCAACGCAGTCATTGAAGGCAGTACCAGAATTGACCTATTCAGTGTTGATTCTAGGGTGGGCTTTTGGGGGATTCCGCATTTTTTTCAACATTGCTGCAAAATAATCTGACCAATGCGCCCTAGGCAAATGGACGCAAAACCGTGGACAGCCCTTATTTGAACAGTACGTCATTGCAACTGCCCTTTATAGGGCTGCATGCGGTAGTCATTATGTTGTAGTCATTACGTTGTTACCCACCAAACGGCAAGAGTCACCGCAATCCACAATGCAGCCAGCTGGTCTGACGTCATTTTCCTATTCCTTTATGTCATTACGTTATTTTCCAAGAAGCCTTGAACTCCTGACACAAGTGACGTCATGGTGACAGATCTATTGAGTAGATCTATAGCAGAAGCCGTGACCCAGCAGAGAGCTGGTAGACCAAAAAGTTTTTTGTTTTTTTTAGAAAGGTTTTCCAGATCTGGCTAGACAAGTAGCCCGGGCTTGAGAACAGGATGACGGCATGTGACATTGGCTGTGTATAAAAAAAAAATGCAAAGAACAATGCCTTCACTAAAGGAACTTCTAACATCACACAAAAACGATGGTGATCACCAGGAGGCTGTACAAAATGAAATTCTTCAGAAAGAGGTCGATCAGTTAAGACACAGACACAGACACAGACCCGTACTCTCTCTCTCTCTCTCTCTCTCTCTCTCTCTCTCTCTCTCTCTCTCTTTTTAGGTGGGACAGGGGCAAGACTTTTATATTGGCTTTCCTTGTCTTCTCATCTAGATCTAGATAATATACATCTCTCTCTTTCCAATTCTGAAAGTGGAAAAACAAAATTGACTTTGAATTCTCTCCTCCCCCCCCCCCCCTCTCTCTCTCTCTCTCTCTCTCTCTCTCTCTCTCTCTCTCT
>CM060321.1:57859917-57879917 GCA_030674155.1 Stramonita haemastoma | reverse complement strand
CAAAAGGACTTGCAAAAACAATACTGCTAGGTACTGTCCAAGGAGAAGGAAAAAGAAGCAGACCAGGGAAGAGATGGGAGGACAACATCAACGATGGGCATAGAACTCGACAAAATTTTGAGAAAGGCAGAACAGAGAGAGGAATGGAGGTAACTGGTTGTCAAGTCTCCATGGTCGCCAGGCTGAGGGATAGATAGATAGATTAGATAGATATAGATAGATAGATAGATAGATAGATAGATAGATAGTATAGATAGATAGATAGATAGATAGATAGATAGATAGATAGATAGATATCATATACCATATATTTCCTATTTCCATACCTAGCTTGGTAGGCCAATTTTCTCTTTTGAAAGTTTATGATATTCATTTTTTTCCTGCATTTACCTTTCAGTCTCATCTTGTTCCTGCTCAGCAAATTTTATTATGAACTTTGTAATCCTGTTACTGATGTGGATATTACCGCAAAAAAATAGCACAATTAATTCTACAAAATCGAAAGAAACCTGTGCTTTCCATATTAAACATTTTCATACAGCAAATCTATTGACTTGTATGATTATGAAAATAACATCATACTGTACACACAGACACATGTTCACACACACACACACACACACACACACACACACACACACACACACACACACACACACACACACACTCTCTCTCTCTCTCTCTCTCTCTCTCTCTCTCTCTCTCTCTCTCTCTCTCTCTCTCTCTCTCTCACACACACACACACACACACACACACACACACACACACACACACACACACACACACACACACACACACACACACACAGAGAGAGAGAGAGAGAGAAGAGAGAGAGAGAGAGAGAGAAGAGAGGAGAGAGAGAGAGAGAGAGAGAGAGAGAGAGAGAGAGAGAGAGAGTTCTTATCAGCATAAAGACCTCTTTTGAATGACAAAAAACTGGGTTTCAAAATGTGCAAAAGATGTTTTATGTGCAAAGGCACGGGGCTTTGGTTTACAGTCTTATCTGAAGGACTTTGTGAAAAGTGCAGTCAGCACTGATATCAACAGAAGGGAAAAAAATCTCCTTGAACAGCTTCCCGGTGGTGACTTGAACCCTGGCTCGACCATGGGTCTCAAATCGCATGCACAACGCTTTAACCCGCTAGTTGATCCTGCCCCCTAGAATGAGTGACAACTTCAAGGAAAGAAAAACCCTTCAGAGGGAGACATTAGCTGTCACCTGAACTGGGAGTGTGTCCTCAGGTACAGAGAGATTACAATTGCCAGCTCTAGCTCTATTTTCTCCTTCCAGCTCCCACAGTCGTAGTGTTCAGCCATGGACAATGCATGCACTTAAACGTCTACCAACCGAGTATACAGGCCTGTAGTTCTGGGAACCCGATTTCCAAGTGTAACGGTTACGATGGCTTAATTATAGCTGTATATTTGGAGGATATAGAAGAGACAATCTCACATACTCACAGACGCCATTTTGGTGATTACAGCAGTGTCTTATTACCATAAAACAGTACAAGAATTCAATTAATGACACATCTCCCCTCTAAAGTTAAAGAAATGACTTGCATTTAAACATGCTATTTTTTTTCTTTTGATCAATGATAATAAAAACATGAAACAATAATTTTCCAGCAAAGCGTCTATGTCAAACTCTCGGTTTGCAATGACCAATGATTCTTTCAGCAAAGCGTTCTTGTTAAAATTGACAAATACATATTTATAGTAATAATACATATGAAAATATATTGAAAGAAAACCATCCTTGAAATATCCTACTCACGTGTCCTATAATGGTAACCAAACTACACGGTTACTTAATGAACAAGTGATACAGCCTAACTACACAACTGCTCACTTGTACAGGCCATGGGTCATTTTCATTCATGTTTCCTACAGAGCAGTCTGCTGCTCTCTACATGACTAGAACACAGACATTCTGCCAAATAAACAACCAAACTACACTGTTGCTTAGAGGCAGCTAACTAACCAAAAGAGCAACCTAGCTACACGTTGCCTTTTGGAGACAGGCCATGCACAACACAACAGGTACTAATCCTGAAATCTTGTTGGTCGCTTGACTTGTCTGCCACTGCGGGTGAAGATTTGCCCTGGAGGTTGAGGTGGTAAAGACTGCCTTGATGTGGATGGGTTGTCTTCGCAAGGCTGCTGCTCAACCGTTGGGGACTGAGATGACAGTGGAGACGGTCCAGGTGCTGCACTGACTGAAGGGGGAGGTGAAGGTGTAGCCCCTACAGCCGTACCCTGAGGTGGACTTGTGCTGGAGGCTTCACCAGGCTCTTTCTGCAGCCTGATGTGGCGACGATTTCGTCGCAGCTCACTTCCTTCCGGTGTCTTGAGAAGATAGGAACGTTGAGCACATGGCTCCACCACCACTGCCGGTTGTTTCCACCCTTTTTCTCCATCCAATTTCACGATGACTGGATCACCAGGGAGGAGAGCAGAGAGTGGCTGGACACCATGACGTCGGTCAAAGTTCACTTTTTGCTGGTTTTTGTAGGCAGTGTCTCTCCTCTGCAGTGTTCTGCGGGGAACCACCCGGGGAGACAATGTGTGGGGGTGCACTGGTAGAGTTGTGCGCAGTCTTCTTCCTAATGCCAGCTCAGCTGGGCTGTATCCCAGCTCAGGAATAGGGGTAGCTCTGTACGCCAGCAGAGCTCTGAAGACGTCGTCCTGTTTCAGGAGCTTCTTGGCTGTCTGAACTGCTTTCTCAGCAGCACCATTAGCCTGTGGGTAGTAAGGGCTTGTTGTGACATGGTGAAAATTCCAGTCAGCAGCAAATGCTTTAAATTCAGATGCTGTGAACTGGGTCCCATTGTCAGAAATCACTGTTTCTGGAACACCATGATGGGAGAACCAATTCTTCATTTTGGATACGACTGTCTTTGATGAGATGTTTGGAAGGTGGGCAATGTCGAGGTATCTGGAATAGTAGTCGACCGCAACCAAGAAGTGGGTGTTCTTGGTCTCACAGATGTCGACACCAATCCGTTGAAATGGTCTGTCTGGAAGATGAGAAGCAAGAAGCGGTTCTTTTCTCTGTGAGGGTTGCTTCTCCTGGCAGAACCGACAATGTGTAACATGGTCTTTTATGTCCTGGCTTATGTGGGGCCACCAAACGGAGTGTTGTGCTCGTTCTCTGCACTTGTGGATCCCCATGTGGCCCTCATGGATCCTTTCCAGCACGCCTTGCTGCAGCGAGAGGGGGATGACAATCCTGTCTCCATTGATGAGGATTCCCTGCCAGACACTAAGTTGTCCTCGTATTGCAAAAAGGTGTCGAGCTCCGAGTTTGACATCCTCCTTGTATCGAGGCCATCCGGTTTTGGTGTACTCCAGTGCTATTTGTAAACTGGTATCCTTCTCTGTTTCCTTCCGCACCTTCTCTAGGTAGGCATCAGAAGCTGGCCATGCCGCTGTGAGGGTGTCCACATGCTCTGCTATTTCATTCAGCATGGCTCCTTCTCCCTGTGAACTGAGTGGACTCCTTGATAAGGTGTCGGCCACAAACATGTTCTTGCTCTGCGTGTAGTAGGCAACAACGTTTAAGCGAGCAAGGCGCATCAGCATGCGTTGGCATCGGAGAGGAGTGTCCGATAAATCCTTTGTGTTCACCAGGGGAACTAGAGGCTTGTGGTCAGTTTCTAATGCAAACGTTGGCAATCCAACCAGATACCGGTCAAATCTCTCGCATGACCATACTGCAGCCAGGCATTCTTTCTCTATCTGGGCATACTTCTTTTCTGTTGCTGTCAGCGTTCTTGAACAGTAGGCCACTGGTCGCTGGGTGCCATCTCCCTGGTCCTGGAGGAGCACTCCTCCCATGCCATAGCTGCTGGCATCAGAACTGACAGTTGTTGGCTTTGACGGATCATAAAACGCAAGGGTTGGCGCAGTCGTTATCAGGTCCTTGATCCGTTTTAGTGCATCAGCTTGTGGTGGGCCCCACACCCAAGCTTTGTCCTTTTCCAGAAGTTGCGTCAGAGGATGCATTGTTGTGGACAGATTGGGGAGGTGACGTCCTAGGAAATTGACCATCCCCATGAATCGCCTCAGCTCCGTGACATTTGTTGGGTCTGGCATTCCAACAACAGCGTCCGTTTTAGAAGGGTCTATGCGGATTCCATCTCCACTGATGAGGTAACCCAGGAACTCTATCTCCTCTTTGATGAACTCACATTTTTGGCGGTTCAATTTCAGTCCAACGCTTCTCAGTTTCTTCTCTGCAGATTCCAAGTGACTGCTGTGGCTCTCTCTGTCTTCACTGAAGACGAGGATGTCATCAAAGAAACATACTGTGTTGGGCTGGTCATTCAAGAGTTGCTCTACTGTGCGTTGGAAGATTTCTGGGGCTGATGTGATCCCCTGAGGCAGACGATTGTAGATGTACCTCCCGAATGGCGTAATGAAGGCGGTCAGTTTCCTGGATTCCTCGTCCAAGGGTAGTTGAAAAAACCCTGATGTTGCATCCAACTTGCTGAAGACTGTGGCATTTTTCAGCTTGTGGAGGATATCCTCTATTGTAGGTAGGACATATCTCTCCCTCTTGACAGCTTTGTTTAGCTGCTTGAAGTCTGTACAGATTCTGACAGACCCATCCTTTTTCAGTACAGGAACCATCCCTGCACACCAGTCTGTTGGTTCCTGGATGCTCTGAATGATTCCAGCGTCTTCCATTCTCTGCAGCTCCTCTTTTACCTTCTGCATGAGAGGAATAGGCACGCGTCTGGCAGCAGTGATGGCGTACGGTCTGTGTCCCTCCTTCATCGTGATGTGCACAGGATTGCATTGAACTGGTTCTTTGTTCAGCTGTGCATACAGGGGGTCTTCTGGATCAATGGAGTCCAAACGCTGGACCAGTTCCAGATGTGTAGCAGCCTCTCTACTGAGTAAGTTGTCGGTGTTCATGTTGACGACAAAGCATCTCATGTTGTAGGATTTGCTGCGCCGTTGAATAGTGGCTGAAAACTCTCCTTCATTCGTAATGATTCCCCTGGGCCACGAAGAATGGTCGTAGATTTCTTCAGTTTGGGCTTTGGGCTCAGGGAGTTGTAGGTGGCCTTGGAGATGACAGAGACATCTGCTCCTGTGTCGATCTTGAAAGTGGCAGCTTGGCCACATAAGTCCAGTGTCACTCTCCAGGGACCCTCCGTGGATGATGTTTCGCCAATCTGCTGAATAGATCCTAAGCTATATGTTTCTTGACTCATGTCAATGCCTGCACTGTTGCTGATGCCGTGGACGTCTCTGGATCTGCAAACTGATGAGAAATGATTTAATTTTTGGCATTTTCTACATCGTTTGCCCTTCGCAGGACATCTGTCCCGGTCATGTTGGTGTCCGCATTTTCCACACTGTTGCTGTCTCTTTGTGTGGTGGCTGTCTTTCTGTCCAACATCACGTGCTCCTCGTCCGCGTGAGTGCCGTGGGAATGGATGCCCCCTCACTGCTTCGACTGCTTTGCTGCGCTGGTCTTGCAGTTGGGCCTTTACCAGCTCATAATGTCGGGCTGTGTCGACTGCTGTCTGTAGGGTCAGGTCTGCTTCCAGCTGGAGCTTCTGTGAGACTTCAGTGTCAAGCAAGCCAATGACAAGTCTGTCTCGGATGTCTTCCTCTTCTCTGGTGCCAAAATTGCATGTCGCAGCCAGATCATGCAACACTCTGAGGAACTGCTCCACAGATTCCCCAGGCTGCTGCTGCCGACTATAAAATTTGGCCCTCTCATGGATGACGTTGCGTTTGGGGATAAAATGTGCGTCAAATTTCCCCAAAACAATATCAAAATTTTCTCTTGGGTCCGGCTCATCATCACCATGTGGCTGGAACGTAAATGAAGAAAATATCTTGTCAGCCTCCCTGCCCATAGCATAAATAAGACAGCTGACTTGTACATCGCCCGCCTCTGCTTTCAGCTTGGTGGCAGTACGGTACCTTACAAAACGTTCTCTCCACTCTGGCCACATGGTTGGTCTGGAGAAATCAAAATTCTCTGGTGGGCTAAATTTTGCCATGTCCGTCAAAATATATTGATAACTTGTTAGAAGAAGTTGTTAGAAGACTTCTGACACCATGTAACGGTTACGATGGCTTAATTATAGCTGTATATTTGGAGGATATAGAAGAGACAATCTCACATACTCACAGACGCCATTTTGGTGATTACAGCAGTGTCTTATTACCATAAAACAGTACAAGAATTCAATTAATGACACACCAAGTATTGCAAAACAGCTGCTTGTCACCTTGGGAAATAATAGGCTGATTTATTACTCGTGCATTTTTTTGTAATTTGCATGGCTGGTTACCCTGTGGATTTTTGTAAGGAATAAGTGGTCATTGATACTTTATGGCTGATATGGACGACACTGACACACACAGCATGCAACAGTCTATGGCATGAACAGGAACAGGCTCTGACCAGGTTCAGTTTCCTGTAGAGGAGACTGCGTATAACTCAGGACTCAGACACTGCACAGGGAGAGAAAAGAGAAGACAGCCAGTGACATCAAGCATTCATGAAGATGAGAATCTGCATCCTAGCCAACCATACTGACTACGATTTTCAGAATCTCTTGTTATGATGCAAAAACTACCAAATAATGAATAGAACAATCAAGAATATACTAAGCATACTAATTACAAGCTAAATCAAGGGAATTATTACAATATGCACACACCTAACAGTAAGTATGTGAACAAAGATTCCCTATTCAGTACTCCTGAGACAATGTATGTGAGTATCAAATCGCAGTTGATAACAGGTTCACCAGGCATAATGGCCCATAATACACAGACTGTAAATCTTATGTAACCAGGTGGATTTTTGTAGCTGAGTGTGTGAGAGCAAATTGGGCATTTTGTTTTGGGGGTTAAACATCAAAACAGATAGGCTACTAGATGTGGTCAGACTATATGAAATCTTGGGTTCATTGTATAAAGTATTCTAGTTTGTTATGCGTAGGTTATAATTATTATTTGTATTTTTATATGAAGTTAATGATTGAATCTCTTTGATTTTTTATAATTCATATGTAATTAGTTGCTATGCATTCCATTTTGTTCTTATGATTTTATTGTTAGTGGAATGAGATGAGGTAAAGGCCTATGTTATTTTAATCATTTTTGGATTTATCATGAGAAAGTACTCTCCCTTGCATTGTGAGCTCGAAGAGTCAGTCTGACCTAGAAAAGAGAATCTTTAATAACAACTTTAATAAATCATATTATTCATAGATATTCATGGATATGATTGTTGAGAGATTGATCTTGACTCGATTCAACTCAACAATTGTGAAGATTTTCTAGTTTTACTGTAAATTAGTTATTTTCACCTGTTGCATCATAGGCCTATCAGTATCCTACATCATAAGTACAGTAGCCTACTCACCATCCGCAAAGCAGTTCTAATTCCTAAGAAAGAAATCTTTTATAAACTGTAGTGTGTGATTGAGAATGGTGTGTAATATACTTTATTAAGATAAATGAAATATAACTTAATTCAAGTTGTAATAGATTGCAAGGCATACAACCGGTTTGAAATAGGATGATTAGCCGCGCCTAACCTTTGTTCTTTGTTGTAAACAAATTCGAATCAAACTGAATTTTATAAAATGCAAACATTAAACTATCCATCTATGGTATATTTTAGGTTTATATATGAATGAACATTAGGTTGGATTATGTTAATATAGATAATTTGTATTTTTACTGATCGTTCATTCTTTCGCTTATGCTTCGTAAGCAAGGCTCGATGTGCAGTAGACTAAGAAAGTGTGTTTTCGCATCGCTGTTAATCGTTAATATCTCATCGCATGGACACCACTAGCTAATAATGATGCACATGTATACAATCGGTGAATTAAATTCTTCTTTTTATATTCATAAAGTATTAGGCTCTGCTGGAACTTTAGCCTTTAAATAAAAAAAAGTTAAAGTCTGTCCCAAGCCAAAGGCTCATCAGGCCGGTGCTTATCCCGGTTTCTGTGGCGTTAAGCACTGAGAGTCATGGACTCCCCCTGGATAGGACGCCGATCTATTGCAGAGTTAACCCCCAACACAAGGTTGGTACCCCTTTTACACCTGGGTGGGGTGGACCAGGTTTGTGTGGATGAGATGAAGGCCTGTATCCAGTCAAGGGCAATAACACCATTCAACCACACCACAAATGTCACAGGTAAAGCAAACAGCACTAAAAAAAAAAAAAAAATGCTCTTCACTTCCTAGTCTCTCTACCAGGAAGAGGGTGTAGACTACAAGCTTTGTTGTCAGTTCTTGACGTAAGCAAAGCTCCAGAGCCTTCATTAAAATGTTGTTATGCTTTAAAATGTCGTTACCTTGACATTGTTTTCCTTCATAACAACCTATCATCATGGCAACTACTCCTCTCCTCTCCTCTCACCTCACCTCCCATATTATTCCTCCAATAAATGTATACCATTATCAAGGTCAAAATGACCATAGTATGGAGATCCTTCAGGAGGAACATATGCACAGACATACAAAACATCCTTTTCAGTTCCAAACAACTGTTTGTCAATAAGGAACATGCATATGCTACTAAATGAAACTTCAATCATTTGCACATACCATATAAATTCATTTTTAATCAGACAGACTAGACCACCTTTTGTAAATTTAGTAGCAGGTTTACAGAAAACTTTGTAGCCAATAAACAAATCTGAATCACAACATTCCATAAATGTTTCGATTAAACACACAAAGTCAAAATTACAAACATATGAAATAAAGTCTTGATCTTTAATCTTTGAAAGCAAACCATTCACATTCCATGACAAAAAAGAAAAAGAAAAATGTTGTTTGTTTACAAAATAGAAGGTGTTATTTACACATGATTTTATTTCCCTGTTATTACTGGATTCATAGGCACACGCATTTTTCTGCAGTGGAAATGTTTTTTCTTCCCCTAGCCCTCCCCCATCACACTTATCTTCTGCCTGCTGTGTAAAGGGCACCTTAGCTTAGCCCTGTTTCTGTCACGGACTGCACTGCACTGACACTGTTGACAGTTTGGCATTCTGCCGGTGTCAAACATCTTTTGCCCCCTCCCGAAACACATCACTGGGCTGGCCAACTTGCTATTCTGTCTCTGTCAGTTTGTCAAGGTACAGTCGCCGTCTGTCAACTACTAGGTGGTCAAAGACCATGGTACATTTCTGACCCTTGCTCCTAGCTTCTTTCATGAAGGGAGTCAGCTTTCTTAGTATTTCCCTTACACATTCAGAGAAGTCCTCACCCACGAAAATGTTACTGCCCTTTAAATTTCTCCTTGCTTTCAGAATTTTTACTTTGTCTCTGTAGGAGGAACATCTTGCAATAAGGGGTGCGTCAGGTTTACCACCCAGACGGTGAACCCTGTCAAGTCAATAGTCTCTGTCATGTCCATTTGGTCCGTCAAAATGTCTTGTAACATGCCGCACAGTCCTCATTCTCTGTTCTTTTGATATATTGTGAAAAATCACGTTATTTCTTTTGGACCTATTTTCTAAGTCATCAACTTTCCTTTCTAATGTGTCCACTTTTTTCTGTAAGTCAGTGTTGGTCTTTGTCAGGTCTTGGTTCTGCTGTCGAAAGTCACTCACCTCCTCCCTCAAGCCCCTCATATCCTCCTTGATGTCCGCCACCTGCTTAGTGAGGTCTTCAAACCTTTGGTCCATTTTTTCGAACCTATTGTTCATTTCTCTCTGGAAACTGTGCAAAGTTGCCAAGATTTCCGTTTCCTGGGAAGAAGGAGGAGGAGGAGGAGTCGCCTGTCTGCTGTCCTGGGTAGCGGCCATTCGGTCAGAGCTGGAGCCCCGTGCACCGCTGGTCAGCTGTGTCTGCCTCATGGACTCGGATTTGAAAGGCAGAGGCCTGGGATTCTGCTCCACGTCGCCACACGGCAAAAGTAGTCCCCCCAAAACATCAAGGTCAGGAGCAAGCCTAAGGTAACACCGGCAAGGCGTGTGTGCAGTGTCAGAATGGCTACAGGCAAGGCGATTTTCTTATTGACTCTCCTTGCCATGAAAGACGAGAATACTGTCAAGAAACAGCCACATTGCGCCCTGAAGACCAGCGGTCCTGAGGGCATGGTGCTTTATGACTGTCCTGGCAAAGTCACACCTCAAAGTACTGCCGCAGTCCTTTGTACCAAGCAAATACCTGCAGTGCAATTTTCGTGGGTCTTGCAGATGCAGTGCCTGTGTTCACCCCCCCCCCCCCCCCCCCCCAGAGAGAGAGAGAGAGAGAGAGAGAGAGAGGGGAGAGAGAGAGAGAGAGAGAGGAGAGAGAGAGAGAGAGAGAGAGAGAGAGAGAGAGAGACAGAGACAGAGAGAGACAGAGAGAGACAGAGAGAGACAGAGACAGAGAGACACAGAGAGAGAGACACACAGAGGAGAGAGAGAGAGAGAGAGAGAGAGAGAGAGAGAGAGAGAGAGAGAGAGAGAGAGAGAGAGAGAGAGAGAGAGATTCATTAATTTATTCATTTATTTAGGCATAAATTATCATTTATTTATTCAGCCATGCCTTGGTTAAACCTCAAGTAAACTTCTTTAGTTCTGTGGTGAAAGGAGATGAGAGAGAGAGAGAGAGAGAGAGAGAGAGAGAGAGAGAGAGAGAGAGAGAGAGAGAGAGAGAGAGAGAGAGAGAGAGAGAGAGAGAGAGAGAGAGAGAGAGAGAGAGAGAGAGAGAGAGAGAGAGAGAGACGCTTTAACGCTTTAACAGTTTATTGTCATTGCCCAACTGGGCCTTTTGACAAGGGAGGTAACACAAATACTTTTTTTGTGTGAAACGGTAAACAAAATGTGAAATATGTGATCAGTACAATTAAGTTTCCCCCCCAAAATCCATTCATTTATAATCAACTAACATTAACATAGGCGTATATACAGTTACCAATCACCGGGTAAATACAAAGAAAAGAAAGGAAAAACCAAACTGAAATGCAAAACCAATTTTCGATTCGACCATCCATTCAAATCACACATGATATCAACCTTTCTGAAGTTGCCTTACTTGAAAATACATTACTCTTTAAAGTGGCTATACCATTGCATATGAAATCAATTATTGCTGACGTGGCTTTGTCTTAATTTCTGTGCCTCTGCAATAAACTTAGCTACAGCTTTAATTACAAGTTCATTTTCAGATGACAAAATAGAAACAATATCTTGAACTTCTGTTGATTGTAAACTTAGAAAATTATGTTTATTACGTAGAGTTTCATATGCCTTACATTGAAACAAAAAAAGAATTTCATCATCAATATTATGGCCACATAATGGGCATGGTAACTGTATGGATGTCTCAGTTTGAAACCATCTTTTATTAGCATTGAAACCCAATGTTCTTAATCTGAAACGAGCATAATTAAGCCTATGCCATTTATCAGTTATTACTTTTATATATTTTTCTGTCTGAAACACAGATTTAAAGGAAAAGAACCAGCTATATTTACTTTTACTTTCCATATCTGAGTGCCAGTTTTGTTTAAAAGAGCAAATAAGCCTGTCTTTAAATTCCGAAAGAAACTGTCGCTCATTTCCTACT
This sequence comes from Stramonita haemastoma, assembly GCA_030674155.1. Lineage (NCBI taxonomy): Eukaryota > Metazoa > Mollusca > Gastropoda > Neogastropoda > Muricidae > Stramonita > Stramonita haemastoma. The sequence goes on along the minus strand of CM060321.1, from coordinate 57,868,357 downwards.
TCCTGAGACATCCACACAATCCCAAAGCCATGTTCCGACAAAACTCTTTTAACTTGATAAGCCCAGTTCTCTTTGCCCAGTTCCATCTGAATAATCAACATTTCATATGACTGTCTGCATAAACGTGTTTGTGGAAGTTTCAACAGTTTTAACCAATATTTAATGCATTTCACAAAAGTTCTTATATACAAAGGATATCTTCCTGTCTCTCCATAAAGTATAGTGTTAGATGCATGTATTGGCACGTTTAAAAAACGTTTTATGGCAAATGTGTGCACTTTTTCCATTTGGGTATTTACATATCGGTTTATAGTCTCATCTAAAGGACTTAGTGGTGAATAGGTCACAAGAGAGAGAGAGAGAGAGAGAAGAGAGAGAGAGAGAGAGAGAAGAGAGAGAGAGAGAGAGAGAGAGAGAGAGAGAGAGAGAGAGAGAGAGAGAGAGAGTGGTTAGAAGGGGGCCACGTATGTGTGAGTGCATGCATCTGTGTTGGTGTGTATAAACACAGATTTGGGGAGAGAGAGAGAGAGAGAGAGAGAGAGAGAGGAGGAGAGAGAGAGAGAGAGAGAGAGAGAGAGAGAGAGACCTACCTATGAAGAGCCGAAAACCAAAGGACTTTTGGGGGGAGTGGAGTCAGCACTGATGTTAACTCCAGAGAAAAAATCCTCTCAACGGGAATCAACCCAGGTAGTCAAATCCCAAGTGCAATTGCAATGTTCTGACCACTAGGCTATCCCATCCCCCTTTACTCTTTTTGTAAGAGTAGGCCATCCCATGCCTGTGGGGACAGCTGACAAGATTTACAAAAACTGCATACACAAGGGGACTGGGTGCGAAAGAGCACATGAGTGCTTATTCCATTATCCCGAAATAAAAGAAAAAAGAATAACGCTTTTTGTTTAACGGCAAAAGGGAATTGAGGTTTGGGGGTGGGGTGTGTTATTTATTTATTTATTTTATTTATTTATTTATTCTTTTATATCGAGGATAACAGAATAAGCAATCATGTGCTTTTTTTCATCCGGTCCCCCATGTGTATGCAGTGTTGTAAATATTGTCATCTGTTCCCACCGGCACACGATGGTCTACTCTTACGAAAAGCGGAACAGGATTTAACGTGTGCACAAGATGTTCTGCGTGCGTTCACACACGGGGCCTGGTTTAAAGTCTCATCCGAAGGACTTTTGGGGAGAGTGGAGTCAGCACTTAGTAGGGGGTAGGGTGGAGGTGGTGGTGAGGGGGGATGGATATTGGCAGCCTTCTTGTGGTGAGGGGCATGTAGTGAGATAGATAGATAGATAGATAGATAGATAGATCGATAGATCGATAGATCGATAGATAGATAGATGCAACCAACACAGCATCCTTTCGTTTCTCACATGAGTGTGAAGATAGGCCTTGCACAAGGTAGGAAGGTAAAATATAATTTTGAAAAAACAAATGACTCAAGAGGATTGGTTGTGTTCATACAGCCTTGACCCTCGCATGCATATTGTGGCGAGGCAGCTAGCAGAGACAAAGAACCAAGGGGATAGTGTTTGCTGAAAATATATAAAAAAAAGTTAAAAGCTACCAAATTTGTGCAGAATCACATGAGTTTTGAGTCAGGGGCTAGTGTTTCTAAAAACGAAAAGTGTTTTTTATTTCTGTGGATGCCTTAGTACGTGAAGTGCAATGCAAGAGTTATATATGAAAATAGAAGGAAAAGAAGTAAAAAATTAAAAGGGGTGTGTAGCCCAAAATGTTTCCATCCTGAAGTCATGTGTAGAATAGTGCCCCTTGTATACGACCGACCTTCGTCAGCTGATCACACGCGGACACATGTGTTTCACATTGGTGAATGAAGTCCTAAGAAGGTAAACTGTCTTTTTATCCTGGTGTTTTCTTCGATTGGTAATACTGTGGCTTTTTATCTTGTTAATTCTACTTAGTGAAGATTTGATTTTTAAACAGTTGCAGAAGATACCTTGTTATTGAAATTTACTGTGATATTAGACTGTGTTGAATAGGACTACCCTTCTTCTTCTTCTTCTCATTGGTTTAATGTCCGTTCACTACAAGGTGATTTAGACAATGGTACATTCACGTTAGCCTAAGGATGCACTGAAAAGGGGATGTGGGGAAAAGGTGAAAGGATAAAGAATGTAATGAAAGATGATAAGTGTATACAATTTCATTTATAGTAACTGACCTACTGGTGACTGGCAAATACTTTCTGCAACTGATACTAGGACATGCGACTCGGAATCGTACAGGACACTTTGGATATTTCCATATTTTTTTCTTAAATCTATCCCTTTGCTTTTATACGAGGCAATAAGCACAGGGCAATCAAACAATATATGATGGACTGATATAATAGCAGAACAAGTGCAGAAAACATTTTTTAAATATTTAGTTTTCCAAGCATTTAGACGTAATTTATGAATTATAATTTCTATATTTCGTGGGCAACATAAACGATTTAAGTGAAATCTAAAAAACTTTGAATAAATAGAGTTTGCAAGAATTGAAATAATCTCAAATGAAGATAAACGTAGACCTATACTATTAATCATTATGTCACTTGTACATTCTGAAGCACCGTGTTTTGCCAGAGAATCTGCCAATTCGTTCCAGTAAAGACCGCAATGTGATGGTACCCAGCAAAATTTTATCCCAATAGGCCTACCTTTAGAAACAAGAGAATGCACAAGGAACTTGATTTCAAAAATAACATCATTTCTCAGTTTAGAGTCCCAATGTTTTAAAGCCAGTAACACTGATTTTGAATCAACACAAAAAACGACATTGTAAATCGCAAGAGAAATATTTGAAAGATAATTTAGTGCCATAAAAATTGCGAACAATTCAGAAGTGAATATTGTAAAACCTTTTCCAATACAAAAAGATCGTTTTACTTTTAAGTCGGGTATAACGAATGCAGCCCTGCACATGCCCGATTCTAATACAGATCCGTCCGTGTATACTTTCAAGTGGTTTAAATACTGACAATTTATATGATTTTGAACCTCAATTTTGAGTAGGTTTTGATTAGTGTCCTTTTTTGCTTCTGTGTAGTCAATATCAAAATTTGCATATTTATGTTCCCATGGTGGAATCTGGGGAACTACTGGTAAAACTGGGACGTTTGATATATCTATATTATTTTCCTTCATAAGGTCTTCAGTATAATTTCTTATGGGCTGCAAAAAAGAGATGTTCCTAGCTCTTTTTGGATAATCCTTTTGATCAATAAATATTTCATCGTGAACAGAATTTGAAATAGCAAGACTTCGAATGACATATTTAGAGACAGATAACATTCTTTGCTCAGAAAGTGGAAGTAAATGAGCTTCTGTATAAGTTTTTAGTGTACTGGCATGAATCGGCACTCCTAAGGCTATTTTGATTGCTTTGCTATCCACACTTTGCAGCTTTTTTAAGAGATAATATGGAGCAGAAAAATACACTTCTTGACCAGAAATGAGTTTAGACCGAATTAAAGAAACAGCAAGGTGCATAAGTGTTTTTGTATCCTGACTCCACGGCTGAGCACTCACAATTTTTAAGAAGTTTAATCGTTTCCTGGCTTTCAAAATCAAGTTTTCAATATGCATTTTCCAGTTTAACTTGCTAGTTAAATGGACTCCCAAGAATTTGGCGTCTTGTTTGTATTGAAGTGTGGCCCCATCAAGTGTTAATGACGGTAGTGTTTGGGGGTTTTTCCCATTGTTAAAAAGAACTAGACAAGTTTTTTCCCCAGATAATTCCAATCCATTCTCTTTCATGTAATTACTAAGATTATTCAGTTCAACCTGGTAAATCTTTTGAACACATTTTATCACTCTACTTTTCGTATTCTTTTTAAGAGAAGTGTTGATCCACATGGCAATGTCATCTGCATATTGAACAATAGTCGTATTTTTTGACAACGCCTGTGGAAGATCATGAATTAAAATAGAGAATAATATTGGTGCCAGAATTGCTCCCTGTGGTATCCCCATATCAACAGATTTAAAATCTGAATATACACCATTCACTTTGTACAGATTGATCTTTCAGATAGAAAATCCTTTAAGTATTGAAACATCATGCCACTAACGCCGATACTTTTCAATTTGTATAATAACCTCGTATGCCAAACCCTGTCGTATGCTTTCCTTACATCAAAAAAAGTAGCTAGTGTACTCTTTCGTTTGGAAAACTGCTTTTTAATATCATGGGTTAACTTTACTAAGTGATCAGTTGTACATCTCCCTTTTCGAAAACCAGCCTGGTTTATAGGAATTATATTGTTTTTTTCACAATAATGCCATAGACGTTTTTGAACTATTTTTTCAAGTACTTTTCCAACATGAGAAGTGAGGGCAATTGGTCTGTAGCTGCTTAATGCTGATTGAGATTTGCCGCTTTTAAGAACTGGGACTACAATCGACTGCTTCCAGACATTAGGAAGAGTGCCATTTATCCAACATTTTTGGAGAAATGAAAATAGTACTTTTTTCCAACTCTCGGGCAAATTAATTAACATTTGATAAGACAAGCAATCAATACCAACTGCCGACCTGTTATTTCTAAAGGATTCAAGGACTTCAATAAATTCATTGTATTGAATTTCAGAATTCAGATAATGCAGATTATCTACTGGAGGTTCTGCCATGTTCAATAGTTCAGCTTCCTCTTGTCTTTTACGTCTAATATCAGGAGACAGTTCTGAAGTTAAACTATTTTCAGAAAACATTGTATTTAAGGCTTCTGCTTTTTCTGCTGTGCTTGGGAAACTATTGTTTTCTAACTTTATTGGATAAGCTGGTAAGTGAAATCCATTTTTCATTTTATTGATTTTCTTCCAAACCTTTTGCATATCTTTTGATTCTGATACTTCCCTTAGGCAAAATTCTGTCCAATATGTCTTTTTTGCTTTTGCAATTGTTTTCTTGCATAGCTGCTTAGCTCTTTTACTATTGATAAGATTTTCTTCAGTTCTGTCTTAAACCATATTTTGTATTTCTCTTTTTTATAATGGACTGCCTCTTCACATTCTTTTGTCCACCATATATTGCCTTTATGCTTCCCACTGCATTGATTTTTACGCTTTGGAATAGAGAGCTCAGCAGCTGACGTAACAGCTTTCGTAAAAAGGCTGTAGAAAATATTTACGTCATCGTTTTCCACACTTGATAAATCATAAAGGTCAAGGTGTATTCGGAATGACTCCCAGTTTGCCAATTTAAACAAATACTTTGGAATTTTGTCTTCAAATTTCGGTAAATCTAGGATAATTTTTTTACTAAATGATATAGAAATAGGAAAATGGTCACTACCAAGACAATCTTCATTAACATCCCATTTGCAATCGAGTGCTAAAGAAGGGGAAATCAATGATAAATCGATAGCACTAGGCTTGTGATAGAAAATATCAGGTGTTCTAGTTATCCTGCCATCATTTAAAAGACATAATTTAAATCAATAATATTTTCCACAATACGATTATTGGTGACAATTGTACATTCCGAATCCCAAAACGGGGCATGCGCATTAAAATCCCCAATATCACCCATTTATTCTTTGTAAAATCTACGTTTTTAAGCCAGTCAGTATTATCAAGTTTTGGACCTTGGGGAAGATATACAGATAAAACATTAAATACTACTGTTTTGTTAATTTTAACAGACACACCAGTACAGTAAATATCCTTGACATCTGGAGGTATTGGCCACAAATCTAACTTTTGATAATCTAAACCCTGCCTTATATATATGGCTGTTTTTACCTTTTTAGAAACATCATCAATGCTACATAATGGGGGTAATAAAAATGTTCTAATTTGGGCATTTTATTTTTACAGACATTCAAAGACTGCAGGACTAGTATAGAATAAAAGTGACAACTTAAAAAATGTTCAAAACTTAAAATGTTTGTTGCAATGCTCCTAGCATTCCACTGAAGAATCTTTACTCCTTCAGATAATTCAGTTTTTCTGTGTTCGTTTTTCTTCATTATGTGACTAAAATACTAATATTGAACATTTTTATGATTTTAACTACAATTTTTCTAACAAGTTAGAAATGACTAAAACAGGATGCAGTCCAACATTGAACAAAAGAGCTAAGGACCAGGAAGCCATGGCCGATGCAGAGGACAGAAGCCAGGAGGTGGCAGGAGGTGGCAGGGTCTGGGAGACCAGTGGACTACCCAATAGAGAAGAGAAGAGAAGAGAGGAGAAGCAACGGGAAGGGAAGGAAACAAAGAGAAATATTATGGAGGCAATTTTCTGTGTTATTGTAGGTATATGTACAGACCAAGACAAATTATTATTGATGGTTAGGCAACGGGGTTTTTTGCGGTAGTCAATTTTGCCAGGCCTGTTCAAAATCCTACCTGCTTAATTGCTCTGTGGTGTTGCCAGCCGGGTAGGGCATTTTTAACCTTTTAACTGTTGTTTTGACTTTGGAGCAAAATGTCCCTTTGCTGGGTTGACAATGTAAAGGCTTCTGGCTTGCACACAGACTCAATTCATACAGCATTCAAATTCTAAACATATTAGACAAGACGTCTGTTCGTTTTGGGTGCAAGGTGGGTACCATGAAGTAACTTCTGAAGCATTTTTTAAAACCAGTACATCCGAGTTGCCATTTTAGAGATATCTGACTAACTCCCCCCAATCGGTCCCCAGATATGTATGTGAACAAAAGGAAAGTATTCAGTAAGGGGGGTGGGGGAGGGGGGAGGATTGTTCAGCAGCAAAACTAAATCTAAATTGAACAAAGATCTAGATGAGCGCTAAACATAAGAAACAAGAAAGAAGAATAGGTTTAACACAATTCTCACACTAATGATGTCATGCAAAGCAACAGACTGACACAGACAGTGACACAGGCGCTAGAAAAAAAAATCCTCAGGTTTCCTCTATTTTTAATTTTTTTTTTTAATACGCTTCTACATATTACTTCAAATCACACTGTAAATACACTGCAATACGCTTCTAACATCTTTACTTTAAATCACACTGTAATACACTGCAATACGCTTCTACATGTTTACTTCAAACCACACTGTAATACACTGCAATACGCTTCTACATGTTTACTTTAAATCACACTGTAATACACTGCAATACGCTTCTACATGTTTACTTTAAATCACACTGTAATACACTGCAATACGCTTCTACAATGTTTACTTTAAATCACACTGTAATACACTGCAATACGCTTCTACATGTTTACTTTAAATCACACTGTAATACACTGCAATACGCTTCTACATGTTTACTTTAAATCACACTGTAATACACTGCAATATGCTTCTATATCTTCACTTCATACCCCACCTTTCTAAACCTCTTTCTTCTTTCCCTTAGCTTCCATCCCCCTTGAGGTTTTTTTTTTTATATATCCACATGTGATAATAATATCCACATCTGTCGAGAAAATGTCCACATCTTATACATTCTAAAACAAACCTGTTGAAGAAACCTTCATGTTATTTATATATGTTATCCACACCTGTTGAAGAAAAGTCTTCATTCATGTCATACATGTTATTATGTTTCTTTTCTTCTTGTCACCTCATTCTTGTTTATTTTTGTCTCTTCTTGGTTGACTCTTCTGCCCTTTTTTTTTCACTTCCACTCTTTATTTATTTATCTTTTAATCAACTTTAATAATATGCTGCAGCTGTGTGTTTATACTCATATAATTTCCTTGTTTACAGACATTTTTTTTCATGAATGGAGTTTTTGTATTATTTCATGTTCTTTGTTTCATTTTTCATCTTATAGTCTTTCCATGTTCTGTCTTCAACATCTGCCTGCACTGGCATCTTGCCCTTGTCTTTTATGTTTAAAATTGTATACTTTTAGGTAAAATTAACCCATTGTTCGATTGGCCACTGCTGTAATAGTAATTATTTATTGTGATATTTTATTTGATACTCAAATATCAAATGGATAGGTGATGATTGATTTTGTTTTTTTGAATATGCTAATGCACATTTTTCCAATTAATATAATTTTGTTGACAATGTTCAGTGTGCTTCCACCTAGTGATAGGTTTTGTATTCCAAATAGTTCATCATGTAGTGAGAGTTTGATTTGCATTCCCAAAACTGAATGGAGGTAACTTTTCCGTTTTTCGCCAAAATGCGTTTACTGGTGTACATTCATAGAAGAAATGTTCAATAAAATCAATTTCATTTGTACATATAGAGCATTTATTGCCATCTACTACATTCATCTTGTGTAACAGAATATTGGTCGGATAAATGTTGTGCATTATCTTCCATTGCAGTTCTTTTAATCGAACTTCCTTGGTGACCAGGTGGGGAGTTGACCACACCTGGTCAGTGATCTGAAAGTTTGAGCTTTCTTTCCCAAAAATTCAATGGCACAGGGCTTAACTTTGTCTTTTGTTTTCCTATTGTTGCATAGGAGTTGTAAAATAATCTTTGGTTTGGT
>CM060321.1:57853239-57859817 GCA_030674155.1 Stramonita haemastoma | reverse complement strand
TCGAAGACCCGGGTTTGAGTCCGGTCGAGGAGATTATTCTCCTGGAGTTAACATCAGTGCTGACTCCACTCTCCCCAAAAGTCCTTCGGATGAGACTTTAAAACCGAGGCCCCGTGTGCGAACGCACGCAGAACATCTTGAGCACACGTTAAATCCTGTTCCGCTTTTCGTAAGAGTAGGCCATCGTGTGCCGGTGGGAACAGATGACATATAAAAAAACTGCATACAGACGGGGACTGGATGTAAAAAAGCACTTGAGTGCTTATCTCATTATCCTCGATATAAAAGAATAAATCAAATCAAATCAATCAATCAAATCTCTCTGTCTCTGTCTCTGTCTCTGTCTCTGTCTCTGTCTCTCTCTCTCTCTCTCTCTCACTCTCTCTCTCTCTCCTCCTCTCTCTCTCCTCCTCTCTCTCTCTCTCTCTCTCTCTCTCTCCTCTCTCTCATCTCCTCTCTCTCTCTCTCTCTCTCTCCTCTCTTGTGCCAGTGTGTGTGCGTCAACACACGAAGAGGTAGGGGGAAGGGAGGAGGAGGAGGAGGAGACCAAGGATATACGGTAATGACATTGTCAATTTGTGCCTTGTGGGCATGTAGGTGGTGAGAAAAGTCAAAGGCTGGGATACATCTTGCCGACATGGCTAGGAGAGACCCATGTCATTAGTTTCGCCTTTCACCGCAACGTTGCCCATTCAATTTACAAGGACAAGGATATATAGAGAGGTGCGCATATTTGCGTAGTCTAGGCTTGCAGAGAATGATAAGGGTTTTTTTGTTGTTTGTTTTCTTTCTTTCTTTCTTTCGTTTTTTTTTTTTTACTTTATATTTTTTTCTTTCTTTTATAGTTTTCTGCTTCTTCTTTCTTCTTTTTCTTCTTCTTCTTCTTCTTCTTCTTTCTTCTTCTCTCTTCTTCTTCTTCTTCTTTCTTCTTCTTCTTCTCTTCTTCTTCTTCTTCTTCTTCTTTCTTCTTCTTCTTCTTCTTCTTCTTCTTAACTTCTCCTCCTCCTCCAACTCCTCTTCCTCCTCCTCTGCCTCCTCCTTCTTTTCATTAATTGCTATTGTATGTTTTGTTTTCTTTTTCTACTTTTTTTGAATATGTTTTTCTAACCAGATAATTCTGTATCACCCTCATGTTTGTAAGAGAATTTAAATATGGAAGTAATCTATATGACGCAAAAAAGACAAAAGAAAAAGTTTAAAGAAGCTAAAATGTCAAATTAAAAAAAACGCGTTTAAAAGATAAGCTTAGCTTACTTAAATCTATCAACAACAAAAATAAACCGACACAAATCTCCACAGTAACTCTCTAAAGCCGATATGCACGTTTACCTTGACATCATGCTCAGTGATGTTTTCTTCAAATGTGTAATGGTGAAGTGTCAGATAAAAGTGAGGTGACATGTGTCTTTTTCAATTAAACCAGACGATGTTCCCTCTTCTAGACTTTGCCAGTCACGCGCATGCCCCCATGCTCACAGATGGATGATGGTTACACTGCATACTCTCACATCTTTCCAAGCTGAAGTTAGGGGGAAGGGGGAGAGGGAAGGGGACGCAGGGAGGCTGTGGGGAGGAGGAAGTCGTGTACCAATCAATAGTAATGTGTTTCATGAGTCAACATCATGATCTAGTTAGAGTAAATATTATTTTCTCTCACTTTCTGGCTTCCTTGTTGTTAGCGTCTCTGTCTCTCTATATCGTCTCTACATCGTCTGTTAGCGTCTCTGTCTCTGTCTCTCTCTTTGTGTCTCTCTTTCTCTGTCTCCCTCTCATACTCTCTGTCTGTCTGTCTGTCTGTTTGTCTGTCTTTCGCATTTAATATAATTATATGTATGCATATTCTCCAATATATATATATATGGATGATGGTATCTATATCCATATCTATACAGACGATATCTATATATATTATGCATGCAATGTATATACAAATCCGATAAAACAAGCACACCACACACACACACACACACACACACACACACACACACACACACACACACACACACACACACACACACACACACACACACACAAAAACCACGCACACATACATACACACCACACTCACACACACACACACACACACACACACACACACACACACACACACACACACACACACACACACACACACACACACACACCACACACACACACACACACACCTTAGTTTGATCAATGCATCTCAGAAAATATCCTCACGTAATGTAATCAATGCCATTCCTTAGACTCAACCCCGTGCCTCCACAGATCACTTAAACCACAAACCCAGCTGTCTATCCACTCGGCTCCTGTGCCCATCCTGTGCTTAGTGGCATCATGTCAAGCAGACTCCTCCCTCCCTCTCTCCCTCTCTCCCTCCCTCCCTCCCTGCGGCCAGACATTCTGTCTCCCACACGGAAATCAGCATCGTCAATAATGCCATTAGTGCTGCTGTCTTCACCACAAGATCTTTTTTCATTTTTTTCTCTCTGTGTGTGTGCTGGGGGGGGGAGGAGGAGGGGGGGAGAAGGGGTCAGCGTGTGTGCGTGTGTGTATGTGTGTGTGGGGGTCAGTGTGTGTGTGTTTTGTGTGTGTGTGTGTATGTGTGTATGTGTGTATGTGTGTAAGTGTGTTGTGTGTGTGTGTGTGTGAGTGGGTAGTGAGTGAGTGAGTGTGTGTGTGTGTGTGTTTTGTGTATGTGTGTGTTTGTGTGGTGTGTGTGTGTGTGTGTGTGTGTGTGTGTGTGTGTGTGTGTGTGTTGTGTGTGTGTGTGTGTGTTGTGTGTGTGTGTGTGTGTGTATGTTGTGTGTGTGTGTGTGTTTTGTGTGTGTGTGTGTGTTTGTGTGTGTGTGTGTGTGTGTGTGTGTGTGTTTTGTGTGTGTGCGTGTAAGATTTGTTGAAAAAAGTTTTTTTTAATTCATAAAAAAGAAAACTGTTATCGTTTTCGTTTTTTATGCTCTGTTGCAGCATTTTGTCCACTCTTTCAATATGTCCCCTTTCTTTTTTATCTACACACACATAGATAGATAGATAGATAGATAGATAGATAGATAGATAGATAGATAGATAGATAGATAGATAGATAGATAGATAGATAGATAGATAGATAGATAGATAGATAGATAGATAGATAGATAGATAGATAGATAAGATAGATAGATAGATAGATAGATAGATAGATAGATAGATAGATAGATAGATAGATAGATAGATAGATGACTTCTCCCGATCCTGGTCTTTCTATAAGCCTCTTTTGCAGTTTTATCTCAATTTATAGAACGAAACTTATGCGGAGAGTTTTTTTCTGTGATTTTTCAAAACTTTGGATTTAAGTTTGCTTATTTGCTGTGCTATAATATATTGCATTGTATTGTACAGCATGGTATAGTGTTGCATTGTCTGATACTGCATTGTGCTGTATTTCAACGTGTGCTTCTATATTGTTGTTGGTTGTTTTTACTGCATTGTATTGTATTGGATGGTAGTCTGTTGTATTATGCTGCACTTTATTGTATGTGTTGCATTGTATTGTGTTGTATTGTACTTATTGTATCATATTGTATTGTGTTGTATTGCATTGTGTTGTATTGTATTTAATTGTATCGTATTGTATAATACTTTCTGTCACAGCAGATTTCTCTGAGTTAAATTTAGGCTGCTCTCTCCGAGAAGAACACATCACACATGGGCAAACCCATCCTTTTTTTAAAAATAATTTTCCTGTCTGCATTAGTGTATAGTTTGTTTTCCAATCATAGTGGCTTTTTGTACAAAAATTTTCCAAGGACAATTTTCTTGTTGTCATGGGGTAACTTTCTAGCGCTGAATGTTTATTGCAAATAACATCTGCGTTTTTTATCGCATTTAAAAGACTAGCTTCCAAACTGCCTAGTGGAATGGGGAAAAAATTCGGACAGAGACTGAGACCAAATCTGAACTGTGCGCTTTGTAGAAAAGCGTAGTACCTCTAGACCATTAATATCTGTTGTTTGGGCTTACAGTGATTTTGAAGTCTCGGGTACAAAATAAGTGTGTTCTCTGTATCAGCCGGATACTTTCTTGTCATTAAGAAAATGGCATATTTTACGTTTCATAGATATGAAAAGTGCTTAGCTACCCTTAAAAATAACATATCCTTATTTATGTATTTATTTATTTATTCTTTTATTTCGGGGATAATGGAAAATGCACTCATGTGCTTTTTTTACATCTAGTCCCCGTGTGTGTGCAGTTTTGTCAATGTTGTAAAACAAGACTTATAGCTGAAACCAATCCTAGAGAAGGTGGTCTGCACAGTAGACATATGTGGCGAGTGTCCATCAGACTAATAGAGCCTAAGAGAAAACAGATACTAGGTATCTTGCTATGCTGGTGAAAATGATAGACTATTGACTGCATGATATTTCTTGCAAACGAACTACTGCTTCTTCAGTACATTCTAATGGATATACTGATAGCGAATATATACAGAGCTTGTTCCTCTCTCGTCAAGGATTTCACTCAGACGAAGCTTAGGTAGACACGTGACTCCAGTTTAGCTTTTATACATTCTGGTGGAAAAACCCATATAAATGTTTATTCCATCATCCTCAAAATACAAAACTACATTAAATGAAATAAATGATAAACGAAAACACAAAAGGTACCAGCAAACGTCACCAAATTTTGAGAGACACAGACAGAGAGAGAGAGAGACAGACAGGACAGCAAACATAGGAATAGACATGGGGCAGAGAGAGAGAGAGAGAGAGAGAGAGAGAGAGAGAGAGACAGAGACAGAGACAGAGACAGAGACAGAGACAGACAGACAGACAGACAGACAGACAGAGACAGACAGACAGACAGACAGAAAGAGAGAGAGAAACAGAGACAGAGAGAGAGAGAGAGACGTACAGATCAAGAGAGACAAGAAAAACAGAGAGACAAGGACACAGGAAGTCAGAGACTTAATAATGAGAAAACATGAAGGCCGTGAAGCAAGCAAGCAAGGAAAAGAAAAACAAAAGAAACAAAAGAGAAAACAGCCAGAGTAGGGTTAGACAAAGAAAGGCAGAGTGCTCATCTAACAAGGTGACAGACTCAGAAAAACACCTGACAGAAAAGGAAAAAAGAAAGTTTTAAAAACACGGAAGAAAGACGAAAACCTTGAGATTTTTTGCCCCTACGAAACAGGAGCCATAAATAAGTGAAAACTGCTGCCTGTTGTTCTAAGAACCGGTCTCTCCAGTAAAAGTTGCGTTGAACTAGATACAAGCCAGAGGTGACGACGGAAACGTTATAGTTAAACACACACGCAAGCACGCACATACACATACACTCACACTCACACTCACTCACACACACACACACACACACACTCACACACACATACACACACACACACACTTACACACTCTCACACACACACACACACACACACACACACACACACACACACACACTCACACAGTCACACACACACGCACAACTACACACACACGCACGCACGCACACACGCACGCACGCACGCACACACACACACACATACACACACTCACACACACACACACTCACACACACACACAGAAACACATTCACGCACGCACGCACACACACACACACTCACACAGTCCACACACACACACACACACACAACTACACACACGCACGCACGCACGCACGCACGCACGCACACACACACACACACACACACACACACACACACACACAGAGGTGGACATGGATAACAACATAGAAAAAATATCTTCTTTTTTTAAAATAGACCTCCTAGGTTCTCCAATGGTGAGAATTTGCGTATGCATCCATTGTATTATTCGCCTCTCAGGTAGCCGCATTCTGACTTCCAGGATACGGTATAATCACGAAAATTGTACGCATGCTTTTTTCTCTACTTTTTATTAAGTGTCACATATTTCTCCCAGCATAAAATTATCTACTCTTTCGAAAGGTGGAATGGAACTTTAACGACTACGCACACGATGTTTTCTGAGTGTTCGCACCCAGGGCCTTGATTTTGCTGTGTCATCCGAAGAGCTTTCGGAAGAAAGGGCCATTTATAATGTAAGGCCTAGATTTAGAGTGACATTCCCTAAATCGGGTGCCTACGTGATGGCTGGAACCTAGGCTGTCAGATCATGGGCGCAACGCTCTAACCACTAGGCTATAGTCTCCTCATTCACAAAACACGTTTCAGTCCCCCTCCCCTTTTGCATAAGATTAATCTTTCTCTCTTTTATACATCACTTCTAAGCCCCTCTTTTACACAGCATTCTTCAATCCCACTTTTACACAGCACTCTCCAACCCGTCTTTCACACAAGACTCCTTAATTCCTCTTTTACACAAGACTCATTGATCCCTCTTTTTACACAACACTCCTACATTAATCCTTATTTTACACAACACTCCTCAATCTCTTTTTTGCACAACACTTCTAGATCCCTCTTTTACACACCATGGTACCATTCCTTAATATCTCTTTTACACAACACTCCTCAATCCCTCTTTCACAAAACATTCCTGAATCCCTCGTTTACACAACACTCTTTTACACAACATTACTTATTCCCTTTTTTACACAACATTCTTCAATCCTGC